>OU015765.1:19238553-19281725 GCA_907173295.1 Fagus sylvatica
AATCATGAATGCCCTTAGATTTCCAACAATTAGTTTTGGCGGGTAGGGTTAGTTGCCCGTAAGTTTTATTATCTAAAGACGGGTCCTCCAACCCGGGTTAAAGTTAATCTTTGTCCAATCATGAATGCCCTTAGATTACCAACAATTAGTTTTGGCGGGTAGGGTTAGTTGCCCGTAGGTTTTATTATCTAAAGACGGGTCCAAAGGAACTTTGTTGAGAAAAGTTCCTCACATTAAAAAAGAATAAAATATCGAAATTAATACACTAAAATTATCTCATACTTAAGGGATTAAAATGAAACACTCTCAAATTTTAATTTACCCTCAAAGTTTGAGATTCGGGCTTAAAGAGTTAAGACTGAAAAGCAAAGAACAGAGGTATGAAATCAGTGCAACTTTGTTAAAACGACGTGTCGTAGGTATATTTTTGGGCTTCATTTTATTTTATATTTAACCAGGCTCCCAACTCCCAAGTCTAAACAGTCAGATCCCGGTCTCCTTCAGTATTGAAGAAAAGAAAAGAAAAACAGATCCCGGTCTCCTTCAGTATTGAAGAAAAGAAAAGAAAAGAACCCTCTACTCTCTAGGGTTTAACACGCAAATCTCTACCAGGTACTCTCTCTCTCTCCGTGAAACCCTAGTTCGGTACAAGTTTTGATTCCATGAAATCAGAAATGAGCATGCGACATTTTCCTTTCTGTAATTGAATTGTTCTGCTGTTTGGTTTCCGAGAATCTCAATAACCGAGCTTCATTTTACCTTATTAATTTATTCTATTTTGGAAGTTAAGAGTTCGTCTGTTTCTCTGTTTTTAGCCTTTGGGAATTTGGATTGGCGTTTTGTAGTTTCTGTAAATTTTGTTTTTGTGTGTGTGTGTGTGGATGTTTTAATGCTTTAGCTGTCTGTTAGGTCACGGAAAAAAAAGGAATTCTGAATATTTAGTTATAAATCCTATTTACTGCATGAGAAGCCCTTTTTTTATTTTTATTTTTTTTATAATTTTAATGTAGGATTAAAGTGTACAAATTTTTATTGAATGTTTGTGCGTAATACTGGGCCTTGGGGTTTTATTACAATTTACAAGTTGGATTAGAATTATTGTTTTGAAAAGAAAGTATCAAGCTAAAGAGATACAGCTGTTGGATTATTTGAGTGTACAAAGTGTATTTAAATTAACCATTGATGGAGTATAGGTACTCACTTGTCTAATAAGTGCGATACCTGTCTAATTATTTTAGTCTTGTTGAATTATATGAACACAGGAATAACCACAATACATTTTCAAACTAGTAAATGATATAAATGAATACTGTTTTTGCATGCACATAAGTTTTTTTTTATTTTTAAAAAGTGGTAATGAGGTTGGATATGGTTAGGGTGGATTTTAGGTTCGAATTTTACTAAGTAAAAGAAATTACCAAAGGTTTGAATGAAAATCTAATCAGTCCCATCTCAGATCTTTATCACTTTCTACCTTACTACATGGTAATTGGTTTTATTCTTCTTTGATCATTTTCTTGGGATTAATAAAAAGAAAGGTAATACCAATGAGCTCTAGCTCAAGTGGCATCTCCTCTCCTTTTAAGAACAAGGTGGAGGGTGGGGTTAAGGATTTAAAATCCGTAGTGCGTGTGTACCAACATAAAAAAGGAAGGTAACATCTATGTTGTTGTCTCTTTCCTTTTCCCCCCTTAGTAAAGGGGTAGGATATGATTAGGCTTTCCTTTTCTTTGGTTCAAATCTTACTAATTAGTGATCATTTAGTAAGATTGTAGGATAGAACCTAAGATTAACCCAGATCTTATGGTTCAAATCCTTACTAATTTGAATCATGATTGATGTAAGATTTGAACGCTAAGAACCTTGCAAACCCAATCTTTTCTCATCCATTTAACAGAATTCTGATTGATGTATTGTTACTTGTACGCTCATAATTTGCAAAGGGTCATTTCTTAACCATCAGCAGCATTTGTACTTGTACCTTTGGTTTCGGTAGTTTTTGTTTTGTATTTGTTTCAACACGTAGTGCACCAGGGACAAAAAAAAAAAAAAAAAAAAAATGATAGCGACTGTAAAAGTATTTTTATGTTTATACTTTATATGACTAGTAGATTTGTGCCCAATTCATTTAGGTTTGATCGCACATGCTAATCAATGTTCAACATGCCATTCTTTACACTGTTATATTTGATTGAAGTGTGATAAAATTTAATGCTATTTGATTTCTTTTGTTGTTAACTAGATCATCATTTCTATCCATGATAATTTATGCCTATATTGAATTGAATGGGTGATTCTCAATTTTTTTGGGTTGAAACAAAAATGATTTTGTTTAATGCATAACAAATTGATGCATCTAGTGCAATGTTAAACATCATTGGCAAGGATAAATAACTTATCGCTCAAAAGAAGCAAAAAAGAAGTGTAGATTGTAATAATTGCTTAGTTTCACTCATTTTACTCTGTCTTTACATGTGCAATGCTTTAGATTGGTTGACATGACACGTGGGTGGAGATTCATAGTGTTGGTAGATGTTGGTCTTTTCTGAGTCATGTACTTTCTTCTTTAAGTTTTTGGATTTTTTTTTCTAAACTGGTAGAAGGTTGGAAGCTCAACATTCTGGCTCATATAAGTTGTAGTTGGGATATTTAGTTCAGCTATTTCAGCCTGCTTTGTTTAACATGTATGGCTAATTTCTTTAGTTTTATCTCAGGATTTACCCCATAAAGATCAGATTTGTCACTGGTTAGAGAAGCAGACGGTAAAATGGAAGTTATTCAGTCAGGGGGTGACAATGCTTTGTCTACAGTTGGTCCAAGGCCAATGGAATGGTCTACTGTCCCATATGGAGCTCCTCAAGGACCTGGGCCAAATGGAAAACAGCGGACATCAAGTTTGGAATCGCCAATCATGTTGCTGTCGGGCCATCAGAGTACTATATACACAATGAAGTTCAATCCAGCGGGAACAGTTGTCGCATCTGGGTCTCATGACAGAGAAATTTTTCTGTGGAATGTGCATGGGGATTGCAAGAACTTCATGGTTTTAAAAGGGCACAAGAATGCAGTTTTGGATCTTCATTGGACTACTGATGGATCACAGATAATATCAGCCAGCCCTGATAAAACGTTGAGGGCATGGGATGTTGAAACAGGGAAACAAATAAAGAAAATGGCAGAACACTCCTCGTTTGTGAATTCATGCTGTCCTTCTCGGAGGGGGCCGCCACTTGTTGTCAGCGGATCTGACGATGGAACTGCTAAACTGTGGGATATGCGTCAGAGGGGTGCCATTCAAACGTTTCCAGATAAATACCAAATCACAGCTGTCGGTTTCTCAGATGCATCTGATAAGATCTTCACTGGTGGTATTGACAATGAAGTGAAGGTATGGGACTTGCGCAAGGGTGAAGTTACAATGACACTTCAAGGCCATCAAGATATGATTACAGGTATGCAGTTGAGTCCTGATGGCTCCTATCTTCTCACAAATGGTATGGATTGCAAACTCTGCATATGGGATATGCGTCCATATGCACCACAAAATCGGTGTGTGAAGGTAATGGAAGGGCACCAACACAACTTTGAAAAGAACTTGTTGAAGTGTGGCTGGTCACCTGATGGAAGCAAAGTCACAGCAGGGAGTTCAGATCGGATGGTTTACATATGGGATACAACTTCTCGACGCATCTTGTATAAGCTCCCTGGCCACACCGGATCAGTCAATGAGTGTGTTTTCCATCCTATTGAACCTATTGTTGGATCTTGCAGTAGTGATAAACAGATTTATCTGGGGGAGATCTGAGAATCGAAACCTAAAGAACTTGTACCTTAGTGACTGTTTTGCAGCCAATATTTGGCTTTTTTAAGTGCTCTTTAAAGACTTTGAAAAGGTTGTATCTCTACTGTAGTTACCCAAGTTGAATTTTGGTAACTTTATTGGCAATGTAGAAGATTATGTTCCATTTTGGAATATTGTTGATACCTTCAATTTTTTCCATGGTTGATGGCCTCAGTCAGAGGACTGGAAGTATTTCCCTACGATAACCACATATAGATTATATTCGCTTTGATAATTATGCTCACTAATATGCACGGAAAATTATTAATCTATGTGTATATATAAAGAATTTCTTTAGAATGCAAAGTTTGAGATATTTAATTGTAGCAATTTAATAAAATTTCTTCAATGAATATAAGATGAGGAATATGGTAATATATTAGCTTCTAATTTGTTATCAATAACATGGTTGACTCATTGAGCAAACTAAATTTCAATTTTTTTTTTTTTTTATGAAAAAACTGAACTTCAAATTTTTTTTTTTTTTTTTTTTTTATTTTGAACTAAACTTCAAAATTATTACAAGCAGTAGTGGAGTTATTATCAAATTATAGACTATACTACCGATTTATGGTTTACACTTAAGTCGACCATGGGAATACCGTTGTTGTAGGGATGAACTTAGGGCATGTTTGATACACTGTAATGGTTATTACATTTGTAATAGGAATCAATATTACAAGAAATATGTAATGTAATAACTATTACCATTCATCTGTTTGGTGACAACACATGAATGAATCCTGAATTTGTATTCTATATTTTACTACAACGTGATTATCAGAATGTTAAATCTTTGGAATTTTGGATTCTTAGAATTGTTTGTTGTGATATTAATCTTCAGAGATATCGACACAAGTACTGATTTTTTTTGGTAAATATGCAAGTATTGATGTGACAATAAGTGCATTGATTACTTTTCATAGGCGTCAATGGCATTACTTAAAACCTTTTTCTAGTGATTTGACTTCATGTTTAAAACGTGTGGTTTAGTATTTGTCTCAATTAAGGACTTTTCTATTTATCAATATTAATGTTGTTGAGTTACACTAAGTCAATTATTGAGGAGGAAAGCTTAGTAACAATTATCTATGGAAAGTAAAAGGTTGCAATTTAAGAGGTCTACGAAACTACTATTTTGCAAGAAAGTCAAAGGAATTAAGGATTTACAAAACTATGATGCTACCAAACTATATAGATGAGAAACAATAACTTGCAATTTATATGACTAAGAAACTAACAATGCTACATAAACATGAAAGAGAATGAGTTACAAGCAAGGTACTTACTTGCGTTAATGCCTTACAGCAATCCTAGAACTAGAAAGCAAATAACATAACAAGAGAGAGCAATCTCTCTTTGAGTCGTTGTAGTGAGAGTTAAGTGTGTCCCCTTTCTTGAGAAATGAATCATCTATTTATACTTGAGGACTCAAAAGTTATCCGTGGTTGTTGCCAGTTATCAACAGTTTTCTCTTGATACTTGGCACTCTCTCCTTGTACTTCAAGTCTTCAACAACAGTTGCTATGCTTTAGAGTTTAGACTTTCATATGAAATTCTGTAACTTCCATTATCCACTGATCTGCACGTTTAATTTATGCTTCCAGGGCTTGGTTGCTTTATACATATTACTTGAAACGCCATTTGTATACAATTGCAAATCATAAATTTTGAATTATTTTATCTAAAAAGAATCATATTCCTTAGAATACAAGATTGCAATGTTGAACAAAACCTAAAAAGGCCAAAGTCCAAAAAGTTGAAAGTTGGAAAAATACAATCACATTTTAATCTACATATGACAGTTCATTGCTACAATTGCAAAAATTCCAGGACTAACATATCCATAAACTATACAAGCTACTCTATCCCCTGGGCATACTCTAAATATCAAAATTTTCCAAGAACCAACAATACAAAATGTTTGATTTCTTGCAACGTGTTTGACAAATTGAGGCCACTAAACATTACAAAAGAGAAATAGAAAGGCTAAATTAGCTGTTTTGGCAAGAGAATAACTACGAGAAGTTAATCCCAGAACTCAAATTTTCTACAGAGCTAAGTCACTATTGCAGCTTATCAAGAACTTATGCTTTCACAACAGTTGTAAACGAAATTGGATTGGGTATATCTGGAGCCTGTATAATAGAGTTTAGTCCCACTTGACCCCAAATTCTACTAAAATCTGGCTTTTCTCTACAATTCTCTCAAAGATCTGGAACATCAAAGAGTGAACAAGATTGTTTCAGATTTGAGAGACAACATGTGTCAATCCATCTTCCATGAAAAGATGCCTATACTTTTCAGATTTGGCCAGCTCCAAATTGTTAACAGTCATGCTGAGATGGACTCTCCTTGTTAATCAGGTCCAGCCATAATGGTCTTGGCTAGATGATGATATAATAACACTACCTCCAGAGCATATGATATTATCCACGGATATATCATCATTTGAACCTTCAGAAATACATTCTAGTGACAAAAGATAGTCTTCCCTTCTATGGAATTGGTGTGCAGATAGAACAAAGCAGCCACTTTCTAGGGCAATCTAGGTCATTGAAGCTTGCCATATCTCCTTTGCTTTGACTGTAGGTGCAAAATATATGTCAAATCCTACATATTATAGCATAAGGATTAAACAAACGACTGAAGAACTATAACTTGTAAGGAAGCTCTTGAATACAAAGGAAGAGAATGCTTAACAATAAGCTAGTTTAGACCTTAAGAGAAGCGCCCGATTGTGAAAATGGTGATGAATGATGATAAGTTATTCTAAAATATAGCAAATTATTTCACATATAACAGCACAAGGTACACAAAAATAGACAAATGACATTTCTATGTATTCTATAATGTCAATGGTTAAACTGAATGACAAAAGAGAGACATTAAAAATGTTCTTTTAAAAGTAACTATGACGATGACAAAACTGTAAAAATGAAGAAAGGTATAGCTTTAGTATCTAAGTCAGGTCTTAGAGAACGCATTTTATTGTCGCAGCAGATGAAATCACCTATTTTCCAGATTGGGGTCTTATATACAGGTAGCAATGATTTCTCTACTGACCACCACACTTCACATTTAGATGCAATTGCAATTGGCTTTTGATGTTTTCCAGAATACCGGTCCAAGGAATAGAAAAAAAAAAAAAAATGAAATGGCACAAAAGAGTGAGTATCCAACTCTTTCAATTAATCTCATCAGCAAGTGAAGTTTATATTTACCTGAGATTCTAGCAAATCAGTCAACTTCAAGACCTGTATAAAAAAATATTCAATATAAATTTAGCCATGGGAAGAATAGAATTATATTTGCTATTGGGTTCTTTAGGTTACAAGATAAAGTAACACAGTTGGTAATAGTAAAGCTTGAAGCTCTGTCCATCCTTGATTAGCAATTAGCAACTATTGCTGCTTCTTTTTTGGGTAGACTGCAAAATTGGTTTATGTAAGCATTTTAGATTTAGCATTCATACTGTATGTTCTATCTTTTTCCAAGAAAACTGCATACTGTATCTTGTTTCAACATAATGACTTATCACTAACAATGAGGCTTTTAGTGTAGGAACTAGAACTGAGATTGGCTAAAAGTGAGTGTGGTGGGGTTTGCAGGAATGGAATGGGAAGTTTGGTTGGCATCAGAATATGGGGGTGTCATGACCCGGGGTAGGAGTGATTAGTGAAGGCGTGACTTAGTGATGACATGGATAGTACAAAAAAGGCATGGATCCATAGGAGATACGTGCAAGGTTGTGGCTAGGAGTCTACCTAGCAATTGGAAGTCGTGGTTTAATAGGAGTTTACTGGATAGGAGTTCATGTTGGTATAATAGGATTATATTGTTTATCTATCTATTTCTAACAGGATTATCTCAACATAATGTATTTAAGCAATGAGTGTGAAGAAATAAAGGAAGGAGAATATTAAACCCAAATTCAGTTTCTCTCTTACATTCAAGAGATTAGTCATCTCGAATTCGAATAAGTTATCTTTATTTGTTTTATTAAAAATCCGGGTTATTACAGGGGGTTTGGAGGGTTGTCCGCATTGCTTGATGTGCTGTCTGTGGCGGGAGCGCAATGGTCGCAGCTTTGATGACAGTGAGAGGACTATTGTTGAGTTGAAACTGTTGTTTTTCCGAACTTTATTTGAGTGGGTGTTTGTGAGGGGCTATGTTTCTTGTGTTTCTTTGCACCATTTTTTGGATTATTGCTCCTTGAGAGCTTAATCCGTTTGTAATCCAAGTATACTCCTAGTATACTGGTGTCTCTTTCTTATGATTTTCCTAATAAAGTTTTTGTTATTTATCAAAAAAAATATTTTAGTCATGGCTGACTTCATTGATAGAAGTTTTTAGTCAGTAATACAATTAAATTCTAAACCAAATGGTACTAATTTAATAATTGCAAATAAAAGTCAGCTTACGGAAACATATGTTCATTACCTTATCCGTGCACCGTAGGCTAGTATCAGTTGAACTTTTCTATGAACTGGAGCACCCATATAGGTTGGCCTCTTAGTTAAGACAACAAGACTGACAAGAAGAGAAGACTGTAACAGACAACATGTGAAAATTATTAATTGAAGCTAGTATTATTAAATGCTCTGGCAGAGATATATATATATTTTTTTTATCAATGCTCTGGCAGAGATATATAGAAGAGATTATCTGTGAAACACTTTTGACAATCAATCAAGTGTGCAAGATGGCTAATCACCAGATCTATACCTTAGCGAGCACTTAAGTGTTGAAGTCACCAGAGCAAAGAGCTCTAGGTGAGGCCATGATAACAACATAAGATTTGATTGGTGGATGAACCGTTATGAATTCTGTTTAGTAGAAAACATCCCTTGTTTAGTATATACATAGGAGATGGAAGTAATTATGGTGTAAAAGCTGGAAAAGTTACACCTTATTTGATATCTTGTTGGTTGTCATTTGTCAACATACTGTGGCCAAGTTGAATATTTCTAATAACATTTCAGATCCAATATTATTCTGATTGACAACCAGAAACTTTTGAGGGGATAAAAATAAACCAAAGACACAAAAGAAAACAAAGAAATAATGAAATGGCTTACCAAAATCCGTAACTTGATGTTAGAAAAAAAATGCAGTAAATGCTATTTTGAATTTTATTCAAATTACAAGTTTCTCTTCTTGTAATTTCATAGTTCATGCCATTGATTATTTCTAAAATTCGAAAATGCAGGTGAAGAGAAATTGAAGCTAATGTAAAAACACTAATCACATATGTGTACCTTTGAAGTCACACCAAAGAGGCTTTAAGTTAGGAAACCATGACAATATGAGATTCCAAAGCAGAAGAATTGTCACGAATCCTATATTAGGAAAGAAAAGATTCATCGCTAATTATTTAGATAGGAGATGGAAAAAACTATGACATAAGCACTGGAAAAACCTGGGCCTTACTTGATGATTGTCTGTAGTGATGCAAAGTATAGTATAATCATCAACACTTGCAGATACATATACGACATGGTTCCAGGTGACCTATAAACAGAAATCTTTTAGGAATAAATAAAAAGAAAATGAATATGAATTAGATGCAATGAACTAAAGACCCACAAACTCATCTTTTATATATGCTTGTTGCTCTAACAAGGTATAGCTAGAAATATGTTGTATTTGTTACCCCAATTTGAGTTTGGTCATGCAGGGCACTTTCTCGCTATTATTGATATATAAATGTCTATTATTCAATATGACATTATTCACTAGCAAGATCATCCATTTTCTTTACCTTTCTTTTTCTTTCACAATTTTTTTTTTTTTGTCTATGGCGGATGTTATAAATCTTGAATTTGAAGATTAGATATTATGTGTGTTGTTGGTAAGATATCAGGCATGATGAACAGGTTCAAATGGGTTAAGGGTACAAAGTAATGCTCCCATTGGACTTGATAAATGCAATGCTAAGACTGAATGTGAACTACAATTCTAAAGCTAGACTATTAGAAAATTATGCAATTATCAAGAAAAACGTCAAAAAGAGCAGTGAAGAACTTAAATGCTGATTGAGGCACTTAAACAATAAAATGCTAATATCAATATTGTGCAAGTGGATTAGTAATTTTTCGCGATACATAAGCATACATGGTTTTATTTCCCTTGCATTCTGTTATGTTGGAAAAGAAAAAAGAAATGCCTTGGGAGAGAAATTGTAGTACCTGAACTTGTTAGCACATTATTGCATTTCAGTTCTTTCCCCTGTTGCATAATAACTATGAAGTAACCTACAGTTACATGATCACATCATTGGTATTTGGTTCCTTAAAAAAAGAAGAGGAGATCAGGCTTAGATGGACTTACCACATTATTTTTGTATAATTGGAATATGGCCAATCTTGGGCCCGTTTTCTTTGAATGGGGATGCCAAAAATTCTGCAGCTTCTCTAATTTGGTGATGCGTTGCAAGGAGCTCTTGAATATCGTTTGCAACTCTTAAAGAAATAATTCCATTTTTTTCTTCTTCTTCTGAGGTAGAATAAGGAATAAATGAAAATATATATAAATATTAGGGAAAAATGAATTGAGGAATAAAGAAATTAGGGGTAACTATGAATATATATAATTGGTTTATTCAAAGGGTTGTGTATGAGAAGAGGATGACTGGATGAGGTATGAGAAAATTACCGCTCAGATCTGTCTTGGACCAATCTGCCCAGCTACCTTTAAGTATTTTCAAGTTCGATCCATATTTCTGGATTTGGGCAATTTTGGACCACTTTGCGCCGCTCCCCTTTGCACATCTTTCCTTTAATTTGGAGCATTCACTAATGTATAGATCTTTTGATTTGGTGAGAAATCGCAGGCTTGTGTGTGGCCAGATACATCAGGTTCTTGCAGCTGAAAAGACAGAGTTGTATAAGAGAAGAAAGGTTGCTCAACCACTCAGGCAAAGCTTCCATTCCATCAAATATGAACCAACTCCAACAGATGGACTCTCTTTGGTAATCAGGTCCAGCCAGAATGGTCTTGGCCAGATGATGATATAAAAACACTACCTCCAGAGCATACAATTTGATTCAAGGATATATCATCATTTGAACCTCCAGAAATACTCTGCTGACAGCAAATAATCTTTCCTTCTGCAGAATTGGGGTGCAGATAGAACAAAGCAGCCATCTTCTAGGGCAATATGGGTCATTGAAGCCAGTCGTATCTCCCTTGCTTTGGCTGGTGCAAAATATATTTCAATGCCTACCTATGGGTGGTTAAACAAACGACTAAATAACTATAGCTTGTAAGGAAGCTCTTGGATATGATGAAGGAATGGAATGCTGAACAATAATCCATTTTTGACCTTAAGAGAAACACCCGATTGTGAAAATGGTGATGAATGATGATAAATTATTCTATAGATATAGCAAATTATTTCACAGATAACAGCACAAGGTACACAAAAATAGACAAAAGACATTTCTTTTTATTCTACAATGTCAATGGTTAAACCGAACGACAAGAGAGAAGACATGAAATGACTCTTGTTCTTTTAAAAGTAACTATGATGATGACAAAACTGTAACAATGAAGAAAGGTATACCTTTAGTATCTAACTCAGGTCTTAGAGAACAGATTTTATTGTTGCAGCAGATGAGGTCACCTATTTTCCAGATTGGGGTCTTATATACAGGTAGCAATGATTACTCTACTGACCACCATACTTCACATTCAGATGCAATTTTCATTGGCTTTTGATGTTTTCCAAGATACCAGCCCAAGGAATTGAAAAACAGAATGGCACAAAAGAGTGAGTACCCAACTCTTTCAACTACTTCTCATCAGCAAGTGAAGATTATATTTACCTAAGATTCTAGCAAATCAGTCAACTTCAGACCTGTATAAAGAAATATTCAATATAAGTTTAGCCATGGGAAGAATAGAATTGAATTTGCTGGAAGCTCGAAATATTGACTATGCATGAAGTTTTCTAGCCGTGATTAGCAATTAGCAACTATCGCTGCTTCTTTTTTCAGTAGACTGCAAAATTGGTTTATGTAAGCATTTTAGATTTAGCGTTCATACTGTATGTTCTATCTTCTTCCAAGAAAACTGCATACTAGTTTCAACTTATCACTGACAATGAGGCTTTTAGTGTAAAAAAGAATGAAATTGGATAAAAACCCAGAAAGATATTTCTAAACCAAATGGTACCAATTCAATTATTGGAAATTAAAGTCAGCTTAGAGAGACATATGTTCATTGCCTTATTTGCACATATGTTTAGTAGAAAAGATCCCTTGTTTAGTATATACATAGGAGATGGAAGTAACTATGGTGTAAAAGCTGGAAAACTTACAGCTCACCTGGTATCTTGCTGGTTGTCAACATACTGCGGCCAAGTTGAATATTTCTATTAACATTTCTGATCCAATATTATTCTGATTGACAACCAGAAACCTTTGAGGGGATAGAAATAAACAAAAGAAAAAAGAGAGAAAAAACAAAAATAGTAAATTGTTTTACCAAAATCTGTAACTTGATCTTAGAAAGAAAAAAAATGCAGTAATGTCTATTTGATTTTATTCATATTTCAAGTTTATCTTCTTGTAATTTAATAGTTTATGTCATTGATTATATCTAAACTTTGAAAATGCAGTTTGAGAGAGATTGAAGCTAATGTAAAAGGGCTAATTGCAGATGTGTACCTTTGAAGTCACTGCCGAAGAGGCTTTAAGTTAGGAAACCATGACAATATGAGATTTGAAAAGCAGAAGAATTGTCTTGAATCCTATATCAGGAAAAAAAAGATTCATTGCTAATCATTTGGATAGGAGATGGAAGCAACTGCGGCGTAAGCCTGGAAAAACCTAGGCCTTACTTGATGATTATTTGTAGTGATGCCAAGTATAGTATACTCATCAACACTTGCAGATACATAAACCATATGGTTCCAAGTGACCTATAACCAAAAATGTTTTAGGAAGAAATAAAAAGAAAACTCAAAAAATAAAAATAATGTAGTTAGACAATCAATGCAATGACATAAACAAAATAAACAATGTATGTCAGAAAATGAACATGAATTAGTGGCAATGAAACAAAGACCTACAGGCTACAAATTCACCTTTTATACTATAGAAATCATGGAATTGGTATAAATATCTATTATTCAATATATAAATGTCTGATATTCAATATGACATATTATTCACTAGCAAGATGTTATGCGTGTTGTTGGTAAGATATCAGGCATGATGAACAGGTTCAAGATGAATCAGGGCAAAGTAATGCTCCCATTGGAATCCATGGAATTATTTTACAGCAATCGAAGCGTTTGTTAAAGTTCAATGCACTTTGTCTTACCTACTCAGCCTGTTAACATGCAATCTGTAAAATATGTGGAGAAAAGCTTCCAGCAAATCCAACCTTTATATCTTACTGCTATATTAAATATTTTGAGCTCCAATTAAGTTCCACTTCTGACCAACCAATATTGCTTATGCCTAAAAAGTATCTGTCTTGGTAGATCTAAATGCCTTGGGGAGATAAATTGAAGTACCTGAACTTGTTTGCACATTATTGCATTTCACTTCTTTCCCCTGTTGACAGTCACATCACATCATGGTATTTGGTTCCTTAAAAAAAAAATTATAAAAAAAAAGGAGGAGATCAGGTTTAGATGGACTTACCACATTGAATTTCTGTATAATTGGAAAATGGGCAATCATGGGCCATTTTTCTTTCAATGGGGATGCCAAAAATTCTGCACCTTCTCTAATTTGATGATGCCTTACAAGGAGCTCTTGAATATCGTTTGCAATTCTTGAAGAGATAATTCCTTCTTTTCCTCTTCTTCTTCTGATGAGACACAATAAGAGATAAATGGAAAGAAAAAAAAAATATTCGGGAAAGTGAAAAGAGGAATAAAGAAATTAGGACTATGAATATATATAATTGGTTGATTCAAAGGGTATATAGAGAAGAGGAACATACCGCTCATCTACCATTATGCACAGCTACCGTTTGATAGGTGACCAATTGATTAAGACTTTTGGAATATGGGCAATGTTGGAACGCTCGCTGTTCCCCTCATATCTTTCCTTTAATTTGGGGCACTGATTCATGTGCAGTTCTTCTAATTTGGTGAGGCGTCCCATGACTTGTGCTGTGGGCAGATCCATTAGGTTCTCGCATCGTGAAAACATCAGGCTTTGAAGAGAAGAAAGGTTGCCCAACCACTCAGGCAAAGCTTCCAATCTTTCGAAATTGAATATCACTAGATGTTTAAGTGCAGTGAAGTATTGAATTTCCTCCGGGAGAGAGTTGAGTTTATACCACCCATACAAATATAGTTTTTCAAGGGATGCGTGTGAGTGTAGGATGGAACTGAGACTAGGGAAAGCATCCAGCTCATAAAACCCACCAATCTTTAAAGTATTCAAGCGGGTGAGGCACTCTAATTCCCCTGGCAGACGCGTCAACTTTGCGCAATTAACAATTGCTAATTTCGTAAGAGAATGCAATTCTTGTAGATGTGGAATTGATTTCAGACTCGGACAATCGCCAATTTCCAATTCGGTAAGAGAATGCAATTCTCGTAGATCTGGAATCGATATCAGTTTATCACAACATGATATACTCAATTTTTGAAGAGACGTACAAGATCGTAACCCAGTTGGAAGAACTTCAACACCACAACTTAATATCTGCAAGCGTTGAAGAAGGGACGCGGCTCCTTGTATACTTGGAATAGACCTCAGATTAGTACATTCATATACTTCAAACTCCTCAAGGCAAGGAAACACCACACTTGTTGTTGTCAGTTCCATAACATCCTTCCACTCCACTAGCCCTTCCATTTCATTCAATTTGAGTCTTCGTAACGTCGGGAACAGTGTCTTTCTGTAACTGTCATCACTATACATGCCGTAAAACCCGATTCCTATACATGTCACATTACCCATTCTCTCTATTTCAAGAACCTCAAGGCAGGGTAGATGCCCGAGGGTGGGAACTTCTTCACATTTGCTGCAGTTTATTAAATTAATCTCTATCAAATTGCCAAAAAGCGACAAAGCATCACAATTTGTCAACATCCATGATGGGAGTTTGTTTCCTCCGAAGCCAACAATCACTAAGCCTTTCAAATATTGAGGAGGTTGGAGGCCTTCCAACACTTCTTCGTCATTCTGGTGGTTCACCTTTCTATCTGAATACACACTCCAATAAAGTCTCAACTCGTGTATTCTGGCCTTTTCAGCTAAATGTGCACTTCTAGCTTCATCTTTATCTCTCACATTCTCTAGACCTATTATAAGAAGTTGTCCACTAAGTTGATTCAAATGTCCCAATTCTTCGATCCGATTACCTGCCTCTTGACCCACCTTAAAATATTTCAACGTTTGTAGACAAGTCAACTTCCCAAGATCTTTAGGTAGTCGCTTCCTGTAAGCCTCATGATTAAAATAAATATGCCTCAAGTTAATCAATTTTATTAGATCTTTTGGAAGTTCTTCAAAATAATAGCAAGCTTCAATTCTTAAAGTTTGCAAATTGTAGAGCTTGGTGATGGACTTTGGTAATGCTTTGATGTTAGTGTTAAAGATGTGGAGAAGCCTCAAGTGTATTAACCCAACAATTGAATCTGATAACTCTGTTATAGTAGGCCCAAATAATTTTAGAACACGTAAGCCTTTAAAATCTACAAATGTGTTGCAAAGCGCCTCATTTTCTGAAACAAATGTGCGCAACTTCCTCACACTATCTTTTGAAAATGAAATATTTGGTAGAGTTCCGCCATTACATTGGATAGACAAACGTCTTACATGGTTGATATCATCCACTGAATCCTCCTTTAAAATTAGGGACTCAAATTTTGAAACTGAGAGCGCAAGATCATGTACAACATCATGCAGTTTGCATCCGATAATATTACCATAATAATCATTTTCTGCATCTTGAAATAAAGAATTCTCCAATAAGATATCAAAATACATGTTACCAATATCCTCCATCACCAAATTACTTCCTTGAGATGGTTGAAGGAACCCTTCAGCCATCCAATACTGAATTAATTCTTCCTTTTTCATATCATAATCTTTAGGAAAAATTGAACAATATGCAAAACATTGTTTAAGAGACGATGATTGAAGACTATCAAAGCTTAATTTTAATATTGGTAACATTTCATTGCTATTATGTAAGGAATTCCAATTTTCACTATTTTGAATTGCCGACCATTCACTTTTCTCCCTTGTACGAGACATCATCCCTCCTAGAACTTTTGCAACTAAGGGCACCCCTCCACATTTTTTGGCAATATCCCTTCCAATAGCCTCCAAATCTGGAGGTAGTGGAATTCCTTCGTTAAGAGATAATTTTTTCTTGATTATAGACCAACATTCATCATCTAATAATTTTTCCAAATTTTGTTGCTGAAGTGTCCCCGTGATTTGTGCCACTCGGTGTTTACGGGTTGTTATAATAATGCCATTTCCTGCGTTCGAATTAATTCCAGACAAAGAACTTCTTAAAGCATCCCATTCTAGAGAATTTTCATTCCATACATCATCAAGTATGAGAAGATATCTTTTTCCCCGCAACTCTTCTTGAAGTTTTAGAAGTTGTGCACTTGTACTTCCTAAAGCACTTGGCTCATGGGTAACGGATTCAAGAATCGTTTTTAAAATCCTTTTCTCATCGAAATCATCGGAGACACATACCCATATTGTTTCATCGAAATGTCTCTTTACAAGCGCATCATGGTACACTAGTTTTGCTAAAGTTGTCTTTCCCAAACCTGCCATTCCTACAATAGGAATGACCGAGAGTTGTTGATTGGTTGCACTAAGCAACAAGTCAACTATTTTTGAGGCATGACCTACCCTTCCTACAACATCTGAATGAACGATGGAGGGGTTTGTCTCTCGTTTTGGGTTAATCTCAGGATTTGTCTCTCGTTTTGGGATAATCTCTGGGTTTGTGTTTCCTAGCCCCAATCTAGCATGAAGTCCAAATCCAATTGCTTCATCATTAATCTTTTTCAGTGATTCGCCAATAGACTTAACTTTGTTGGCCATCTTGATACGAAATGCAATGGGATTTGAAATTGAAAAGAAGAAGCATACCTTTCTCTTCATTTGGTAGCGGATCTCTACCTTTCGGCGGAGAATCTCGTAAGCAAGCTCGTCCAGCAAGTCATCAGCATCATAAGCAACATCTTTAAGCCTCTGCAGCCAACGCCTCACAGACTGGTCAGTCACTTGCCTTCTCTCCGCATCAGCCAACACATCTTGAATCATCTCTACTGACTGACGAAGGCGTATCAGCTCCTCCTTGAAACCCCAGGCAAGACCGATCTGCTCAGTAGCAAGTGGAATCAGCTTGTTTAGAATTTCCTTAACAACATAAGTACTATAGATAGTCTCAGCCATCTTTTCTTTGGTACTTTGTTAAAACTCAGAAATATAAACCTCAAGTTTTTGGAAACAAGAGAAGAATTGTGATGTGAAAGACTAGCAGTTAGAAGAGGGAATATCCGAATATCAACTTGCACATATCTATTAGGTCCGCGTCTGGGGTCATAACAATGTGCTGGAGCTTGCTCATCATCATCATTAAATTAAATATTTGTTCAAGGGCCAATACAGATTTACGTTCAAATTTTGGCAGACACGCAACACAAATCATATATATATATATAGTCAACAAATTAATATATAATACAGAAATAGCTGGCCACCATTTGCATGTGAACTGCGCATCAACATTGAACTTATCTATATGCATTTTGTCTTGGGGCCAAGAATCAATGCTAAATATTTAATCAAGATATCTAACATATAATATAGAAATAGTTTACTACCATCTACATAGTTCTGCATCAACATCAATCTACTTTATGTAATTTTATTTTCATTCCAGTATTACTCGTGTACCACCATGCAGTAAGCTCATAACGTAGTATATTTATATATCGCTTATACACGAACAGTATGCTTGTTCGCTCATTCTCATAAATGATTTTGTAGTAGTTACAGAGAAGTCAGGTCTCATACTCTATCTCATCCATCTTTCCTTTGTTGCTGTGATAAGTGAAGAATTGTGATATTTAAAAACTAACAGCAATCAAGCCGGTTATGGAGCGGTCAGATCAGATCCATATGACATTGGGGGGTTGTTATCCTTTGAGGTCATGGACGGGGGCCAAGTACACTTGAGTAATTAAGTTTTTCTTTTTAACAGAAATATATCATATATGTATATCAAAAAATTATGATTTTTTTAGAAGTTGACTCCACTTAAAAAAAATAATAATTAAAGGTGTGGGTCAATATTACTAAAATCATGTGATTTTTATGTGATATGTCTTTTATTTTAGTAGTTCCAATACACTATATTTTTCAAGTATTATTTCTTTTTCATTTCCAAATCTCAACTTTATTTCTCTCTTTTTTCCCTAACTTCTTTTTCTCACTGCGAGTCTGAGACTTTAGCCTATAGCTAGTGTTTATTCTTTTGATCTCATACTCGTACATCACTAATTTATATTCATTATTCACTAAATCACTTCAAGTCTTTAAGTAATGTGTTTCTTTTTACTATTTTTTGGATATATAATTTATTCATTTGTATTTTCTCAATGAGTAGGGTTTCTAATTAGGATTTCTAATAGTTCAAAATTATTATTTTCGTTGCTATTATTATGATACAATTTCGAGAACATTGTAGTACACATGGTCTAATTTGAAGAAACTTTTCATACCTAATCTTAGTGAAAAATATAATTTGGTTTATATGTTGTTTTATTTTTTAGGTCCAGTTAAACCAATAAAGCCACCAATTCCGTGGATAAATTTTTTAAAACAAAATCGATTGTGTCGCAAGATTCATCTTATATTCAAGAAACTCGTGTCAGTGATCATTCTTCCAAACAAAATTGTATTAACTTGAAAGCTCTTTTCACAGACCCAGGATTAGGAAGAAAAAAAATCAAAGTATCATCCTAAATATCAATATGAAATTAGAAAAGCATATATGCAAAAAAAATGGTTTTATCATCAACCTCTTAGCCACAAATTTCTGTAAATAAACAATGGTGTAGTGTTGTGTCGATTTAATCCTTGACAATGAATTGAATGACCCTAATGAAAAAAAAAAAATTCTAGCTATGGCACTGTTTGTGGTCTCTTCGATGATGAGTTGAGTTCTGAGTGATTATCTTGGAGGGACAGACCATTGCCCCATAAGGAATTGCCTTTTTCAATCCCATCCCTCTCTTCTTGGGGTTACTTGATTGATGATTTTAATGTAGCTTTGTTGGGTTTTAGTGACTCGGGTGTTATCTCTAATCATGGATTGCCTGTTCAAATAATTTAAAAAGACAAAGCCCCCTCCCCCAACAAAACTAATTCTACTTAGCCTTTAATTTCATTTAACATTTAAAAAATACTAGTAAAGTCACATATAAATTGAAATAAATAGATCATCAGTCCTATGGATTAATAAATCCAAATCTTCATCTTGAAATCTTCTAGAGCTTTCCGAACATATCTTGTGGGACCCATAGCTCTTCATGGATCAAAAGTTATGGCTCATTTAAGATAAACGTAAAATTTGGGACGTTGGGTTGCGCGTTTGGTCTTCTAGCGCTCAAAATGCTCCATGAAATCTTATGCTAGTTGTCCTACGTCACCTTTTGCCTTTTCAAATAAAACAATTCTCTTTTGTTTTTCAAGTTCAGGACTTAAACCTTCGCTTGTTAGAAGGTCAAAGACGTTGATATAAAACTTTATTCTTTCAAGATCCTTAATATTCCAATCTGATTCTTTTAAAATATTAGAATGAGAATTTTTAAATTTTTCTAGCCTTGAATCATCTCCACTGACTGACGAAGGCGTATCAGCTCCTCCTTGAAACCCCAGGAAGACCGATCTGCTCAGTAGCAAGTGTAATCAGCTTGCTTAGAATTTCCTTAACAACATAAGTAAGGATAGTCTCAGCCATCTTTTCTTTGCTACTTAGTTAAAACTCAGAAATATAAGCCTCAAGTTTTTGGAAACGAGAAGAATTATGATGTAAAGACTAGCAGTTAGGACTTAGAACTTAGTGTTCGTGTGACTTTTCTCATTGTCCTATATGATCATTCCTTTCTGTCACCCATGAATGACTTTAGAAAAACAAAAAGGAAGAAGGAAAAGATGGCTTTGGCCCGTTGCTAGTCATTTCCTTCATTAAATTTTGTCAGCCCATTTACCATATTGATCACGCCAATAGACCCCACTTCTACACATTTCCTTCAGCTCATGTTACACACTTATACACAACTCTCTTCAGTTTTTCTCTCTCCCATTTTTGGTTGCTGTGTGTAAACAATGCAGAATTTTTTTTTTCTTTCTTATTTTTCTGGTAAGAAAAAGAAAGACAAGGCATTATTTTATAAGGTTGTTTTAGAATCTTTGTGAAGGAAGTAAGTCAAACGCAGATACATTTATAGTCAAATCCTAGGGATTGTTCCGCCGGAAAGTCATTTGCAGTGAGATCTACTCTGGGTGGCGCGAATCAACCTTTAAGGACAACGTTATTGCGTGATTCTATAGCTTGGTGTAATCTTAATCTTCTACTAACTGTCCTTTATCACCTTTTGCCCTTTCAAATAAAACAATTCTCTTTTGTTTTTCAAGTTCAGGGCTTAAACCTTCGCTTGTTAAAAGGTCAAAGACGTTGATGTAAAACTTTATTTATTCTTAATATTCCAATATGATTCTTTTAAAATATTGGAATAAGAATTCTTAAATTTTTCTAGCCTTGTTGTTTGCTCAACTAGTCATTTTGCCAAACAACTCACATGTTGCCTGAATTTTCACTTTTGATTTGCGAGACTTCCAGAGACCATTGAGTTCTCTATAGATTTCTCTGGAGATTTTAGGATTATAAAAATCCTTTAATTCTGAAAGGTCTTGCTTAGACGTTTCTAGTGGAATACCTGGTTTAGTTGATAATAACTAAACCACTTAATCTTCTTGTGACATAATATTAAGTAGGAATATTATTTTTCAATTATTATTTGTTACGTTGTTTTAAAAATTGTAACAAATTAAAACCTATAATCTTAAAAGTAACAAATTAAACTCATAAATTTCAGAAAATAAATATATTAAGGGCCGGTTTGGCCCCACATTTTTGGAACCAAAATGCGCGATTTTGGACAAAAACTCAGAAAAGCAAATGTTTGGTTCTGTGTTTTTAGAAAATTATGTTTTTCAAAACTGATGAATGTGTGTGTTTTTGGAATGGAGGTGATGGGTAACTTTTTCAAAAATGCTGGTTTTTAACATAAATCTGCCTCTCTTATCACACTCTTTTATGTTTGCAATTCCTGAAATACCCAAACAAAACTACATAATGACCATCAAAATTAATAAAATACCGATTCCCTTGCTACTTCTCTTGCCTTCCGTTGTCTCCTTTCTTCTTGCCTTGCTGCCATCTCTCTTTGCCTTCTTGTTTCCTTGCCATTGCACAACCACAGTTGTCCTTCAAGGTTTTTCATGCATTGAATATGCTAGAAATTCATGAGCACGTCTTCAATGATCTAAGTAAAAAGCTTATGGGGGAAGCTTCAAGAACCTATTTGAAAAAGCTTATGGGGAAGCTTCAAGAACAAAGCTTATGGGGGAAGCTTCAGGAACCTTTTAGAAAAAGGTTATGGGGAATGGAGAACTATTGGATTTTATTTTTATCTTTATTATGAAGTTACTGTGTTGCCTTTTTTTTTAGTGGAAAAAATGAATAACGTGGTTATAATTATAATAATAATAATAATAAATTTCTTTTTTTCAATTTTAAACATTGACTACACTCTACCGTTAAAAAAATAATAAGAGAATCTTTATAACATAATTTAATCATTTTTAGTAATTTACAACCAAAATGCCAATTTGTTTCATAAATTTTACCAAATGCTTAACTGTGATTTCTAAACTGATGTTTTTAAACCGTACATTTTAAAATTGCTATTTTATAAAAACGCAATTTTTCAAACAGCTAACGCAAACGGACCCTAAACCTCACCTTATTCTTTTTTTCTCTTTTTTGCTGACACAATATTTTTGGGGTCTTTTTAGAGACAGGGTAGAGATAGAAAGTGCAAAATCCACTTAATCCTCAGGCGCTGCACTCATCCACAGTGAAGAGGAAGGTGACTCCGGATCGGTTATGTGAGGTATGTTGTGAGGAAGCTAAAACTGAGGCCCATGCATTGTGGATGAGTAAATTGGAAAGTGGAGCGCCAGTGGCCTAGGCCTAAGACGCTTTGGGAAGAAAAAAATTTGAAAGGCCTTCAAAATATTGGATCAATAAAAATCTAATTCAATTGAAATCCTAAACTGTTTTTGAAAGGAAAAAAAAAAAAAAAAGATTTAATTTGTTACTTTTTTAAAATTTGAGAGTTTAATTTGTGACTTTTAAGATTATAGGTTTTAATTTGTTTTCGCTCAAAAAAGGACTCAGCAAAGTAATAATTGAAAAACAATCTTTCATCTTTTCTATTTAAGATCAATTATATCACAAGAAGAGATGAATTAGCTCTTATCAATTAAAAAAGATAAGTTAGCAAAACATAAATTCAAAAACATAATTAATAATTTTTAAATTTTAAATTTTGAAAGGAAAAATAATTTTAAATAATAAATATTATAATATATAAATAATAGAAAGACCTCGATTAATTTGCAGCCTTCTCAAACTCTATCAAGTTGAACCTAAGGAGCTGATAGGAAGGCTCCCCCTCACATTTTGGTTTTTCCTTTTAGTTTATTAAAAAAGTATAAATTAAAAGAAAATTTGCTTATCAGCTCCCCCTAGAATTTATTATTTTATTATGCGGAAACCATTCACAATTGTTGCATATTTTAAGGGAAAAAATGTTCAAAATTGGGATGATGCATATTTTAAGAGAAAAATGCGCAAGATTGGAAGGCTAATGTTCAATCCTCTATCCTATTAAACCCTCTAAAAAAGCTCAATCCATTTGATGTTTGCTTAGGAATTAGTGGAAATTTTTTAATTTATTTTTGTTATATTCAACTGCGTCCCCTTCAATTTTTTTTTTTTTGGCTTCACCATGTGTATACCTAACAATCTCCCTTTCACGTGTGAGTCACTGCCTCTCTCCAAGCTTTGAGACCGCTTCGAGACCTCTTTTATTGGGCCACGAATAAGTAGGGATGGCAACAGGGTGGATTGGGACCGGATCATGGGTGCCCTGGCCCTACCCCGCACTATAAGTAGGTAGCCCCAAAACCGCCATCCCCCGTACTCAACCCTCGGAGCCCCGCCCCGCCTTGAGGGTTACGGGTAACCTTCCTTAACCTGCCCCGAGTACCTAAAATCAATCAATATCCACCAAATAAATAAATAACTAAATAACCTAAAATAAATATCCACCCAAACTCATGAACACATCCCCCCTCAACCATCATCACTATCAATATTTCTTGAATAATTTCATACTATTTCACCCATAAAAATTACAAAAGTGAAATCTTTGTGGGATAGTCAAAAAATTAGACACAAAAATGGACTTTCAAGAGGTATGCTGAAGTTCATGGTTCAAAAACCCATTCAAACCAAATGGGTATTTGAAAAGGAAGAATCAATCAAAGAGACACAATAGCCCATCACCAAATAGGAGAGAAAAAAAATATTCAGACTTCGTGAGGGGGTTGTCGGCGTGAAGGAGAGAGAGAGAGTAAAAGAGTTGGCGGCAGCGGTGGCATGAGGCAGTGAAGGGCTGGCAGCGGCGTGAGGCCATGAGAGGGCTGGCAGCAGCTTGAGGGAGTGAGTGGTGTGAGGAATTTTTTTTCCTAAACATGAAACTGAGGAGAAAGAGAGAGAGAGAGAGAGGTGGTTGTAAGTGTAGAGAAAATATGAGTATATATATGTGTTGGAAATAAAAACCCTAATGGCATTTTTGTAAATATATGCGGGGCAAGTAAGATAATATCCGTTCCTGCCCCGCCTCAGGGATCGGGGCAAATTTCTTAAACCGTAACCACCCCGCCACCTCGATGGGGCGGGTAAAACCCGCACGGGGCGGTGCAAAATTTCCATCCCTACGAATAAGTACTACTAGTTCTTCCTTGCCTATGGGTCTTTTCTTTCTCTTGCACATCATCCATGAGCCTCTCATACGCCATCCATGAACACATGTCATCCCTGCACTCTTATTCATGGGAATCTCATACATTTATATCCATGGGAACCCTACATTGCATCATTCTTCTTTGAACTAATACCCATTGGCAACTCCCTTTGTTGGGTTTTTTTATTCCAAGATCATTGTGTGGGATTTATTGGGCTTGCCTTGTGCGATGTACACTTGTGGCACCTTGTCCCTGCTCCAACTACAAATTGCCACCTTGCCGCACACCACCATGAACTTTAATACTATTTGTTGAGGAGATAATACTTTGGGGAGACTCATATTAAGGAATTAATATAACATATAGGCACCACTTTACCCAAAAGTTTAAGCCAATGGGTTTGGACCCAGTTATGTTATATTAATTCTTCAACATCTTTACTCTTTCTCCATATGTGGGACTTCCACTCACATGTGTGTACTCAACAATCTCCCCCTCACGTGTGAATCATTGCCTCTCTCTGGGCTTCAAGATCTCT
This sequence comes from Fagus sylvatica, assembly GCA_907173295.1. Taxonomy (NCBI): domain Eukaryota; kingdom Viridiplantae; phylum Streptophyta; class Magnoliopsida; order Fagales; family Fagaceae; genus Fagus; species Fagus sylvatica. The sequence continues at coordinate 19,263,044 of OU015765.1, forward strand.
TTTCTTGCACCACCAATAAGTCCTACTAGCTCCCCCTTACCTACGAGTCTTTTATTTCTCTTGCACATCATCCATGAGCCTCTTGTACGCCATTCATAAACATGTGTCATCCCCGCACTCTTATTCATGGGAATCCCGTATGTCTATATCAATGGGAACCTTGTGCTGTGTCATTCTTCTTTGAACTAGCACCCATTGGCAACTTTCTTTGTTGGGTTTTTTTTTCCAAGATTGTTGTGTGGGATTTATTGGGCTTGCCTTGTGCGATGTACACTTGTGGTACCCCGTCCCTGCTCCAACTACGAATTGCCACCTTGCCGCACACCACCATAAGCTCTAATACCATTGGTTGAGGAGATAATACTTTGGGGAAACTCTTATTAAGGAATTAATATAACATATAGGGACACCACATGACCCAAAAGTTTAAGCTTATGGGTTTGGATCTAGTTATGTTATATTAATTCCTCAACATCTTTACTCTTTCTCCATGTGGAACTTACACTCACACATGTATACTCAATACCATTGCTTATAAGGGAATTCTTTTTCTAATCCCATCCCTCTCTTCTTTTGGTCACTTGATTGATGATTTTAATGTAGCTTTGTTGGGTTTTAGTGACTCAGGTGTTATCTCAAATCTTGGATTGCCTGTTCAAATCAATATATATATAAAAGCAGAAACCTTTAACTGAGGTTCTGCCAAGTGTTTTACAAACTGATGTGACACTGATGTGGCTGCCATATCAGCAATTAAAACACCAAATTAAAGCAAGTGTCTCTCTATTGTTTAAATTTGTCAAGTGATATATTGTTTAATAAAACAACTGGATAATGATCAATGATCAACAATTGCACCATTTCCATTCCACATGACTCTCTTTTCATTCGGTTGGTGCAGTTCCCACCATTCCTCTTTGTAATTTATTTTTCATTCAATTAATTGACGTTTGATACATTGAGAGAGGCTGCACCTTCAAATTCTTCCATCAAAACCGTAACCTCCATTAAATCTAAATTTCCACGGTTTCAAATTTTTGGGGTTTTGAAGGGTTTCAGGGTGATTCGTTTTGATTGACGTCAGTGGTTCTTCTTTATAACTAATAAAATTGCTATTTCAGATCTCATCTTTTGCATCCATGACTATAGGACTCACTTTCTTTAGGATGTGCAAGAAGATCACCTATCTGGCTGGTGTGGTCGCCGCGAGAATCGGTACGTGGTGGAGACCCATTAACGGCGTTGAGGTTTTCGTAAGGGCTTGATCAAACACTATAAACAGTAGCTAGGGTTTGTTAACTTCGTAGGTATGAGGTTTTTTTTATGGTTTTATTATTTTCTTTAATGTTGGCTTAATAAAATGGTGGAAGATACTTATGTGTTGAATGTTGTTGCGTGTGTAACCGAAAGTTCAAATTGATCAACATTATTCAAAGGATTGAGCTCTTGAGAAATTGCTTGCAAAGTGTTCGTCAAAATGCCTGACCATACCACTCATTCCAAAAACTTCTCCCAAGCCCTTCTCTACGTTCCAGAGAGGCAAAGTCTCTGCCACTTCATTGTTCAAGCTACTCTCACTGCCTCTTAAGCCCAACCCATGTGAGTTATGATATTATAAATATCTTTTTAAATAACTGGGCATATTTTACGGCTATTGAATCTATGACTTTACAATGGGATTTAAATTCGGACCCATGTGAGTTATGATATTATAAATATTTTTTTAAATAACTGAGCATATTTTACGGCTATTGAATCTATGACTTTACAATGGGATTTAAATTCGGTTATATTTGCGTTTGTGTGTGTGTGTTAGAAAATAACTCATTTCATATATGTGTGAAGTTAGGGTGTCTATGGTATTGAATTCAATCCGTAATATTGTGTTCAGGATTTGACTCAATTCTTAATCATGGTGGCTCTGATTATTGATGTACATAAGTTTGTGCTAAAAAGAAGATTGTTTTGGTGATTCTATATTTTCAGTTATCTTGGGTGGAACCAGCCACCAAGAGAGACTTGCAATAGCCGAATCTATCAAGTTAGCTTTAGTTTTTTTTCCCTGTTTTGTTTTAGTAGTCTACAATTTATGGCTTCCGTTGCATTACATATTTACATGAAAGAAAAGATCATTATAAATTGATTTCAAATGTTTTGGTTAATGGCTTTTTAGAATTTATGGTCACAAGACAGTAGGGTACATAAATTTCAGCCAGTATCATATATATTTCATAGAATTGATTATTCATATTAAGTTTAAAGCCAATAACATACTATTCAATCATGTGTTTATATTATTTTTTGATTTTTTATTAATTAGGATTATGGATTGAGTTAATGAGGGCGTGACCGATCTCAAATCAATCATGTCCTACCAGTATTTACTGGTGAATGTAAGGAATGTGCACATTGCAAATCAGAAGAGAGCAAACACATGTGACCTACTCAATATAAACATAATTTGGAGGTTACATTAAAATTGTAGGCCAATAAGAATTGTAAGGATTTTATCATAAGTTTATGAATGTCAGAAATTTATAATATATTTAGTTGTATGTAATTGTGTCTGAATGATATTCTTGCATTTGTTTGATAGTTGATCATCTTGCCTCCTTGGGAAAAGTTATGATATAAATTCTAGAATTGACTAGCATTTTTTTTTTTTTTTAAATTGTTGTTGATGTCATTTTAATAGGGTGGTTCTTAGAAGTATAACTGTCAAAGTGTGGTACGGTGACAACTGATAGTATTAACATGGAGAGTGTGGAGTAGTTGCAGATTTTCTGTTTTTTGTGGGGGTGTGGGGTGTTTCCTTTTGTGGCCACATGCAATTGGGTAGGACGCTTTTTGTAGGATCAAAAGGCAAGAGAGCAAGGCTTCCATTGAATTATTTTCTCAATTGGCAATAGACATGTGGAAGATATATTTACAGTAAAGATGGTTGTGCCTTGGCAAGTTGTAATGGAAGACATTTGAGGCTTGCTTACTCACGTAATACAAAAATTTGTATGTTGTACATAGAAAGGTACTGGCAGAAGTGAGACCCCTAGCAGCCTTGGTGTCAGTCTTATATGCATTCTTCTTTTGACATGTAATAATAACTGTAGTAGTTAGTAGTTTTTTTTGTACATTGTAAATCCCAAAACTCTCCTTAGTAATTTCTTCCCACAAAACCAAAGCAATAATGTAAGTTTCTTATAAAATAAATGTGAGATAGCTCTATCTTTGTCTATTTTCACGATTTATTGAAAATTTCCATAATTGTTATCAAAATGACTTAAAGATAATTGGTCAAAATTAGAGATTATCTTCTTTTCAGGGTTTGTAATATCGAATGCAAATGGTTTTTTTTTTGTTAAGTTTTTCCTTCATGTGTTCACAAGTCTTTTAATCAAATAATATATTTTTTCTCAATTACCTTTTTAGATTGCATAAGTTCGCTATTAGTGATTGATTATCGGGTAATGTGCAGCAAGGTGATTAATCTCTTTGTTAAGTATGTTCTTTTTTATTGTTTGTTTTTTATTGTTCACAAATGAATTGTTATTGTCTTTAATGCACTTATTTTGTAGAGTTTCTTCTTTTGAAATTGTTACATAAGATTTGTTGAAATTGTCACTTATTTTCAAGTTCCTTTTTTTCCTTTTGAATTATAACTAGCTCTATAACTTCTTGAAATTAATTTAATATGCAAATTTTCCCATGCATTGCACGGGTTTGAGACTAGTAATGTATAAAGACAAAAGTCCCCTCCCCCAACAAAACCAATTCTACTTAGCCTCTAATTTCATGTAACATTAAAAAATTCTAGTAAAGTCACATATAAGCAAAAAGTTAAAGATTATATATATATATATATATATATATATATATATATATAAATATATAATAATTGGATGCTATACAATTTTAAACATATAAAACCATTTTAGATATATAGTTATATTTATAATACTTCTACATTTATTTATTTTGTTAATGAAGAGAAAAATAAAATAAAAAAAATAAACAGATAATGGATAGAAGGAATATTCTATTTGCAATAATACTAAAGTTTTAAAGATAGAGTTATCAACTACAAACATGCTAAGAAACTAACAATGCTACATAAATAGCATAAAAAAAATAGCATAAAAAAAAAACAATGCTACATAAACATGAAAGAGAAATGATTTCAAGCAAGCTACTTACTTGCATTAACGCCTTACTACAATCCTAGAACTAGAAAGCAAATTATTACAAGAGAGAGCAATCTCTATTTGAGTCATTTGTAGTGAGAGTTCAATGTGTCTCCTTTCTTAAAAAATGAATCATCTATTTATACTTGAGGACTCAACGGTTATCCGGGGTTGTTGCCAGTTATGGACGGTTTTCTCTTGATACTAGGCAGCTGGCACTCTCTCCTTGTACTTCAACAACAGTTGCTACGCTTTATGCTTCCATTTGAAATTCTGTAACTTCCATTATCCACTGATCCACACGTTTAACTTATGCTTCCAAGGCTTAGTTGCTTTATATATGTTACTTAAATGCCATTTGTATACAATTGGCTAATCAGAAATTTTGAATTATTCTATCAAACAAGGAATATAAGATTTCCATGTTGAACGAAACCTAAAAAGGCCAGAGTCCAAAAAGTTGAAAGTGGAAAAAATACAGTATCATTTTAGTCTACATATGAAAGTTCATTGCTCCAATTGCAACAATTCTAGGACTAACATATTCATAAACTATACAAGCTACTCTATCCCCTGGACATACTCTAAATATCAAAATTTTCCAAGAACCAACTATACAAAATGTTTGATTTCTTGCAACATGTTTGACAAATTGAGGCCACTATCCAACCTCTGTAGATTCTGTACATCCACTAAACATTACAAAAGAGAAATAGAAAGGCTAAATTAGCTGTTTGGCAAGAGGTAACTAAGAGAAGTTAATCCCAGAGCTCAAATTTTCTACAGAGCTAATTAACTATTACAGCTTATCAAGAACTTATGCTTTTGCAAACGAAATTGGATTGGGTATATCTGGAGTCTGTTTGATAGAGTTTAGTCCAACTTGACCCCCAATTCTCCTAAATCTAGCTTTGCTCAAATGATTCTCTCAAAGATCTGGAACATCAAAGAGTGAACAAGATTGTTTCAGATTTGAGAGACGTGTGTCAATCCATCTTCCATGAAACGATGCCTATACTTTTCAGATTTGGCCAGTTCCAAAATGTAAACAGTCATGTTGAGATGGGCTCTCCTTGGTAATCAGGTCCAGCCAGAATGGTCTTGGCTAGATGATGATATAATAACACTACCTCCAGAGCATATGATTTTATCAACAGATATATCAACATTTGAACCTCCAGAAATACTCTGCCGACAGCAGATAGTCTCCCCTTCTGCAGAATTGGGGTGCCGATAGAACAAAGCTGCCATCTTCTAGGGCAATCTGGGTCATTGAAGCCTGCAATATCTCCCTTGCTTTGGCTGGTGAAAAATATATTTCAATAAGGATTAAAAAAACGATTTATCAAAAAAAAAAAGAATAAAAAACCGACTGAAGAACGATAGCTTGTAAGTTGTAAGTAAGCTCTTGGATATAAAGGAAGGGAATGCTGAACAATAAGCCATTTTAGACCTTAAGAGAAACACCCAATTGTGAAAATGGTGATGAATGATGATAAATTATTCTATAGTATAGCAAATTATTTCACAGATAACAGCACAAGGTACACAAAAACAGAAAAAAGACATTTCTATGTATTCTACAATGTCAATGGTTAAACCGAATGACAAAAGAGAGACATTAAATGACACTTGTTCTTTTAAAAGTAAGCATGACGATGACAAAACTGTAAAAATGAAGAAAGGTATACCTTTAGTATCTAAGATGAGGTCACCTATTTTCTGGATTGGGGTCTTATATACAGGTAGCAATTATTTCTCTACTGACCACCATACTTCACATTCAGATGCAATTTTCATTGGCTTTTGATGTTTTCCAAGATACCGGCCCAAGGAATTGAAAAACAGAATGGCACAAAAGAGTGAGTTTCCAACTCTTTCAACTACTCTCATCAGCAGATGAAGTTTATATTTACCTGAGATTATAGAAAATCAGTCAACTTCAAGACCTGTATAAAGAAATATTCAACATAAATTTAGCCAGGGGAAGAATAGAATTATATTTGCTATTGGGTTCTTTAGCTTACAATATAAAGTAACACAGTTCGTAATACTAAAGCTTGAAGCTCTGTCCAGCCATGATTAGCAATTAGCAACTATTGCTTCTTCTTTTTTGGGTAGACTGCAAAATTGGTTTATGTAAGCATTTTAGATTTAGCATTCATACTGTATGTTCTAACTTTTTCCAAGAAAACTGCATACTGTATCTTGTTTCAACTTAATGACTTATCACTAAAAATGAGGCTTTTAGTGTAGGAACTAGAACTCAAATTAGATAAAAGCGAGTGTGGTGGGGTTGCTGGAATGCTGGAATGGGAAGTTTGGTCAGCATCAGAATATGTGGGTTTGAAGGGTTGTGCCGCATTGCGTGATGTGGTGTCTGTGGTGGGAGCGCAATGGTCGCAGTTTTGATGATTGTGAGAGGACTATTGTTGAGTTGAAACTATTGTTTATCTTTTCACTTCCCCCCATTAAATCCAACTCACCGTTTCAGGCCCCTCTAATGCTCTCTGTTTTAGCGCTTGCTCTCCCCATCACTTTGGCTCTTCTTCTACCAAATCCTTTGCTCTTTTACTAATTAGCGTTGGTTACTTTTAGGATTCCTTAGCGTTACACTTATAATGTCCATCTCACCCACAATTTACTCTTCCACTGACTGTCTCTCTCCCTTTTGTGCCTCTTCCTCTCCCTTCACTACATATATCTTCCAATCTCACCCCTCCATACCTCCCCAATTACGGGATAGGATCCTCTTCATTTGAAAGTCTCTCCATTTGTCCATTTCATGGTTCAAATTTTATTTCTCAAATCTAACGATGTACAAACTGTCTCGTCATTTAAAATTTTAAATGACATGGCAATCTGTACACCGTTAGATCTGAGATATTTAATCTAAACCATGAAATGTACACTCTCCATTTCATTTCAAATGGAGAGGATCTTGTTCCCCAATTACCACTCCCCACAATGATATGCATGCTGACCTCGATCCAAATGTCCTAAAATTGGAGTCAACCTCTTGGAAGAACATCAATCTAGGATTTGGTTACATGTAAGTGATGAATTGAAACTCTTATATCTGAATTGGCTACAGGTTGATCATAAATTGTTTGATAAAAATTCTTAACAATATGTTCATTGGTTTTAACAGGTAAACATAGAGGGGGTTCTAATCAACATGAGGTTTGGTGGACTCAGACTACCTGGATTTTATGAGAGCCAACTTTGGATAGTGAGATTGTTCCTTCTTCTTTGGCTGAAATTGCTCCAATTTCTCCTTACAACTAATGAAATCGAGGACCCAAAAGTTGATTACTCCGTAAGTTGTAGTATTATTTATAGGGTTTGCATGTAAATGTGAATGTTTGGATCGATTGAGTTGTAACCAAAGAAAGTTTTGAACCTACTCACTTATACTAGATCATCCATTTTGTTTTGCATAGCATGTGGTTGTAGTCACTTATACTAGATCTCCTAGTACTTTACTATTTTACAATAGTTCTCTTCTCCCGACACATGTCTTTGTGTATTTATGGGCAATGGAATGTTAGCCACTATGTAACACCATGCATGAGTCCATGAAGCTATGAAAGCTTTGCAACTTTGTTTTCCATATTGTGCTATTTGGGTGAAGGGAACACTACTAATTTGTGGCGACAAGGATATATCATCCCACTATTCTTGGCCCTTCAATTGCACATGTAATTGTCTCTTTACCTCCTTTTATCAAGTTCAAGATTCAATATTATAATAGCATACTTTATTCTTTTACAGGTGCTTGGGATTGAAATCAAAGGTAGCGATACTCAAGGACACTGGTCATGCAGTTAATATTGATTCATCTAATCCAATGAATTAATTGATTAAATCATTTGTTGTGTGTTGCTCTAAATTTTATGTATTAAGTAAGCTGAGGGAAACATATAGGCATACAATGTACACACATATAATTGAGTTTCTAATATGTTACCTCTTAGGTTTTGCGTGTAAAACCTAGTATACCTCTTTGCAGCGGAATTAACGAACCAACTCTCTTCCCATGTGCCTTGTGCTTGTGCCGGTCAAGTGAAGATACCACAAAGTCGAGCACTTCACCTACATCCACAGACCAAATCCTAGGGTTCGTTGATAGAAACCCTAAGACAAAGAGAAAGGAGATGAGAGATAGTGTTTCACTAGGGTTTTTGTGTCTGCAGCCTTTTAGAGTGCGTTTTTCTGTTTGAATATTGCAATTTTATATTGCAATATTGTAAACCCTAGTCTTAGGGTTTTGTCTTAATGGGCTGCCCACATGGGTGCCTATTTGGGCCAGCCCAATGGCCCAAATGCCAACATAAGCATTATAGACTTTTTTTTTTTTTTTTTCCTTGGTACAAACTCTGATGCACATGAATTGAAAAAGAAGAAAACTACTTTATATATGAGCTCATATAACAAAGCAGGTATTACATTTTGTTATTGTTTTGAATTGTTATATGAGGATAAGCACTTGGTTATCATTCATTTTCTTACGTTTTTTATAGGTAGATAAACACTTGATTTTAAAGTAGGATTTTTGTGGAGTTTAGGTTTGCTTGGGTTTCTGTTTGGTCATGAATGCACTTTTGCATTTTATTGTACTAGGAGTTTAATAATCTTGGATACTTCTGCTTATTTTGACCCATGCTATCATTTGGTTGATTGTTTTGTATGTGACTCTATTTAAGCAGTTAAACTAATACTTAGACTTGAACCGGTTGAAACTTGCAATAGTTGTTCTACTTTGTTAGCTTATTACGATTTTGAAATTGTTTACCGGAATATGAAATGGTCAATAGGATTTTATAGGATCCAGGAGTTCATCTTTGTTAGGATTTTGAAATACCTAATCAAAGTTTTAAGTTTTCTTTTTTATAAATTGATCAAACGTAAGTACTAAGAATTTAATCCATTAAACTATGTGTTTACGATTTTGATTTTTTTGGATCATTGGGCTTCTAAGTTTTTCTTCTCTTTTTTGATATTAATGGTTCTTACTAAAACAATACCCATATTTTAGTGTCCTTTTCTATTTTGATAACAATAATGGGGCTCATAATTTTATTTTTTATTTTTGGTGTTTTTTTAGCTAGAATGAATGAGTTTATCCAAATGTTACCTTTAGATCTTGGATATTGTAATTGTGGGTTGTTGTCGTTGGTACCCTGGCCTAATTGGGTAGTTGCTTTTGGAATTTGATCGATACACAATTTATTGTATAATATCATTAAAAAAACATTTGTATTTGGTTTTTGTTGTATTTGATTTTTCTTGGATACACTTCTCTAGCGTTGCCTGATTATACAATTAGCTTTTTATGAATTTTTTTCATCCATTTTTTCAAATTTCTAATTATACTCATTGAGTTGCAATATTTTTAAGAATTGGGTTTTCTTGAAATTTGTTCAGTATTTTTTATTTAATTTTGGAAGATTTCATATTGTGAATGCATGCAGTTTTCCTATCAACACCTCTTTAAAGTGTGATGAAGCTACATGTTAATATTGGCAAGGATGCAGCTTCATTTGGAATTGTAATATTGGTTAATTTGGAATTTATCAAGTGGGGTAAATAATAAATAGAGGCATACGTCTTTTTGAGATCTTACAAACCATTGGGATAGACCCTCATTACAGCGCAATATCGATCTTTTGACTCATAATATAAAGAATTATCTCAAAAAAAAAAGAAAAAAAAAGTAACATAAAGTATAATAAATTGATCATTATTATTTAACTTTAACCATAAAGTATAATAATTCCTTAGTTTTACTCATTTTACTGTGTCTTTAAATGTGCAATGCTTTAGATTGGTTGACATGACACGTGGGTGGAGATTCGTAGTGTTGGTAGATGTTGGTCTTTTGAGTCATGTACTTAGTTTTTGGATTTTTTTTTCTAAACTGGTAGAAGGTTGGAAGCTCAACATTCTGTCTCATTAAGTTGTAGTTAGGATATTTAGTTCAGCTATTTCAGCCTTCTTTGTTTAACATGTATGGCTAATTTCTTTAGTTTTATCTCAGGATTTACCCCATAAAGATCATATTTGTCACTGGTTAGAGAAAGCAGACGGTAAAATGGAAGTTATTCAGTCAGGGGGTGAGTGACAATGCTTTGTCTACAGTTGGTCCAAGGCCAATGGAATGGTCTACGGTCCCATATGGAGCTCCTCAAGGACCTGGGCCAAATGGAAAACAGCGGACATCAAGTTTGGAATCACCAATCATGTTGCTGTCGGGCCATCAGAGTACTATATACACAATGAAGTTCAATCCAGCGAGAACAGTGGTCGCATCTGGGTCTCATGACAGAAATTTTTCTGTGGAATGTGCATGGGGATTGCAAGAACTTCATGGTTTTAAAAGGGCACAAGAATGCAGTTTTGGATCTTCATTGGACTATTGATGGATCACAGATAATATTAGCCAGCCCTGATAAAACGTTGAGGGCATGGGATGTTGAAACAGGGTAACAAATAAAGAAAATGGCAGAACACTCCTCGTTTGTGAATTCATGTTGTCCTTCTCGGAGGGGGCTGCCACTTGTTGTCAGTGGATCTGACGATGGATCTGCTAAACTGTGGGATATGCGTCAGAGGGGTGCCATTCAAACGTTTCCAGATAAATACCAAATCACAGCTGTCGGTTTCTCAGATGCATCTGATAAGATCTTCACTGGTTGTATTGACAATGAAGTGAAGGTATGGGACTTGCGCAAGGGTGAAGTTACAATGACACTTCTAGGCCATCAAGATATGATTACAGGTATGCAGTAGAGTCCTGATGGCTCCTATCTTCTCACAAATGGTATGGATTGCAAACTCTACATATGGGATATGCATCCATATGCACCACAAAATCGGTGTATGAAGGTAATGGAAGGGCATCAACACATCTTTGAAAAGAACTTGTTGAAGTGTGGCTGGTCACCTGATGGAAGCAAAGTCACAGCGGGGAGTTCAGATCGGATGGTTTACATATGGGATACAACTTCTCGACGCATCTTGTATAAGCTCCCTGGCCACACCGGATCAGTCAATGAGTGTGTTTTCCATCCTATTGAACCTATTGTTCGATCTTGCAGTAGTGATAAACAGATTTATCTGGGGGAGATTTGAGAATCGAAACCTAAAGAACTTGTACCTTAGTGACTGTTTTGCAGCCAATATTTGACTTTTTTAAGTGCCCTTTAAAGACTTTTGAAAAGGTTGTATCTCTACTGTAGTTACCCAAGTTGAATTTTGGTATCTTTATTGGCAATGTAGAAGATTATGTTCCATTTTGGAATATTGTTGATACCTTCAATTTTTTCCATGGTGGATGGCCTCAGTCGGTGTACTGGAAGTTTTTTCCTACGATAACCACATATAGATTGTATTCTTTTTTTTGATAAAGCACATATAGATTGTATTCGCTTTGATAATTATGCTCACTAATATGCACGGAAAATTATTAATCTATGTGTATATATAAAGAATTTCTTTAGAATGCAAAGTTTGAGATATTTAATTGTAGCAATTTAATAAAATTTCTTCAATGAATATAAGATGAGGAATATGGTAATATATTAGCTTCTAATTTGTTATCAATAACATGGTTGACTCATTGAGCAAACTAAATTTCAATTTTTTTTTTCTTTTTATTGAACTAAACTTCAAAATTATTACAAGCAGTAGTGGAGTTATTATCAAATTATAGACTACTACCGATTTATGGTTTACACTTAAGTCGACCATGGGAATACCGTTGTTGTAGGGATGAACTTAGGGCATGTTTGATACACTGTAATGGTTATTACATTTGTAATAGGAATCAATATTACAAGAAATATGTAATGTAATAACTATTACCATTCATCTGTTTGGTGACAACACATGAATGAATCCTGAATTTGTATTCTATATTTTACTACAACGTGATTATCAGAATGTTAAATCTTTGAATTTTGGATTCTTAGAATTGTTTGTTGTGATATTAATCTTCAGAGATATCGACACAAGTACTGATTTTTTGTGGTAAATATGCAAGTATTGATGTGACTATAAGTGCATTGATTACTTTTCATAGGCGTCAATGGCATTACTTAAGACCTTCTAGTGATTTGACTTCATGTTTAAAAAGTGTGGTTTAGTATTTGTCTCAATTAAGGACTTTCAATTTATCAATATTAATGTTGTTGAGTTACACTAAGTCAATTATTGAGGAGGAAAGCTTAGTAACAATTATCGATGGAAAATAAAAGGTTGCAATTTAAGAGGTCTACGAAACTACTACTTTGCAAGAAAGTTAAAGGAATTAAGGATTTACAAAACTAGGATGCTACCAAACTATATGGATGAGAAACAATAACTTGCAATTTATATGACTAAGAAACTAACAATGCTCCATAAACATGAAAGAGAATGAGTTACAAGCAAGGTACTTACTTGCATTAACACCTTACAGCAATCCTAGAACTAGAAAGCAAATAACATAACAAGAGAGAGCAATCTCTCTTTGAGTCATTGTAGTGAGAGTTAAGTGTGTCCCCTTTCTTGAGAAATGAATCATCTATTTATACTTGAGGACTCAAAAGTTATCCGTGGTTGTTGCCAGTTATCAACAGTTTTCTCTTGATACTTGGCACTCTCTTCTTGTACTTCCAAATCTTCAACAACAGTTTCTATGCTTTAGAGTTTGGACTTCCATATGAAATTCTGTAACTTCCATTATCCACTGATCTGCACGTTGAACTTATGCTTCCAAGGCTTGGTTGCTTTATACATGTTACTTGAAACGCCATTTGTATACAATTGCGAATCATAAATTTTGAATTATTTTATTTAAAAAGAATCATATGCCTTAGAATACAAGATTGCAATGTTGAACAAAACCTAAAAAGGCCAAAGTCCAAAAAGTTGAAAGTTGGAAAAATACAATCACATTTTAGTCTACATATGACAGTTCATTGCTACAATTGCAAAAATTCCAGGACTAACATATCCATAAACTATACAAGCTACTCTATCCCCTGGGCATACTCTAAATATCAAAATTTTCCAAGGACCAACAATACAAAATGTTTGATTTCTTGCAACGTGTTTGACAAATTGAGGCCACTAAACATTACAAAAGAGAAATAGAAAGGCTAAATTAGCTGTTTGGCAAGAGAATAACTACGAGAAGTTAATCCCAGAGCTCAAATTTTCTACAGAGCTAAGTCACTATTAGAGCTTATCAAGAACTTATGCTTTCACAACAGTTGTAAACGAAATTGGATTGGGTATATCTGGAGCCTGTTTGATAGAGTTTAGTCCCACTTGACCCCAAATTCTACTAAAATCTGGCTTTGCTCTACAATTCTCTCAAAATCAAAGAGTGAACAAGATTGTTTCAGATTTGAGAGACAACATGTGTCAAACCATCTTCGATGAAAAGATGCCTATACTTTTCAGATTTGGCCAGCTCCAAATTGTTAACAGTCATGCTGAGATGGACTCTCCTTGTTAATCAGGTCCAGCCATAATGGTCTTGGCTAGATGATGATATAATAACACTAACTCCAGAGCATATGATATTATCGACGGATATATCATCATTTGAACCTCCAGAAATACATTCTAGTGACAACAGATAGTCTTCCCTTCTGTAGAATTGGCGTGCAGATAGAACAAAGCTGCCACTTTCTAGGGCAATCTAGGTCATTGAAGTTTGCCATATCTCCTTTGCTTTGACTGTAGGTGCAAAATATATGTCAAATCCTACATATTATAGCATAAGGATTAAACAAATGACTGAAGAACTATAACTTGTAAGGAAGCTCTTGAATATAAAGGAAGAGAATGCTGAACAATAAGCTAGTTTAGATCTTAAGAGAAACACCCCATTGTGAAAATGGTGATGAACGATGATAAGTTATTCTAAAATATAGCAAATTATTTCACATATAACAGCACAAGGTACACAAAAATAGACAAATGACATTTCTATGTATTCTATAATGTCAATGGTTAAACTGAATGACAAAAGAGAGACATTAAAAATGTTCTTTTAAAAGTAACTATGACGATGACAAAACTGTAAAAATGAAGAAAGGTATAGCTTTAGTATCTAAGTCAGGTCTTAGAGAACGCATTTTATTGTCGCAGCAGATGAAATCACCTATTTTCCAGATTGGGGTCTTATATACAGGTAGCAATGATTTCTCTACTGACCACCACACTTCACATTTAGATGCAATTGCAATTGGCTTTTGATGTTTTCCAAGATACCAGCCCAAGGAATAGAAAAAAGAAATGGCACAAAAGAGTGAGTATCCAACTCTTTCAATTAATCTCATCAGCAAGTGAAGTTTATATTTACCTGAGATTCTAGCAAATCAGTCAACTTCAAGACCTGTATAAAAAAATATTCAATATAAATTTAGCCATGGGAAGAATAGAATTATATTTGCTATTGGGTTCTTTAGGTTACAAGATGAAGTAACACAGTTGGTAATAGTAAAGCTTGAAGCTCTGTCCATCCTTGATTAGCAATTAGCAACTATTGCTGCTTCTTTTTTGGGTAGACTGCAAAATTGGTTTATGTAAGCATTTTAGATTTAGCATTCATACTGTATGTTCTGTCTTTTTCCAAGAAAACTGCAAGCTGTATCTTGTTTCAACATAATGACTTATCACTAACAATGAGGCTTTTAGTGTAGGAACTAGAACTGAGATTGGCTAAAAGCGAGAGTGGTGGGGTTTGCTGGAATGGAATGGGAAGTTTGGTTGGCATCAGAATATGGGGGTGTCATGACCCGGGGTAGGAGTGATTAGTGAAGGCATGACTAGTGATGACATGGATAGTACAAAAAAGGCATGGATCCATAGGAGATACGTGCAAGGTTGTGACTAGGAGTCTACCTAGCAATTGGAAGTCGTGGTGTAGTAGGAGTTTACTGGATAGGAGTTCATGTTGGTATAATAGGATTATATTGTTTATCTATTTATTTCTAACAGATTATATCAACATAATGTATTTAAGCAATGAGTGTGAAGAAATAAAGGAAGGAGAATATTATACCCAAATTCAGTTTCACTCTTACATTCAAGAGATTAGTCATCTCGAATTCGACTAAGTTATCTTTATTTGCTTTATTAAAAATCCGGGTCATTATAGGGGTTTTGGAGGGTTGTCCGCATTGCTTGATGTGCTGTTTGTGGCGGGAGCACAATGGTCGCAGCTTTGATGACTGTGAGAGGACTATTGTTGAGTTGAAACTGTTGTTTTTCCGAACTTTATTTGAGTGGGTGTTTGTGAGGGGCTATGTTTCTTGTGTTTTTTTGCACCATTTTTTGGATTATTGCTCCTTGAGAGCTTAATCCGTTTGTAATCCAAGTATACTCCTCGTATACTGGTGTCTCTTTATTATGATTTTCCTAATAAAGTTTTTGTTATTTATCAAAAAAAAATTTTTAGTCATGGCTGACTTCATTGATAGAAGTTTTAAGTCAGTAATACAATTAAATTCTAAACCAAATGGTATTAATTTAATAATTGCAAATAAAAGTCAGCTTACGGAAACATATGTTCATTACCTTATCCGTGCACCGTAGGATAGTATCACTAGAACTTTTCTATGAACTGGAGCACCCATATAGGTTGGCCTCTTAGTTAAGACAACAAGACTGACAAGAAGAGAAGACTGTAGCAGACAACATGTGAAATCCGTAACTTGATCTTAGAAAAAAAATGCAGTAAATGCTATTTTGAATTTGATTCAAATTACAAGTTTCTCTTCTTGTAATTTCATAGTTCAAGCCATTGATTATTTCTAAAATTCGAAAATGCAGGTGAAGAGAGATTGAAGCTAATGTAAAAACACTAATCACAGATGTGTACCTTTGAAGTCACAATGAAGAGGCTTTAAGTTAGGAAACCATGACAATATGAGATTCCAAAAGCAGAAGAATTGTCACGAATCCTATATTAGGAAAGAAAAGATTCATCGCTAATTATTTAGAGAGGAGATGGAAGAAACTATGACATAAGCACTGGAAAAACCTGGACCTTACTTGATGATTGTCTGTAGTGATGCAAAGTATAGTAAAATCATCAACACTTGTAGATACATATACGACATGGTTCCAGGTGACCTATAAACAGAAATCTTTTAGGAATAAATAAAAAGAAAATGAATATGAATTAGATGCAATGAACTAAAGACCCACAAACTCATCTTTTATATATGCTTGTTGCTCTAACAAGGTATAGCTAGAAATATGTTGTATTTGTTACCCCAATTTGAGTTTGGTCATGCAGGGCACTTTCTCGCTATTATTGATATATAAATGTCTATTATTCAATATGACATTATTCACTAGCAAGATCATCCATTTTCTTTACCTTTCTTTTTCTTTCACAATTTTTTTTTTTTTGTCTATGGCGGATGTTATAAATCTTGAATTTGAAGATTAGATATTATGCGTGTTGTTGGTAAGATATCAGGCATGATGTACAGGTTCAAGATGGATAAGGGTACGAAGTAATGCTCCCATTGGAGTTGATAAATGCAATGCTAAGACTGAATGTGAACTACAATTCTAAAGCTAGACTATTAGAAAATTATGCAATTATCAAGAAAAACGTCAAAAAGAGCGGTGAAGAACTTAAATGTTCATTGAGGCACTTAAACAATAAAACTCTAATATCAATATTGTGCAAGTGGATTATTAATTTTTCGCGATACATAAGCATACATGGTTTTATTTCCCTTGCATTCTGTTATGTTGGAAAAGAAAAAAGAAATGCCTTGGGAGAGAAATTGTAGTACCTGAACTTGTTAGCACATTATCGCATTTCAGTTCTTTCCCCTGTTGCATAACAACCACGAAGTAACCTACAGTCACATGATCACATCATTGGTATTTGGTTCCTTAAAAAAAGAAGTGGAGATCAGGCTTAGATGGACTTACCACATTATTTCTGTATAATTGGAATATGGCCAATCTTGGGCCCTTTTTCTTTGAATGGGGATGCCAAAAATTCTGCAGCTTCTCTAATTTGGTGATGCGTTGCAAGGAGCTCTTGAATATCGTTTGCAACTCTTGAAGAAATAATTCCATTTTTTTCTTCTTCTTCTGAGGTAGAATAAGGAATAAATGAAAATATATATAAATATTAGGGAAAAGTGAATTGAGGAATAAAGAAATTAGGGGTAACTATGAATATATATATATATATATAATTGGTTTATTCAAAGGGTTGTGTATGAGAACAGGATGAGGTATGAGAAAACTTACCGCTTAGATCTGTCTTGGACCAATCTGCTCAGTACCTTTAAGTATTTTCAAGGTTGATCCAGATTTCTGGAATATGGGCAATTTTGGACCACTCTGCGCCACTCCCCTTTGCACATCTTTCCTTTAATTTGGGGCATTCACTAATGTATAGCTCTTTTGATTTGGTGAGGCATCGCATGGCTTGCGCTGTGGCCAGATACATCAGGTTCTTGCAGCTGAAAAGACATAGTTGTATAAGTGAAGAAAGGTTGCCCAACTACTCAGGCAAAGCTTCCATTCCATCAAATACGAACCAACTCCAACAGATGGACTCTCCTTGGTAATCAGGTCCAGCCAGAATGGTCTTGGCCAGATGATGATATAATAACACTACCTCCAGAGCATATAATTTGATTCAAGGATATATCATCATTTGAACCTAAAGAAATACTCTGCTGACAGCAAATAATCTCTCCTTCTGCAGAATTGGGGTGCAGATAGAACAAAGCAGCCACTTTCTAGGGTAATATGGGTCATTGAAGCCTGTCGTATCTCCCTTGCTTTGGATGGTGCAAAATATATTTCAATGCCTACATATGGGTGGTTAAACAAATGACTAAATAACTATAGCTTGTAAGGAAGCTCTTGGATATGAAGGAATGGAATGCTGAACAATAATCCATTTTTGACCTTAAGAGAAACACCCAATTGTGAAAATGGTGATGAATGATGATAAATTGTTCTATAGATATAGCAAATTATTTCACAGATAACAGCACAAGGTACACAAAAATAGACAGAAGACATTTCTTTGTATTCTACAATGTCAATGGTTAAACCGAACGACAAAAGAGAAGACATGAAATAACACTTGTTCTTTTAAAAGCAACTATGACGATGACAAAACTGTAACAATGAAGAAAGGCATACGTTTAGTATCTAACTCAGGTCTTAGAGAACAGATTCTATTGTCGCAGCACATGAGGTCACCTATTTTCCAGATTGGAGTCTTATATACAGGTAGCAATGATTACTGTACTGACCACCATACTTCACATTCAGATGCAATTTCCATTGGCTTTAGATGTTTTCCAAGATACCAGCCCAAGGAATCGAAAAAAAGAATGGCACAAAAGAGTGAGTATCCAACTCTTTCAACTACTTCTCATCAGCAAGTGAAGTTTATATTTACCTAAGATTCTAGCAAATCAGTCAATTCAGACCTGTATAAAGAAATATTCAATATA
>OU015765.1:19281825-19322405 GCA_907173295.1 Fagus sylvatica
TATATATATATATATAGTATCTTATTGGCAAGGGAAAAAGTGACGCTAACTAGATTGTATTTTTCCTCTGTAATAAATAATGGCATGATTTGTATGGATAAAGATATGGATAAAGATAATATGATATCTATCGTTTTCCTTAAAAAAAGAAAAAAGATAATATTATAAAATAAAAATAATTTTGGGGGGTTTGGCCATTGGTGGTTTGTTGCCCTCAAACGTATTAGCTAGTCTCAAGGCGAGGGTTTGAAAATTTTGACGATCAAAATAATCTTTTCTTTATTTGGTTTGGTTCAGTGCACTGCCTTTTTTGTACAGATGTGTCGATTATTTGTTTATTCTACACAAAATCTTGCAAGATCTGAAGATGGTCCAAGTCATTTTCATTTTATTTTTTGTTTCCATGTGTGATTAAAAAGCCAAAGTAACACACGTATGGAATTGGAAGCAACTTTTTTGGAACACATGATTTTCTTTATATTTTCTAATGTTTTATGGAATCTGGCTTTTAGGAACTAATTTTAAATTTTGGAAGTGTTTTTTAATCAAAACTTATAAATATTATATTTTATTAAATAGTATTTATAGAAAATCACAATTTTGGTGGGGGCCAAAGTGAATCTGTCTCTGAGAGTAGTGTCATTATCTTGCTTATTCAAATCAACTAATCGCAAACCCGTGTAATGCACAGAAAAGTTATCAAAAATGAAAAAAAAAATAAAAATAAAAATATTGGCTTATTTTTCTTTTATTCTATTAAATATGTCTTCTTTTTTTTTCTTTTTCGTTTTTTTAAAAGAATGAGATGTTGCTAGAAGTTGGGAATCTTGCCAACTTCAAGATTAGAAATTTTTTAGTTTTCTAGAGGTACTAATTTCCATTAGATATTTCAAGAATTCCACCTTAAAAAACATATATTGAAAGTAAAATATTACAAACAGCAAATAAACACACATAGGGTAAATCAAATTGAAGAGAGAGAGAGAGAATTAGAGATCTTTGGGCTAAAACCGTCGTGGGGGATGAGAGTGGCTTGGATGGGAGTGGGGACGAATGAGAAAATCGTGGGCTACAGAGGCTGCAAAGAGAGAGAATATATTAGGTAGGGGACAATCGGGTATAAACCAAAAACAAAATAAGCTTTAAAATATTAATTAAAAAATAAGAATGATGTGTAAAATTGCGAGGGCACAGAAGCTGATGTGTCAAAACTTTATGAAGTCAACAAAAAGAATAAAAAGTCAAAATGATTCGGTTTTACATTATAATATAGATTTACAAAACTTAACTGTAGTTTGTAGTTAGTGTTCTCTTTCTCTCGTCCAAATGCTACTCTTTTTAGGCGTTTGTGATTGGTCCTTAGTAGAGATAAACAAAGATAGAGAATTCTATGTAATGATTTCTCAATCGTGTCTACTATAATAATTAGGGAGAGGGTAGGTGTTCTTTCGTTTCTGCCTATTCAATATTCAATTTTATGTGTATAGTATCGCCTGCCTTTTTGTGCTTGCAAAGCAAATCATGGTCTGTAATTATGTAGCACGTCTATCATATGAGAAATTGGACTTGGAAGTGGAAACGGAAGATAAATACTACTACAGTACCCTAATTCTGTAAACATCATAATTCATATAGTGAATCGCATAATGTATGATACCATGATTTATAAAGGCATCTTCAACCAATATTTCACTTGGAGCATCTGATGTAAATAGATACAAATGTGGGAACAAAAATAAAATGTTTATTATGCTTAATATTTTTAGTTTGAACTGTATTTGGCTTAATTCTATTATTTCTTCTTGTAGTTTTTTCTTTGCCAAATTGTGTGAGGCTTGCGCTTTTTTGAATCCAAACGTAGATTTTATGCTAATAATACCTATGCTATTTTTTCTCCTAACTTTTGTTTGACATTTAATACTCTCCTAGAAAAATTTGTGTTTTATTCTAAAAAAAATTCTAATAATTGATGGAGGGGAAAAATTTATTCGGACCATATAATTATGAATTTAAGTATCACGTGTTCGGGAAATTACCGAACAGATCCTATTCGGTGAATATGTTCGGTTAGGTTCAAAGCACGTGTCAAAGGTTTGAACTGATGACAAGGCTCAAAGTTATCCTTCCTAATATTATATTAAGAATGGATTAAATATCAGGCTACTATAAAATATTAACTGTTAAGTGAATTTAATCCCAATCCATTGCATTAAATGCTAAAAATATCAGGTTGATGTCAGGATTACTCTGAACCAAATGGGCTGTAAACAGAGATACATTAATGTCCTGGAACAAAAGAAGGAGGAAGAGGATAACGGAAAAAAGGAATAAGATCTTTATAAAAAATGGCGTATAAATAGAGAAAATAACAAAGAAGGAGGGGTTCCAGAATTTACAATTTTTGTCTGAGAAATACAGTTATAAAAAGAGAAAGGATATAAACTCATTTTTGCTGGGAAAATTATGGGATTACTGACTGAATCATCGGAGAGTCATAGGTTAGCCCCCACGGGGTTAACCAAGGTTTTCTGAGTGTTTGTTTCTCTATCCCGCAGGCTTGAGGAATCCATCCTGTTCGGAACGAAATCTCTTGTGTTCGGACCATGTTCGGTAAGTACAACCTTGTTTAGTGTTAATTAGTTTTTCCTATATTATCCTGAAAAAATCTCACCTACAATTGATAAGATCAAATAAGTCATATAACCCGTAGATTTAAATAATGAGATTGTCTGAGCCACCCATGTTCCTCTTTCAGACAACTTTTTTACATTGAAAGCACCTAATAGAGACCGCCACAAATTGAGGACCATGTGACACGCTATACTAGTCCAACTAATCATCAATGTATATATAAAAGCAGAGACCTTCAACTGAGGTTCTGCCAAGTGTCATTTTTTTTATAGTGTAAGATTCTACCAAGTGGCATGTTTATCTATTGTTTAATTTTGTCAAGTGATACGTTATTTAAACAAATCTTTTTCAAAGTGATACTTCTTTAAATAAATTGACTTAATGCATTTTATTTAATATTTTCTCTCTCTGTTTCACGTCTCTCTCTCCCTCTGTTTCACCGTATGGGATTGAAAATTCTTGGTCAATTTGTGAACAAAGTTTATATTTTTTCTTTGTGAAATTGCTTTTTCCTTCTCTGATTTATTGCATTAATTATTTCAGAAAGGCTTCTCGCAGCATTCATATTCAGTTGCAAATTCTACAAAATTTAAAGAGATGATAACGTTTGCAAATCGAATGAGTGCGTTGACAGAAGGGCCAAGTTCAAGGTGGTTGTGTGGTTAACGCTTGGTGGTGGCAGTGCCGGCGGCATCAACAAGATTCTCAAGATAATAATCGTTTGGGTTAAGGTCTTTCGTGCAACGAAAACCTGGTAGGATCTAACCACAGAAAAAAAATATTTTTTTTTACCCCTTTTTCTACATTTTTTTAATTTCTTATTCTTATTTTTATTTTTATCATTCTCACTTTTCTCCCTTTCGACAGCCCTCACTCCCATGGGCGCTTTGGGGTCTCTAATGGCTTTTCATTCTCCACATTTTGATGCTTTGGTTGTACCTTTTGAAGATTATTCATCAGGTTTTGCTTCTTTTTTCTCTTTTTGTCATTAATTTCTATTTTCTTTGTGAAATTTTGCGATGACTTGGAGTGAATAGTTTGTTTAATATCTGTGGTAAGTATACACATCCTTATTTATCATCACTAATAAAGGACAAGTTTCTAGTGTGAAGCAAATAAACAACAAATAAAAAACGTAAAAATGAAGTTTGGCAAAATTTATGGAAATTACACAGATTTTATTCCCGGTATGCCATTGCAAAAATGCTTGGCACCATTAGAACTTGATGGAACAGAGAAAACTATATAGAAAAATATGAAGTTAGGGCCTCCAATTAAATTAAACCAGTTACCAGTTCAGATTTTTGTTTCTTCCCATCATTATGATATTTCTTCTAATCTGCTTAATTTTCAACTATAACGAGGTAAGGGCTGTCCTCAACTCTGTTAAGGGATTGCCCATAAGCAGACACTGTGGTATTCTGTAGGACTGATGCAAGCTCTGCCATGTCTTAAAGGCCAAAGCATACCCCTGAGTTAGAGGGCATTTAAAAATAGTACCTGTATGAAGTATTGTGCCAATGTATAACCAAGTCCTTTATTGCGCAACAAAATGGCACATCAGAGATTATTTCGAAGAAAATGATTTTACTCTAAAAAATCGAGTGAAAATATATAAAATATAATTTACATTTTATCTGATTGGTAAAATCCTATGCCTGGGAGCGGAAGATATTTGGCCTAATCACTAGTTATAGTCGTCTGTGCATCCTCTTTCTCTAATTGCGCATATTGGATTTAAAATATTAACTATAAATATAGACAATACTTCTTACAATAAGAAGTTAACTTCTATTAAATTAAGAGATTGCAAGATAAACAATCCACAGTAAATTGAGCCCTCTCACTATTCAAAGTAATTAATTTTTGTTTCCTCTTCGAAAAGTTGAGCCTATTTGATTTCATATATATAGTTTGTAGATGTTTGATATTATATACATCTTCTATAAGGGTATGACGTTTTATTAGAGGCTAAAAATCTATTTACATTACAGCATGTTTTTAGGATGAGCTAATTAGGTAAAAGAAACATTGTGTTCAACTTTTTTATGTTTGAGCTTACTGTTTGTTAAAAGAATAAGAATATGTTTTTTTTTACATTTAATTTCTTAGTATTGTTTAATAAAGACCTTTACCAAATGCAGTAATTTATGTATACTACTTTCAATCACTTATTTGATAAGTGTGCTTTTATTTTTCGCATGCTATGTTTTGATCATTTTAGAAGGTTTAAGCAGAGGTTATGGAATTTTCTCCTTTCTCTTTTAATTGTAATATTTTGCAAAAAGTTTTATTGAGACGTAAAAAATATTCATGATTGTTTTTTGAATGTACTACACTAATCAGTGATAATTGATGAACAAAAGAAATAGGCCTAATTCATTCATGGAAAGGAGCTAAGTGGTATAACGATAAAGATTAAAAGTGAATTATGTGAATCGAACATTTTGTGAACCTGTATGGTATATCAAACAAAAGGTCTGATTTTAAACTTGATGAAGTAGAATAGAGGTATTACTAATAGATGAAAAGAATAGAGCTATTGACAAAAAAGATTGAACAAATGGGCTTCAACAAGACATTTTGAAAGGCGTAAACAAAAAATAACAATGCTAAAGGAAGATTAATCGATTGATTTTATTTTGCTATATTATTTTATACTGAAGGGCTCTGCTGGTCAGTGGAATCCCACCTAGCATTTATGCATAACAAGTTCCTCAATGAGGAAGAGTATTGCACGTAAAGTATTTAGAAAGATAATTACAGAGACATATGTCAACAGATTCTTGAGCCAAACGTATTATGATAAAGGATAATTAATCAGAGACATAATGTCAAACAATAAACTTCATAAGCTCAGTATGTGGACAAAGGCTGTCTACACAAATCTTGTTTATGCTACCCAAATTATGATTTTTATCTAAATATCACTACGGTTCTCAACTTAATTGAAGATCGAGGTGCTATAATGAATTCATGGTAACAAGGAAAAGATGTAAAAAATGAATACTAACAGTAAATGAATTAGGAAAAAGAGTTTGATTAAGATGCTGATTACTTAATAAAAAATAGATTAAGAATGCATTTTTCTTTTTTTTTTTTTTTTTTTTTTGTATGTGTCTCAATGGGGCCTAAAAGTATATTTGAGTGAGATGTTCATGTTTGATGAGATGAAGTTGCTAGCTTGTGTTGTGAACTCAAGCCACTTATGCTGTCAAATTGATATGCAGGTAACAGTGTTAAGTCCAATAATGCTTTAGCCCCTCCATCAATTGTTGGATGCAAGAGAAATTTGAATCAAAGATGATAATATAACAAAACAGGAGAATCCTCTTTAAAGTGAAGATGTAGATCATAAGGAAGAGAATGGGAACCACTATTGTAGCTAAGAGATAGAGAATCGTAAGTCTACTTTGTAAGTATGTACATGGAACACATCACAATTTACCTCTCCAATTCTAAACGATATTATTCCAGTATTCCTTTAATATTTGTGTAAAATGAGTAGTTTATTATTATTTAAATATGGAACTCCAATAATGATTTAGATATGGTACTGCTCAAATTTACATCTCATTATTGTAACAAATGTCACTCTTTTTGGTCTCCCAAAAGGTATTCTTTATGGTTATTCATGCCCTTCTATGTAAGCAAGAGTCATACCCACATGGCTTATATTAACAAAACCTCTACACATGTATATGTTTGCTATTATCAATAAAATTTCCCACCTTGGCTTCTTACTCCTCCCACATTCATGTTCTCCACCAGCAAAACCCATTACAGTGGGCTTAGACTTGAATTGATATGAAACAAGGTAATTTCTCGACAAAATCTGAGTTTTGGGCTACAATGAAATTACTTTTTTTTTTTCCTCGAGTAAGTATGTATGTATTATGCCTGCCTTTTGCTCTCTGTTTAGTGTTTAAGTTAGTAAGACAAGGATTTATATTTTTATTTCTTTTCTTTGCGTCTGCTGATTGATGAGTCAATTGAAGACATGGAATTGAAATGTTGTTAACTCTGCAGGATTTCAGATTTCACAATATGAGACCAAAGGAATGAAGGATACATCATACAATTATTTTTCATAGAGGCTTTCATTGTAGAAACTAGGGAAGTTAGCTAGGTTTGGTTTGTTATCTGTATTTTATTGATGTAATATATAATCAGGCTATGCCTGGGTTGGGCATGTTATATTTTTTTATTATTATTGTTATTTTAAGAGGTTCGGTGGCTTTCATGTTTAGAAATCAATTAATTTAATTGGTTTAGATTATCAAAAAAGTTTCATGAGTTTTGTAATTGCCAAAAACACTGAGAAATTATCTTTTGGAGATAATAGTAGCCTTTCCTCACAGGTCACTTAGTAGTTTTCTTTCCTTGAAACGTGACAAATTGATAATATTGATTTCCTAATTAGCTATTAGTCAAAGTTGTCAATGGCATTG
Source organism: Fagus sylvatica (assembly GCA_907173295.1). Lineage (NCBI taxonomy): Eukaryota > Viridiplantae > Streptophyta > Magnoliopsida > Fagales > Fagaceae > Fagus > Fagus sylvatica. The sequence continues at coordinate 19,288,908 of OU015765.1, forward strand.
TTTCTAAAAAAGAGAACATATGCTTATATTTCATTTTCAATAACTTTCCCGTGCATCGACGGGTTTTGACTAGTCTCATAATAATGACAGGTTTTACATTACAAATCACTGAACCCCCCAAACAAAAGCACGCAAAACTAATTTAACTCTTTTTGTTTGTGCTTTTAACTTGACGATATAATAATTACTTAACATTTTAATAAGCTGAGAATATCAGACATATGATTCACAAATTATCCAACATATTTTATAGGGTGAAAAAATCATTTCTTTTTTTTAATCACTAGAATTTTGCTCCCTTCAACTCAGGTTCAACACCTCTTGGGTGCAAACAATTCCTTGGGGCCACACCCCCTGGTGAAAAGCCAGCGACTTACCCTGATCCGTGTAGGGAAACTTCCGAGGGTGCGGTGCACGGATCCCGTGGGATTAGTCGAGGTGCGCGTAAGCTGGCCCGGACACCCAAGGTTATCAAAAAAAAAAAAAAAAAAATAAAAAGACGTGCTAACATAATGAAATTAAGTTAACCATTGGGCGATTGAACAAAAATAACCAAAAAAAGTGACATTGTATTGCTATGTTAGAGCGTTATTGATATCAATAGAAACAATGGGAGACGGTGCTGAAAATTTTTCATGGGACAAGCTTTTAAAATCCATTTTAAATAATAAGCTCGCTATCAAAGATAGGATGGTTTTTGTAGCCTTATGGCTTTTGTTGTATTCTTTTAAGTTTTCTTAATAATATTCTTCTGATTTATAAAATAAAAATAAAAAATCTCAATATTCAGACCAAGAGTAAAGGTATAAATATATATATCTCGAATTTTATTTTATCTTACTGATCTGTTTTTAATCATAGAAAAAAATTATTAATCACGTTTTATGAGTGAAATCATTATTTGAATTACTTATAAGTTATAAGAAAGAAAGGTCACCCAAGAAAGAGACTATTTAAAATAGAACCGTTTTGCTGTTAATTAAAATACGTACATTCCAGACAATTTTTATATCATAATAACTGTGCATGTATATATTATGTTTGTAATTTCCTTAATCTTACAACCTAATTTCATATATTGATATATGTATGGTATTTATTTAATTATCCTTGGTTTTTTCAATATACAAGTTGTTCCTGTCCTAGGGAAAAGCTCCACCACCTCTGTCCGCCAACCATGATATAGTTTTGCAATCAGACCAACTCCCTCTCTCAAATTTTCTTGTACATGGTATTCTCTTATTTTGTATGAGTAGTGTTACAAGTACAAATACTTTTCACAATATTAATTGAGTGGATAACTTTTAATTAGTTCTTATTTGGACCTATTATTGACATCATTATTTTGTTATCTACCTCATATTTTGACATTTCAATATTATTGTAAAGATGGTATGCCCATAATTTTATTATTTTCTATTCCAGCATTCTCACTACAAGTAGTTTTTTTTTTTTTTTTTGGATCGATATTCCCTAAATATCATTAGGTGCATGCATGTTAACTGAAGATAAACGAACTTGTGGTTAAGAATGACAAAGATTCATTAGATATCTGCAGGTTGTGATGGCACATGGCAGATGAGCCACGGCTGGGTATAATTGATTCAATAACTTTAAAGCCATAAAATTTGTGACAATTTTTCTTTTCTTACAATTGTTGGAGCCAATATGTTGTCATTGGTGCTTAAAAAAAAAGTGATGTCAATAATAGGTACATGATGTTAGTTTAATCAATAGGTAAAAAAATTTGTGGTTTCTAAACATCACCCTAATTGATACGGAAAATGCAATTGATGCTATGCTTGAACACGCTGGTGCCGAACGCACGTTTGATAAGGCCGATATGTATAGAGCCGACCTTTTCTATATATGTGTAGTACCATTTTGATTGATCTTTATGTTCGATTAAAGCAATATAGCGGCTTGACCGAAAGGCATTGATTCATTGATTTGAAAATGACAAATTAATACATGGTCACAAACTTTCTTATTCTTTTTGTCTTCTTCTCTTGGAATATACTCAGTCAAACTGCGTATTCATAACAATCATGCCATTAAGATAGTTGAAACCATTAAATAACAGACCTTTTCGCTTGGGGTCACAAATTTATATATTTTAATAGAGATTGATAATTAAACTAAGAGATTCTCATGCATCTCCGATAATACATATAATACATATAGATGAATTGTATCCCACTTTTTGTGTTCTACTTTATACTCTATCAATTACAACTCACCACGTGTTTTTTTTATTTCCTTATAAAATAATTAAGATTTAAAATGGAAACAAATCAAACACAATTTGACACGTGGTATATTATAGTTTGATATATTATAATTGTTGGAGTATAAAACACAAAAAATGGAATAGAGGATAAATTACCAATACTATTAGTACCAGCAAAAGAAGACCATAAAAGCAACCTAAATTGTTAGTACTATTAGTAGATGCTATAGAAAACCCCAGTAATAGCATTGTGAAGATCTATTCCTCCGAAGCAGGCTGATTCAAATGAATTTGCAGAGGAGCCAGGGCTTCCGGAGCATGCTGATTCAAATGAATTTGCTGAGGAGCAAGGGCTTCCGGGGCAGGCTGATTCAAATCAAATTGCGGAACAAAATCTAGGCCCCGCCATCCACGTCCAGGATGCATTTTCATGTGACCACCTAGAGACACTTTATTGCGGAACTCTTTTTCACAACACACACAGGCTACTGGAGGTTCTAATTGGGGCCCGCCATGATCAACATCTTGAGTCATCTGTTGAGCCCTAGGAAGAATGACTAAAGATCCTCCTCCAATTTGGTGTTCTCAGTTTCTTGTGGAGTGGAGCGGTATATAAAACCAGAAGAATTGTAAGAAAGGAGCTTAAAGTTTCAAGCCCTTGGTCTATGTCTCGGTGGGAGAGTCGAAGAGTATATTTATAGACTATAGTTGCATTGGATAGGAAACAAATATTCCATGCATGAGAAAGAGAGAGAGAGAAAGCCGGGCAGGTTATCTACTCAGAGAGAGAAGTTTTACAGTACCCTAATGTGGCAAGGATCGTACTTTATATAGCCAATCGCATAATGTATGATACCGTAATTTATGAAGGCATTTTTCAAACTTGGAGCATCTGACATTGTATATAAAAATTAAGGCTAGATTAAGACTTTTTTTTTTTTTTTTTTTTTTTTTTTTTTTTTTTTTTTTTTTTTTTTTTTTTTTTTTATATGGAAACTAGATTAAGACATCTTCACACAATGTATGATATCATAATTTATAAAGTCATTTTTCAAACTTGGAGCATCTGACATTGTATATAAAAATTAAGGCTAGATTAAGACATCTTCTTTTCTTTTTCCTTTTTTTTGATGGAAACTAGATTAAGACATCTTCACACAATGTATGATATCATAATTTATAAAGTCATTTTTCAAACTTGGAGCATCTGACATTGTATATAAAAATTAACTTTTTTTTTTTTATGGAAACTAGATTAAGACATCTTCACACAATGTATGATATCATAATTTATAAAGTCATTTTTCAAACTTGGAGCATCTGACATTGTATATAAAAATTAAGGCTAGATTAAGACATCTTCTTTTTTCTTTTTTTTTTTTTTTGATGGAAACTAGATTAAGACATCTTCACACAATGTATGATATCATAATTTATAAAGTCATTTTTCAAACTTGGAGCATCTGACATTGTATATAAAAATTAAGGCTAGATTAAGACATCTTCTTTTCTTTTTTTTTTTTTTTTATGGAAACTAGATTAAGACATCTTCACACAATGTATGATATCATAATTTATGAAGTCATTTTTCAAACTTGGAGCATCTGACATTGTATATAAAAATTAAGGCTAGATTAAGACATCTTCTTTTCTTTTTCCTTTTTTTTGATGGAAACTAGATTAAGACATCTTCACACAATGTATGATATCATAATTTATGAAGTCATTTTTCAAACTTGGAGCATCTGACATTGTATATAAAAATTAAGGCTAGATTAAGACATCTTCTTTTCTTTTTATTTTTTATTTTTGTTATGGAAACTAGATTAAGACATCTTCACACAATGTATGATATCATAATTTATGAAGTCATTTTTCAAACTTGGATATATAAATTAAAGTAAAAGACGTTGTCATTTATCTGCCACGTGACATCTAAGGCAATGTCTTCTACTTGCCATGTGTGTCAGTTTATTAAAAAAAAAAAAAATTACATCATTAATAAATTAAATACCCACTACCCCATAATAAAAATAACACCATTAATAAATTAAATACCTACTACCCCATAATAAAAACTATACCATTAATAAATTAAATACCCACTACCCAATTATATGCTCCAATTAAAGCCAAATATGTTAAACACAATATATGTTATTTCAAATATGCATTTAAATTACAACTTGGGCATTTGTCCCAGTCATTCATCTCTTCAAAAAGTCTCACCCCTCTATGAGGCGAGGTGTGGGTTCAATCCTATGTAATTTTTTGATTTTTATTTTTTTTTAGGATAGAGGGAATAACATCTTAACATTTTTTTTTTCTATGTGTTAAATTTTCCTAAGAGATACGTGTTAGACTTAAGATGACATTATCATTTTTATTGTGACTAATTTGTTATATGATGGACTTCTAAGGTCACAAATATTGTTTATGTGATTATTAATAAGTGATAAATTGCCCAAAAAAAGATGAAAAGAGAAACAAAAGAAAGTCAAAAAAGGTAAAGATGGTAAATATGTGACAAATTGTATTATTTATTTGTACTATCAAAGTATTGTAAGTTAAACAAAAATGAGAAACCTCTCAACATTTAGAATCCCTATATGAAACAATTGAGGTTCACCTCATAAACGATGTGAAGTGATTGCTAAGTCAATACAACCCCGGGATATTTGACTTTATGTTCAATATCCCCATTTGATGAAATATAATAAAAATCAGTATAATACATTTGATGAGATATAATAAAAATGATCATTTCTATTTTTAAGTGCAAAGAAAAATTATTTACATTTTCTATTTTACACTTTTTTTTTTCTAATTTTTTTTCTTTTTCATTATTGTTATTATTTCTTCCTTCTTCTTAGTTTAGTTGATTTGTTAGGAACATATTTATAGAAAAACAATGAAAAAGAGCCGCACATTACACAGATTATAGTCTAGTTGTATATAAAAATTAAGGCTAGATTAAGACATCTTCACACAACATTAATTTTACTTGCGCCTATTGTTTTATTATCATCAATGTCGTGAATGGGTCCAGTGCATATTAAGATGCTGTCATGTGTCTAATTTTGTATAGTTTTTAGACATGTGGCAACATCTCAACGGATCCAGTACTCCTGTGCATTGGACCCAAGCCTTTCCCCATCGCGAATGGCTCCACGCTGTCAGATATTGTGACATGGACAGGGAATATGTACCACACCAACTTTTGGATCACACCATCAAGAACTACTTTCATATTAAAATTATTAGAAAAACAATGTTACCTTTAATACCATGCACTATAATTCAGTTCCAGTGGATGTAATTTGATAATAAAAATAATTTTAATAAATTGGCAAGGATCAGTATATATGATTCACAAATTGATCCAATATAATTGAGATAGGGTGAATCAAATACAATAATTCTTTTTGAATAGGCACCAGAATGTTTCTTGTTCATAAGTGCTAACAGTTCTTCTTAAAATAACAATTTTGTTATTTCCATAACAAAAATTGATGCAAAATTTTACACTAATTTGATGCGAAAATAACAAAAATGAGTATGAAAATATAATGTACCAAAAAAAAAACACGAAACAAAAACAGACGTTCCTAGCCGAAAGCCAATTCGATCTCTTACATCCGTACACACCATTAAATATCTCTAGCTACCACGCTTTTCGTGAAGTCATTAGATGGAATGCGTCATTCATGGGCATAGCGCCCCGACAATGGTTTAAAAACAAATCTTATGCGTAATAAAAAAAAAAAATTAAGTATATATAAATTTAATAAAAAAATAAAAAAAAAATAATTAAAATATAACTTATATATATAAGGAAAAAGTATTAATTTATTTAAATCTCAATTTTATATAAATAGTTATTTTTTAAAATATAATTTTAAAGAAAGTATAAATTATTTATATTTATTTAAATAGAGTCACAATTTCATTATTGTTAAATATATATGTATAAAAATTATTTAAATTAATTGGAAATTCAAAAAATTATAATGAACACACTTATTCCAACAATTATCTCAAGTAATGTCTAAAAGAAAAAAATTATCTCAAGTAATAAATGAAAAACAAACAAGGGTTTTAGTACTTAAACGGTATGCCTTGTAATTTAAATAAAGATGCCTAGCTTTTATACTATTATTATTTATTTATTGTACTTCTCTAATACCTAAATATCGCTGATCAAAGATAGGTTAAAAATTTCAAATCTTTTTGTCAACATTTAAACAATTTTTCAAGTTTAATAATATATTTTCTGTAGTACACATATTAAGTGTTATAATGTACTTAATCTACAAACTAGAACCGTTTTAGTAATTAAGTAGAACCGTTTTGCTGTTAATTAAAATAGGTACATTCCAAATAATTTTCATATCATAATAACTGTGCACGTATGATATTATTTTTATAATTTCTATTGCGTGTTTGCTCAAGAGACTATTTCAATTTGCATGTTTGCCAAAACCTAGTAATACAATACATACACAGATTCACATACCTTTTAATTATTTAGATATTTCCTTTTCTACAGCTCTCTTTTCATTCTATTTAATGTGATTTTGTTTAAATATCAATTAATGAATTTCTTTGCAATATTGATTTGATTTGATCGGAGATGTTTGTCTAAATGGGTATCTATCATATGTTTGTCTAAATATTCATTAAAATTTGTTTATAATTGGGTTTGAATGTTTTTGTATATAAGCCATGATTAATATTGGCGACCGAAAGCACCAACATGACTTCTATTCCTTGGTCTTGCATATTGGCTATTAATTATACTGGAGCATGCATTTACTTGGTGACCTTCTACTAAAGAGTATCTATGACTTTTTAATAGTATCTGCGACGTTGCACCAAGAAGAATTCCAGATCAGTGATCATTGCCTTCAAGCATTGGCAAGTTAACTGCACCCATAATTTATTCTTGTTAATTATATTTATATATATATATATGGCTCCATCAGCTCGTACATGTTCCTCTATTTTCTATAACGGTCATCCCAGAGGCCAGAACACATTCTCCTGTCTGTACCTGCATTCTCACAACAATTATTATTATTATTATTTTTTTTGGGGGGGGGGATCAATGTTATGTTCCTAATATTATTAGGGTGCTTGTTAAGAATGAAAAGTAGATGAGCAATGGCTGGGTATAATTGCTAAAACCACAAAATTTGTCATAATTGTTTTTACATCTATTTAGAAAATATGTTGTAATTGATACTAATAAAAGTGGTGTCGACAATAAACACATATGATAATGATATTATTTTAATCAAAATTTATTAGTAAAATATATTACAATAAGTCTTAAGAGACAATAAATTTTACCGAATATTTTAGCACTGTCCAAATGTGAAATTATGAATGATAAATGAATCATGGATGGAAACAAGAATGTTCATAAAAATCATCCAACAGTAAATTGATGGAAAGGTTCACTGATTTGGAAATGACAAATTTCATGGTAGAAACTTCTTTTGGTGTATACTCAATTGTCACGTTGCAACTTTCATAATAATCATGCCTACGAAAAGATGTTGTCAAAAGCATTAAATAACAGGCATTTCAAAGCGTAATTTGTCCTTTCTTTGCTTTTTGTGCCCTGTCGGCTACCTTAAGTACAAAACCGAATGTGCTTGCTTATTTTTCGGAATCCACGAGATATAATAAAATTTGTTGTTAAAAAATTATGTACGTAAAAGTATTGTTTGTTTATTTCAATTATTTTCAAGACGAAAGTTGAGAGTCGAGACAAAACGCACATGCACTAAAGTTGAAGTTATTTTCATGAACCAAATTTTGACTTTGTGATGTATACTGATCACGAATTCATGACTCATGTTCGGGTGGTTTGGGGACTGATTTTAAGAGGACTTTACTTAATTAAGCGACATAATCTGGTCGGTATCATTGTATCACTGCATATTTTAGTCAGTAGTACATATCGGAATATGATAATCTCTATTTAAAATTTCTCTATTTGTTTATTTTATGGTTTAGATTTTATTTCACATATCCCTGTTTCCTTGGTGCAATACAAAATTTCAGACTTCGGATAAAGTCACTGAATATTAACCCTATTTCCTAAGAGAATAAATTCAATACAGATGTGGTCTAAACCCATCCTTTTATACTCTCCAATAAAATTAGCCACCTCATCAAATTTCACAAATCAAAATAATCTCACCCACAAACAAACATTTTCTTAGAATTTATGTTAATCGTTTAAAGATTGTCAAAGAAGAGTGGCGAGACCGACACTCCGATCCCCCCTTCAAATTGGATCGGATTTGCTCTCTCTCTCTCTCTCTAATGGTTTGATCTCTCCCTATGTGAATCAAGTTTTTAAACGGTATACATAAGTTCCCATATAAATGTTTTATATATGGGTGAGATTACTTTGATGTGTGAAATTTGATGAGATGAGAGATGACTATGGGTAATCGGTTTGAAATAGGATCCTCTCCATTTGAAATAAAATGGAGAGTCTTCATTTCATGGTCCAGATTAAATATTACAGATCTAATAGTGTACAGACTGTCACATCATTTAAAATTTTAAATGACAAGGCAGTCTATATATCGTTAGATTTGTAAAATAAAATCTGAACCATGAAATGGACAAATGGAAAGATTTCCAAATGGAGAGGATCCTTATCCAATGGATTTACCATAGATCCTTAATGAATTTATTCTCATTTCTTTTTTAAAAAAAAAAAACCGTATTAAATTTATTCTCACTTCCTAATCAAGAAAAACCGCGTTTTTTTTCTTTTTTATTTATATTATGTTCCTAAATTCTCTATGTTACGACTTTCTTTGAATTGTTTCAATTTAGGTTGGTGTTTCTAGATGGAATGAGCGTGAAGGAGCAATATCTAATATATTATACATCATACATCGACGTGGAATTGTTTAAATTTATGTTGGTACTCCTGCCAATCTTATTACCAATAACAGAGTAACTTATTAAAACAATCCTATGTGGGCAACTGACTGAACAATCCATCAATTCAACTTTGATCTACTTTTTATTATTATTTATGTTAGTTGTTGGTACTCCTGCCAATCTTATTACCAATAACAGAGTAACTTCTGATTAAAACAATCCTATGTGGGCTAACTGACTGAACTGAACAATCTAGGGCTACCTTGAATTGCGTTTTAGCGAAAAAAGACTGAACTGAACAATCCATCAATTCAACTTTCGATTTATTTTTTCTTATATTTATGTTGGATACTTTCGTTCGGTTTCTACGTGGGCTAACGAATTCTGTATTATTGCATGATTCAACAATCCACCATTCACAATTTTAAAATTTGATAAATTTTTTTTTTTGGTAAATTATATTGGCACACCATTCTTTTAGAAAACTAGACTCGCTACATCCTATTTTAGAAAAATGACACTCCGCTTCCAAATTTGCAAAATAATTAACACTCTGCCCTTTTTTTTTGTTTATTTTTCATTAATTTTCTTAACCAATGCCTAACTAACTAGAGTTAAAAAAAAAAATTATATTTCCAATTATTTTAAGTTTAAGTGGGGAATATTCCTTTAAAAATAGGCGAAAAGGGGACGGAGTATTAATTATTTTGCAAATTTAGGAGCGGAGTATCATTTTTCCAAAATAGGGTGTATCTAGTTTCCCAAAAATAGGGTATAGCGAGTCTAGTTTCCCTAAAAGAAATGGGTGTTAGTGTAATTTACCATTTTTTATACCTAAAATGTATTGTTGCTTTCTAAAGTTTACTTATTAAGCGTAATTGATCCTCAAAGTTTGAAACAAGTGTTATTAATTCCTGAAATTTCAAAAGTGAGCGTTATTGTTTTCTTCACCCAATTCTTGTAGTTTTTTTGTCTGCATGACTAATGGAGAAAATATGTGTCACTTTATAATATTATATGGATAAATAAATTTTAATTAAAATTGCAAAAAAAAAAAAAGGGTAAATTATATTGACACTCCCTTGTTTTAGCGAAATTAGACTCGGCATATCGTAGTTTTGAAAATTGACACTCCACTCCTTTTTTTTGAAAATAATAAACACTCCGTCCCCTTTTGACCAAATTTGACTAACAGTGTCAATTTAGTTACGAAATATTTCTTTTAAAAAGGAATATTCTTTACTATTGTTTAAATTAATTTCAATATTCCTCATTTAACATACTAATTTAATTAACCAAAAAAAAAAATCAATTTTAAATCCCTAACCTTTAAACAAAAACAATATTCCTCATCCTCTACACTTAATCGGTAACCAAAAAGATTCAAAGAAAACACAAAAATGCATGCAAATTGAAGCATCAGAAATAAAAAATTACCGTACAAAAAATCGAAGAAGAAGAAGAAAAAAACAAGACAAAGCAAAAAAGTGCAGAATGTCCTTGAGTACATAACCAGCTTCGAAGACGACAATTTTGGGCTCGGTGTGGTGTGGGTTGCTTGAGGTTTCTGGGTGCGAGAAAGAGAGAGAGAAATGAGAGCAAATGGGTTTGGCCCTTGGGTTTTAGGCGTTGGCTGTGTTGGTCTCTGGGTTTTGGTGTTGGGGTCATCGTGGGTTGCTAGGTTTTAGGGTGATGGTGGCAAAGATTGATGGGTTTTGTTGGTGGGGTGTGCCCCCATGGCCACGAACACGATGCGATCTTTAGAGCTTGTCTTTTCCCTAACTAAGTTGAGGTCAATAGTAGATGTGTTTGTTGCTAAAATGCAGTGAGCAGGGCAACTGGGCAAGCCTTCTCAATTTCACTAAAAATATTTTGGGCAAAACTTACATACAGTAAGTTAGGTGCAGTTCGTCCAGTTCCCTACATAAAATTACGACACGTGTCTAGTTAACTTTTTAGCAAACGGACGTTACTCTCTCTCATCTCAGCTGCTCTCTCTCTCATCAGGCCGCCATTGCCGAGCTGAACACCACCATCAACACCACTCCACAAAGGAACCTCCTCCAATCACACACCGAAATCTCAAACCCAAACACCATAAACCCATAAAGTCAGAATCACATACTCCATCAAAAACTCAAACCCTCTTTCCCCTTGTAAAACAGTGGCTTCCTCCAAAAAATCCACAACAAAAGATGAAGAAGCCATTGTTGGCCTTCGCGACCTCGGGCTTCAATTTGACCACCGCGGTCTCAGTCAACATGTTGACCACCGCCGAGTCGACTCGGTCGTCGGCGGAGAGGAGCGATTTGACTCGGGACACGCAACCCCCGCACATCATTCCCGAGACATCGAGAAGAGCCGATGACTCGTCGCGATCACGAAACGCATCGTTTTGTGTAAGCCGTTCGGTTTCGAGAGAGTTCGAAAGAACGAGATTAGGAGCTGAGTGTGGCCGGAGAAGATGACGGCGTCGTTTAGGGAGCAGAAGGTTACGACGCCGTTTTACTGTAACCAGTGAGTTGTAATCAAAACGGCAAACATTAGAGTTTGTGCTGTAACTGAAGCAGAGGTTTTTGTGAGGCAAGAGAGAAAGCCTTAGTAGATCAGTTGCCATCGAAGGTGGACGATCAAATTTCTCTGAGAGAGAACTGGGAAAATGAACAACCCATTGTTGTTGTTCGATTCTTTCATCTTTTGTTGTGGATTTTTTGGAGGAAGCCACTGTTTTACAAGGGGAAAGAGGGTTTGAGTTTTTGATGGAGTATGTGATTCTGACTTTATGGGTTTATGGTGTTTGGGTTTGAGATTTCGGTGTGTGATTGGAGGAGGTTCCTTTGTGGAGTGGTGTTGATGGTGGTGTTCAGCTCGGCAATGGCGGCCTGATGAGAGAGAGAGCAGCTGAGATGAGAGAGAGAGAGGGAGTAGCTGAGCTGAGAGAGAAGTGAGATGAGAGAGAGTAACGTCCGTTTGCTAAAAAGTTAACTAGACACGTGTCATAATTTTATGCAGGGAACTGGATGAACTGCACCTAACTTACTGTATGTAAGTTTTGCCCAAATATTTTATATTTTAAAGGAGTGTAGATCTGGTGGAAGAGGGCCTGAAGTAGCAGCGGTGATGAAACGAAGGTCCGGTGGGTGTGGTGGTCACAAAACACAGATCCGATGGAGTGGTTGTTGGAGCCGAAACTAAATCTGATATGGGGGGAGCTGAGAAACCAAAATAACAACGTGATAAAGAGTAGGGTTGAAGATGGATTCGCGAAGATAGGTTTCTGATTTGTTGTTGGGTGTCATGGTTTTTCAGATCTGAAATATAGATTCAATTGTTGCTAGGTTAATGTTCTTCGTGTTCTTCAATTTTTTTATTTTTTTTACTCAGATTCATTTGTTAGAGGTCTAGTTTTCAATTCCCTGAATTAAACAGAAAATACCATTTGATTTTGGTGTGGAGCTCTTTTTTATTAATTCTATTCTCAACAAAATAAGGATATTCAGATTTTTTTTCTTCTTCTTGATTCTTCAGCTATACCCATGGACTGGAGAGAGAGAATTTAACCAATACACATGAACAACAAGATCAATTAAGCTTATTCAACAAATCTAACCAGATTATCCGTTAGTCAAAACTTAGTCTTGGTATTAATTTATAAATTAGTTAGTTAAATGAGGAATATTAGTATTAATTTTAAAAAATAAAAAAATAAATAAAGAATATTCATTTTTAAAAAGAATATTCCTTTTAAAAGGAATATTCTGTAACTAAATTGATACCGTTAGTCAAACTTGGTCAAAAGGAGGTAGAGTGTTTATTATTTTCAAAAAAATAGAGCGGAGTGTTAATTTTCGAAACTAGGATATACCACATCTAATTTCGCTAAAACAAGGGGGTGTTAGTGTAATTTACCAAAAAAAGAAAAAGAAAACTCACCCAACCGCTGCTTCAGTTCCAATACATCTCGTCTTCAATTGCAACTAGTCGAACTTGGAGACCTTTGTTGTTGACTCAACATAAAATAGACTGTGCAAATTGAACATGCATGAGAGATTTAAAATCTTTATTTGGAGAGTTGGAACTGGTATACTTCCAACCAATCAGAATTATGTTTTAAAAGTTGTGTTTGGAGACCCAAAATGCCCTCTCTATCAAGGTGATTATGAATCTCTCATCCATTTTTTCTTCCACTACCCAATATCTAGAACTCTTTGGTTTGGACAAGGTTGGTGTCTCAAACATGATAATCTCAATCTAGCTGCTTTGATATTGTTAAACTGGTTGTTGATCCCCAATGGTGCTCAGATGGTCTACCTAACAAGAACTCTTCGAAGGATAAATCTGCCATCAAAATAGCCTTGACACTTGAGTGCATATGGAACTAACAGAGTCAGGTTGTACACAAGGGTTCCATTATTTATGTTTCAGCTATCCTAAGAAGTTTGTAGATAAGAGTTCGTGAGCATTTTACGTTAATGGATAAGAAAGATTTTGATCCAGTTAAGCCTATTGTTCTGTGGTCGGCTACTATTCGGTGAGATCTGGCCATTCTTCCATTGATGTTGTGGCTCATGATGCTTCAGGGTTGGTTTTTAAGGCTTGGGCCAAAAGTGTGGACTCTGATGATCCAGTAATTACAAAGGCACTTGCGATCAACTGGGCCCTTCGGTTGGCTCTATTGGAAAGTATCTCAATGTTCTTGTGGAAAGTGAATCAAATGTTTGCATTGAGTTTGTAATTCTACATATTCCTTGTGGAAGTTAGATGCTCTTTGCTTGAGTAAATAACCTTCTAATGTCTTGCTGTTTTTCTTGGGTTAAGAGAGAGGCCAATGGGTAATTCTACAGTTTGCTGTATGTGTTTTCTCTTTCCTTGTGGAATGCGCTTGGTGTTAGTTTTTATGCTCTACCAAAAAATAAAAAAATAAAAAGTTCCCATACATCTCTGTAATCCCCAAAACACAGTTTCGTTCCTCCATTTCTGGTAAGCTGCTGCTTTTATCAGCCAACCAGATTAATGGGTAAAAATTGGACGGCTTTAACAAAAATTTCAGTGTTCTTGTCTTGTGGATTGCTGGATTGTAAAATTTGAGCAGATTCTTGGGTCCATTTAATTGGTTTTGGATCAAAGAGGGTGGTCTGAATATCTTTTACATATTAAAAGGATATTCAAATCCCCTAATAATAATAAAAAAAATCTTTTACATATTGAAGATTGTGAGGAGTGTTTTTGTAATAACACGTGGCGTGCCGAGGGCTCACGACGAGTAGAGAAAGGGGGTGGAACCCAAAACCAAAGCTGGCCCACGGGCAGTGGGACACTTCTCAAGAATATTTAAAAGCTTCTAACAAAAATAACTCAAAGATTAAGGGAAGTTTACCCAAAGTTTGCTGTCCAAAGAAATGCGTACTGTTTCTCTTCATCCCTTTGATTATCACAACAATTTGACATCTGAGGCATAAAAGAGGGGCAAAGAGATGACATGCATAAGGGTTAGGGAAGAGTGTGTTTGCCTTTTGTGCTAAACTAATTAGAACCATTTTTTAAGGCATTGATTCTGCCCAGTCTGCCAGGAGAGCTTTTCTGGGGAAAAATGGGTTGAGTTGTAAATTTATCCTTTCCAGGAACCTCTCTGGGTTTAATGGGTATTTCAAGTTGTGAATAAATTTGCAAAATTTCTTAAATCTCAAGAAAAATCCTTTCCTTGGGTTTTAATTGTGGTAATTTCAGTTCTTAGGGTTCTTCTTGGTCTGGTCCTGATGATCTAGGTCTGACCTTGAGGGTGCATTTCAGCTTAATCCCTTGGGAAAACCGAAATTTTGGTTCTTAAGCCCATTAGTTTTTTAGTATTAGTCCTTTAAATGTTTTGTCAAAAGGAGTATACATAAGTAAAATGATTAGCCTTTTTCTTTCAGGGTAAGGTTCTGAAATGGCTCAGAGGCACCATTTCTTGTTGGTGGGTTTTTGTGTATGGTGCCACAGCTGCTGCACCCTGAACCCATTTAGCCTCAGCAGACTTAATGACAGTACTGCCACCTAAGTCTCGGAAGACTCCCCTCCACCAAACCACATTAATGGGTCAACATAAGGAGAAGCTTCCTCACGGGTCTGGGCCGTGGGAGCTACTCCCTGGTCCCTTTGGGACCGGAATAGACATGGTTGTGGGTTCTCTATAATATTTCTACTTCCCATGCATTTTTGGTTGTGCCAGTATCCTGGGGCTGTTACAAATCTGATGCGTGAACATTAGAAATTGATTTCCGGTGGAGTGAAGAGCTGGGGTGAGTGTATAATCTTGGACTTAGCTGGTTGCTCTTGTCACGTTGGAGGGGATGGACCTGTGGTCCTCTTCTCTTTTTATAAAATGAGGCTAGTATGGGCCTGCCAGCAGCAGGAGCCTGGGTTGTCTTCACGGGACCCAAATTGGTGTCTTCAGCTATTTTGGATGCTGGGCTGCCTGATGCTTGGGCTCAGCTGTCTTCCTCAATGGTAACCCATTCAATATAAACAATTTTGGTTCCATGGGTTCTTGGTCTTTCTTTGGGCTTGGAACATACCGGGGCACTTTAAAATGCAGGGTACTATATGGTCTGAATTGGGTTATGTGTTTCGGGTTGTCTTTTACAAATAATTTATAGGGGCTGTTTGGGACATTTTATTGGACTTGGCTCATGTTAATTTATTAAGATATTCAAATCATTATTTGGTATATTTAAATAGGCTGGGCTTATTGGGCTATTTTTATTAAAAGGGGTAATTAATAATATCTTGTTGGGGAATTTGGGATATTTTATTGGGCCGGGCCTAAAAAAATAGGCCCAAGCATTTTATTTTGGGGGCCCATTCAAATTATTAGTTAAAAAATGGGCATGTACAAAGATATTCAATTGAAGCAGCGTCTGAATATCTTTTAGGCTTTTAGCATCTGTCATGACCCAAGAGAAGGGGGCTGAAGCAGCCGAGTCGTGCAAGGCGCATTAGTGGATCATGGCAATAATAGCACAAGTGAGTTACGTATATAACTCTGCCATAATAGGAATAGTTTAGGATGTGTTAGGAGTGCAGGTGTAGTAGGATTGCGAATTGAGTAGGAGAGACTAGTAGTAGTAAGATTCATCAATAAATCATCACCCAAACCACAAACTTCCCTAATCCCAAGCGCCCAAACCACAAACAGAACATCACACTCCTCAAAATCCAACCATAACCAGCAACACCTCCCTATTTCGTTACCTCCAAATGCCCACTCCGCAGTCTCCAACCCACATTCGAGACCAAAATCGTCCTCTTCACAGCCAATTAAACCCCCATCGATGGTAAATCCTCAAAACTAACCCAAAACTCATTGCCATCGATTATCCCTACCGCCTCCATCAACAGCCCCACATGATGACCCATCCAAAGCTCTGTGCACATGCTTGAGAGAGAAGAATAAGGTGGTGGTGGTGGTCAGGGTGCTTATTACTAGCTGTATGTAACTAACTCTTCTGTAAATACCTATGCAACTTCTCTCTACTTCATGTGAGAGAGTTAGAAACACTTCTACATGTATTATCCTTTTAGTGAGTAGTGACATAATACTATGGAATCACTTAAACAAAAGCCTTTAATGAGCGCCCAAGTTTCTTGATTTATGCTCACCAAACCCAGCCTCACTCTCATAGTCTCATGACCTCCAGGAAAGAAGAAAAAAACTCTCTTAGACAGCCAAAACTACATCTCTCCCCACAAATTGACCCAACAATCTGTAATAAAAGCAGAACTGTGCACCATATCTAAAGGGAGAATGAAATAGAAGGTCAAATTGCTGAGGACCTCTTCCCTTGGTCGAACCCAAAGCAAATAATTATATATTTAGAATGCTATCATGAAATTGAGAAATAAGGTATGTAAATATCAGGGTCACACGTTGCACCTATTCATGATGATGCCATGCTTGACTTCAAGCTTTTATATATATATATAAAACGTAAGGAACCTTTCTAAAGAAGAGTCATTTGGACTCGCCTCCAGGCAATAAAACCTACAGACAACTGACCCACCCACCAGAACCAGTTGCCAGGTAATCCAAAGACATTCACCCCTGACGGACTTCAAGCTATTATGATATGCTCATAAATAACATTGACAAACCAATAAGTGGTAGAGCTCATATTTGGTGTTTCTGAGGACAAGCCAAAGGAGAACATGGACTACAGGTCATGAAACATGGCCGAGCAGCTTATGATTTAACAGAATGTATGAACATTGAAGATGTAGAATGCCAAGACTGAATTGTGTAGCTAACCTAATCCTTAGATAAAGAAACCGTAGAAATACAGATTTAAAATATCAAATAATCACAATGCTAGAGATGTAATTCATTAATATAAGCAGCAAAGATCAATTGTCAGGTCAATATGTGGTATAGCTCACATCCTGGAGCCACAAGGAGAATGCAAATGAGTTAAAAGTCATGAGACGTTGCCTAGTGGTTTATAATTTAAGAGAATGTATGAATATACTCATAACCTACAATGGCAAACCAGAATTCATGTAACTACTAACAATTTCTTGTTATAAGCAATTTTTTTTTTTAATAAGTAGAATCTTCAACACCAGAAAATATTTTTAATATTTTTTGTTGTACTTAATTCTTGATACAATCTCATATTATTTTGATCTTCTTGTAGACCATCAGAATTTGTGGTTGTGCAAACCAAAGAGAATGATGACTATAATATGTGCAACTACAGAAACAGTATTCAAACTATCAAATAATCACAATGCAGCACTCCTTCAATATAAACCTAATATTCAGATTTTCAAATGCACAGAATGCTACAACATTTTTTTCTTGATCTAATTTTTACAATAACAATTGATTATAAGAAAACAATTTACAATTCTATAGCCCACAAAATGAAATTCCAATGATTAATTCCTACGTGGAATAAAAAAAAAAGATATATATATGTTAAAAGTTTAGATTACCCAAACTCTTAAGCCTTCACCTCCACTTGTTATGGTCCTTGTTCCGGAATCAAAAACCCAAGCCCTTCCTTCAGGGTAAGCATGTGTTCAAGAGCCGAACAATTGCAATTCTTTGCCAACTCATCCGAAAACTTCATCAACCACACCACCGCATCTCCCTCCCCCTACAATCTACTTCTAAATTGTGAGGCAATACACACACACAAAGAGAGAGAGAGAGAGAGAGACAGAGAGAGAGAGGAAAAAAAAGAGAGGAAAATTATAATTTAAACCCTATTATTTAGGGTGTAACAAATTAAACTTGTATTTTTAAAAGTAAAAAATTAAATCTTGAAATTTGAAAAAGTAACATATTAACTCCTATGGTTTCAAATGTAACAAATTAAACTTTAAGGTTTTAGAAAGTAACAAATTAAACCCTCAACCTATATAAAACTCTAAACGCAATATCATTCCACTTAAATGGGTTAAGGATTGATTTATTACTTTTTAAAATTTCAATGGTTTAATAAGTTACTTTTGAAACTATAAGGTTTAATTTGTTACTTTTTAAGAGTTTAATTTGTTAACTTTAAAACAATAAGGTTTAACATCCTAAATTATAAGGTTTAAAATGAAAATTTTCCAAAAAAAAAAAAACATACACACATACTCATACCTGTGCTAGCAGATTGGTGTGCTCCGAAAGCCCCAACTCTGGAAGCACCGAAGAAGACAAAGGAAGCTTCCAATGTTTGTTTTCCATGTATAAAATTGAAGAAAAGGGGTTCTGCACTTCTGCAATCCTACTTTATCTTTTCTTTTCTTTTCTTTTTTGACTTTGCTGACTACTGGTTACTGGTAAGTGGTAGCCAGCTAAACCCTACTTACTAAAAAATACTGAGAAATGCCTTATGTCATTTTTAACAAACAAAACTGCCATGCTGAAGCTTTTTGTTGATTTCTTTCACTTTCAGGCATCACCTTAAGCACCCTAAAATTCATCAAGGCACTCTACTAGGCACTGAAGGCGCCGAAACAAAAGCCTTTCTTGAGGCCATGTTTCTTGATTTATGCTCACCCAACCTCACTCTCATGACCTCCAGAAAGAAGACAGAAACAAAATTTGGGGAAACTACATCCCTCCCCAGTCCCCACAAATTGACTCAACATCTGGAATAACAGCAAAACTGTGTACATAATCAAATGGGAGAATGAAATAGAATGATAAATTGCTGATGTCGTCCCCTTGAGTCAAACCAGAAGCAAACAACAATATATTTAGAATGCTATCATTTAATCAAGAAATAAAATATGCAAAATATGCAATATGCAATATGCTATGCTCATATAAAATAGAGACAAATCAACACACCAATAAGTGTTAGAGCTCATATTTTGGTGTTAAAAAGGACAAGCAAAAGGAGAACATGGACTAAGGTCATAAAACATTGACAAGCATTTTACAGTTCAACAGAAAGTATGAACATTGACAATGGAGAATGCCAAAACCACATTCATGTATAACCTAATCAATCGAAGAAGAAACGATAGAAACACAAATTTAAGTTATCAATAAGTAGTCTAGCTCATATCATGGTTCCACCAAGGAGACAGCAAAAGAGCTTAGTCATGAGACATTGCCCATTTCTTTATGATTCAAGAGAATGTATGAATATGACCACAATGGCAAAACCGAATTCATTTCATTTAACAAATAACAATTTATTGATATAAGCTTTATTAAAACAAGCAACTACAGAAACAGGAATTCAAGGTTTCTAATAACCACAATGCTGGAGCAACCTTTAAATAGAAGGTTATATTCAAATGCACGGAATGCTACAACAATCTTTTCTCTACATCTAATTTCCCTACAGCAATAATAAATTACAAGAACACGATTTAAAATTCAATAGCCCACAAAACGAAGTTCCAATAATCAATTCCTACCTAAAAAATGATATATAAGTTAAAAGTTTAGATTACCTAAACTCTTAAGCCTTCACTTCCACTTGTTTTGGTCCTTGTTCCGGAAACAACAACCCGAACCCTTCCTTCCTCTCACTATGCGAAGAAGCCTTATACTTGTCCTGATACAACGGGTTCGATGTCAAAATCCTTAACCCCGAATTCTCACTAATCTCCAAAACCTCGGGCAATCCATTACCGCACCCTTTCGACATCCCCACATCAATCCGTATCGCCCGGTTATCACAAACCCCATTGATCCCAAACTCCTGAATTGTATGCCCCATTATCATCCTCTTCGACCCAGGAATTGTGGCGAGCAAGTGTTCGAGAGCCGAACAATCGCAATTCTTCTCTTCTGAAAACTTCCTCAACCACACCACCGCATCCTGTCCCCTACAATAACCCGGAGCCCTTTCTCCCCCTACTCCATTGAGCCAATCCCTCACCTCCTCATTGATTCTCTGCAATCCATACTCCACGTGTTTCGGCAAAAGCCCGCCGTGCACGAAAACCGAATCGCCGATAACCAAAACCGTCGCGTTCCGCGACAAAAACCGCGCCGATATCGGACCGTTAGGCCGTAACGCGGCGATTCTCGCTCTGAGTTCTTGTATCAGAGCTTCATTATCGCTATCGATTTCGCGAAAAGAGAAAGGAATTCCTTTGAATAAATCCTTTCGACTTTCCAAACCCTCACAAAGACCTTTCATGACTTGGCCGATACGGTACCACTCCAGCCAAACCCTAAACTCCTTCAAACCGGACTTCTCGACGTATCGGAAATCGCTCTCCACGTTCATGATCTCGTGGTTGCCGTTCATGGTGATGACTTTACCGCCGGTTTTCTCCGCTTGTCGCCGGAGTCTCTCGAGGAAGTAGAGAATCTTAATCTCATCACCACCACGATCGAGCACGTCGCCGACCTGGACAACGGTGGTGGATCCGCCGGTCCAGTTTCCAGAGGCGTCGATGAGGTTGGCGAGACGGAACGCCTCCTTCGACTTGGCGAGGTCGCCGTGGAGATCGCCGATCGCGATGAGACGGCCAGGCGGGGAAGGGTAGTGGGTACGAATATCGCCAGGGGCATTTTCGTCATTTTCGGGGTGAGGGGCGTTTTGGTGATTTTGGGAGTTAGAGTTAGGTGGTAAGAAAAGGCCGTCAGTGACGGAGAAATCGACGAAGGTATCGACGAAAGAGGAGAGAAGGTTGGGGACATGTTTACATGAGTCTATGGGTTCCATGATTATCGGGTGCGAGCGAGACTATATGAAGTGAGGGTCGAAGGGATTGATGAGCTTCTTGTTGATGATTATCAATCATAAAATAGGCTATATTAATACACATATTCTCGACATCTTTTTACCTAACGTTTGACTTGTTTTTGTTAGGCTCACATTGGAGTAACATCGTGGTCAGCTGGAGTCATTGCTTACATTTTTCAGTTACATCATTTAAAACATGTGACTTTAATAATAGTATAAAAATAGTTTAAAAAAGAACTTTGTTTTGTAGAGTCATTGACATAAATAAGTTTTCCTCCAAATGACTCTGTAGACTAGGTGCAAAAGGAAACGATGATGATTTTATAAGAAAGGTTTGCTATAATTAAGGTGGAACTGTTGGAAAAAAGAATACTAGCTGATGGAATTTGAGTTAAGGGGGAGATTGTTGGAAAAGTGCCTCAAATTCCTATCATGACTTGGTAAACTAATTGAGTTTTTTTGTTCAAAAAAGAAAAATTAATTTAGTTATTTTTTGTTTTCTTGAAGTGGAAGAAAAAACTATTCTTTAGTGTGGAAGAAAAATTTGTTTCTTGTTAAAGAAGTAATGTATTCTTTGTCTAGAAAAGAATAAGAATTGAAATCTTCTAAATAGATAGGGATACAAAGGATTTGATGGTTTTGGCCTAAGAGTCCTCTACCAATTCAATCCAGTATATGCCCATCGGGCCTATATTGTGTCCAATCCCACGCGAGATTATTAGTACTAGAACATCTGCGCTTATATTCCAAAATGACTAGTTAAGTTGCAATTGAGACTCCTTCAATTATTGATAAAGTCAAGTTTGACCTAGTATATGCATGATGTAGGACTCAGTACACACTTATCACGATTTAGGACATAACAAGAAGAATCTTGAAATTGAATGTGAAACCAAGAGAGAGAAAAAGAGGGATTTTTGCTTAAGAGGTGGCACAAGAAGATTTTTTTTATTAGGTTTATGTGCAAAATCAAGGAAAATTTGTGACCCTTAGATTAATACAAATAAGTAAAAGAAAAAAAGAAAAAAAAGAAAAAAAAAGTACAACATGTATGTGAGAACAAAGAAAAACGTTAACCATAGAATGAAACAGAAAGGCTTGAGATATAAAGTATGAAACATTGCAACAAGATTGAGGAAAGCATATTGATTATAATAGTACATTTTCCCCTTCAAATTATGTGTGTGTAAATAGTTTTTGTTGAATGTAGTCATTGGATTTTGACATTCTGATGTCTAATCTGTAAATAGCGAATGACTTTTCTGTTTTTATTTTTTTTTTAATCACTACTCTTTTATTAATTGATATTATAACTTGTCTATCTCTTTTATTTAATTTTTCTCTCTTTGGAACACCTAAAAGGATTTTCCTAAATTATAGGTTTATCAATCCTAAAAAAATTAACATACATATTTATTTATTTTTCCTTTGATTTCTCAATTCTCCTCTATGTTCAAATAAATGTTTGAACACAACTTCTCATAATTTGTTATCAGGTATTGGTATGCCCATGGTTTCATACTAAATTAGTGATGAACAATGTATAAATTGTTTCCTCTAGCTTCTTCTTCATTGATATTATATGGACTTATGTTTTTCATTTTATCAAATATTACTTGGTGGGGGTGGGATTTTTTCGGGATATGGAAAAACTAATTAACACTAAGTAGAAATGTTTCTTCCTGCGCATAAGCCGAACAGATACGGACCTTTCCGAACGTAATGTGGATATTTCCGAACAGAATATGGACCTAAAAACTGCAAGATAAACGAAAACAAATACTTAGAATAACGTGGTCAACCCAGTGGGGGTTAACCTATAGCCCTCCGAAGATTTTGTCAGTAATCCCATACTTAAAGAAATAATGCCACAACAAAACTTCCCTTTTTACTAAACTGTATTTCTCAGAGAATATATCAATTCTGGAACCCCTTGTTTTGGGATGAATCTCGTATATATATAGTCTTTTCTTTTAAAAATATCTTATTCTTTTCTTCCTTTATCCTCTTCCTCCTTCTTTCTTTTCAGAGCATTAATGCTCTCTGTTTTACAGCCCATTTTTGGTTCAGAATAATCCTGACATTACCTTGATATTTTGATTAGCATTTAATGCAATGGATGAGCTTTGATCTCACTTTAAGTTTATTATTTTATAATAATGATATTTTAATCCGTTCTTAATTTAACATTCCAGAATAATCCTTTATATCTTATTATTATTTCGTAGCTCGACACTCTCATTTAAATATTAAACCGAACAGAACATGCCTGTTACGTAGGATGTGTTCGGTTTAATTCCGAACACGTAATATGTTGCCTCCATGAGTATAGGGTCTGTTCGGTAAAACACCGGACACGTAATACGTTGTATTTTGTCCTCACAAATATTTTGTCCGAATGAATTTTTCCCCTCCAATTACCCCCTGATTTCGGCTCCTTCATATGGATAACGAAGGAGTCGGAATCAATAGCACATTTTCCCAAAAACAAACTTAACACGCCACCTCTGAATCGCGCCTTTCCAAGGAAAACTGAAACGGCGGGGCTTTTGGGGGGAAAGTTTACTTATCTTTTAAATCCCCCCATCATTACTCACCCCTTTGAATTCTTCAGCACCCTATCTCTCTCTCTTTCCTCTTGCAATCGTCTTCTCCAAGCTCCCTGACGTTCTCTGCCACCGTCTCTGGTAACGCTATCGCGTAAGTTTTCTTCCCTTCTTAGTTTGTTGTATTTTCCAAAGTTTCTTAGATTGATAGTATGGCTAGGGTTCAATCGAGGTCTAGGGCGAGCAAATTGGCTCGGTTAGTAAACTCCGAAGAGAGTATGGCTAGGTTCAGGGAATTGTACAGAGTTCCCTCATCTATTCGTTTAGCGTACTACGACATTAAGAATTTCCCAGTAATTAACGATGATGAGATTATGCTGCCGGTCATGGCAGTAGTCGAGGGTGGAGTGAGGTTTCCACTCCATCCTCTGCTCACTACCTTTTTACAGATTGTCAATGCCACTCCCTCCCAAGTGTCTGTCAATACTATCCGAATAATCATGGGAGTAGTAGCCCTAAACCGTCTTTTAGGGACAAATCTAAGGGTTGGGGAAATTCTTAAAGTTTATCAGTATATGTGTCCGGGAGAAGAGTCCAAAACTTTATGTTATCTCAAAGCCAGAAACCTTCAACAAAAATTAGTAAACGGCCTCCCGGACACCAACAAAGGGTACGACAAGGACTACCTGAGGGTTTCGGGCGATTGGTACACGGAGTCCAAATGCCGAAGCTCGTTCGGGAAACCAGGTTAGGAACTTGCACCTAACAACCATGTTTTAGAGTAATCGACCAAACTCTATTAAACAACCGAACACATTTTCGTTACTTATTACTTTATTTGCTTCTATCTGCCTTGCCTATATTATAAGTTTATAAATGCGTTTGGTGTTTTCACAGATCCGTCCCGATTGGCAGTGTACGAGGGTCAAGCAGACTCCGATCTGGTGAGAAGAGTTCTATCGACCAATATCTACGTAGATCAGAGGGGAGAGCCGCGTTCGGCACCTCTGCTTTTGAGGTACGAGCCCCAGATAAGGTCCTTTCTTGAAGGCCCAACGGTTCCGAGGTCTCAAGAAGTCCGAGTGGAGACCACTGTTCCAGTTTTGGCCGTTCCAGCAGACACTCCGAATTCAGAAGAGGATCCGGAGTTCATTCCAGTCGGGCAAGTTTCCGAAATGGCTCCGCCGATCAACCCATTCGAGATAATGGGCAGAGCTACAGGTGGAAGCTCCTCTGGTACAGCTAAAGGAAAAGGGAAAGGTCGAGGCAAAGGAGCTGGAAAGAAAGGCACAAAGGCTGCCTCAGAGTCTTCTTCGTCCGAACAAGACTACCCGGGTCACTCCCGAAAAGCTTCCCTCACCGCTTCCCATAGTCCACGAAATTGAAGAATCCGACCATGGAGAGGACCTAGCCCCTCCAAAGAAGAAAAGAAGAAGTGACGTTCCTTCTATGCCAGCCGAAGGTGCTTCGGCCAGTTTTGAGCCATGGGATGCCTAGACTCCTGTTTGGTGATGGTCCGATCTCCGTCCATGACACAGTCTTGGACGAAACAGAGACGGAACTTTCGGCCCATGTTGCTCATGGTTTAGCCCGAGCAGCTTGTTTGCCCGGGGATATGAACCAGTGGGATGGCATGAGTTCGGCCCAGATCTTCCGGCATGGCACCAGAGGAATGATGATGGTAAGGAAATGTTAGTTTTGTTTTTCAGTGGTGTTTGCCACTTATTACTATTATTTTTTGTTACTGTGTTATAACCTCTTTCTTGTCCATTCAGGCTACCCAGAGCATTCTTGCGATGGAGTCGAGGGTCCTCAAAATGACCGACGAACTCCAGAAGAAAAGTACCGACTACAAAAGGCTGGAGGAACAACACCTCATGAATATAAACTCAATGAAGGTGGCCGAAGACATAGCCCGAGCTGAAGCAGACAACAGAAAGAAGGCCGAGGCCGAACTGACCATACTCAGGGAGAAGGTCGTGAAACTGGAGTCCGAGTGCCTCGCCAATTTAGAAAAAGCCCGGGAAGAAGGATTGTTGGAGGGAAAAATCGAAGGAAAGAAATTGGGGTATGATGGTGCTATGGAGGAGGCGAGGACCCAGTTCCGGATGGTATTCAATACCGGGTTTAGGCGGGGATGGAAATCTGCCCTGACCAAAACCGAACATCCGGAAACGTCCGAGCTATTCCTCCGATCAAATACCCCCATTCCATACCCCGAGGAGGGCCTGAATCGATCCGAGGATGAAGCCGAAGAGGAAGGAGAAGAAGAAGAAGAAGATGAAGATGAGGAGGAAGGAGGAGCACCAGGGAACGTCGTTGAGAGTTCACAACCTGCTCCAACCGGAGGAGCAGAAGACGCTCCTGGTTCCTCGGCTTAGTTAATGATTTTTTGTTATCTGTTTTTCTTTGTGTAACTAGCTAACAGTATGTGTTTTAAGTTTAAATTTGTTTTGGTTTCTCTTAGGAATTTCTCCTTAAGTAAACATTTAAACTTTGGAGAATTTTTTGTATATATTCCTTTTGGCATGCAATCTGATGTTAAATGTTTTCAATTTTAACTTGTCTCCTTATGTTGTATGATGCCTTAGGAAAAAATGTACGTAAAGAAATAGTTCTGTATTAAGCATGAACACATTTTTTTTAGAAACAACTCCGAACTAACATGAACACGCGTTTCATTCCTTATACTTCTCTTATTTCTATACATGAATAAAGATAAGAGACGAAGTACCTTAGCTTGTTCGGAAGAGTCAGCTCCCTCTCTGATATATGTTATTCAATATTCTTCCTGAAAAATTAGAGATCTGAACAACATATTACCCAATCAAACATTTATATATTTTCTCAGAATGGCGAACATTTCCTCCGAACAACCTCTTTGTTATTTTAAGGAAGCTTAACCACTCCCCTAGAAGTGTTAAGTTCCTGCCGAGCAACCTCTTTGTTATTTTAAGGAAGCTTAACCACTCCCCTAGAAGTGTTAAGTTCCTGCCGAGCAACCTCTTTGTTATTTTAAGGAAGCTTAACCACTCCCCTAGAAGTGTTAAGTTCCTGCCGAGCAACCTCTTTGTTATTTTAAGGAAGCTTAACCACTCCCCTAGAAGTGTTAAGTTCCTGCCGAGCAACCTCTTTGTTATTTTAAGGAAGCTTAACCACTCCCCTAGAAGTGTTAAGTTCCTGCCGAACAGCAGTTATTAGGATATGATGCTCAAATATTAACATGAAATGACAAGTTCTGACCAAAGAAGCTATACAAGTAACGCACAATGTTAATAATACCTCCGTTTTACTATTTAATTTTATTCAGAAAAAGTATTTTTTGAGATTACATGCATTCCAAGGCCTGGGGACTGACTTTCCCTTCATATCTTCTAATCTGTACGCCCCTACACCAGCAAATGAAATTACCTTATAGGGTCCTTCCCAGTTCGGTCCGAGCTTACCGTCATTCGGATTTCGGGTGTTGGCTACCACCTTGCGTAACACCAAATCATTAACATAAAAGCTCCTGGGCCTAATATTCTTGTCGTACCCCCTTTTCATCTGACGCTGATAGGAGGTCAACCTAATAGCGGCTATGTCTCTTCTTTCTTCTACCAAATTCAGATCTTTTCTAAGGTTATCCTCATTTTGTTCGGCATCAAATTCTGTTGTTCGGGTAGTAGGTAGGCCGACCTCTAGTGGAATCACAGCTTCAACACCATACGCCAGGGCGAACGGAGTTTCTCCGGTCGACCTCCTGTGAGTTGTTCGGTGAGTCCATAACACACTCGGAAGTTCTTCAACCCATTTACCCTTTGCTTCCTCTAATCTCTTCTTGATCCCGTCAAGAATCACCTTGTTCGATACTTCGGCTTGTCCATTGGCTTGAGGATAGCCGGGTGTAGAGAAAAAGTTCTTTATTCCCAACTCCGAACAGAATCCCTTAAAAACCTTGCCTTCGAACTGAGTTCCATTATCCGATATCACTGCCCGGGGTATCCCAAATCGGGTGACTACATTCCTCCAGAAGAAACGCTTTGCATCCGTGTCCCGAATATGGGCCAACGGCTCAGCTTCCACCCATTTTGTGAAGTAATCAGTGGCCACAATTAGAAACTTCTTGTTCCCTGGCGCTCGGGGCAGAGGTCCCACAATATCAATTCCCCATTGGGCAAAAGGCCAGGGACTGGATAAAGGATTAAGCTCCCGAGCAGGCTGATGGATTTTTGGAGCAAATCGCTGACATTTATCACACGCCCTTACGTACCGAACAGCATCACTCTGCATATAAGGCCACCAATAACCCTGTGACATTGCTCGGTGAGCCAATGATCGACCTCCAGTATGACTTCCACAGATACCCTCATGAATTTCATAGAGTAGATTGTTGACCAAGTCCGGATGAACGCAGAGTAAGTAGGGCCCCGAAAAGGATCTTTTGTAGAGGCTCCCTTCCTTAGAAAGCCAGTAGCCTGGGGCCTTCCTCTTGACAATGTCAGCTTCCTTCTGATCCTCTGGCAACTGGTTATTCTGCAAATATGCCACCAGTGGGTCCATCCAACTTGCCGCTGGTCTTGTGATATTGAGAACGTCTGACTCAACATTCTGAGAGCTCGGAGAATCTAGGATTTCCACTGTCACTGTTCTTTCCATATCGGTTTCCTTGGCCGTGGCTAACTTGGCTAAAATATCTGCATGGGAATTGTGCTCCCTTCCAATCTGCTCCACCTGAATGAATTCAAATGCAGATAACGAATTTTTAACAGCTCGGAGGTATGATGCCATCCGCTCATCCCGAGCTTGATACTCCCCTGAAATCTGATTGACCACTAATTGTGAATCACAGAATACCCGCAACCGGTCTACCCCCAATCTTCTGGCAGACTTCAATCCGATCAGTAAGGCTTCGTATTCGGACTCATTGTTTGAAGCCAAAAAATTTAGCCTCACGGCCTGCTCCACAAGCAATCCTTCCGGGGAGATTAGCACTGCCCCTGCTCCTGATCCCATGGCATTTGATGCACCATCTACAAACAACTTCCATTCGGCCGGGACTAAGGTTGTCTCCAGTCCCCGATTACTGGTCGGCTCAGGTTCCGAATCTTTCCCTTGAAACTCTGCCACAAAATCCGCTAAAACTTGACCCTTGATTGAAATTCTCGGCTTATACTCCACTCCGAGAGACCCGAGCTGCACTCCCCATCTGGTGATTCTTCCGGAGAAATCCGAACACTGCAGCAAAGCCTTGAGAGGTAAGTCTGTCAGTACGGTTACCGTAGTAGCCTGGAAATACTGTGGGAGCTTTTTCGCTGCTCGGACTAAAGCCAGAGCAGCTTTTTCAAGTGGCAAATATCTAGACTCTGCTTCAGTCATGGTTTTGCTTATAAAAAAGATGGGCCTCTGACAATCGGGTGTTTCCCGAACGAGAACTGCACTTACCGCATGTTCGGACACTGCCAAATAAAGATAAAGTGGTTCTCCCGGAGAAGGAATGGATAAACAAGGCGGAGATGCAAGATAAGCCTTTAATTCCTGGAAAGCAGCCGAGCAAGCCTCGTCCCATAAGAAATTTCTTTTCTTCCTTAACAGCTGAAAGAAAGGACGGCACTTGTCAGCCGATCGAGAGATGAACCGACCTAGAGCAGCCACCATGCCAGTCAGGCGTTGCACTTGTTTGGTGTTTTTGGGCTCTTCAAGGCTCACTAATGCAGAGATCTGGTCCGGATTAGCTTCTATCCCCCTGCTACTGATGATATGGCCCAAAAACTTTCCTGATCTTACACCGAACAGACATTTTGAGGCGTTAAGGCGTAACCCATCCCTTCGGAGAATCTCAAAGACTTCTCTCAAATGAGCCAAATGGTCCTCCTTTCTGACACTCTTCACCAACATATCATCAATATAGACCTCCACGGTCTTTCCGATTTGATTCCCGAACATGGTGGTCATCATCCTCTGGTAGGTAGCACCTGCATTTTTCAATCCAAACGGCATTACCTTGTAGCAATACGCCCCCCTAGGAGTAATAAAAGCTGTTTTCTCCTGATCGGACAAAGTCATGGGAATTTGGTGATACCCCTGAAACGCATCCAAAAAACTCATTCGATCATGTCCGGCTGCCGAGTCGACCAGCTGATCTATTCTGGGCAGGGGAAAATGGTCTTTCGGACAAACTTTATTCAGGTCGGTGAAATCAACACAGACTCTCCATTTCCCATTCTTTTTCTGCACCACCACTGTGTTGGACAACCAAGTTGGATATAAAACTGGCCGAATTGCCTCCGCGGCCAACAATTTTTGGACCTCCTCCATAATTATGTCTGATCTCTCTGGTAGGTAGTTTTCGACGCCTTTGCTGCACGGGCTTAGCATCGAGAGGTATTGCTAGGGAATGACATGCAAGGCTAGGTGATACCCCCGGGGCGTCATAAACCGACCAGGCGAACACATCTCGGAATTCTTGTAGTAAGGTCACCAACTCATCTTTGTCAAAGAGAGATAGATTTATACCGACCTGAAAATAAAGTTCGGGCTCAGATGGGTCGAAGTGTACCTTTTCGGCCTCTTCTTGTCTGATGCTTTCCCCCTCCACAGTCCCCGGTGACTGTAATTGTCATAATATTCCTGCTGGGTTTGCCCTCCCCGGGCTGCTTTTCTTAGCCGCTGCCAGAACACACTGCTTGGCCGCTACCTGATCACCGTTTATTTCCATGACACCATCTTTGGTAAGGAATCTCAACTTCTGATGCAAGGTAGAAGGAATGGCCTTCATCTTGTGCAACCAACTTCTTCCCATAATGGCATTATAAGGTGAGGGGGCCTGAACCACTATGAACTCAGTTTGAAGGTTGATTGGTCCCGCCAGCACCGGAAGAGTTGTTTTTCCCAAAGGAATTGTTGATTCTCCCGAAAAACCGAAAACTGGAGTACTGAATTCGGACAGGTCAGACTTCCCTAGACCCAACTTTTCGTAGAGCTCCTGATACATTACTTCGGCGAAGCTTCCCTGATCCACTAAAACCCTTTTAACGTCGTAATTCCCAATACGAAGCGTTATGACAAGGGGATCATTGTGTGGCAGTTGGACATCGTGCAAGTCACTATCAGAGAATGAGATAGTCCCATTAACTGACATGACATGATCTTCCGAACACAGCTTGGTTACTAAATGTGCAGAATCCGAAATCCTGTAACTCTGCCTAAGGTGAAAAGCCTTCTGAATATCTGACCGATAAGATGCCGGGTTAATTGATGTGCACAGAGGACTGAGTATCACATGTATTACACCTGTGGGGGCTGTTCCCGAGCTTCCTGGTCGGCTCTCACTGTGCTTCACCTTTTCCTGTTCGGTCAAGCTGGGATTCACATACTCGCTCAGATGTCCATCAGATACCAGCTGTTCCAAGAAAGATTTGAACTTGTAACAATTCTCAGTGAGATGGCCCCGTTCACGGTGATAGGAACACATGGGCCTTTGATTCCGAGCCGCGGGATCGCCGGGCAATTTTGGTGGCCAGACAAAGAAAGGTTCTGCCTTAATCTTCTCTAGAATCCGATAGATCGGTTCTTTAAAGACTGTACTGAGTGCTTTGAATGATGGGGCGACGAAGTTGCTTGGCACTGTCGCAACTCTGGGAACCTTGTTCGTCTGAGCAGGTGATTTAAAGTTTGGCTGCCGAACAGGAGTTTCAGCTTTAGTTGTGTTGCTGTTGCCCTTATCCTCTTCCAACCTTATAAATTGCTCTATCCGAGACATCAACTTTTTCATGTTGCTGGGAGGGCGTTTAGTCAATGACTGACGCAGACCAGAATCAACAGGTAAGCCGAGTTTGAAGGTCGGAACAGCTACATCTTCTCCACAACCATCTATCTCATTATAAGTTTCCGAGTACCTGGCTGCATAGTTTTTTATTGATTCATTATGGCCTAATTTCATAGTCATAAGAGCGTCCATACCTTTGGGTTTTCGACTGTTCGTTATGAATCTTCCAACAAATGCTTCAGCCATTTGATCCCAGGACGAGATGGTACCTCGGTCGATCTGGTTGAACCAGCGCAGAGCAACTTCTCCCAAACTGGACGGGAAGAGCTTACACATAAGGGCATCGTTGCGCAGAGATAAGGCCATTCTCTGGTGATAATGACCTATGTGGGCAATGGGGTCTGTTCGGCCATTGTACATCTCGAACGCAGGTGCTGTATATCTTGGTGGTAGCTTAGCACGTTCAATCTCCTCGGAGAAAGGTGACGAAGAGATTTGATCGAGTGCTTTCCAGACAGCCCCTTGTTCTCCCCGGTTGCCTCTTTTCTTTGGGGGCCTGGGCGGCAAAGCATCTCCTCCTGGGTGTTGACTGGGGCCCTTACTAGGAGGCTTAGAGTGAACAGATCCTGGGTTTTTCTTTGTTCGAGAGGGTGTTTCTGCTTTCGATTCAGAATGTGCATTTGAGAATGCTTCAGAATTTTCTCGGTTGTTTTCCTCACGTCCTCTCCTCAGTTTTTCTTTTACTGGAGTTTTATCTCTAACCTGCCTCTTCAGATCGCTTATCTGCCGTTGGAGGTCAGCTATGATACTTTGACTATCTTGGGTTGGGGACCTTGACGAGGATGGACGCATTTGGGTTATTCCTAACTGACCTCTGACTTTCCACATATCGACTGGAATTGGTGTATGTATAAGGGAGGGTTGAGGTTGATGGTGGGGTATGGTGGGAGGGTCTATAGGATGACCCCGAGGAGGACCTTTCAGAACGAGAGAGACCTTCTGATTGATTGGATGAGGGTGGAGGGAATGCAGGCCCGGATCGCGCCATCAAAAAATCAACTTAAAAATAACTTAGTGTTAAGAAGCAATCCCCACAAACGGCGCCAATTGTAGGTGGGATTTTTTTCGGGATATGGAAAAACTAATTAACACTAAGTAGAAGTGTTTCTTCCTGCGCATAAGCCGAACAGATACGGACCTTTCCGAACATAATGTGGATATTTCCGAACAGAATATGGACCTAAAAACTGCAAGATAAACGAAAACAAATACTTAGAATGACGTGGTCAACCCAGTGGGGGTTAACCTATAGCCCTCCGAAGATTTTGTCAGTAATCCCATACTTAAAGAAATAATGCCACAACAAACTTTCCCTTTTTACTAAACTGTATTTCTCAGAGAATATATCAATTCTGGAACCCCTTGTTTTGGGATGAATCTCGTATATATATAGTCTTTTCTTTTAAAAATATCTTATTCTTTTCTTCCTTTATCCTCTTCCTCCTTCTTTCTTTTCAGAGCATTAATGCTCTCTGTTTTACAGCCCATTTTTGGTTCAGAATAATCCTGACATTACCTTGATATTTTGATTAGCATTTAATGCAATGGATGAGCTTTGATTCTCACTTTAAGTTTACTATTTTATAATAATGATATTTTAATCCGTTCTTAATTTAACATTCCAGAATAATCCTTTATATCTTATTTATTATTTCGTAGCTCGACACTCTCATTTAAATATTAAACCGAACAGAACATGCCTGTTATGTAGGATGTGTTCGGTTTAATTCCGAACACGTAATATGTTGCCTCCATGAGTATAGGGTCTGTTCGGTAAAACACCGGACACGTAATACGTTGTATTTTGTCCTCACAAAT
>OU015765.1:19322505-19390430 GCA_907173295.1 Fagus sylvatica
AATATTATACATAATAAACCATGTTATTACTTAATAGTGATTTTATATTAAAAAAATGGCATACAACTATTGTTAACAGATAATAACATAAATCTGAGGGCTAAAAATTAATTTAGGTAAATCTACTGAATATTTACGATGGAAATAATCTTTCCTTTTTACAAACAATAGACTAAAATTAATCTTTGCTTCAAAATTCAAACATAAACTCTTTTGAAAAGTTTAAAATTGAAAGTGTTCCAAAATTCAGAAGGAAACTTTGAAGATGACAACGAAAACCAATAACGAAAGCTAAGCTAATCCCTCTCCCAAGCCATATCAACAATAAAAAAACATATTGAGGTGGAAATTTGTAGGACCTCAAAAAGTTACGTGACAGAATTTCACGAAGTCAATCAAAAGTGAAATGTCTTCAGTTTTATATTATAGACATTGCTGAGGAACTCCCTTGAGTCAAACCAAAAGCAAATAACAATAAATTTAGAATGCTACTAAATCAAGAAATAGAATGTGTAAGAACCAGGGTCATTATATCAGCTACTCCTATCCCCAAATAACAAAATGAGTCTGTATAGCCCAGAAACAGCCCGTTTCAGCCAACATTAGATTGATGTTATCAACTTCTTACCGTTTAAAATAAAGCCAAAAACAACCCACACACACAATAAAAGAGGCATGTTCCCCGAATTACTCGTTTTCCTAAAAACTTAAAACTGCGTTTGCTAACCAAAAAAAAAAGGCATGCAACAGTTTCTGGATCTTAAGTTTACAATTGCAACCTACATTTCCATTTGTTTTGGTCCATGATGTAGGAGTAACAACCCAAATTCGCATTATCTCCAAAAATTTTGGTATCCAGATGTAAAGCTGCTCTTCCCATGTGCAAAAGCAAATATATTAAACATTTTGAACTCTATAACAGCAGTAACATCAGTAACCACATTTAACATAATACTATGGAATCACATAAACAAAGCCTTTCTTAAGCCCAAGTTTCGTCATTTATGCTCACCCAACCTCACTGTAATGACCTCCAGAAAGAAAAAGGAAAAGTAAAAAAAGACAGCAACTGCCAAGTGCCAAGTGCCAAGACAGCTTGAAACTACATCCCTCCCCACAAATTGGCCTAACACTTGGCATAACAGCAAAACTGTGTGCAAAATCTAATGGGAGAATGAAATAGAAGGATAAATTGCAGAGGTCCTCCCCTTGAGTCAAACCAAATGAAAATAACAATATATTTAGAATGCATCACTAAACTAAGAAATAAAATATGCAAATATAAGGGCCATCACAGCAGCTACACCTGATGCTGCCCTGCTTTATTTTCATGGTTATATGCTATGTTCATAAATAAGAGATGAATCAACACACCAATAAATGTTAGAGCTCATACTTTGGTGTTAAAAAGGACAAGCCAAAGGAGTACATGGACTAAGGTCATGAGATATTGACAATCAGTTAACAGTTTAACAGAATGTATGAGCATTGATGATGGAGTATGCCAAGACCAAATTCATGCAACTAACCTAATCCTTCGAAGAAGAAAAAACAGTGACACAAATTTAAGTTATCAATAAGTGGTATAACTACAATGGCAATTCAAATTTTCAAACAATCACAATGCTGGAACAACTTTTATCTAGAAGGTTATATTCAAATGCACAGAATGCTACGACAATCTTTCTCTACATCTAATTCCCCTACAACAATAATTGATTACAAGAAGACAATTTACAATTCAATAGCCCACAAAACGAAGTTCCAATGATCAATTCCTTACATGAAAAATGATATATAAGTTAAAAGTTTAGATTACCCAAACTCTTAAGCCTTCACTTCCACTTGTTTTGGTCCTTGTTCCGGAAACAACAACCCGAACCCTTCCTTCCTCTCACTATGCGAAGAAGCTTTATACTTGTCCTGATACAACGGGTTCGATGTCAAAATCCTTAACCCTGAATTCTCACTAATCTCCAAAACCTCCGGCAATCCATTACTGCATCCTTTCGACATCCCCACATCAATCCGTATTGCTCGGTTATCGCAAACCCCATTGATCCCAATCTTCTGAATTGTATGCCCCATTATCATTCTCTTAGACCCGGGAATTGTGGCGAGCAAGTGTTCGAGAGTCTCACAATCGCAATTCTTCTCTTTCGAAAACTTCCTCAACCACACCACCCCATCTGGTTGCCTACAATAACCTGGAGCCCTTTCTCCCCCTAATCCATTGATCCAATCCCTCACCTCCTCATTGATCCTCTGCAATCCATACTCCACGTGTTTCGGCAAAAGCCCGCCGTGCACGAAAACCGAATCGCCGATAACCAAAACCGTCACGTTCCGCGACAAAAACCGCGCCGATATCGGACCGTTAGGCCGTAACGCGGCGATTCTCGCTCTGAGTTCTTGTATCAGAGCTTCGTTATTGCCGTTTTCGTTATCGATTCCGCGAAACGAGAAAGGAATTCCTTTGAATACATCCTTTGGACTTTCCAAACCCTCGCAAAGACCTTTCATGACTTGGCCGATACGGTACCACTCCGCCCAAACCCTAAACTCCTTCAAACCGGACTTGTCGACGAATTGGAAATTGCTCTCCACGTTCATGATCTCGTGGTTGCCGTTCATGGTAATGACTTTGCCGCCGGTTTTCTCCGCTTGTCGCCGGAGTCTCTCGAGGAAGTAGAGAATCTTAATCTCATCGCCGCCACGGTCGAGCACGTCGCCGACCTGGACAACGGTGGTGGATCCGCCGGTCCAGTTTCCGGAGGCGTCGATGAGGTTGGCGAGACGGAACGCCTGCTTCGTCTTGGCAAGGTCGCTGTGGAGATCGCCGATCGCGATGAGACGGCCAGGCGGGGAAGGGTAGTGGGTACGAATATCTCCAGGGGCATTTTCGTCATTTTCGGGGTGAGGGGCGTTTTGGTGATTTTGGGAGTTGGAGTTAGAGTTAGGTGGTAAGAAAAGGCCGTCAGTGACGGAGAAATCGACGAAGGTATCGACGAAAGAGGAGAGAAGGTTGGGGACATGTTTACATGAGTCTATGGGTTCCATGATTATCGGGTGCGAGCGAGACTATATGAAGTGAGGGTCGAAGGGATTGATGAGCTTCTTGTTGATGATTATCAATCATAAAATAGGCTATATTAATACACATATTCTCGACATCTTTTTACCTAACGTTTGACTTGTTTTTGTTAGGCTCACATTGGAGTAACATCGTGGTCAGCTGGAGTCATTGCTTACATTTTTCAGTTACATCATTTAAAACATGTGACTTTAATAATAGTATAAAAATAGTTTAAAAAAGAACTTTGTTTTGTAGAGTCATTGACATAAATAAGTTTTCCTCCAAATGACTGTGTAGACAGGTGCAAAAGGAAACGATGATGTTTGCTATGATTAAGGTGGAACTGTTGGAAAAAAGACTAGCTGATAGAATTTGAGTTAAAGGGGGAGATTGTTGGAAAAGTGCCTCAAATTCCTATCATGACTTGCTAAACTAATTGAGTTTTCTTGTTCAAAAAAGAAAAATTAATTTAGTTATTTTTTGTTTTCTTGAAGTGGAAGAAAAGACTATTCTTTGGTGTGAAGAAAAATTTGTTTCTTGTTGAAGAAGTAATGTATTCTTTGTCTAGGAAAGAATAAGAATTGAAATCTTCTAAATAGATAGGGATACAAAGGATTTGATTGTTTTGGTCTAAGAGTCCTCCACCAGTTCAATCCAGTATATGCCCATCAGGCCTATATTGTGTCCAAACCCATACGAGATTATTAGCACTAGAATATCTGCGCTTATATACCAAAAGAACTAGTCAAGTTGCAATTGAGACTCCTTCAATTATTAATAAAGTCAAATTTGATATAGTATATGCATGATGTAGGACTCCGTACACACTTATAAGAATTTGGGACATCACAAGAAGAATCTTGAAATTGAATGTGAAACCAAGAGAGAGAAAAATAGGGATTTTTGCTTAAGAGGTGGCACAAGAAGATATTTTTTATTAGGTTTACATGCAAAATCAAGGAGAATTTGTAACTCTTAAATTAACACAAATAAGTAAAAAAAAAAAGTACAACATGTATGTAAGAACAAAGAAAAACGTTAACAGTAGAATGAAACAGAGAGACTTGAGATACAAAGTATGAAAATTTGCAACAAGATTGAGGAAAGCATATTGATTATAATCAAACATTTTTCCCTTCAAATTATGTGTGTGTAAATAGTTTTTGTTGAATGTAGTCATTGGATTTTGACATTCTGATGTCTAATCTATAAATAGCGAATGACTTTTCTGTTTTTTTTTTTAATCACTACTCTTTTATTAATTGATATTATAACTTGTCTTCTCTTTTATTTTATTTTTCTCTCTCTTTGGAACACCTAAAAGGATTTTCCTAAATTATTGGTTTATCAATCCTAAAAAAATTAACATATATTGATACTGACGGAATTAAACCCTAACGACGACCCACCTTACAATGACGGGGTAATTAAATCGTATAGCTGTATACAGCATTAAGTCCACGTTCCAAATGTGCCATCTTTAAACCCCATCAATAAAGTCAAAAACGCAATTAAAGAGCCCGAATCAAGGACCAAAAGGAGTTACAAAATCACAACCCGACGGTTACAAATCCAGGCATAAAATGCCATTTAATGCCAATAAACGGCTAGAAAGCTGAAGCCCTCCTATATAAACCCAGAGATTGCACATACCAAGGTATTCACTCTTTTTCTCACCTCTATACTCTCTGAATCCGTGTTCTTGCTCCAAATCATTGCATTCTTTGCTAACTTAAGCATCGAAGGCTCCCCCCACCGGACCACCGCCGGTGCATCCTTTTACTTGTTTCTCTGTTTTGCAGGTATTCACTCGTCGGTGAGAGCATCGTCCATTTGAGTTGATCAGTGCGCGAGCCCACTGATTTTTGGGCAATATCAGTTGGCGCCGTCTGTGGGAACGACTTAATAAGCCACTGTCGTTCTTAGAGCAAAAAGGGCCGCACACAGGTCGATAGCGATCATGGAAGGAGCTCCCAATGACGGAACCAGTGTTGACCCCGCCATGACCCCGATTGAGAGGCAAATGCAGGTCATCGCCACCAGCATTCAGGACCTCGCTCGAGAAACATCTCGTCAGAATCAAGAGTTATGGCAGGCCATCAGGAAGGGGCCCCCAACCCCCCATGACAACAACCAACCTCCTCCGCGGGGTGGAAACAGGTCGAATGACCAGGAAGCTGACAGCCATCAAATCACTCGTCATAGGGGCGGTGAAGTTGAGAGAACTCCGCCCCGGAGCAGGCACAGAGCGGAAAGCGTAGAAAGTTCCGCTCCACCTAGCCAACATAAGATAGCTAAAACAACGAGGTCGTCCAAACAGTCAGAACGACCAGATAGGTCGTCCAAACAGCCTGTACGAGAAGACCGACGGGGAAACTCATCCAGACGACCTGATCATCCAGACCGATCCTCAAGAGATCCGGATGATAAAACGGCACGTTTGGAGAAAGAATTGCGAGAAATGAGAAAACAAATGGGAGACATGAAGAACAGCCTGAGAGCGAAAGCTGCTCGCAACCTAGACAACCTCGTACACCGGGCTGATTCTCCGTTCATCCCAAGTATTGCTGACTTCCCGCTCCCGTCCAGATTTAAGGTACCATTACTAGAAAACTTCGATGGGACCAAAGACCCATTCGACTACCTAGAAGCCTTTAAAACAATTATGCAACTGCAAGCCGTCCCCGAAGAAGTAATGTGCCGAGCATTCCCCCTGGGACTGAGGGGATCTGCAAGGGTATGGTTCAACAAGCTCGAGTCAGAGTCGATCGGTTCATTCGTCCAGCTCAGCCGTGCGTTCATCGATCACTTCATTGGCAGCCAACGAAGGGGACGACCGCCAACTCACTTGCTCAGCGTCAAACAAATGGAGGGAGAATCACTAAGGACATTCGTACACCGCTTCAACGAAGAAGCGATGAAGATCGATCGTCCAAAAGAAGACGTCACGGTAACAGCCTTCATGGCAGGTCTGCGAAAAGGGGACTTCCTTTATGAACTCTGCAAGGACCCCCCAGAGACAATGTCAGAACTTATGTACAAAGCCACGAAACACATGAACGCAGAGGACGCCCTAGAGGCTATGGACGACCCACCACCGAAAAGGTGCAAGGAAACTGAAGATCGTAAACCTGAACCCGCCAAGCAAAAGGTTCCGAAATTCACTGAAACCCCGGAACGTAAACGGACGACCGCACCCCCCGTGAAATTCAGCAGTTTCATACCTCTGAACACACCTATCGACAAACTCCTCTTGCAGATACAAGACGACTCTT
Source organism: Fagus sylvatica (assembly GCA_907173295.1). NCBI lineage: Eukaryota > Viridiplantae > Streptophyta > Magnoliopsida > Fagales > Fagaceae > Fagus > Fagus sylvatica. The sequence continues at coordinate 19,328,857 of OU015765.1, forward strand.
CACTTCGGTGGCCAGGTAAGATACGCTCGGATCCTAACAACCGACCTAAAAACTTGTATTGCAGGTTCCACAGGGATCATGGACATCTCACTGAAGATTGTGTAGCCCTAAAGGAGCAAGTAGAAACGCTCATCCGACAGGGCAAACTGCAAAAATACGTCAGCCGTCCAGCAAAGCCCCCAGCACAAAGGGAACAGGCGGAACCCAATAGGCCCGGGCCTGTGGGAGAAATTAGAACCATCATTGGAGGACCAGCGTCAGGAGGAACCTCACGAGCTTCAAGGAGAGCATATGCACGACAGGTGCACAACATCATGGTCGTCCAACGACCACCAAAGAACGTCCGCCTCGATGACCAGATTATATCCTTCAGCGAAGAGGACGCCAGAGGTACACATCAGCCACACGATGATGCCCTCGTAATAACAGTTAACATTGCAGGTTTCACCACAAGACGAGTAATGGTGGACAACGGGAGTTCGGCCGACATACTCTACCTCCCAGCCTACCAACAGATGCGGCTCGACAAGGACAAACTGCGCCCCATGGATGCACCGCTCGTGGGATTCACAGGTGACAAGGTTTGCCCGGTCGGCATTGTGACCCTACCAATCACGGTCGGTACACATCCAAAGACAGTCTCCAAGACTGTTGACTTCCTCGTCGTCAACTGTCCCTCAGCATACAATGCAATAATCGGACGACCAACCCTCAACCGACTCCGAGCCGTGACCTCCACATACCATCTCCTCCTCAAATTCCCCACCGAACACGGGATAGGGGAAGTCAGAGGAGATCAAGTTGCTGCCAGAGAATGTTACCTCGCGTCATTAGGATCAGGAGGACAGAACCAAACGATGACCATAGAAGAACAGAAGATTCTAGTAAAGCCATCCGAAGAGCTGGACACGATTGAGTTAGAAGAAGGGCGTCCAAAGAGGACGACCAAAATCGGGACTAACCTCCCCCCAAAAGTAAAAGAATCTCTCGTCCAATTCCTGAAAGACAATAAGGATGTCTTCGCATGAGCCATGAAGACATGCCAGGTATCAACCCTTCCATTATTTCGCATAAATTAAACGTTGACCCATCTCTTCGTCTAGTAAAACAGAAACGGAGGGTCTTCGCACCCGAAAGGAACAACGCCATCATGGAAGAAGTGGACAAACTCCTAGCGGCGGACTTTATCCGGGAGGTTTTCTACCCCGACTGGCTTGCCAACGTAGTCATGGTGAAGAAAAATACCGGGAAATGGCGAATGTGCGTCGACTTCACCGACCTAAACAAAGCATGTCCTAAAGATAGCTTCCCCCTCCCAAGAATAGACCAGCTAGTCGACTCGACAGCTGGTCATAAACTACTAACGTTTATGGATACCTTTTCAGGTTACAATCAAATAGTGATGGACGAGAACGACCAAGAGAAGACGTCCTTCATCACCAGCAGAGGACTCTTCTGCTACAAAGTGATGCCATTTGGGCTGAAGAACGCCGGAGCCACCTATCAATGACTGATGAACAGAATGTTCCACGACCAAATTGGCCGAAATGTCAAAGTTTACATCGACGACATGTTAGTGAAGTCCAAGGAGGAAGACGGCCACCTGGACGACCTCAGAGAGACTTTTCAAACGCTCCGCAAATATCAGATGAAGCTGAACCCAAGTAAGTGTGCATTTGGTGTTTACTCAGGAAAATTTCTTGGCTTTATGGTTTCGTAGAGAGGCATAGAAGCAAACCCAGACAAGATCAAGGCAATCTTAGAAATGCAGCCACCAAAGAACACCAAAGAAGTCCAAAAACTGACGGGAAGAGTAGCTGCACTGAATCGGTTCATGTCTCGATCCACAGACAAATGCCTACCCTTCTTCAAAACATTGAAAAAGGCGTTCGAATGGACTGACGAGTGCCAACAAGCATTTGAAGAGCTCAAGAAGTACCTGACAAAATCACCCTTACTTAGCCCGTCTAAACAAGGTGAAGAGCTCTACCTCTACCTGGCTGTTTCACCAACTGCCGTCAGCTCCGCACTGATCCGAGAAGAAGAAAGACGACAGTTGCCCGTCTATTACACAAGTAAAGCGCTCAGAGGGGCCGAGGAAAGATATCCGCCTATGGAAAAGCTAGCATTTGCCCTAGTAACGGTAGCAAGAAAACTCCGCCCATACTTCCAAGCCCACACGATAGTATTGCTCACCAACCACCCACTGCGGAAAGCGATGAACAAGCCCGACGCAGCTGGACGACTCATCCAGTGGTCAATTGAACTTAGTGAGTTCGACATCGACTACCGACCACGAACTGCGATCAAGGCTCAAGCCCTGGCAGACTTCATAGCAGAATTCACCTCGAAAGATGACGAGCCCACTGAAGATGTCGAACAAACATCGAGGTGGACAATGAACATAGATGGATCATCGACAAAGGACTCAGGCGGAATCGACGTGGTCTTAAAATCACCAGAAGGTGATACCATCAAACAAGCTGTGCGGCTCCAATACCCAACCACCAATAACGAGGCTGAGTATGAAGCCCTTTTGACAGGACTCGAAATGGCAAAGGTATTGGGGGCAACAGAACTAGACGTGCTCAGCGACTCCCAGCTCGTCGTAAGGCAAGTAAATGGAGATTACGAGGCGAAGGAAGGACGCATGTAACGTTACTTGCATCAGGCCCGACATTGAATAAGCCAATTCCGTGAGGTAAAGCTCAGTCGCATACCAAGAGAACAAAACACAGAAGCTGACCGGCTAGCAAAATCTGCTTTATCGTCAACAGCCGACGACCAAATCAAAGTCGTCCAGCAATCAAGCCTGCAGGCAACAGAGATGAACCTTGTTCACGTTGAAACCTCCTGGATGACGCCAATAATCTCATACTTACAGAGAGGGACATTACCAGGCAACCAACATGAAGCCAGACGATTAAAGGTACGCGCCTCACGTTTTCTCATATTGCAGGGAACATTGTACAAGAGAAGTTTCTCCCTCCCATACCTCAGATGCCTGGCACCGGACGAGGCCAGTTACGTCATGAGAGAGATACACGAAGGAGTTTGCGGCGATCACTCAGGTGCACGGGCTTTGCAAAGGAAGATTGTCAGAGCAGGCTACTACTGGCCGTCCATGAAGGCTGACGCCTACCAATTCGTCCAACGCTGCGATAAGTGCCAACGGTTCGCCAATCTCCTGCACTCCCCTCCGGTAGAGCTGGTACCAATGACGGCACCCTGGCCCTTCGCATAGTGGGGCTTAGACATTATGGGACCATTCCCAATTAGAAGACGGCAACTTAAGTTTCTGGTAGTTGCGATCGATTATTTCACCAAATGGGTAGAAGCAGAACCGCTGGCGACCATCACAGAAAGAAACATCCAGAACTTCGTATGGAAGGCAGTGATCTGCAGGTTTGGGATTCCGCGAGTGCTCGTGTCTGATAACGGGAAGCAGTTCGACAATCTCAGATTCAAACAGTTCTCTCAAGAACTAGGCATCCACAACCATTATTCATCTCCCGGCCATCCACAAGCCAACGGACAAGTCGAAGTCACGAATCGTTCACTACTCAAACTCATCAAAACCCGACTTGAGGGGGCAAAGGGACTATGGCCAGAAGAACTCCCAAGCGTACTTTGGGCCTACAGAACAACAGTCAGGATACCAACAGGCGAAACACCATTTCGAATGACATTTGGAAGCGAAGCTGTAGTGACCGTCGAAATAGGACTGACGACGTTACGAACTTCGACATATGACGAACAGCAAAACGAAGAACAACTCCGCCTCAACCTTGACTTGATAGATGAAGTCAGAGAAACAGCGGAAGCAAGAATGAAGAGATACCAAGAAAAAATGGCGCGACACTACAACTCAAAAGTCAAGCCCCGGCAGTTGTCAGTCGGTGACCTCGTCCTACGAAAGGTTACCTTAGCCACCAGAAATCCCTCTGAGGGGAAGCTCGGTCCAAACTGGGAAGGACCCTATAAAGTCATAGAAATACGACGATCAGGGACATATCATTTGGAAGACATGACTGGACGACGACTGCCACACCCATGGAATGCCGAACACCTCAGGAAGTATTACCCCTAAAAAGGGACCAACTTTGTAACAACATATAAACTCTGAATAAGGAAATAAGGGTGGACGTAGGCACTATTGCCGAACCACAGTAAAATCATGTGTCACTGCCCGCATTTACATATCATGCAAACAATCCAAAAGTTGAACTGCATCGTCCGACACGATCTTTCAACAAATACAACAGGTTAAACTGTATCGTCCAACACGATCTTTTAACTTGAACAAAGCTAAACTGCATCGTCCAACACGATCTTTTAGCCTAGACGAATATCTAATACTAAACTGCATCGCCCCAAAAGCGATCTTTTAGCCTAGATAAACGCATAATGTTAAACTGTATCGTCCCACACGATCTTTTAACTCAAACCTACAAGTTAGACTACATCGTCCAAACACGATCTTCTAACTTAAAAATCTAAAAGTTAGACTACATCATCCAATACGATCTCCTAACTTAGAGAAAAATCCAGAGTTAAACCATATCATCCAAACGCAACCTTTTAACTCGGACAGAAAATCAATCTCCTGAACTCAGACAAAGTTAGGACGCATCAGCCTACAACATACTATGACAGCACTTTAACTAAAAAAAAAATATACTCAGAGATAAGAAAATGCAAGACTAAACAAAACACTCAAACATCCAATAAGCTTAGGCCATATAAATCCAAGATAAATACACCATGTCATTCAAGCACACATAAAGAATTCTCATCAAAATAAAACCTAAGTTCTGTGCACCGTCTGAAAACGACGAAACATGCACAAAACAATATTAAGTCAAACAAGTATCAAAGACATTTAAAAACGCCCTAAACACGGGCCCCGAAAGTTGTTCAAAAAGTTCAAAAATTCCTATAAGAAGTCTAACACCCCTACTTGGACGACACATCCTCGTCACCAGCCTGGTCCTGAGAAACGTCAGCCACGGAGTCCTCGTCATCATATGGCTGGAGAGCGGAGAAATCTAGACCGGGGAAGCGTTGAACGGCTTGTTTTCTGAAGGCTTCGAAGCCAGACAAGAAATAGCGAGTGTTGATGTCTTCAAAAACCTCAGATGCCCTAAACTCAGACACCGCAGCCTCTTTGGCCCCCTCAATCTGGCCAACGAGATGCTTGAGATCAGCAACGGCCTTATCCTTGGCATCAACCGCTGCCTTGACGTCGTCATCTCTGGCCTTCAGTTCCTTCCTTAGATTCTCCGCCTCAGCCAGCGCCTCCTTCCTCTCTCTCGTCAGCTCCATGACAGCCCGCTTGACGTTCTTCATCTCCGCCTCGTCCGTAATTGACTTGGCTTGAAGAAGAGCAAGATCTTCCTCCACAGAAGCACACCTTCGAGCCATCACCATGGCCTCAGTCAAACCCTGTAAACACACCTAAGTCAAGAGCAAGAAAACGAAGAAAAAACACGTAAAACAATAAAAGGACAAGAGAACCGTACCTGCATGAGAGAATGAACCATAAGTAACGAAAGGTCGTCTGTGTAGGCCACAGCATACTCGTCCATGTCTTGAGAAGATATAGCGCCTTTCGCTCTATCCATTGCGACGAGAGGACTCTGGTTTATTGTAGAGGCCGCGGACGGGGGAGTGAGGTCAGAATCCACCATAATGACTGTCGGAGCTTTCTGAACTGAAGGGACGGCAGTTGGGATGATGGGAGGTGTAGCGATCGGTGCAGAAGGACGTGAAGGCGCCTCCTCAGCCCGCTTCGAGGATCCCTCGTCGGGCTTCTTGCGCTTCAGACTAATGGGAGCAGCCGCCACCTCTCCCGACTGGGCCATCTGCTTCAACCGGTTTTTATTCAGCTTCATCGTATTGATACCTGCGAACAAAAGACGCACAAAGATCAAAAGAGACAATAAACGAATGGGATAATACCATACCCATGTACTGACGGGAAAACTCACGTTTCTTATTAGCCCTTACTAACGCTTTGACCGACAAGCTAGGGACGGGTCCCAGCGAAAAAGTAGCTAGCAGATCCGGCTCAATGAAAATGCTGTACCGTCGGTCCTCGATGTCCAGTATTCTTGAAATCCTCTCCTGCCAAACGGAATTCAGAAGCGGACGATCCAAAGCTGCAAAAACACCAGAAGAAACACATCACGTAAAAAAAAAAAACAACAACAACAAAAAAGAAAGACACACACCAGACGACGAGGGCGTCCCCCAAGACCTACGGACTCCGACGAAGTCATTTGGGCCTTCTTGCGGCAGCCTCTCCCAATTGTCGCCGCACACAAAGAAGTACCCGTCCTTCCAAATTCTGTCGGACGAGGGTAACCCTTGGACGACCCTAGAGTTTACGTCCCGGTTCTTAAACGTCCAAAAGCCCCGGGAGAGCGCAATCTGGACGGGCTCGTAACAGAAGAGGAACTCATCGACGGTGAGATCCTCCTCCCCGTTGCTACTGACCCTCCACATCACCATGCACGAGATGATCGTGCGCCAGCCATTTGGGTTCACTTGCCCCGGGGCCAAAGAAAGAAAATCTAACAGCTCCCTAACAAATGGCTGTATAGGGAAACGAAGACCGGCCCGGAGGTCGGCCTCGTAGAAAGCCACGTCACCCTCGTACTTAGGGCAACATGCTCTCTCGTCAGGATCAGGAATTCTTATGACGACGTCATCAGGAATCTGATAACGACGTCTTATCCTATCAACGTCATCTTGACGAAACTTGCTAAAATAGGACATGGCCTTCCATGACCTATCTACCCTAGGGAGTGGACGGGAACCCGAGGTACTCGGGACCGCCTCGGACGAGACCTCTCTCGTCACCCCTCCATTGGACTCATCGGAGAGCCCCTCCGGCAACTCCTCTGACAGCGGAAGAGGCCATTCTGCCTCATTGGCCGTCATTCTATTCCTAACGGCTTCCCACGTATTGATAGCCGGACAAATCACGGAATAAAGCTCCGCCGATAACCGGTGAAGCACACTATAGGGAGACACAAAACCCTCGATCAGAGGAGGACCTAAGCCGTTCTCGGCGAACCTAGACACCCCGACAAAAAACGACTTGAACGACAGACTCAAAGAATCCATATTGACCGGAATAAACCCACAGCGGAGAATCGGAGAAAGAAAGAAGAAGAAGGGAATGGAGGAAACTCACCAGAAAACGCAAGGAGGGAAAACTCAGACGCTCGCCCAAAAGAAAATTTTCGTTTTGTGAACAGGACAAAAGCCCCTCGAACTCGGTATAAAAACCCCACAAAACCCTTCCACATTCAAAAAACCGCCAAAAACCTGACGAAACGACGCCTCGAAAGCACCGACCAGTCGCATGACGACACGTGGCACTCACCGCCTGAAGCGACGCCTCTTCATTAAAGACAAAAATCTGACGAAAGGACGCCTCGAGCACAACGACCAATCACATGACGACACGTGTCACAAAGCCTGACGAAGCGATGCCTCGAGCATGACGACCAATCACACGACGACACGTGTCACTCACCGACCGAAGCGACGCCTTTTCATTAATTGCAAGGGCCTGACGAAGCGACATCCCTAGCACGCCGACCAATAGAATGATGACACGTGTTACTCGCCGCCTGAAACATCGTTTCGTCATTAAATGAAACCTCCACTTCCCGAGGCAAAGTAAACCTCCGCTCCACCTCAGTACCCCGCACATCGTCAAAATATGACGATAGTACGGAGTAGGGGGCATCTGATACTGACGGAATTAAACCCTAACGACGACCCACCTTACAATGACGGGGTAATTAAATCGTATAGCTGTATACAACATTAAGTCCACGTTCCAAATGTGCCATCTTTAAACCCCATCAATAAAGTCAAAAACGCAATTAAAGAGCCCGAATCAAGGACCAAAAGGAGTTACAAAATCACAACCCGACGGTTACAAATCCAGGCATAAAATGTGCCATCTTTAAACCCCATCAATAAAGTCAAAAACGCAATTAAAGAGCCCGAATCAAGGACCAAAAGGAGTTACAAAATCACAACCCGACGGTTACAAATCCAGGCATAAAATGCCATTTAATGCCGATAAACGGCTAGAAAGCTGAAGCCCTCCTATATAAACCCAGAGATTGCACATACCAAGGTATTCACTCTTTTTCTCACCTCTATACTCTCTGAATCCGTGTTCTTGCTCCAAATCATTGCATTCTTTGCTAACTTAAGCATCGGAGGCTCCCCCCACCGGACCACTGCCGGTGCATCCTTTTACTTGTTTCTCTGTTTTGTAGGTATTCACTCGTCGGTGAGAGCATCGTCCATTCGAGTTGACCAGTGCGCGAGCCTATTGATTTTTGGGCAATATCATATATATTTATTTATTTTTCCTTTGGTTTCTCAATTCTCCTCTATGTTCAAATAAATGTTTGAACACAACTTCTCATAATTTGTTATCAGGTATTGGTATGCCCATGGTTTCATACTAAATTAGTGATGAACAATGTATAAATTGTTTCCTCTAGCTTCTTCTTCATTGATATTATATGGACTTATGTTTTTCATTTTATCAAATATTACTTGGGTTTTGCAAATGGAAGTTGGATCCCAGGATAGAGTTACTGTCGTTGAAAAATTAGGTGCATGGACTGCACAAAGATTAGAGATGAGTTGATTATTGTTATAATGCTATGACTGGACTTTAGATCGATTGAGTGACCATAAATAATATGTGTCGGAATTATTAAGATTTTAAAGTATGCAAACTATTAAGACTTTATGTAATATAAGGAAAACTTGAACCTTAAGTGCTCTTGCCCAACATTTTATTTTATTTTTTCAAATAATTTATATGTTATAACATCTCAATTACAAAGAAAAAAATATATTCAACATAAGAAGAAACATAAACTAAGGTTTTCTTTTTAGATTGTGTTTTCAATAGTTTTCCCATGTATCATACGGGTTTGCGATTAGTAGTATTATGTAAACTTGGACCTTACTTATTTGGCATGCATATATCTACTATGTTATATTATTTACAATATATAAGAATGCTATGACACAAAAAAAAGAAAGAAAAAAAAATTATAAATCCACAGGAACTGTTAACACACCCGGATTAAATTCTATTCAGTATGCATATGCAGCTCCTAGTTAATTTACACTTGAAAATATTATCTGCATATTATCAAAAAATATATATATATATATATATTATCTGCAAACTAATATTATACATAATAAACCATGTTATTACTTAATAGTGATTTTATATTAAAAAAATGGCATGCAACTATTGTTAACAGATAATAACATAAAATCTGAGGGCTAAAAATCAATTTAGGTAAATCTACTGAATATTTACGATGGAAATAATCTTTCCTTTTTACAAACAATAGACTAAAATTAATCTTTGCTTCAAAATTCAAACATAAACTCTGTTGAAAAGTTTAAAATTGAAAGTGTTCCAAAATTCAGAAGGAATCTTTGAAGATGACAACGAAAACCAATAACAAAAGCTAAGCTAATCCCTCTCCCAAGCCATATCAACAATAAAAAAATATTGAGGTGGAAATTTGTAGGGCCTCAAAAACTAACGTGATAGAATTTCATGAAGTTAATCAAAAGTCAAATGTCTTCATTTTTATATTATAGACATTGCAAAGTCAAATGTCTTCAGTGTTATATTATAGACATTGCTGAGGAACTCCCTTGAGTCAAACCGAAAGCAAATAACAATAAATTTAGAATGCTACTAAATCAAGAAATAGAATGTGTAAGAACCAGGGTCATCATATCAGCTACTCCTATCCCAAAATAACAAAATGAGTCTGTATAGCCCAGAAACAGCCCGTTTCAGACAACATTAGATTGATGTTATCAACTTCTTACCGTTTAAAATAAAGCCAAAAACAACCCACACACACAATAAAAGAGGCATGTTCCCAGAATTACTCATTTTCCTAAAAACTTAAAACTGCGTTTGCTAACCAAAAAAAGAAAGGCATGCAACAGTTTCTGGATCTTAAGTTTACAATTGCAACCTACATTTCCATTTGTTTTGGTCCATGATGTAGGAGTAACAACCCAAATTCGCATTATCTCCAAAAATTTTGGTATCCAGATGTAAAGCTGCTCTTCCCATGTGCAAAAGCAAATATATTAAACATTTTGAACTCTATAACAGCAGTAACATCAGTAACCACATTTAACATAATACTATGGAATCACATAAACAAAGCCTTTCTTAAGCCCAAGTTTCGTCATTTATGCTCACCCAACCTCACTGTAATGACCTCCAGAAAGAAAAAGGAAAAGTAAAAAAAGACAGCAACTGCCAAGTGCCAAGTGCCAAGACAGCTTGAAACTACATCCCTCCCCACAAATTGGCCTAACACTTGGCATAACAGCAAAACTGTGTGCAAAATCTAATGGGAGAATGAAATAGAAGGATAAATTGCAGAGGTCTCCCCTTGAGTCAAACCAAATGAAAATAACAAAATATTTAGAATGCATCACTAAACTAAGAAATAAAATATGCAAAGCCATCACAGCAGCTACACCTGATGCTGCCCTGCTTTATTTTCATGGTTATATGCTATGTTCATAAATAAGAGATGAATCGACACACCAATAAATGTTAGAGCTCATACTTTGGTGTTAAAAAGGACAAGCCAAAGGAGTACATGGACTAAGGTCATGAGACATTGACAAGCAGTTAACAGTTTAACAGAATGTATGAGCATTGATGATGGACTATGCCAAGACCAAATTCATGTAACTAACCTAATCCTTCCAAGAAGAAAAAACAGAAATAGAAACACAAATTTAAGTTATCAATAAGTGGTATAACTACAATGGCAATTCAAATTTTCAAACAATCACAATGCTGGAGCAACCCTTAAATAGAAGGTTATATACAAATGCAAAGAATGCTACAACAATCTTTTTCCACATCTAATTCCCCTACAACAATAATTGATTACAAGATTACAAGAAGACAATTTACAATTCAATATCCCACAAAACGAAGTTCCAATGATCAATTCCTACATGAAAAATGATATATAAGTTAAAAGTTTAGATTACCCAAACTCTTAAGCCTTCACTTCCACTTGTTTTGGTCCTTGTTCCGGAAACAACAACCCGAACCCTTCCTTCCTCTCACTATGCGAAGAAGCTTTATACTTGTCCTGATACAACGGGTTCGATGTCAAAATCCTTAACCCTGAATTCTCACTAATCTCCAAAACCTCCGGCAATCCATTACCGCATCCTTTCGACATCCCTACATCAATCCGTATCGCCCGGTTATCGCAAACCCCATTGATCCCAATCTTCTGAATTGTATGCCCCATTATCATTCTCTTTGACCCGGGAATCGTGGCGAGCAAGTGTTCGAGAGTCTCACAATCGCAATTCTTCTCTTTCGAAAACTTCCTCAACCACACCACCGCATCCGGTCCCCTACAATAACCCGGAGCCCTTTCTCCCCCTAATCCATTGATCCAATCCCTCACCTCCTCATTGATCCTCTGCAATCCATACTCCACGTGTTTCGGCAAAAGCCCGCCGTGCACGAAAACCGAATCGCCGATAACCAAAACCGTCACGTTCCGCGACAAAAACCGCGCCGATATCGGACCGTTAGGCCGTAACGCGGCAATTCTCGCTCTGAGTTCTTGTATCAGAGCTTCGTTATTGCCGTTTTCGTTATCGATTCCGCGAAACGAGAAAGGAATTCCTTTGAATACATCCTTCGGACTTTCCAAACCCTCACAAAGACCTTTCATGACTTGGCCGATACGGTACCACTCCGCCCAAACCCTAAACTCCTTCAAACCGGACTTGTCGACGTTTCGGAAATCGCTCCTCACGTTCATAATCTCGTGGTTGCCGTTCATGGTAATGACTTTGCCGCCGGTTTTCTCCGCTTGTCGCCGGAGTCGCTCGAGGAAGTAGAGAATCTTAATCTCATCGCCGCCACGGTCGAGCACGTCGCCGACCTGGACAACGGTGGTGGATCCGCCGGTCCAGTTTCCGGAGGCGTCGATGAGGTTGGCGAGACGGAACGCCTCCTTCGACTTGGCGAGGTCGCCGTGGAGATCGCCGATCGCGATGAGACGGCCAGGCGGGGAAGGGTAGTGGGTACGCATATCGCCAGGGGCATTTTCGTCATTTTTGGGGTCAGGGGAGTTTTGGTGATTTTGGGAGTTAGAGTTAGGTGGTAAGAAAAGGCCGTCAGTGACGGAGAAATCGACGAAGGTATCGACAAAAGAGGAAAGGAGATTGGGGACGTGTTTACATGAGTCTATGGGTTCCATGATTATCGGGTACTTTTGGGTTTGGGGTTGGGTTTGTTGGGTGAGACTATCAAGTGAGGATCGAAGGGATTGATGACATATGTTACTTTTTCTACATTGACATAAATAAGTTTGGACATAGTTTACCAGAATTCTCCTTTAATCTATCATGTATCAATTAAATAGATTATCTACATATATTATTTGAAAAAGTTATATTACTTATTAAAAATATTATGTGACTAAAAATACATGTGGATGGTTTATTTATTTGTCACGTAGTGAGTTGAAGGAGAATTCCTCCAAACCGGTTTGGAGGTAAACTATTTCCATTAAGTTTTCTTCCAAATCACTCTGTGAAACTCTATTTCGTCTCAATTAATCCTATAGACACGTGCAGTCTCCATCCTACAAGTATCAGGTAATTACCAAGCCCAATGGACTTGGTGTAGTCTCAAAGAGATCACTTTTATAGAGTGTCGAACTCGCAACTTACACTTCATATTACATCTTGTCCCAATATTAAACTATCCTTTTTTTCATATTACATCTTGTCCCAATATTAAACTATCCTACTCCCTTGGGTTATACCATGTGACATTCAAATGACCTTCACCACTAGGCTAGATTTATGTGAATAGTCATATAAATTGTCACTTTTGAGAAAATTCCTACATTTTTATAGTAATTTTTAATTTAAAAGTCAAAATAAGGTCTTGTATGTTTTGGAATGTTTTCTACCGTAAGTAGAAGTTGATTTAGTAATTAATTTAATTTTCCGTTTTTGGCAATTTTCCTATTTCTAACCTAATTTCATGCTTACCACGAATTAGAGTTTCTAGAATATTGTTTAGGGTCTTCTAGCAACCCTAAGATTTCTTTACTATTTATATTGCTTGTAACCTACAAGGCAAAGTCAATTTTCTCATTAAAAATACTTTTAGAAATAATTTTTCTTATATTGTTCTCTACTCCTTGTGGATTCAAGGACTCTTAGTGGATTTTAGGGTTCTATCACCAAAGGAGAATGACGTGTTCTTCTCGTTGCTATTTTGTTACGTCAGAATACCTATCATGTAACGCATGTGAAGAGGTTAATAGGTTCGTGAGCTTCTTTTGTGGTAAAACTTCTTATTGCATGTTTTAATTTTGGACCATATCTTGCATTTTGTGGACAAACTTTCAATAATCTATTGATAGTACATAATTCCACAAGTTCCTCTTTGAGTATTTATGACTTTCAATCTCTGATTAAGCCAAGTAAAGCTCAATAGAAACATAAAAGTAAACGGAAGACAAGATAGCTTAGCACAAATGTTATATAGACTATAAAAACTTGGTATTTATTTAAAATTAGTTATCACTTATTACTTGATGAAATTGAGTTTCAAATAACAAGTTGAAGTTACAGATATGAAGTTAACAATACAGCACCAAAAAGAACTTAATGGGTCATAACAATCAGTTGTAGGCCATGTACTTGGGTGTTGCACTGAACTTCTTGTATCCCTTGATGACCTTGTCCACTGCATCAAGAAAATCTTTCTCTGTCACAGTTTTCCTCCATGCTCGGATTGCAAACATGCCAGCTTCAGTGCACACGCTCCTTATGTCAGCTCCTGAGAGAGAAACTTATGTCAGAAAACCAATGTCCTATCTCCTAAGTCCTAACACACCCCTGGCTTAGTGAACAAATAACAAACAACAGTGACATGCCAGATTAGGAACATGATACTCTCACTTGTAAGTCTTCTCCATTTCGTCCATTTAATGGTAAAATTTTTTATTGTATGGATTAATGACGTAGTAGTCCTGTATACATTTAGATTTGTAAAATTTATTCTAAACCATGAAATAGATCAATTTCAAATGGAGAGGATATTGACCCCTCACCATAATAAAGGGTTCCTACTTACCAGTGCAATTTGGGCAAAGTCTAGCCAAAAGTTCAAATCGTATATCTCTTTCACAGTTCATTGTTCGTGTATGGATCTTAAATATTTGCGTCCTACTCTCCAAATTGGGAAGGCCAAACTCAACTTTACGATCTAATCGCCCAGGACGTAACAATGCTGGATCTAATGTGTCAGGCCTGAAAAAAGAAGCCAATGGAAAATTGGAAATCCACAAACATAAGCAAGTGTACTGCTAGAAGTTTGTAATAACATCAAGCAGAAAAATGGTCATGAATCATGATAGTAGCCAACTTAACCAACCTATTTGTAGCCATTAAAACTTTTATGTTTCCTCTTGCATCAAAGCCATCAAGCTGATTCACAATTTCCAACATTGTACGCTGCACCTCATTATCACCACCAACACCATCATCGAAACGTGCACCTCCAATTGCATCCACTTCATCAAAAAATATAATACACGCCTTTTTCGAGCGTGCCATCTGCAGCAAAAATTTCAGTACTAGTTAGGTGATAAGTGTACAATTAAAACAATATAAATAACAAAGAGAAGTTTTGAAACTACTAAAAATGCACAATTAGTAACCTGGAACAATTCTCGAACCATCTTAGCTCCCTCACCAATGTACTTCCGAACAAGCTCACTCCCAATGACACGAATGAAACAGGCATCGGTTCTATTAGCCACTGCTCTAGCTAAAAGTGTTTTGCCAGTACCTAGAGGACCATAGCAGAGGACACCCTTAGGAGGATCAATTCCAAGCTTCACAAATTTCTCAGGATGAAGCATAGGCAGCTCAACAACCTTGAAAAAACATCTATATCAGTAATTGTGCTGAAAGAAGTCTCTAACTCATTATGTTGCACATAATGTATATCCACATTCTCACCAAAGAAAGAAATACATCAGAATGAAAAATAACATGAGAAAATTAAATGCTATACGCACTTCCCGCATCTTCTCAATTTGCTCCTTGCACCCACCAACATCATTGTATGTGACATCAGGCTTTTCCTCCACTGTCATCATGGTCACACTTGGATCAATTTTTGGAGGCAAGGGAATCTGGATATGAAATTTATTGGGATCAACCCTGCAAATGACAGACTGAAGCTCAATCCACAAATACAAAGAAGTACAAGTTCTTCTTGCAATTTTAGTTGAGAGAAAGTAAAAATAGGAAAAAACATGAGACGGTAACCAAAAAAAAAAAAAAAATTTTTTTAGCAAAATCTGAGAAGGTAACAAACAAGAAACCCACCCCACACGCATGTCTTCTTCAATGTCAGTTGGGGAAACTTTGTCACCCAGCCCAACCACATACTGCAGTCAATAAAGTAAGATTATATCAGATCCAACTGTTACATATGCATGACTCTATGAATTTATAAACAAAATAAAGATTCTGGCTCTGTATGCTTAAGGGTAAAATGCCACTGAAATTATCCTTATAAAATCCTGTTGTATGTTTGCAGGGCATAAAATGTAAGCCACTGAAAGCAATTTAGAAAGGGCAGATATCATACAAAAATAGTTGAACATATAAATTTAATATAAAATAAGTTTCCCAATTGTTCATATTTCAACAAAATAAAAGAAAGGCACTGATAGAGTGATAGGGTAAATTAAAACTTGAAAATATGAAGATAGAAGGACAAAACTTGAAAGTGGTGGAATTATTTTTGGTGGGTGAAGAAAATTTTCAGATTTCAAACACCCCAAAAAATGTACTACATAAAGTGAAGGCCAAGTAGAAGTGTACCTTTGCATGGTGCCTAATATTTATAACATATTTGGCATCTTTAGTGTTTGGACTGATGATTTTTGTGCATCTTCCCACCTGGTTGACAAAGCAAATAATACTTCTCAATTTATAAAAACACTAAAATTTATTGCCAAAAAGAACCTTGATAAGCAAAATACACACCTCTAGAGGGTGCTCCCCCTGCATCATTTTCTTATCGGATACCAGATCCCACTGGCTTGGTGCAGCTAAGCCATTGTCAGACTCCTTAATACCTATAGAATAGTGCAGATCAACATTATGATTTCAAGTATTTAATTTTTTTAAAACAGCCAGCCAATGCAGTAAAGACACTGAACAGAATGAAGCCAACAACAAAAAGAAGAAACAGATAGACCAAGTTGTAACACACAAACACATATCAAAAAAGATCTCGTAACACATTCTGATAAGTGACAAGAATCCAATGTTATCAGAGAATCATAAAATGCTCATTAATCCAGGAAAATCAGCAATCAAGTAAATAGGATGCTAAAAAGGCATTGATGATGCACATAAAACTTGCCATCATATTTTTCCGATACGTAAAAATGGAAGCAATTCACCACTTTATTTGTAAACCAATTTTACAAGGACAGAGTTTAACTACAAGTCAATATGTGCTATGTAGCTAGTTTGCTACAACTTACTATGTGACAACTAATAAGATCATCCACCTGTATTATTTAAAGAAGTCACATAACTCATTAAATAATACATGTGGATGATCTTATAAGTTGCCACGTAGTGAGTTGTAGCAAACTGAAACCATGTCGATTTTACAAAATCCACTTAATTTCACAAGGAAAATTTATATTAAAATAAAATTGAACTATTTTCAAAATTTGATTGGACTGAAGAACAAATGCAGAGAGAGCAAAGCAAACAATAGTTGGATAATATTGCAACACCTCTTTCACATATAGTTACCAGAGTGTTATCAAATTGAAGCCTTTTTTGAAATGTGTCTTATAAGCATGCCACCTTATGCTATAAATAAATACTTTAGAAGGTTATGACTAATCACTTCAATAATTTGTTTAATAAAGAAGAGAAAAAGGGAAGCATATATACTTCAATCACATTTGTTTAATAAAGAAGAGAAAAAGGGAAGCATATATACCACACAGATCATTGACCTTCTTAGCCAAGCCTTTAATTTCTTTCTCTACTTTCTTGATACTTGAAGAATAGGGACCCAAACCCTGCATAAAGCATTAACATTATCACACGTATATAATCTTAAACAAATTCATAGTTGTACAAAGTGAAAACCACAAGCTCTCAAGCCATACTATTGGCTTTTTTCAATTTTGGGTCCTAAATTATTGGAACTTTGATTAATAATTTAAAAACCAATCTGGGTTACTAACTACTAAGCATTAACACAACTGGAACATTGACTATCAAATTTGTATTGTTTATATGATCATGGAACAAAGGTTAGTTGTGATTAAAACAATGTACATAAACCAGACTGAGATAGGACTAGGAGTACACGTACATATGTCTTAAGGATAGCTATATCGTCCTCATCGAGTGGAGGAGGATTCTTCTCCGGCGCCATTGATTTGCTCACTGCCGATAATGAGTGTGTGTTTTCTTGTGAGTGAAGAGTAGAAAACCGGTAACCTCCTCTGCAAGCAAGCTAGAGAAACCACAGTCCACGATGTGTCTCTGTTCTCTAAGCGTTTACTTTGACTACTTTTTTATTATTTTTTTTTATAAGAGTTTACTTTGAGGTAAAACTTAGGTTATTTAATTGAATTCAAATAAATGGTTGCATTAACTAATGAAATACAAATAATATTATCTTTTCTAAGATTTAAATATTTAAATTCAACTAGGAATCTAATATACTTGACCTAAAAAACTGTACCTAAGTTTTACCCTTACTTTTTTACTTATACAGGGTACATACTCCTTGTCCCCTTAGGTAGTTAATTACATGTTTTTTTTTTTTTTTGTTAAATTACTAATTTGGTCTTACAACTATGCGACAAAATTCAATTTTGTCCTTCAATTTCATATTTGATTCACCTCTTCGATTAAATTTTAACGTAATTAATAATTAAATTGACTTGATTTCAATTTTTAATGTATATTTTACTTTCCACATCAATTAAATTCATTAAATTTTAAATTGAGAGAAGATCAAATAAAATTAATTTTTTTACACACATCAGGTTTGTCCCTATCTCAGTTTAGTCTAATAATGAACCAGTAGTAAGATGGCTAATAAGTACTCCAATGCTTAAGTTAGTGATAATCTCGCTTAAAAACATTTTATGGAGATGTTGGGCACTCAAATTTTCATACCTACCTTCGACTTAAGAGCCCTTGATTTTATGTGCTTAGCAGTGATGTATTTCCCTTAATTGCATCCCTTATTTTGGTCGTGGCTAAATGATGCTTAATTAATCACAACTTACTATCTAAATAGCTGAGAATTTTTTTTATATTACCAACATTAATCGAAAAAAATAACTAAATTGCAAATTGTGTAATTTGATTGTACTAACTTTTTTTTTGATAATGAAGATTGCAATTTCATTAAGAAACTGAACAAAGAACATCATCCCTCCATGACACCCATACAAGCTTGGGCAAAGAGGACATATTACAATTAAAACAGGTTCTGGATTGGGAAGCAAATTTGACCATTGCATGAGCCACTTCATTTGCTTCCCTCCTAATCCAAACAAAAGTGCAAGAAGAAGGATTTCCTACATTCAAGAATATTAAAAAGAACATTATACACACACCAGGTTGCTTATGAATCTCTACTATTTAATACATCACTACAAATCTTGGAATCTCATTCTACAATAATACAAAGGAACTTCTCAGAGTTAGCCAGTTCAAGTGCCCACAGGATGGCAACGGCCTCGGCTTGAAGAGCATTGCTTGCAAAGTGATCTTTAGCCCAAGCTCTGATAATTTCACCATTAGCATTGCGAGCTATTACTGCTAAGGTCAAAAAATCTTTTGATATCGCTGCATCAACATTTAGTTTAATAACTCCAATGGCTGGGGGGATCCACGTTGTGTTTCCTTGTTGTATTGGGATGACACTCGCACTCAAGTTTTGCTGGTAGTTTAGATTTAGAGCAGTTTCTCGTTATTAAATGTGATAGGCGTAATTTGATTGTACTAGCTAACACATGTGATAACCACCGAGGGTGGTGGTCTAGTGGTAAGGAGCATACTCCCAAGTGGTTTGGGGTGTGGAGGTTCCAGGTTTGAATCCCACAATGGGAAGCACCTGGGATTAAACCCCACAACCCTGTTCAGGACTCGTTAGTGCCCTTGTGGAACTGGGATAATAGTTATGGCTCACCAGTTCCCTCTGGACCCAACGGGTAGGATACTATTATGGTCACGTCCAGGTAGGGAAGCCACTCTGGTCACCTCCTCCTACCCTTTTTTTCTTAAAAAAATAAAAATAAAATAAAATAACACAAGTGATAGGCGTAAGTATCATTTAATGACTGCATCATCAAGAAGTATAAAGGACGAAATTCAAAGAGCTATATAATATTAGGGATGAAAATGTAAAATTTTAAACATAAATTGTGTACAAAATCAAAGGTGTAATTTGCAATTTGAGTTGTACTTGTATCATGTATGAATAAGCTGCGAGTGTGTGAGAGTTGAGCAGGTGAGTCTCAAGAATAAGCTTTGGGCCAAGTCGAGCCAGTTCGGGTACGGGTTAGGTACTTGGATCCGTATCTTTTACCTCAAGAATTTATTTTTTGATTGGGCCTCAAGAATTGAAATCTATACTAATAATAGACAATAGCTGAAATACTTAAGGGGCATAAACCCTAAACCCTAAAAATTCAGTCTTGCAATTGTAATTGCAAATTGCAAGCAAAGCCTTTGGAGAGAGATGGATCACTTAGCAGCAGCTGAAGAGCGATTGGTTTCGGAGAGAGTGCAACAAAAACTTCACGACATCAATATAGCCGCTAAAGAACACCTTTCTCCTATCCAAGACCATGTCAATTTCACTCTTCAGGTTCTACTTCTCTCTCTCTATATATATATGTATAAGGACTTTTTTGTGATGTTCAGTTGTTTTTCTGATGTGGGTGTAGTTTGTCTCTAATGGGTATAAGTTCAATGTTGTTTCTGATGTTTGGTTGCTGAGAAATTGGTGGAATACAAAAAAAGATGATGGTTTGGGTATTGGGTATTGGGTTCTGTTTGGTATCTGAGAAAAAAGTTGGGAAATTGAACTAACTAGAATTCCAAGTCTTCAAATTTATGTGCTTTTGGACTTGAGCAAGCTGAATCCAATTCAAAGTGTATCTAGACTACAATTGTTTTGCTCAGCTTAAGTGATTAAGTTTTAATTTAAAAACGTTGTACCGATGAAACTCAATAGAATATAGAATGTTATATCTTCTGTGGCATCTAATTGCTGAGAAATTTAATTGAACAAAGCCAAATTATTGTGTTTGATTACTTTTGAATGGAGTGTCGAGCTTTAATGGATTAAAGTTTCAAAATTTCTCTTGCCTAGGCTTTCTTGGCTACTAAATAGAGCACCAATTACATCATTTAATACTCAATGGAGTGTTTACCTTTCTTGGGTTCTAGTTTCAACTTTTCCCTCTATTGTGCTTTCTTCGCAGCAAATGGAATATTAATTATATCGTTAAGCCATTAATCTTCCTTAGTCATTTGTTCCTTTTCCTCTTCTTTTCTTACAATGAATTTCTGAATTGATGAATGCTGCAGCAAGCATACTTCAAATGTGCCTATGAATGCTTTGATAGGAGAAGAAGCCAAGATCAAATAAGCAATTGTGTAGAAAATTGCAGTGTTCCAGTTGTTAGATCTCAACAGATGGTTGAGAATGAGATGGCCAAGTTTCAAGTAAGTTGTTTTCCTTTCCTTTTGTGTCATTGTTTACTTTTATTCGGTCTTTCTCATTGATTCCATTTGTTTCAGAGGATTTGTGGCC
Source organism: Fagus sylvatica (assembly GCA_907173295.1). Lineage (NCBI taxonomy): Eukaryota > Viridiplantae > Streptophyta > Magnoliopsida > Fagales > Fagaceae > Fagus > Fagus sylvatica. Next base: position 19,349,846 of record OU015765.1, read on the forward strand.
TAGGAAAATTTTCTCTCCAAGAAATAAGAAATTACAAATATTAGATTCTAAGAAGCTTGTTAATAAAATATGCTGCTGAATATTAATTAAATTTCCACAAACTGAAGAAAAGTAAGATGCTTTCTTACTTTTTTAAGGGGAAAATTTTCTGTCTGAACAAACTGAGTTGAGATTTAGGATTTATGTGATTGCTTTTAATTGGGGCTTCATATTTATTTATTATAACTGAAACAGTTACAATGATATCCGGCCGTTATTAGCCTCATTGTCCTCTTCTTTAAGTTGCTTTATGGTTTGTTTTACATTTGATCTTTCTTTTAGGCCTTAATTGGTTTTAGCATGCCTCATGTGTTCATTCCTACCTGTTTCACTTCATTTTCTTGAGGCAGAAATTTTTTTTTTTTAACTAGTTCAATTTATGGGGCTCAATTCTATTGTTGTTTTAATCTGGATGATGGAAACTGTCAGATTATATGATTTTATTTTTTTGTTAGAATATATCAGTGTAACTTCCTGTACCCTCTTAAATGTGGTGACTTGTCATGATGTGGATCGTGTGCTACTACATTTTTGCATTAATTATATTCATGATATTTGGTGAATGAGTAATATAAGATGAGAAGGGAAAGACCATGGAACATGGATTGTTATTCTTAAAACCTTTATGTGACAACTTACGAGTTTCTAGATCTACATTTTATTTGTTTTATTTCCAATTGATTGAAGATAATCCCATGCATTGGAATCTCTCTACCTCCTTTCTTCTTTGTATAACCACATCCTGCAAGAAAGTACATAGGGTAAACTCTTTACATTGAGTCCCCAGTCCCCACATTATTGGATATGCTCTTGTTTCTTCCTTTCTTTCCTCTGATTCTTGACCTTTGAATCTCTTCTATTGAACTGCAAAAATCCTTTATGGTTCATTTGGATACAAGTATTTAAAAAAGAATGATTTTGATTTTGATTTCAATTTCAATTTTTAGTTTGAATGACTTGAATAAAGTATGAGAGGACCATTTTTTTTTCTATTGATGAAATTTATGGATGGATTTGAAATGATTAGATGTAAGATCTTATTTCAAATCCACCACATCACAAGTGTTTTTATTAGAGCAAACTCCCCAAAGCTCAAAATGTGTTGTTAAATTCATATCAAAACATTTATACTAGCAATTTTTATTTTTTTTCCAAATCCCTTGATTTTGAATCCTCAAATCCAAATGCAACCTTATTTGATTTATAACATTCCAAATTAAAATGCGACCAAATGTGATAGATGGTTCATTGACTCAACCTTAGCTTGCAGAAGATTACTTAATGGGATGAGCCAGCTTTCAATATTTTGGATTTTATCTGGTTCAACCTTTAGTGGACTTTCTAATTTTATTTTGTGGTGGCTGGTGAGGTTACCACCTTTTTCATTCGTGAATGATATATAAGAATTAATTAGGATTAAACTTGATATGATTATCAAATAGTTATCCCTAGGCTCAATTAGACAAATCGTGTAACTAGCAAATTCCTGATGTTGAGTGGTTGCATCATTTTAAACCTACCAGTATTAATGGTATTGCACCATTGCAATCTATTTTAGGTAATGTTGAGAGGTCTGGGTTTGCTTGCCTGATGGTCACTTTTACAAAAACAAGAAAATTGTCTCAACTTAGTTGGAGTGTTTCAACATGTTAAATCACATCAACTACCTTCTAGAGATGTTGATATTAATCTCGAAATTGAAACTGTTGTTCATGAAGACTATGAGCTAGCTTTGCTGGTTGGATAGAATTCAGTTGTTTTCCCAAAGAAATGTAAAGATATTCTGCCGGCCAACAATAATTAAGCTTTTACGTGTTTTTTCTTGGAAATATTTTAAAATTTATTGTAAATGCGTGTGGGCCTTGCCAATTCTCTCTTGCTGAACTTATTAAGCTGAAGTTTAAGTTTGAGAGAGTGAGAGAGAGGGAGAGAGAGTACAACACATGTAACTAGCGGAATCCAGAAGGTAACCTTTTCATGAATTTCCAGCACTTTTGTGATCCACCAATTGCATCAAGGTGGGATTGCAGAAGAATGTGGTGTCACACCATATATAAGTATGTGTTTGTGTGCATGTGCATGCCTACTAAGTCATTATCTGTATTTAAGTTTGCAGAAATACTTTTTTCCTGGTCATTGCTGAAGCAATTACTCGATGCTAATAAAGATTATTCAAATTTCTTATCTTGGATGCAGGAAAGGTTGAGTAGATCACTGATGGTCTGCCAAGACAAGTATGAGGCAGCTAAGGTCCAAAAGAAACCTGGCGCGATGAATGATTTGGAGTCCTGTGTTGAACAATCAACCCAGGACGGCATCAAGATGCTGCCACATCTTAGTGACAGGTTGAAGGCTTCTTTTTCCATCAGTGGTTAAGTGAAAGAGTAACCTCATTTTGATCACGTTCAAATCCTTAGAAACTGAAAAAAAAAGGTCAAGGATGTTGAACACTGTTTTGCAATTCTTTTTAGGCCTGGAGATCAGTCGCTAGTTTCATCTTTATTTAAATTCTAGTTACCTGTTGATGTTTTGTAATACTCAGTAAGTTTTAAGAGTCACTGTCATATTTTTGGTGACATACTGAATAAAAAAGCAGATGTAAGAGTAAACAATTAATCAATTTAGTTCACAAAAGATTTTATATTGATGGCTGGAAATTCTTCAGATGTTATGCATGGATTTTGACCTCTGAATGATGACTATAGGAATGATGGAAAATAATGGAAATTGGCTTGTGAACTCAGAAGTCATTTGTTTCTTGTGATTCATGACCAGTTTAGACAAGGTCAAAAAAGAAGAAGAAAAAAAAGGCACCTTTTCAAGTAACAACCACAAAACTATGATGCATTTGATAAAGAGAATATAAGTTGAATTCTTTTCTTTAGTTTAGATGCCGGAAGATAGTTTTCCACTTAATCCAGTGATTGACACTCAATCAGAATTAAGGAAATCTTGTACAACTATGATGCATTTGATGAGAGAATTTAATAATTCTTTTCTTTAGTTAATGCCGGAAGATAGTTTTCATTAATCCAGTGATTGAACTCATCAGAATAAGGAAATCTTGTACAAGATTATGTTTAATAGTTAAACATGAAAATTATATTGAGAGCAGGCCCAGTTAAGTTCACAATAAGCTGCTGCCAGAGAGACAGGAGCAAATAGTTCCAATAATTTCATTTTTGAACAAGTTTCGCATAATAATATTTGCAACAAAAGTTTCCAGAACAGAATAAATATTATGAAAACACAACATTATTCAATTTTTTTTTTTTTTTTTTTGCATTATTTTCTCAGATATAACTCTGCATGGGAATCAATTCAGATTTCAGAGTACCTCTTTAAAATCAGCAGCTGATAGAAAATAACTTATTTTTAATGATTGGGAGGACTGTAGTCCCTCTTGTTCAGTGGTGGCTCCAGGAAATTTTTTCAAGTGGGTCATTAAAAAACTGTGATTTCCTTATAAAAAAATTTGTTCATAGTAATAGCAAAAAAAATAAAGGATAAACTATAAGACATTCTCCATGTGATATGTGGATAAATAGACAAAAAGAACTAAATTTATTAAACTATGAATTTATGATCAATTAATTTAAATGCACTGACCACTTAAGTTATTAATTAACCACTCACAAGTAGCATCCAAAAGGAATAAGGTCTTACCTCACAACACATAAACAATCATTAACAATACCAAATCATTACACATCAAATGCAAAAAAAAAAAAAAAAAAAAAAAAAAAAAAAAAAAAAAAAAAAAAAAAACACACCTATCATCTACTAATTCTTTCGTTGAGAAATTTTGTTCAAATAAATAAAGTGTAAGTGAAAAATGACAAAAATTGTAAAGTATTTAACTATAGAGGCCCAATCCATCCAATACAAAATAAATTCAATCCAAGTTATTTCCATCAAATACTAACTATGACCAACAGAGAATCACCATGGGTATTAGAGAAACAAATAAATCCTCAAGGAGATGCTAAGGGCGAAATCTCATCAACAGACATTAAAGAGTGCTCTTAAGAAAAGAAGCATGTTGCATTTATTTAAAAAGAAAAAAGAAACACTTAAACAACCAAACGACCAATGCTTACTCCATAATGGATTGATAATCCAATGCTAGTAATTTATTTTTAGGTATATTAGGTATATTTTAATTGAAATTGGGTTTTGACTAAGCCAATGTGGATACTTTAAGTTAAGTAAATTTATGTTAAAATAAAAAATAAAAAATAATTGAACAAAATTTGATTGGGCTGGCTAAAAAAATAGGCCATTGATAACAGTTGTAGTTATTTGGGCTATTTATGTTATTGTTGTTGTTATATGGTTTAATTTTTGTACATTGTTATTATTTGTCTCTTTTTTAAGGGTTTAATTGACTGAATTTATTGGGATCTCAAGTCAGAGGATTTAATACTCTATCAGTACCTATATAAGTATTTAACAGCAAAGAAATACCTATATAATTTTTTTTTTTTTTAAGAAGTGAGTAGGGAGACTCCATTGAGAAGCCACTAATGTCCAAAAGCTTAACCCAATTTTCAAAAACCTAGTCGTCGATAAAGACCAGAAGGGATGGTAGGCCTTCCATACTTGAATTGGAGCATTTGTCAACTCAGGACAGTTTACTTTGCACAACCTCTCAGAGGCATGACCACATAATCATTCACAGTGCCTCCTGTATTGTAGTCACTCCAATACCTTCCTGTTTTGAGTAACTTTAGCTTTCCTACTAAATTTGCGCTTTTCACCTCCCATGCTCAAGATTATAGATCCTCGAATACCTCCCGATCCAAATTCTAATGGCAGCTCTTCAACTTGATATGCCCCATATCAGACTTTAGCACAGAAGCATTTGAAGTTTGGCAATAAACCATTTAGCATCTCTAAAAATAATGAAGGCAGTTTCTTATTGTATTCATTTGGAATTGTTGGTCTTATGTTCCCATTACAAACAAGGGCATTGCCAAGATTTTCTAGCAGTGAGCACGATCTAAAGTTGGTTTGAAGAATTGAAGAACAAAACCAAGTATGAGATGATCACTTTCACAAAATTAAAATTTCACTCTGCACGTGCTTACATTATTACACAGTTGGTCTTGATATTAAACCTTTACTTACTAGCATGTTTGAAGATAAAAACAATAGACTCAGATGATCTCTTTCACATAATTAAAATTCAGCTGTTTCCCTGATTACATTATTACAAAACTGGGTACAAAGTTAAACCTTTGATGGCATGCTTGCATCAGCCTCATTCTTGCTTTTCTGCTCTTCAAACTTATCTATAGCTGTCTGAAAATCATCAGAACCCCCAACAGCTCTCATGGTGTAGAAGTACACACCAAAGACAAATCCTGTCAAGCCTCCGGCAACTACAAGATTCTTTGTTTTAGGTGCAAGGCTTGTAAACCCTGAAAGCCCAGCCATTTGCAAGCAAAAATTCAAAGCAGTTTGTGATTGCTCTTTTGAGTCCTGCAATTACAGAAGATTTATTGGATTAGTGTATTGCCTAAAGCCAAAAAATGTCCAGGCTTGAAACGAGAGACTAAACAGAACATTCAAAAGGGCAAAATAAGGATATGATGGCTCTAAAAAAAAATGACTTACGCACAAATGAATGGAAAATAGTGGTATACCATCACAGAAGCCCTGAACTCTCTTCTCCCCACCACCCCAAAAATTGTTATGTAATATAAATTTCACAGTTAGCAAGGCGCATCAGAGCAGATTATCTTGAATACATGAAATAGTATACAGCAATTGTGCATGGGAATGTAAAAGATCAAAAGAAACAATTGCTTTATTGAGAGACAACTTCCTAAAAGCAAGACAATCTACTATAACAGATTAAACAATGTTATAGCTGATATTTTAATCACATCAAAGTGTTGAACTAAAGATTATTAAGAACCTGAAGGAGTAAAAGTAAAGTTATATTAGAAGAACTAATTTATATGCTGAAAACACTTGATTGAGCACTGGATTTCTACAAAAAGTTTGGTCATGAATATCATTCATTGGAAAACCCATTCAAACATACAAAGGCAAATGGCACAGAGGATCTGGTAAATGAGATTCACACAAGGACAATTGAGTTTTGCCCCAAGGGGCACATTAATGGGAGATTCGAACTAGTGACCTCTATTTCATGAGACATGGTCTAGCAGATTGTGCAACCCCTTGAGGCCATCAATAGAAGTAGAGTCTTAAAGGGTTGTTTGCCATGAGATTAGCTATCACTATGATCTAAAAAATACAGGCAGCAAGCATATCACCAAAGAAGAACAAAAGTATATCTTTACTTCATGAAATTTTTTTTACTTACAAAAGTATATATATTCTTTTTTCTTTTTTCTTTTTTTGATAAGAAAAGTATATATATTCATGAAACTCAGACCAAATGGTAAATACATATAAATCACTATCATCTACTTGTTTTTCAACTTGTAAATACACATAAAGGAAGGATTGAGACCACAACCATCCATTTCTATATTGGACAAAATTTTCCTCCAAGCTTTGGAGGAAACCCACTACGCAGCAACTAAAATGTACATCCACATGTTGACCACATGACCTATTTAACAGACATGCGACTTGTTTAGATAACTTAATGAGTCATGTGATTAAAATACATGTGGATAGTTTATGAGCCACCACATAATAGGTTAAAGGTTCGTCCAACCTAGTTTGGAGGAAAACTTTGTTCCTAAACTAAATAAAACTGTACTTCATTAATCTCAACAAAAATAAAATAGAATGATTCCCAATTACTCAAAGAAGGTGTTTGGAAAACCACAAAACTAGGTCAGCCAAAAATAATATAACTGGTTTTAGTTGTTTTTAGTCTGGCAATGGTTTTTTGTATAAAAAAATAAAAAATAAAAAATAAAAATAAAAACTAGTTTAAAATGGAACTAGAAATATTCTCATATAAAACCCAATTTTAGATTTGATTCTTTTAAACACATTTCTTCCCAAAATACATATTTTAAAATTTGGTGCTTTCACATACATGTTCTCACCAAAACCTAATTTTCAATCTGATATTTTCATAACTGCATGTTAACTAAAATTGGTTCTGACTTGGTTCAAGACAAACTAGATAAAATAAAAACATGTCAAAATTAAACCGGTTTACCTTCTGTTCAGCTTGTGCTAGAACTGTAACAGTTCTGAGGTTTGCCAAACACCTAATATTGTGAGAAAACAAGAAAAATAACTTAAGGGTAAGAGAAACTTGGGATGCAACCCTTTTGCCATTTTTAAGAAACTAATATTTTTATCAAAAAGGGTTTGGAGGAAAGGGGAATAGAAACAAAAAACAACACAAGCAAAGATTACTTAATGTAGATGCAAAAACAAATCAACAAAGCCAAACCCATTTATTTGGGGCTGATTCAAAAGGCTGGCTACATAGTACACATCAAATGTTATAGAAATAAGCTCTGCTTCCTCCAATTAAAGAAGCAACATTGAGAAGACCACAAAAAATAAATTCTCAATTGTGTCCTGATTCCTGATAATAATCCATTATATAAAACATACAGGCTGCTGAGTGTCACAAAGTATCAAACCTTAAAGACATTCACCTGAATTTTATAAAGATTGATACTTAGTGCATTTAGAATTTCTTACAACTCCATATTGCCACAATCACTCAACACCACAAGAAAATGGACCAAATCTTATAGGTAGAAATGGTTATTACAATAGGCATCATAACCACACTCCATTTACAATACCAATACAATATAACATCAACATTACTTTTTTTTTTGATAAGTAATAAAGAAATTTTATTGATGAAGAAAAAACACTAGTACATAAGGAATATACTAGGCACACACAAGCTACACACAGCCATCAATAAAAGCAAAAACAGAAGGGAAAGATAGACTGGAAACAGCAGCAGTCCACTCCATAAGGGTGCGAAGAAGAATTAATTTCAAATCCGCAGAATGGCGTTCAGAATCCTCAAACGCCCGTTGGTTCCTCTCCCGCCAATATAACATCAACATTACTAAACTTATTCAGAATAAATCACAGTTAAAACCCCACCAAGAAATGCAATTCCTAGGAATCTACCAACACGTTAAGATGTGCACTCTTTGATCATTGAGGAAAAAGTAAATAAAAATGGAATCTCAAAATTCTGATCATTCTATTTCCCATTTTACAGGCCACATTTTTATATTTCCATTCAAGTAAATAGTTCCCACAAAACAATTTCTCAGAAACCAAACAAAGGGATAGCTTTTGGACAAAATCACCTCTTTTAAACACAAAACAGCAATTCCCCCATCTTGTGAAACGCAATGGAAATCAAACTTTCAAATTTATTTGACCCAAAAAGGAACAAAAAAATGGGATATTTCGCATTCATTTAATCCAAAAGCACACAGAAACAATAAAGTCCACAATTTTATCACTTCTAAACACTAACACCATAACATGCAATCAAATTTATTCAAACCCGAAAGCCCAAACCCCCCATAAAAACAAAATCAACCAAAATCAAAATCACATTTATTTGACCCAAAACCCAACAAGAGAGGGATTTATTTTTTTCACAATAGGCAATCAAATTGAAAGTAGCTAAATGGTCTAGATAAAAGGAAAACACTAAACACAGAGAGAGAGAGTACGTATTCTAAGTAAGAAACAGCGGCTTTGAGTGCGTCAGGAGTGGAGGTGGAGTGCGAAGTTTGAAGCCACAAGAAAACCAAATTTCATTTAAGTAAAAATTGTTACAAATTAAAAGGATGTTCTAAAAAATTGATAAATTGAGTTTTAATTGAGAGTTTATAAAGGAATGAAATAAAACGAACATCCACATGTTGGTATTTGGAGTTTTTTGATACCTAATACCGCATACCATACCACATGCTTCGGTATTCAGCGGTTTTGGTATTTTTAAAAACTCAATCTTTACCAAAAAATTCTTCACCCACGAAATCCTCCATTGAAATCAACAACAAAAATCGACAACACACAACAAATGGTGAGGAAAGCGAGAGTGAGTGAAAGAGAGAAGAGAGATACTCACGGATGAGTGGCGGTGAGTGAAGAAAGGCGGAGAGACACAGAGAGCGGTGCCTGAGAGAGTGACGAGAGTTTTTTTTTTTTGTTTTTTGTTTTTTAATACGTCTGGTGGGATTTATGGCTGTGGCCGCAGGTTCAATTGGATTGGGCTTCACTGGGCCGAGCCTTAGATAAAAAGTATGATATGGCTAGCGGTGGTAATCTTGTTATAGGCCCAGTTAGTGTTATGTAAAGGTCATAAAAAGTCCACCCTTACTCTAAATTGGACTATTAAGATCTACAATTGTCAATTACATTTTTTATTTTTTTGGGGGAAAATAAATATTATCCTTAGACTTTGATCTAAGTGTTAATTTGATCCTTTACCAAAAACAAATGTCAAATTGATCCTTAGACATTTGATTTGAGCAATTAACCCTTTAGATATTAGGTTTGTCACAAATCAAACATTCTGTTATTATTTTCCAGTTAAAAATTAATGGATTTAATCACGTGATGTGCATATAATTTATACCACATCATCAATAATTTTAAAATTCTATTATTACCATGTGCACATCACATTATTAAATCCATTAGGTGTCAACCGAAAATACTGATGGAGCAGTTTCACAAATCAAATCGAGGATTGTAAGATTTGACTTTTCATTACATTGATAACGACTTTGTAATAGTGTATATTAAATAAGAAAAAAATCAAATTATTTTAAATTATAATAATTCTAGTCAATAACCTGTTTAATGCACATACTAGTTCAAAAAAATATGCATTTTTTCTTTTCTTTTCTTTTTTCTAGAGATGGAATTTGATAATCATGATAGTAATTAATTGGAATTTATTATGATTATATTTGGGAACTATGTATCATGGAAACATGTAGGCTTTCAAAGGTTTATGTTAAGCTATCCAAGACTCTTAATTTTAGCATAGATTAAGTACCATTCTTTTAGTCTCCAATTTTCATTTAAACTAGTCGCAAACCTGTGCTATGCACGAGCAAAGCTGGACTCGAGGGTTGGGTTGCTCAAGCCCGTCCCAATTTTAGTTGCCCCATTATTATTAAATATTAAAAAAAAAAAAAAAAATGCAAAATCAAGGTTACATTGTACTTTTAGCTTAAATTACATAAAAAAAAAAAAAAAAAAAATGTAACCCCGGTTATAGTGCTTTATATGTCTAATAATTTTTAACTAAAAAAATCATTGTGTTAATAACTCAAAAAGAAACACAATAACACAAATAAATATTAATACTAAGTGATAAAAATAAATAATAAATAAACACAACAACAAAAATTAATACTAAAGTGATAACACAAATAAACATTAATACCAAGTGATAAAAATAAATACTAAATAAACACAACAACAAAAATTAATACTAAGCAATAAAAATAATCATTAAATCAACACAATACCAATTAATTGCTTACATTGCACTAGTAAATTAGCAATGTCCACATGGGGACAAACTTGGCTGGTCCCCAATCCCCCCATTCACAAGAACAATGTCCACTTTTTTTTATTTTCCACATGTCTGGTCCAAAGATTGTTGTCTTAGGCTAATATTTTTATTTTTTTTAATGTATACTAACAATTTTTTTTTTTTTTTTTTTGGTTGCCCCATGCTGGGGGTTGCCCAAGCCAAGAGGCTTGCTGGGCTTACCCCAGCACCGGCCTTGTGCACGGAAAGTTACTAAATATGATATATTAAAAGATATTGAAAAAATATTAAATCATTTAAATTTCTGACTCATTCAAATAAACTCAATCATGTAAAAAATAGAAGAAAAAAGAAGAGGAATTTAGGAGCAAGCCATTAAGAAGGATAAGTGGTTGGCAACCTCATCCTCTAGGCCTTTGATGAACACGAAACGATAAAATGATGATCGTTAATCTCCCACCAATGGATGACTTTTGTTTTTATAGTTTCTATTTGGTTTGGATGATGTGTAAAATTATGATTTTTTTTTTTTTTATTGGTAATGATCAAAAGTTTTATTAATGAAAGCTTCCACTCAGTACACACAAGGTGTGTACAGAGGAGAGAAGACAATTAAGATAAAGTACAGGAAGTCCTCAAAGTCAAAGGAGGAGATGCCGAAACTGTGGAGTAAGAAATCACTCAAACAAAGTTCTAATAAATCTGGATTTAAGCTCCAGTGAAGTAAGTTCATGACCCTCAAAAACACGATTATTCCACTCACGCCAGATATAGGAACCATATTATACATTGTAATCATATTGAAGGAAACATATGTGAACTAATTGTCCACATCAAATGGATAAAACTAGCTCTTAAGAAACTCATGACCATCCCCACCCTGGTGAGTACTTATTTCATCTTTAGGCTCTGTAACGTTTTCTCTCCAACCAACAATCAATAAAAAGACACTGCTCAAAACGTAGTATCAAAATAAACAGAACAAAAAAATCAAAACCAACGATACATAATCCAACATCGCTGAAACAGAAGATTCGTTCTTATATCCTTGTCGGCATCATGTTAGGGAGGCTGTCATCCCTCAAATTATTGGAAAGTGAGATATACATCACAACTACAAATGATAAATAAAACATAAGCATAGCAGCCCAATTGCAACAGAGAATATGCATCTATGTTTGTGGGAAAGAAAAAGATAAAACTTAACAAAAAAGAATTTATAGATGGGCAATTAGAGCTATGCCATTCAATAGACCATATCTAGAAGGTAGATTTTTTTTATTGTACCACAGCATCCTCAATTGCAATTATGAACCCATACACAGCATATCATTCAAATATGGCTTCTTTCACAATATTTTAATCAACTCTATAATCAGAACCATAAACCATAAACGACTTCCTTCCCTGCATTAAATTAAAAAAAATCATCAACGATTAACATGTCCTTAGCTACTTTAAATGTCATAATTACAAATTCAACAAAGATCAATTCGTATGAAAGATTAAACCAGTTAATAAATCAAACTTTAGAAACAGTTACTCACTATCTTGATCTAACCTATGCCCTTCTTAATAAATTTCTCAAATTAATTGATACCACTGCAAAAATATAAATTATTCAAATTTTAGAGGAAGGAAAAGAGAATCTTTAGAGAGAAAATTATACTTTGAGCGGAAAAAGTATACATTAATCTGTAGGGACCTCAGTTGCCATTATAGGACTTCAGCTTCTATTGCGTTAATAGCTACATCACAAATCTGCTTCCAAAGACTTCAAGGTTCAGAGATCTGCTTCCAATCCGGTTCTAAAGACTTCAAGGTCACGCAATAGAGAGAGGTTGGGAGAGTTAAAGAAAGAAAAGTGAGAAAAGAAATAATCGTGTGACATAGTCGGGTAGGGAAATAGATTTAAGCAAAAGTTAAAAAATAATAAAAATAATAATAATGATGTGTAAAATTGTGAGGGTTGAAAAGCTTGTGTCAAAATTCTATGAAGTCAACAAAAGGAATAAAAAAAAAAAAACTTTGGTTTTACATTATAGTATAGATTCATATTATATCATACATTATTTCATTAATATAAATATATATTATATTGATACATATGTATGTCTATTTACCTTCTTCTTTTTGTTTACCATTTTTTTTTTCTTTTTTAAGTTCAATTATAAGGTTTTTAACAACCTTAAACTGAATAAATTCCCATGTATATCTCTCTCTCTCTCTCTTCTCACACACACACACACATGAACTTTGAAGCAAGTATACCAATGTTGTCGTAACACATGCACACGCATGAACTTTGAAGCAAGTTTACCAATGTTGTGGTTTCTTTTAGAAAACAACAAATAATCTAGTGACAAAATAAAAGTTGACCGGACATGTTGTGATTAGTTATATTATTACATAATAAAGTTAGCTAAGTGTAGTAGATTCATGAAAAAGTGACGGTACTTTAATTATAGCTTACCATTTTAATAAGTTACAAAATAAATAAATAAAATATTGTGAAAAAATTGTTCTTTCACAAATGAGTATGTCATTGCCATGTTAAAAATTAACCATGTTTAAGTTCTCTACTTTTCTTCTCACATGCCAAAGCAAACACAAGATATGATTCGTTCAATTGGACTACAGAGTACAGAAACAACTTAATTAAGAATTTAAGATGTAAGTCAAAGAAATCTACTTTGTTGGGCTACATTACGGATCTTGAATTTTCATTTTAACTAGTCGCAAACCTGTGCGATGCACAAGAAAATTATTGAAAATAAAATCTAAATTAATTTTAATTCCTTTTACTTTTTTGTTGAATATGTTTGTTTTTTTTTTTTTTTTTTTTTTTTTTTTTTTTTTTTTTTTTTTGTAGTTCAAAATGTTATAGGCAAGATCGATAAAGAGACTTTACGAATCGGATTTAGGATAAATCCTACTTTTTGGTTTAAAAAAATAACTAAGAAAGTATTTACCATAGGATAATTAAAATTTAATATAATGTAATTTTTCTTTTAGCATAAGTTGAATATAGTCCAATTTTTATAAAACACGATTCATGTTTATATTTACCATATGAATCATGTTTCTATCCAAAAATAAAATAAAAGATACTTAAAATAAGAAGGACAAATAAATACATGGGCACATGATTATATGATCAAACCTAAATAATTTTCATAACTCATTTCAAGCTCACATGGTTTCATTATAACAAATTCATCATCTTTCTCCATTGCCAGCAACAAAATTAAATGAAATACATAAGAAAAAAGAAAAAAAAAAAGGAACTTTAAAAATCTTGATGAAAATTGATAATTATGATTATTATTAAAAGATATTTATATTGTGTTTATATATGGAATATATGTTAGTATTAGACATTAATTATGATTGTGTTTTATATATGGAATAATATATTCTTATATTAAAGAAAATATGATGTGTCAAAATTCTAATGGAAGGTTTAATAATAGAATAAAATTTAAATTCAATTAGAAAATATATATTAAAATAATGAGGTGTAAAATTGTGAGATTCCAAAAGCTTATGTGGCACAATATGATGAGGTCAACCAAAAGTCAAAAAGTTTCGGTTTTACATTATAGTATAGATTTATCCTTTGCTCGATTATTTGTGCATATACTTCTACTAACATTTTTCTATATATATATTTTAAAATCTGGATTGCTATGACCCTAACATATCAATTATATATGCTAATCAGGAGTAATGCTTCCTCGGTCACACTAGTGTATTTTATTGGGCATGACCAATGATTTGTATAGCATTATAATCTCATAGCGTCAATTTTCACATGAAATTATTCGCCACAGGTTCCACGCTTCGCTATTTTATATGAGAGAGAGAGAGAGAGAGAGAGAGAGAGATCCTCATTAGTCGTTCCTCCATGTGAAAATAACAATAATATTTGGTCAAATAAAATCTCACTTCAAACTTTGAAATCAATCTTTCCATAGCTTGAAATTAGTGAGAACCTCACATGTCCAAGAATATTAACAGTTATTTTCTTTATAATAATTAATCATTATTGTTCTATAACTTAGAATCAATAATACTTGTACCACCCAAGTAAAATCTTCCAGTTGGTAGCTCCCCAGGTTGAAGCAAGGCCAGCCTAGCTCCAATATCAGCGGCATCATCGGCAGTGTGCGTGCCCTTACCACGAGTCATGGATGTCTGAGTGAAGCCAGGACAATAGCTATTCACACTTATACCTCTTCCCATGTATCGCTTTGCCAAAACCCTTGTGTATGCATTTAGTGCAAGCTTTGATACTGCATAGTCTGTCCATAATTCTGGCCACCCTTTGCTCTCCCATGTTCCATTCTTCACAGTTTGAAGAAACAAACTTACCATAGCCTCAATATGCTCCTCTGACAAATTTTCACTTTGTAGTATATTTTTTATATTAGGGTTTTTCAGCTTCTGCATGCATGAAGGAATAGGTATAAGTAATAGATAGTTAGGAAAATATTGCTAAGCATATATATGTTGTTCATATTGAGAAGTTAGGATACATTTTGTAATCATTGTACAGCAATACTTAACCAAATTTCTTTTTTATATTAGAATTTTCGGTTTGAATGTCAATGCAATCGAAGAAGTAGGTGTAAATAACTTTAAATAGAGAGAAGGATTAAAGTTTGTTGACTATGGGCACAACAAATAGTTGCTTCTATCTCAAAAAAGGTTTATGACAAGATACTTAAACACCAATTCATGCCTCAACAAATACTTTATTTCAAGAGATATGATTTAAGCTACCTGTTATTCCATATCAATCTTGTTCTAATGATAATGTTCTTAAGCTAAAGGTTGGAGACATACCATGTGAGACTAGTTAAATATTGCGTATAGGGCATGTCTTCTTCAACTTTTTAAGGGATGTTAAAGGAAAAGGTATTTTAAGTAACGTTTACATATAATATTACTCTCACATGGGAGTGGACCTTGCAAATGTGAGACCTACTTTCATATGAGAGGTATATTGTATATAATCGTTACATAAAATACCACATCGTATTAGAGTGCACTTTAAGAGTCCTAAAGCTATTTTAACATATATATATATATATATAAATTGTCAAATGTTTGGCAATTTCGCTAAAGAGCTTTAAGAGATCCTTAAAACTTAGTTAAAGTTTTACAACTTACTGTTGATACTTTATAAATTCAAAACTTTAAAGCACTATTCATTATAATTTGTTCAACACTCAAAATGCTAAAATATTTTTAAATTAATATTCTATATCAAAAAGTTTTACTACTAAAATTCTACGGGTAAAACTCTACTTCCTACAACAATTAATATCAAATTGGCATATAGAGTCTGTCCGTATTACCTAATATATTTTAAAATTTTAAAGAAAATCTTTTAACTTATTCAATAATTTCTTTTGCACTAGTAAGCATACCATTTAATTAATGTTTCAAGGTTTAGATTGATTTACTTCAAAATGCACTTAAATGGTAATGCATTTTCACTTACGTTTAGTGAGCCAAGTCTTGAGCTAATATTAAGAATCCGGCTTTTTGAATTGGAGTGACGAAACATGGGCAAGAGAGCCTCAGTCAGTAACTTGGCTCCATAGAAATTGGTTTTGATCACTGTCTCTGCATGCTCCACCGAATTCTCATTGATATCATTGAATGACACAGCCGCATTGTTCACCTGAAAAATATTTGTACGATAATTTTGTCATTACAGTGAAAGCACTTGAAGAAATGTTAGGAAATGGTTGAACTATTAGTAGTTATATAGACACTTGGTAATTTGGAAAATATTGAAACACAAACTAAAGAAGCAAAATGTTGATGATGTACTCGAATAGAGTATGAACAAAAAAATTGGATTTGAAGATTTCATTTATAATTTCTGACTTCCTTGCTCATATCTGCATTGATGTTTATGCTTAAATATTAATAATAATAAATACAAAAATAAAATACAAAAATGACTTTTATAAATGGAAAATCACATTGGAATTAAACAAAAAGACACCTGATGTCAAAATAGTTTGGTTTTCAAGGCCTTAATTAATACCTAACACTACTATATATATAACACTACTATAAAGCATAATCACGACAAAACAATATTTTCTTATGACCTTTATTTTTTATTTTTCCCTTTTTTCAAGGCTACAAGTTTTAATGGGTCCCGTGCTGATGTGGATTTTTTAATTTTAAATACAAATATGATTGCATGAGAATCATCTTGAAAGACTGATATTTGACTTTAAAATTTGAAGAGAATCAATCCCAATCATAATCACAACAATGGTAATGATCTCAATGGTGAATCGATCTTATTGAAGAAATATTTCCATTTATATTAATTCCTAATAACAAAGATTAATTCTTGAGAAATTTATCAAAGCTTTATATATATATTTTTCTTGATATCTTAATATAGTAAGATTCTTTTGAGATTCAAATCATGTAATGATATTTGGTTTCCCAATGTATTACCATTAAATTTGGAATTAATTTACTAATAATAACCTTTTTTTTTTTTTTTGTTTTGTTTTACCAAATATCAATTATTTATTAGCCTCACACAACTAGCACCTATGGGCTATGGGTTAGATTCCAGACCTTTACTTTTGGAATAGAGATAAGTATAGCATTATTAGGTTAAACGATCTTTAATTATTGTCTAAAATTGAATTTTAGGAATTTTTTTAAAAGTTTGCATAGGAATTAAAAAAAAAGGTCCATATATATCATGTGGAAAATATTTTTTTTTAAAGTCATAGGCTCATAGCCTCTCTCTCTCTCTCTCTCTCTCTCTCTCTCCCCCCCCCTCTAAATATTTTCATAATTGAGATATAAAATATATATTTTATCATGAAACGAGATTTTTTTTTTTTTTTTTTTTTTCAGCAGCTTTATGGGCTCAAAAGCCTTCTTGATGCGAACCAACCAAAATCTGACCCTCATATAGGGGGGAAAAGAAAAAAAAAAGAATTATTTTTTAATCCGACCCTTAAATTTAAGACTTTTGAGGGAGCTCATTTTTTTAACAATTTTCTAACTTCATATAAATTAAGACATAAAAAATTATGTATGTAATTGCAAATAATTTTTGTGAGATGTTGTATTCCTTAATTTCTTTAATATAGCATTTTTCTTTTTTAAAAAGACCAAAAGGTCCAAAATGCCAAACTATTTATTAAAAAAAATATATTTCAAAACTTAGGTGAATATGTAATTTGAAGTACAAGGAAAAACTAAGATAATTTTACAAAATCTGTCCGAGTAGGGTGAGGTTCAAAAAATACACTAAGTTTGATTGGGGTTTAGTCACTAGGTCACTAGTTAATTATGTATGAAAGTTATAAGATAATGAAAATTTTTTGGTACAACTTAAATGCAATGCTTTTTTTGAATTTTCTATCAGTACCACACAACTCAAATATATCTTCTTCTTTTTTCTTCTAAATTGTCATCAACAAGCAACCATGATAGAGAAAAAAAAAAACCCACATAACAGAAATTGAATAGCCAACAGATATCAAGTAATGCATGTGAGACTGATCCAGCTTCACGAACCAATACACATGTAAGATCGACCTTATATAGCAGATCTATAAGTCAAACATAAACTAAAACCATTAACTTACCAATAATAACATTAGTACCAACATAATTAAGAAAATCATTAATATTCTTGGTCTATTAGGTGCAAATTTTTTGCATTTTTGTTATCATTATCATTTATTACAAAACAAATATGCTTAAGTTATGCATACTACTTACTAGAATATCCAGTGCTCCAAAAATTGTCCCAAACCATGATGCAAAGGTGTTGATGGAAGCCGGGTCCGACACATCAAGGCGAAAGAAGTGTACATTAAGTCCTTGGTCTCTTAGTGCCTCGATTGCCTTGTGGCCTTTCTCTATGTCTCTAGCTGTTAAAATCAGAGTCAATCCCAGTTCTGCCAAGCGCTTCACGATTGCAAAACCAATCCCTTTGTTGGATCCTGTGACAATAGCCACCGTGTCCTTGGACCACCATCTTCATGAAAAATAAAATGTTACATATGAAATAATATGTTCATATAATTTGTTGCCATGAAAAACTATATAAGTGTGTGAGAGAGAAAGAGAGAGGGTGCTTTAGTTGCTTACTTGGTTGAGGGGAGGGAAGGAGAGGAAAAAGGGGCATCTAGTTCCTTGGAGTACACCATTGTTTGGAAGACAAATGGTGCAATTTGTGTATGGAAGGGCGTGATAGATGCTCTCTCTCTCTCTCTCTCTAGATATATAAGGTAAAAATGAGCTAGGCAATAGTGCAACAGTGACAAAAAAATATTATACCACAAGGCAACGTGCGGTTGTATTCTATATCTAACTAAAAAAAAAGGGTCCTAGCTAGCGTGGATTTGTAATTTTGTGTGAACAGAAAGCTATCCCAACCTTATGTTGAAATTTTGTTCATTCTTGCATCAATCAACGGCACACTCAGTCAGTCATGGTTTTAAAAACCGGACCGGACCGTTCAGTTCGACCGGTTGAACCGGAAATCAGTGTCTAATCCGATTTGGTTTTTTTAAAAAAACCAAAATCTGTAAAAAGTAACCAAAAACCGGAAACCGGCGGTTTGACCGTATAAACCGCGAACCGGCACGGTTGAACCGGTTTTGGTCCAGTTCTGCTGATTCCAAAACTCACCATTTTGAAGCTTAAAACTACACAATCCAACAACCCCACCCAAACTCACTGCTACTAAAAAAACACCAACCTAAATCAGCAGCCGCCGTCGCAAAAATCAAACCCAAGCCGTGCCATCCAAACCCACCACCAATATACAACACTAACACCACCACCACCACCTCCAATGTCTAAAAAAACACAAACAAAAAATGCTTGCAAAACAAAATCACAAATCCTTAACAACTAAACAAACACACAACACACCAACTGTCACTCCATTGAGATTTTGCAAGGAAGAAAAAGAAGAAGAAACTTTGAGAACCCAAAACAAACACACAACAACTAAGAGCAGTCACTCCATTGAGAGTTTGTAAGCAAGAAAAAAAAATGTTGAGAGGGGAGAGCCCAAAGGTGGTTGCCAATCGGACGTGATTCTTCTTCTTCCAACTTTCTCTTTCTTTTTCTCCCCCCTCTCTTTCTTTCTTTCTCTTTCTTCTTTCTTCTTTTAGTCAGTCAACTAAGGGACGACTTGGACTTTGTTAAACTTGAAAGCTTTGCCATTTTTCTATTTTATTTTTACCTCTATTTCTCAACCACACATTTATGCAACCTTTTCTTTACTTTGTCAGGTGAAAGGACTTCATGTCCATTGCTTCTTTTTTTCTTTTTTTAAGTTAGATATTAAGCTTAGAGCATTCGCATCCGGTGAGGTAAAGCTCACCTTTAGCAAAAATAGATAATACTGTTTACAAAAAATCACAAAAACACACCCACATCCGGTTATTTAAAATAGCTCAATTTTTTGCTAACTGCTACAGTACTCGGTATTGATACCGAGTACTGTTGCTCAGGTAAATCTATTTTTCCTCTTATTTTATTAACTCTCTCTCTCCTCTGCTATCACTCTCAGATCTCTCTCCTCTCTCTACTCTGCTTCTCTTTCGCTATCTTCATTGTAGGTGAGAAAATACTAGAAGGCGGTGGTGGCTGGGTTTCGGGTTTGCGGTGGCTGGGTTTCGATTTTGTGGCGGGTCTGACTGTGGGTTTTGGTTTTGCGGTGGACCAGATCGTGAAACCTAAGGGGCATCCAACATGGATCGGGCTTATGGAGCCCTTAGGAGAGTTGGACGAGAAAGCCTGGGCTTATGGGTTGCCAGAGTGGGTTTGTGGGTATGGGTTGCCAGTAGTGCTGTGGGTTTGTGGTGGCTGTGAATTTTTGTGTGATGGTGGTGGCTCCGTGGGTGAGTGATTTGTTGTTGGCGTGGGGTGCGGGTCGCCGGCATGGGGTGTGGAGTATGGGTGTGGCCGTGTGGGTTGCCGGCATGTGTGGTTGGGGAAGTGTGGGGAAAAAAAATGGGTGTGGCCGTGTGGGTTGCCGGTATGTCTGTTGGGAAAGCGTGGGAAAAAAATTAATATTTTAATAGGGAAGTAATGTAAAATAAAGAATGGGATGAGAGATGTTATGTAAAGTTGATAGGTAAAGTAGAAAAATGATGTTTTGAAGAGGTAAAATAGCTTAACTTTTTGCTAATGGGATGTGAATGCTCTTAGTGTCTAATGTTGTTCTCGTTGGATTTTTTTGGTTGGCTTTATCTTATTTTGCATCTAAAACAATTATTTTAGTCAAATATTATCCAAAGGCTCAATTCATAAATTTTTTTCTTTTTTAAAATGATTACAAAAAAATGGTAAGATAACCTTAATAATTTATTTAAGTTCATTTTTGGTAATTTGCATCGGAAAAATGGTAAGATAACCTTCGTTTTTTTTTTTTTTTTTTTTTTTAACAAAATATAAGATTTGGAAACTCATATAAAGTGTTTTAAAATGTGTTATATATTTTTTAATCCAATATTATTAGTTACAAATTGTTTATGTATTTATTTAATTATTTATATAATTTTAAAATTATTAATTAAATTATTTATGACGTCACTGGTTCGACCACCGGTCCGACTCCGATCGGACCAGTAATACGGGAACCACTTATCTTTCCGGTTCTCTCTCCGGTCCGATTTTTAAAACCATAGATTTTGGGCTCTTGTTGTTCTTTCGTTCCTTGCTTTGTATCGACGTGTAATATTTTTTATTTTATTTTTTAATATCGGTTTAGATGAATAAGATGCAAAATTAAAAAATAAATAAATTACTTTCGTCTAAAATTAGTATACCCGATTTGGTTTGGACTTTTAATCGAATCTTGTGGTTGGGATTTCAGCAACGTTGCTCTTGTGGTGGTGGTTGTATTCAATTTACAACCTTTTATTTCAACAAAGTTTTGGCCCCCAATTAATAATACTTCTAGTTGCATACTTTTAAGATCAAGGATAATATCTTGTTCATCTTTTCCCGTCTTTTTTTTGTTCATCTTTTCCCGTCGCTTGACTCCTTTTGTTCAAAGTGTCACTTATCTATAAAATAGTAGTCAACCCATGCAATATTCCATATTCAATTTGGTGGAATTATGACTATTCTTTTGTATTAATAATATTCAATATACAATAAGCCTGTGTTTGGATCCTCTACTTAAAAGTGATTTCATGGATTTTTATGCATAAAATGCATTCTGCAAAAAATCTGAGGTGTTTGGTTGGGATTTTGGAAAATACAAAATGCATTCTAGGCAGAATGCATTTTGAAAATTCTCATTTCTAGAGTAGAAGTCAGAATCCAAAATATTTTGGATTCTGATTCTAGCTTCTACTTTTAATTTTTGCTAAAGTAAATAGGATCCGCTTACAACAATTTATTACTTGAAGGACTCTTTTTTCCCTTGCTTAAATTTCTCTTCCTTTCTTTTATTTTCCTTCCCCCTCTTTTGTTTCCTATTTTTTCTCTTTTTTATTTTTTATTTTTTTTATCATAAATGGTTTGTGTATATCTCTATTGCACAGATAATACACATTTCTCTATTTTTTTTATTACATTGTTCAAATTTTATAAAAATATGTGCAAGGAGATGTGCACAAATCATGATCTATTTTTTTTATTAGTAGACATTAATTTAAATTACAACGAAATACTTTATTTCTTTATTACATTGTTAATTTTGTATTGGTAATAAATGTATTTTTAGCCTTGTATTGAGATATTTAAAAAAAAAAAATGTTAATTACATAATGTATACTAATAATATATTATTTAATAGAAAGAATGCATTCTTTAAAATACTAACCAAACACAATTCCTTTTAGCATAATCACTTCTTATAAATAATTTCAATATTTTACCAAACGTACTATTTTCAGTAAAATGCATTCTAAAGAATGCATTCTTGAAAATATATTATAGCAGGAATGCATTCTCTAGAATGCATTCCCAAAATAGAGGATCCAAACGCAACCTAAGATAGGGAGGAAAAGCAATACTAATTAAGGCGATATACTTCAATTGAGACTTTGTCATCCATGATAATGGATTGAAGGATAAGAATGTGTGGTTCAAGACCTTTTATTAAATGCTTGTGTAACAGCATTTTTATCCAGATATATAAACTCGCTTTTTAGCTACATCAGCTAGTATTGTAGCTGAATGGAAAAAAAAAAAAAAAAAATGGTCTTATATAAGAGAATATAATTGTTGGAAATATACAACCGTTGTAATATATGACTGTTGGAAAATGTGACCTTTTAAAAAAACATGACCATTACGAAAATGAAGAAATAATATTTAAATGAAATATAGAAAAAAAGACTAATATAGGTGTATGTGAATAGTGGTGATTAACTAAAATAGAAAAAGTGGACTGTTTAGCTAAAACTTTTATTGAGCCTAATGCTAATGTTCTAAGCTAATAAGCTCATTAGATCAGGTCACTGCATAGCCAAAAAAAAAAAAAAAAAACTTATTAGAAGCAGCCAAAAAGAGTTAACCAAGCCATAAGCTTTGACATTCGAAGTCTTCTTTCTCTCCTATCAATGAAGACTACTATAGAAAGATGAAGGTCATGTCTAACCAATTGCTTTGTTGATATTTATTTATTCAAACTAACAGTGTGCGAACTACAATTCTTGCGGTTTATGTGAGTGATATTATTATAACTGGCAGTGATACCTCTTATATCTCCACATAGATTTGGATGATTGATGAAAGAAACACTGAACATATCCCAAAATTCTCGCTCCCACCGGCCGACTCATGGAAATAGACTGACTACCATAATCGTGCGGTTGTATGCTAGCGTGGATTTGTAATTTTGTGTGAACAGAAAGCTATCGCTACCTTATGTTGAAATTTTGTTCATTTTTGCATCAATCAACGACACACTCACACAAGCATTTGTTTTTATTATCGTTATTGTCAAACTTTCATTAAAAATATGCTCCTATTTTGGACATTCCATAGGGTAATGTATATATGTTAGCATATGATTATCAACGTAACTAACATATTTATTATGTTATAACATTGACCATGTCATATTATCACGGATCTTTGTACGGGCTAAGAGAACAACTAACATATTCTTTAAAATGATATATATATATATATATATATATATATATATATATATATGTTGTATTTTTTTTTTCCTTCTTTAAAAGGTGAAATTAACCATATATATAACGTCCACAGATTCAATAGAGTAAGGAATATGATAATCATGTGTTTTTTAAGCTTTCAAACTTGATTCAGATCTGTATTTTTTTTTTGTTTGACTGTTGACATTTGAGATTGAAGTTTCAAATCTTACCATTTTGATTCTGAATTATTATCTAATGACATCATGCACCCGTATGCATTGTATCTACCATGGTGACTAGCAGGGATTTTAATGCTACATAAAAACACTATACCAATGACCTGACAGAAATCAAGTGGTAGATATATTTTTTTGATAAAAAGTGGTAGATATATTTATTCTTTGGTACGAGGAAGGATACATATAGCTCAAGCTATATGTAATTTAATTCCTAAAATTGCATAATCCGAACTTCCATGAACTTTCAACTTTCTCCTCTCTCTGTAGAGTCCTTCCCTCTCTGAGTTTTTCCACCTCCCTGTGAGTTCCTTAACCCCTCCATCTAACCTTAGACCCCCTCCATCTCCCTCCATACATATCTGCGCATTCTCCCCATTACAACCCCTCTTTCCATAAACTCATCCTTTCCCCTGCACCTCACTATATTCCTCAACTCAATGCCATATATCACCTTCCTTAACCCCTCCATCTAACCTTACACCCCCTCTATCTCCCTCCATATATATCTGCGCATTCTCAACCATTACAACTGCTTTTTCCATTAACTCATCCTTTCCCCTACACCTCACTATATTCCTCAACTCAATGCCATATATCACCTATACCACAAGTTTATCACCTTAACTGCCCATTGTACCTATCAAATATGGAAAACCATACATCAAACACACTTGCTCAAACAAATCCTGCAACAAGAAATGCAATCATTCAAACAAACAACACCTCCACATATAAACCAATATCTCTCAAACCTGATCCCACAACCACAGAAAACCTCGCAAAACTCACTCTCATTGGCAAGATAATCTCGGCCAAAGATGTCAACTACAACAAAGTCATTGCCATCATACAAAAAGCTTGGAAAGACAACCACGGATTATCCATTGCCTCCCTTGGCCAAAACACTTTCCTATTTAAATTCACCTCAGAAAATGACCTGCAACACACAATTTCTTCTGGGCCCTGGAATATAGATGGAAAGCATCTTATTCTCAAATACTGGACCCCAGGAACTCTCCCCCATGATTTGGACTTTTCCACAACAAGCTTTTGGATCCAAGTCCACAATCTTCCTATAGATTACATGACAGAAGAAAATGCTAAGCGTATCAGTGCTCATGTGGGAAATCTCCTCAAAATTGATATCAATGAAAATGACACTATCACTGTAGGAAAATACCTGAGAATGAAAGTTGAAATTGAAGCTTATGCTCCTCTCAAGTGCGGCTTCCTCTTGGATCAAAGCCCCAATCCTGATGTTTGGTTTGAATTCAAATATGAGAGGCTCTCCGATTTTTGTTTCCATTGTGGTCGTCCAGGCCGTCTCAAAACTGATTGTAGTTTCGACCCCCCCTCGGAACTAGCTTTGAAATGGGATATTGGTCCCAAAGGCTATGGCCCATGGATCCAAGCAAACCCCACTGAGCAAAAATCTTCAAGACTCACAGAAATCATTGCTGGTCCAAAATCCACTTCCCAAGACTATGCGTATCGAGCTCGCCAAACTCCATCACAAACCACTTAATCTCACCATCAACCAATCATGGATCTCTACCATGTCCACCAAACCAACCCATCTTCCTCATAGAATCCTCCACCCCTCACACAAACTCCTATCCATCATGAAACCCCATCTCCTCCACAAAATCTGACCACAACCCCCATACCATCGGCCTCCCTAACCCCAATCTTCAACCTCACACAAAAAAATAGAAACCCACAACCCCCCATACAAACCCCGCTCTACACAGAAATCTTAACCCCGATCCAAACCGGAAACCCATCTCCTCTACAAATCAAACCCTCCACCTGTGAACCTAAGACCTCCTTAAACCCGATCTTCAACCCGCCATACTCTCTTCTGCAAAGCTCAGTAAAACAAAACCCCATTTTCATCTCCAACACCGCCACCACAGACAGTCTTGGCGTGATCACCGACTCCCCCAACCAAGCCGTTCCTCACATGACTTTGGACCTTGGGAAGTTCACCAATATCTCTGACACAAGCTTTTCCACTAGCCAGCCGACCCATACCCCGACCCATAACCCCCAGCAGTCAAACACATCATACACTAGCTCTGCTAGACCTCACCTACCTCACGATATCTCTACCCAATTCGAACCATCCCCTTAACATGCTCTGATATCTCATCCCATCCCCAACTCAGATCCCAATTCTACCCTCACTGAGGCTTTTGTTCTGTTCAAAGTAACTTCTACGGTTTTAAATAAACCAGCTGGCCCCTTTATTGGGTCAAACAACATTTGTGGGCCAAGTACATGCAGGTTAGAGCTCATAGAACACGGCCCAACAAGCCCACCCAATTCTGACAAGCCCATTACACAAACTAACCCATCCCATTTCAGCCGTATTACACCAACCCAAAAAAGAAAATCAATCTCCCCCACGCCGATACCAACCAAAAAAATCAAATTGGACCCTTTGCATTGCAACACCACCTCATCACCACCTAAACAACTTCAGCCCACAGCCACATCAAAAAAACCAAAACTCAAAACGTTGGCAAGAAACTGTCTTCCAACAAACCTGAGTAACTCTCACTCATCCCCCATGATCACAGACATCCCAATCAATCCAAATTCTATGGCTGAGGAGGTGGGTCACCCCATGCCCCCAACCCCTCAATGTTAGTTCTCTCATGGAACTGTCGAGGCTTAGCTCGGCCTGCGGCAATTCGTTCCCTTAGAGCTCTAGTCAGAATAAATAATCTGGATTGCATCTTTCTAATGGAAACAAAATCCTCACTGGAAATCATGACAGATGTCACCACCTCACTTGGTTTTCCTCATGCTATTTTTGTCCCACCTATGGGTTCCGCTGGCGGTCTTTGCTTTCAGCTATCTATGGCCCTCCATACAAAAAAATGAAAAGAATCTTCTGGGAAGCATTACATCAAACAACCTCTTCTTTCTCTGGCCCCTGGTTGTGTATGGGCGATTTTAATGAAGTCCTTCTACAAGTGGATAAAAAAGGCGGCAAACCCTTTTCATCCTCTTCATCTAATGGCTTCAATGCTTTGGTGAGCCAACAAGGTCTCGTTGATTTGGGTTTCTCGGGCAATCCTTATACATAGACAAACAAGCGTCTAAATTTTGCCAACATTAAAGAAAGGCTCGACAGAGCTTTCTCAAACACTGAATGGCATTCCACTTTCCCCAAAGCCTCTGTCTACCATTTCCCTGCCACCACATCCGACCATAATCCAATCATTCTCAATACCAATGGCCTTAATTCCTCCACCCCCAAACCTTTTCGCTTTGAGGCTATGTGGACTAGAGATGGTAGCAGCACCTAAGTCATAAAAGCAGCTTGGGATGGTCTAGTCTTCAGCTCCCCATTATTCAAATTTGTCAAAAAGCTCAAAGCCTCAAAAATAGATTTAATTTGGTGGAATAAGCACTGCTTTGGCCAGCTCCAAACCCACAACAAAGCTCTCTTTGAAGCCATTAACACCATCCAGCAACTTGCCCCCACAGAAGCCAACCTGCAAAAAGGAAAAACTCTCACTTGGAAATTCAATGAAAATCTCAAAAGGGAAGAGCTTCTCTGGAAGCAAAAGTCTAGAGTCCAATGGTTAACAAGTCCTACTCTCAATACCAAATTCTTTCATGTGTCTACCATTATTAGGAGAAGGAAAAATGCAATTGATTTTCTAAAAAATGACAACAATGAGTGGTTATCTGACAGGAATGATATAGGCGCTTGTTTTGTCCAATTTTATCATAATCTTTTTTCTTCTTCTAATCCCCAGTTCCCAGATGACTTTGACAATTTAATCTTTCCAGTGATTTCAGATGAAGACAACACGTTGTTATGTGCAATCCCTAGTGCAAATGAAATCAAGCAAACTTTGTTCAACCTTGGATCAGATAAATCTCCAGGACCAGATGGCATGTCAACTCTCTTCTACAAACATTACTAGGAGATTATTAGACAAGACCTCATTGAAGCAGTCTCTAGCTTTTTCACAAGAGGACACATTCTCACAGAGATCAACCGCACCTTCATTACCCTCATTCCAAAGTCAAATAAAGCAACCAAAGTAAACTAGTTTCGACTAATTAGTCTCTGCAATACCATCTACAAAATCATCTCAAAAATTCTAGCTGCAAGACTCAAGCCTCTTCTCCATAAAGTCATCTCCTCATGGCAATCTGCTTTTGTTCCTGGTAGAGTTATCCAAGATAACTCCATTATTGCTCATGAAGTCCTGAACACAATGAAAAAAAAGAAAGGGTTCGTTGGTCTGATGGCTCTTAAAATAGACACTGAAAAGTTTTTGATTCAATGGAATGGTCCTTCTTGCTTAATGCTCTCTGTCTCCATGGTTTCAGCTCTACATGGATAAATTGGGTCAGTCAATGCATATCCACTCCATCTTTCTCCTTCCTAATAAATGGTAGTCCCTTCAAAAACTTCAAATCCTCCAAAGGTCTTCGCCAAGGTGACCCCCTCTCACCTTTTTTGTATATTATTGGTGCTGATGTGTTATCCAGACTTCTCCAGAGAGCTGAAACTCTTGGTTAGTTGAAAGGCATAAAAATTTCCCCTGGCTATCCTCAAATTTCCCATCTTCAATTTGCCGATGACCTTCTCATTTTTTCAAAGGCCAACCACACAAGTTCAGCCACCATTCTTGATTGTCTCACCACATACCAATCTTGGTCAAGGCAAAAGATTAATTATAGCAAATCAGGTGTCATCTTCAGCAAGAATACTACTGGGCAAACAACAGCTAATCTAAGCCATCTCCTGAATCTAAAAAAAGTTAGCCCCACTACAAAGCACCTTGGTCTTCCTCTTGAA
Source organism: Fagus sylvatica (assembly GCA_907173295.1). Classification (NCBI taxonomy): domain Eukaryota; kingdom Viridiplantae; phylum Streptophyta; class Magnoliopsida; order Fagales; family Fagaceae; genus Fagus; species Fagus sylvatica. The sequence goes on from OU015765.1 coordinate 19,378,595, forward strand.
CTAAATAGAGCCAAATCATCCTCCTTCCAAGGCCTGATTGAAAAAATTCAGAATCGTGTGGCTGGTTGGAAAACTAAACTCCTTTCTCAAGCTGCAAGAACTACTCTCATCTCAAATGTTACTGCTTCAATCCCTGCCTACACCATGTCATCTCTGCTTCTTCCCAAGACAATATGCAACAAAATTGACTCCACTCTCCGTGGTTTTTGGTGGGGAGCTAGCCCAGGGAAAAATCATATGTGCTTAAAATCTTGGAAATCCATATGCCAACCAAAAAGCTATGGAGGTCTTGGTCTTCGCAGAACATTAGACACTAACCATGCCTTGATTTCCAAGCTTGAATGGTCACTGGCAACAGAAGAAGACAAACCTTGGGTGTCCTTGTTGAAATCTAAGTACCTTAAGGGTGTTCCTTTCATGCAGGTAATCCTATCCCAAAATTGTTCTTGGCTATGGAAAGGCATCTTAAAATCAAGGCCTCTTCTCAGTAAAGGGTTATGCACAAAAATTGGCAATGGGCATCACACAGATATATGGGAGTCCCCTTGGATTCCTACTCCTGATAATTTCATCCCACCAGCTCCATCAAACACTCATCCTTCCATCCACAGGGTAGCCAACCTTATCATCCCTGATTCTTTCCAGTGGGATAGAGGTAAAATTTTATCACTCTTCGACCCATTGACTACTTCCAAAATACTAAATATCCATCTCTCCCCCCACTAGTCAACTTGACAAATTATGTTGGGTCCCTAACATCAATGACATCCACTCAGTGAAATCAGCATACCTCATTGACCAAAGAGAGAGATTTACTACCACTGGCCCCCTAGACAAATCTGATTGGAATACCCTTTGGAAAGCCAAAATTAGTCCTCACCACAAAACCTTTTTGGGAAATTAGCATGGGACATCCTTCCAACAAAAGACACCTTAGCAGCCCGTATCCCATCCATAGATACAACATGCCACTTATGCAATGCCCAGGTAAAAACTGCACTCCATATTTTCACCCAATGTCCCATAACCCAATCCATTTGGCTATCCTCTCCATGGCCTATCCACCTAAACCGTCTCCCATTCACATCCATTTCTGACTGGGTTGCCTTCATCCTCAACCCAGGGAAGCATTTAAACCTCCAATTACAGGAGGCCCAATCATTTACTCTACTTGCTTCTGTTATATGTGACCAAGTCTGGTTCCATAGAAACAAAATGCTAAAGAGTAACCAACCCTTTCCATCATCACCTACATCTCAACCAAACCCTCCACCCTCCCCACCCCCACACCTGGCCCATGAAATACACAAAACATTTCTCTTCCACCAACAAGCTTGGGAGTACTCCACCCAACAAACCACCATCCCCACTCATAAACCATGGTCCCCCCTCCCCCTGGATGGCATAAGATTAATTTTGATGCTGCTGTGAGGCCTAATAATGTTTATTTGGCTGCTATTTGTCGTAATCATATGGGGAAGATTACACATGCTTGGATTAGTGTTGATTCTCATGGCGACTCTCTTTGGGCAGAGGCCAAAGCTGGTCTTTTTGCTGTTTCTTGTGCTCTTGCTGCCGGTTTGGATTCCATTATTTTTGAAGGAGATGCACTCCAAGTCATCAACTCTTTACAGAATTCAGCTTCTTTTCCACATTGGTCTATTTCCAATATCATCAATGATATCAATGTATTTGCTTCATCTTTTTCATGTATTTCTTTTTCTCATGTACTTAGATCTGCAAATGCTCTTGCCCACTCTTTAGCGGCTTGGGCCCCCTTTTGTAACTGTCTTGGTGCCATTCCCATCTCCTCCCTCCCCGCTCATGTTATTCAGGCGGATTTGGTAGATGGTATTGGCCCCATGACTTCCTCTTTTTCTTAATACAATATAGTTTATTCATAAAAAAAATAATAAATAAATAAATAAATTCCATGAACTTTCCTTTCCTACTCTATATCTTCGGTGCTAAGATTATTGCTTGTGGAAATGATGTAACTTGAATAAAAATAAGATCGTCCTTGCGGACCCTAATCATGGATATTGATAAAATATTAAATCATTTAAATTTCTGACTCATTCAAATAAACACGATCATGTAAAAAATAGAAGAAAAAAAAATTGAGGAATTTAGGAGCAAGCCATTAAGAAGGATAAGTGGTTGGCGACCTCATCCTCTAGGCCTTTGATGAACACAAAACAATAAAATGATGATCGTTAATCTCCCACCAATGGATGACTTTTGTTTTTATAGTTTCTATTTGGTTTAGATGATGTGTAAAATTATGATTTTTTTTTTTATTATTGGTAATGATCAAAAGTTTTATTAATGAAAGCTTCTACCCAGTACACACATGGTGTGTACAAAGAAGAGAAGACAATTAAGATAAAGTACAGGAAGTCCTCAAAGTCAAAGGAGGAGATGTCGAAACTGGTGGAGTATGAAATCACTCAAACAGAGTTCTAATAAATCTGGATTTATGCTCCAGTGAAGTAAGTTCATGACCCTCAAAAACACGATTATTCCGCTCACGCCAGATATGGGAACCATATTATACATTGTAATCATATTGAAGGAAACATATGTGAACTAATTGTCCACATCAAATGGATAAAACTGGCTCTTAAGAAACTCGTGACCATCCCCACATTGGTGAGTACTTATTTCATCTTTAGACTCTGTAAAGTTTTCTCTCCAACCAACAATCAATAAAAAGACACTGCTCAAAACGCAGTATCGAAATAAACAGAATAAAAAAATCAAAACCAACGATACATAATCCAACATCGCTGAAACAGAAGATTCGTTCTTATATCCTTGTGGGCCTCATGTTAGGGAGGCTGTCATCCCTCATATTATTGGAAAGTGAGATATACATCACAACTACAAATGATAAATAAAACATAAGCATAGCAGCCCAATTGCAACAGAGAATATGCATCTATGTTTATGGGAAAGAAAAAGATAAAACTTAACAAAAAAGAATTTATAGATGGGCAATTAGAGCTATGCCATTCACCAAACCATATCTAGAAGGTAGATTTTTTTATTGTACCACAACATCCTCAATAGCAATTATAAACCCATACACAGCATATCATTCAAATATGGCTTCTTTCACAATATTTTAATTGACTCTATAATCAGAACCATAAACCATAAACGACTTCCTTCCCTCCATTAAATTAAAAAAATTCATCAACGATTAACATATCCTTAGCTACTTTAAATGTCATAATTACAAATTCAACAAAGATCAATTCGTATGAAAGATTAAACCAGTTAATAAATCAAACTTTAGAAACAGTTACTCGCTATCTTGATCTAACCTATGCCCATCTTAATAAATTTCTCAAATTAATTGATACCACTGCAAAAATATAAATTATTCAAATTTTAGGGGAAGGAAAAGAGAATCTTTAGAGAGAAAATTATACTTTGAGCGAAAAGAGTATACAAAAAGTATGCATTAATCTGTAGGGACCTCAGTTGCTGTTGTAGGACTTCAGCTTCCATTGCGTTGACAGCTACATCACAAATTTACTTCCAAAGACTTCAAGGTTCAGAGATCTGCTTCCAATCTGATTCTAAAGACTTCAAGGTCACATAGTAGAGAGAGGTTGGGAAAGTTAAAGAAAGAAAAGGAATAATCGTGTGACATAGTACTCAGGTAGGGAAATAGATTTAAGTAAAAGTTAAAAAATAATAAAAATAATAATAATGATGTGTAAAATTGTGAGGGTTGAAAAGCTTGTGTCAAAATTCTATGAAAAAAAAAAAAAAAAAAAACTTTAGTTTTACATTATAGTATAGATTCATATTATATCCATACATATGTATGTCTATTTACCTTCTTCTTCTTTTATTTACCATTTTTTTTTCCTTTTTAAGTTCAATTATAAGGTTTTTAACAACCTTAAACTGAATATATATGCATGTATCTCTCTCTCTCACACACATACACACAATAACTTTGAAGCAAGTATACCAATGTTGTGGTAACACATGCACACACATGAACTTTGAAGCAAGTTTACCAATGTTGTGGTTTCTTTTAGAAAACAACAAATAATCTAGTGACAAAATAAAAGTTGACCGGACATGTTGTGATTATACTACAACAATATGATTATTTAGTGACGAAATGTAGCGACAAAATTTTTTTTTGTCTCCCAATATCTATCTTTGGCGACAAAATATTTTATTTGTCGCCAAATATAAATCTTAGGCGACGAAATTTATATTTCATCGCTACATTCCAAAACATAGATTACATTGGGCGACAAATAACTTTTTTCGTTGCCTAATGTATGCCTTTTTTAAGATTTAGGCGACGAAAATCAAATTTCGTCGCCCAATGTTATTTGTAATTACAATTTGGCGACGAAACTCAATTTTCGTCGCCTAATATCACTTGAATTTACACTTTTGGCGACGAAATTTATTTTCGTTGCCAGATGTAATGAATAACCGGTTTTTTCTTTAAACATTTAGGCGACGAAAATCAATTTCCGTCGCCTAATGTATGCCTTTTTTAAGATTTAGGCGACGAAAATCAAGTTTCGTCGCCATATGTTATTTGTGATTACAATTCGGCGACGAAACTCAATTTTCGTCGCCCAATGTAATAGAGGTAGGCAACTTGGTGGTTAAATACTAGTAGATATACTACGTACTTAAATAGGTAATTAATGTCATACTACGTACTACGTACAGAAATAGGTAATTAATGTCATACTACCGTTAGCTAGTAAATATATTAAGTACTTAAAAAGGTAATGTCATACTACGTACTTAAATAGGTAATTAATGTCATACTACGTACTTAAATACCAGTAAATATACTACGTACTTAAAAAGGTAATGTCATACTACGTAGTTAAATACTATAGTAAATATATATACTACGTACTTAAATACTAGTAGATATACTTGTACTTAAATACTAGATCGATATACTACGTACTTAAAGGTAATGTCATACTTGGTACTACGTACGTACTTAAATACTAGTAGATATACTTGTACTTAAGCACTAGATATACTATATATGTACTATGTACTACGTACTTAAATACTAGTAAATATATTATGTACTTAAAAAGGTAATGTCATAGTACGTACTACGGACTTAAATACTAGTTGATATACTACGTACTGAAATACTAGTAGATATACTACGTATTGTCGACCCTTACCCCAGTTCCTAATTAAGTTGGTACAGTTGCTCAATATGTTTATAGGTTTTTTCTATTGCAATATTATTTTCTACTTCTCTATTATTTAAATTAAGATAATTTGGTAATTTGCTATGCTATGAGTTTAAAAGGACAAGGTTTGGCTACAAACTGGTTTGTAACCAATTTGCTACAACCCATTACGTAGCAGCTTATAAGACCATCCACATGTATTATTTAAAGAAGTCACATGACTCATTAAATAGGTCATGTGACTAAAGTACACGTGGATCGAATGGTCTCTCTATCTCTCTCTTGCCTCCCTCAAGATGCAGTTCTGATCTAGACGTTGTCACTCCAATTACTGGAATCATCTATAATTAAATTTGTACTAAACGTCACAACAATTTCTCTTTCAATAAATAAAATCAAAGAGTCCATTAAAAAAATCATCTTTCATTGCTCACATTAAAAAAAAAAAAAAAAAAAAAAAAAACTTTTCATATTTCAAAGTTAGACCACATTATGCTGTAAAAAACAACCCAAAAAAATTCGTAAATTTTGGGTATAATTTTACATTACTATGCAAAAACTAATTTGATTTGTTGTTGTGAAAATTCTTATTAGAATTGTGTCAAAAAGTTTTAGCCAAAAAAGTGTGATTCCAATTTTTTTTTCAAAAAATCAGGTCTATAAATTTAATTGGCTTGGCCATATTTTTTTAAAACCATTTTGAAAAATAAAATTTTGGTCCTAATACCTTAGAAATAAAAATATTTGAGTAGTAGGATTTTTCATAAACTAATTTGGATAAAAATTAGGGCTTTTAGAGCAGAAATAGTAAAAAATTGGCTTTAAGTGTAAGTGGAATTGACCAAAATCTTATATGGGGCCCAAGACCCACTTAATACATAACACACGCTGGAAAAGGGGGGGAAACATTCCCCCCCTTGTTCTGGCCAAAATTCAAAGTGAAGGAGGGAAGAATACTTAGTTTTTATATTCCTCCTTCATTCTTCTTCAAATTACTTGTCTTCTTCAAATTTCTTCCACATTCCTTCTTCTTCTTCACCAAGAAATCATTTTCTTGTGTTTTTCTCTTGAAATTTCAGCCCACCATTGATGGTTTCAACTTCTTCCTCAAAGTCAAATATGGTAAAGAATAAGAGATTCAAGTTGGCATTCAACCCACCATTGATGGTTTCAACTTCTTCACCAAGAACTAATTAGTTATATTATTACATAATAAAGTTAGCTAAGTGTAGTAGATTCATGAAAAAAGTGACGGTACTTTAATTATAGCTTACCATTTTTATAAGTTATAAAATAAATAAATAAAATATTGTGAAGAGGGCAAAACTTACATACAATAAGTTAGGTCCTGTCCATGCAGTTCCCTTCTTAAAATTAAGACACGTGTTCATTTAACTCCAGCACTGAACAGACGTTAACTTTTTTGTCCACTTCTCACAGCAGCTCTCTCTCTCATCTCACTTCTCTCTCAGTTCAGCTACTCCCTCTCTCTCATCTTAGCTGCTCTCTCTCTCATCAGGCCGCCATTACCGAGCTGAAAACCACTCCACAGAGAAGCCTCCTCCAATCACACACTGAAAACTCAAACCCAATTCACAGCCCCAAACCCAAACACCATAACCATAAAGTCAGAATCACATACTCCATCAAAAACCCGTACCACCGAAAACCAAAGTATTAAACTCCAAAAATCATCCCAGCCCAATATAGCCACAACTTCAAATCACAAAAACAAAAACAAAAATTATAATACAACTATAATCTACAAACGCAGAATCAAAAGGCAAAAAAAAAAAAAAAACAATTTTTCCCAAATCTAGGCACAAAGAATTTCCAGATTTTCCTAGATCCAAATAAAACCAAACAAAATCATTCAAATAAATAAAATAAAATAAAATAAAAAAACCACCATGATCAGGATCCAAATCGATTTGGGCTCTTCGTCGCACTTTTGGTTGGAGTCTTGGAGATGGGATTTATACGACGTCGTCGAAGCCGTTGCTAGCATTATTGTTGTGTTCTTCTGGGTTTGCTTTCGTGGTACTGCTAGTGTTAGTTTTCTTCTTGGGTGTTTTTTTGGGTTTGGTTTCTTTGGACTTTTTCTCTTCTGTTGTGGATTTTTTGGAGGAAGCCATTGTTTTACAAGGGGAAAGGGGGTTTGAGTTTCTTGACTTTATGGGTTATGGTGTTTGGGTTTGGGGCTGTGTATGGGGTTTGAGTTTTCGGTGTGTGATTGGAGGAGGCTTCTCTGTGGAGTGGTGTTCAGCTCGGTAATGGCAGCCTGATGAGAGAGAGAGCAACTAAGATGAGAGAGAGGGAGTAGCTGAACTGAGAGAGAAGTGAGATGAGAGAGAGAGCTGCTGTGAGAAGTGGACAAAAAAGTTAACGTCTGTTTAGTGCTGGAGTTAAATGAACACGTGTCTTAATTTTAAGAAGGGAACTGCATGGACAGGACCTAACTTACTTGTATGTAAGTTTTGCCCTTGTGAAAAAATTGCTCTTTCACAAATGAGTATGTCATTGCCATGTTAAAAATTAACCATGTTTAAGTTCTCTACTTTTCTTCTCACATGCCAAAGTAAACACAAGATATGATTCGTTCAATTGGACTACAGAGTACAGAAACAACTTAATTAAGAATTTAAGATGTAGTCAAAGAAATCTAATTTGTTGGGCTACATTACGGATCTTGAATTTCATTTTAATTTATCCTGTTGCTCGATTATTTGTGCATATACTTCTACTAACATTTTTCTATATATATATTTTAAAATCTGGATTGCTATGACCCTAACATATCAATTATATATGCTAATCAGGAGTAATGCTTCCTCGGTCACACTAGTGTATTTTATTGGGCATGACCAATGATTTGTATAGCATTATAATCTCATAGCGTCAATTTTCACATGAAATTATTCGCCACAGGTTCCACGCTTTGCTATTTTATATGAGAGAGAGAAAGAGTGAGTCAGAGAGAGAGATCCTCATTAGTTGTTCCTCCATGTGAAAATAACAATAATATTTGGTCAAATAAAATCTCACTTCAAACTTTGAAATCAATCTTTCCATAGCTTGAAATTAGTGAGAACCTCACATGTCCAAGAATATTAACAGTTATTTTCTTTATAATAATTAATCATTATTGTTCTATAACTTAGAATCAATAATACTTGTACCACCCAAGTAAAATCTTCCAGTTGGTAGCTCCCCAGGTTGAAGCAAGGCCAGCCTAGCTCCAATATCAGCGGCATCATCGGCAGTGTGCGTGCCCTTACCACGAGTCATGGATGTCTGAGTGAAGCCAGGACAATAGCTATTCACACTTATACCTCTTCCCATGTATCGCTTTGCCAAAACCCTTGTGTATGCATTTAGTGCAAGCTTTGATACTGCATAGTCTGTCCATAATTCTGGCCACCCTTTACTCTCCCATGTTCCATTCTTCACAGTTTGAAGAAACAAACTTACCATAGCCTCAATATGCTCCTCTGACAAATTTTCACTTTGTAGTATATTTTTTATATTAGGGTTTTTCAGCTTCTGCATGCATGAAGGAATAGGTATAAGTAATAGATAGTTAGGAAAATATTGCTAAGCATATATATGTTGTTCATATTGAGAAGTTAGGATACATTTTGTAATCATTGTACAGCAATACTTAACCAAATTTCTTTTTTATATTAGAATTTTCGGTTTGAATGTCAATGCAATCGAAGAAGTAGGTGTAAATAACTTTAAATAGAGAGAAGGATTAAAGTTTGTTGACTATGGGCAGAACAAATAGTTGCTTCTTTCTCAAAAAAGGTTTATGACAAGATACTTAAACACCAATTCATGCCTCAACAAATACTTTATTTCAAGAGATATGATTTAAGCTACCTGTTATTCCATATCAATCTTGTTCTAATGATAATGTTCTTAAGCTAAAGGTTGGAAGACATACCATGTGAGACTAGTTAAATGATGCATATAAGGCATGTCTTCTTCAACTTTTTAAGGGGTGTTAAAGGAAAAGGTATTTTATATAACGTTTACATATAATATTACTCTCACATGGGGGTGGACCTTGCAAGTGTGAGACCTACTTCCATATGAGAGATATGTTGTATATAATCGTTACATATAATACCACATCGTATTAGAGTACACTTTAAGAGTCCTAAAACTATTTTAACATATATATAATATTGTCATATATTTATATATATATCGTATTATATATTTATATATATATATATATATATATATATATAAATTGTCAAACGTTTGGCAATTTCGCTAAAGAGCTTTAAGAGATCCTTAAAACTTTGTTAAAGTTTTACAACTCATTGTTGATACTTTATAAATTCAAAACTTTAAAGCACTATTCATTATAATTTGTTCAACACTCAAAATGCTAAAATATTTTTAAATTAATATTCTATATCAAAAAGTTTTACTACTAAAATTCTACGGGTAAAACTCTACTTCCTACAACAATAAATATCAATTTGGCATATAGAATCTGTCCGTATTACCTGATATATTTTAAAATTTTAAAGAAAATCTTTGAACTTATTCAATAATTTCTTTTGCACTAGTAAGCATACCATTTAACTAATGTTTCAAGGTTTAGATTGATTTACATCAAAATGCACTTAAATGGTAATGCAATTTCACTTACGTTTAGTGAGCCAAGTCTTGAGCTAATATTAAGAATCCGGCTTTTTGAATTGGAGTGACGAAACATGGGCAAGAGAGCCTCAGTCAGTAACTTGGCTCCATAGAAATTGGTTTTGATCACTGTCTCTGCATGCTCCACTGAATTCTCATTGATATCATTGAATGACACAGCCGCATTGTTCACCTGAAAAATATTTGTACGATAATTTTGTCATTACAGTGAAAGCACTTGAAGAAATGTTAGGAAATGGTTGAACTATTAGTAGTTATATAGACACTTGGTAATTTGGAAAATATTGAAACACAAACTAAAGAAGCAAAATGTTGATGATGTACTCGAATAGAGTATGAACAAAAAAATTGGATTTGAAGATTTCATTTATAATTTCTGACTTCCTTGCTCATATCTGCATTGATGTTTATGCTTAAATATTAAAAATAATAAATAAATAAATAAAATACAAAAATGACTTTTATAAATGGAAAATCACATTGGAATTAAACAAAAAGACACCTGATGTCAAAATAGTTTGGTTTTCAAGGCCTTAATTAATACCTAACACTACTATATATATAACACTACTATAAAGCATAATCACGACAAAACAATATTTTCTTATGACCTTTATTTTTTATTTTTCCCTTTTTTCAAGGCTACAAGTTTTAATGGGTCCCGTGCTGATGTGGATTTTTTAATTTTAAATACAAATATGATTGCATGAGAATCATCTTGAAAGACTGATATTTGACTTTAAAATTTGAAGAGAATCAATCCCAATCATAATCACAACAATGGTAATGATCTCAATGGTGAATCGATCTTATTGAAGAAATATTTCCATTTATATTAATTCCTAATAACAAAGATTAATTCTTGAGAAATTTATCAAAGCTTTATATATATATTTTTCAAGATATCTTAATATAGTAAGATTCTTTTGAGATTCAAATCATGTATGATATTTGGTTTCCCAATGTATTACCATTAAATTTGGAATTAATTTACTAATAATAACTTTTTTTTTTTTGTTTTACCAAATATCAATTATTTATTAGCCTCACACAACTAGCACCTATGGGCTATGGGTTAGATTCCAGACCTTTACTTTTGGAATAGAGATAAGTATAGCATTATTAGGTTAAACGATCTTTAATTATTGTCTAAAATTGAATTTTAGGAATTTTTTAAAGTTTGCATAGGAATTAAAAAAAAAGGTCCATATATATCATGTGGAAAATATTTTTTTTAAAGTCATAGGCTCATAGCCTCTCTCTCTCTAAAATATTTTCATAATTGAGATATAAAATATATATTTTACCATAAAACGAGTTTTTTTTTTTTTTTTTTTAGCTTTATGGGCTCAAAAGCCTTCTTGATGCGAACCAACCAAAATCTGACCCTCATATAGGGGGGAAAAAAAAAAGAATTATTTTTTAATCCGACCCTTAAGTTTAAGGCTTTTGAGGGAGCTCATTTTTTTAACAATTTTCTAACTTCATATAAATTAAGACATAAAAAATTATGTATGTAATTGCAAATAATTTTTGTGAGATGTTGTATTCCTTAATTTCTTTAATATAGCATTTTTCTTTTTTAAAAAGACCAAAAGGTCCAAAATGCCAAACTATTTATTAAAAAAATATATATTTCAAAACTTAGGTGAATATGTAATTTGAAGTACAAGGAAAAACTAAGATAATTTTACAAAATCTGTCCGAGTAGGGTGAGGTTCAAAAAATACACTAAGTTTGATTGGGGTTTAGTCACTAGGTCACTAGTTAATTATGTATGTAACAGTTATAAGATAATGAAAATATTTTTGGTACAACTTAAATGCAATGCTTTTTTTGAATTTTCTATCAGTACCACACGACTCAAATATATCTTCTTCTTTTTTCTTTCTTCTAATGTCATCAACAAGCAACCATAATAGAGAAAAAAAAAAAAACCCACATAACAG
>OU015765.1:19390530-19416942 GCA_907173295.1 Fagus sylvatica
CCATTAGAATTTGGATCAGGAGGTATTCGAGGATCTATAATCTTGAGCATGGGAGGTGAAAAGCGCAAATTTTGTAGGAAAGCTAAAGTTACTCAAAACAGGAAGGTATTGGAGTGACTACAATACAGGAGGCACTGTGAATGATTATGTGGTCATGCCTCTGAGAGGTTGTGCAAAGTAAACTGTCCTGAGTTGACAAATGCTCCAATTCAAGTATGGAAGGCCTACCATCCCTTCTGGTCTTTATCGACGACTAGGTTTTTGACAATTGGGTTAAGCTTTTGGAGTATTGAGTAGGAGACTCCATTGAGAATGTCTTTTTGGAGTATTTAATTCATAGTTTAATTAAATTTAGTTATATATGAATTAAATACTCTATCAGTATTTAATTAAATTTAGTTATATATGAATTAAATTTAATTAAACTATGAATTAAAACTCCAAAAATTAAAACTTAAAAATTATATAGGTATTTTTTTTGCTGTTAAATACTTATATAGGTACTGATAGAGTGTTGAATTCTCTGACTTGATATCCCAATAAATTCAATCTATTAAACCCTTAAAAAAGAGACAAATAATAACAATGTACAAAAATTAAACCATATAACAACAACAATAACATAAATAGCCCAAATAACTACAACTGTTATCAATGGCCTATTTTTTTAGCCAGCCCAATCAAATTTTGTTCAATTAAATTTTTTTTTTTTTAAACATAAATTTACTTACCTTAAAATATCCACATTGGCGTAGTCAATACCCAATTTCAATTTAAATATACCTATATACCTAAAAATAAATTACTAGCATTGGATTATCAATCCATTATGGAGTAAGCATCGGTCGTTTGGTTGTATAAGTGTTTCTTTTTAAATAAATGCAACATGCTTCTTATCTTAAGATCACTCTTTAATGTCTGTTGATGAGATTTCGCCCTTAGCATCTCCTTGAGGATTTATTTGTTTCTCTAATAACCATGGTGATTCTCTGTTGGTCATAGTTAGTATTTGATGGAAATAACTTGGATTGAATTTATTTTGTATTGGATGGATTGGGCTCTATAGTTGAATACTTTGCAATTTTGTCATTTTTCACTTACACTTTATTTATTTGACAAAATTTCTCAACAAAAGAATTAGTAGATGATAGGTGTGTTTTTTTTGGTTTTTTTTTTTTTTTTTTTTTTTTTTTTTTTTTTTTTTTTGCATTTGATGTTGTAATGATTTGGTATTGTTAATGATTTGTTTATGTGTTGTGAGGTAAGACCTTATTCCTTTTTATGCTACTTGTGAGTGGTTAATTAATAACTTAAGTGGTCAGTGCATTTAAATTAATTGATCATAAATTCATAGTTTAATTAAATTTAGTTCTTTTTGTCTATTTGTCCACATATCACATGGAGAATGTCTTATAGTTTATCCTTTATTAATTAATAACTTAAGTGGTCAGTGCATTTAAATTAATTGATCATAAATTCATAGTTTAATTAAATTTAGTTCTTTTTGTCTATTTGTCCACATATCACATGGAGAATGTCTTATAGTTTATCCTTTATTTTTTTTGCTATTACTATGAACAAATTTTTTAATAAGGAAATCACAGTTTTTTAATGACCCACTTGAAAAAATTTCCTGGAGCCACCACTGAACAAGAGGACTACAATCCTCCCAATCATTAAAAATAAGTTATTTTCTATCAGCTGCTGATTTTAAAGAGGTACTGAAATCTGAATTGATTCCCATGCAGAGTTATATCTGAGAAAATAATGCAAAAAAGAAAAAAAAAAAAAAAATTGAATAATGTTGTGTTTTCATAATATTTATTCTGTTCTGGAAACTTTTGTTGCAAATATTATTATGCGAAACTTGTTCAAATATGAGATTATTGGAACTATTTGCTCCTGTCTCTGTGGCAGCAGCTTATTGTGAACTTAACTGGGCCTGCTCTCAATATAATTTTCATGTTTAACTATTAAACATAATCTTGTACAAGATTTCCTTAATTCTGATTGAGTGTCAATCACTGGATTAAGTGGAAAACTATCTTCCGGCATCTAAACTAAGGAAAAGAATTCAACTTATAATTCTCTCTATCAAATGCATCATAGTTGTACAAGATTTCCTTAATTCTGATTGAGTGTCAATCACTGGATTAAGTGGAAAACTATCTTCCGGCATCTAAACTAAAGAAAAGAATTCAACTTATATTCTCTTTATCAAATGCATCATAGTTTTGTGGTTGTTACTTGAAAAGGTGCCTTTTTTTTCTTCTTCTTTTTTGACCTTGTCTAAACTGGTCATGAATCACAAGAAACAAATGACTTCTGAGTTCACAAGCCAATTTCCATTATTTTCCATCATTCCTATAGTCATCATTCAGAGGTCAAAATCCATGCATAACATCTGAAGAATTTCCAGCCATCAATATAAAATCTTTTGTGAACTAAATTGATTAAATTGTTTACTCTTACATCTGCTTTTTTATTCAGTATGTCACCAAAAATATGACAGTGACTCTTAAAACTTACTGAGTATTACAAAACATCAACAGGTAACTAGAATTTAAATAAAGATGAAACTAGCGACTGATCTCCAGGCCTAAAAAGAATTGCAAAACAGTGTTCAACATCCTTGACCTTTTTTTTTCAGTTTCTAAGGATTTGAACGTGATCAAAATGAGGTTACTCTTTCACTTAACCACTGATGGAAAAAGAAGCCTTCAACCTGTCACTAAGATGTGGCAGCATCTTGATGCCGTCCTGGGTTGATTGTTCAACACAGGACTCCAAATCATTCATCGCGCCAGGTTTCTTTTGGACCTTAGCTGCCTCATACTTGTCTTGGCAGACCATCAGCGATCTACTTAACCTTTCCTGCATCCAAGATAAGAAATTTGAATAATCTTTATTAGCATGGAGTAATTGCTTCAGCAATGACCAGAAAAAAAGTATTTCTGCAAACTTAAATACAGATAATGACTTAGTAGGCATGCACATGCACACAAACACATACTTATATATGGTGTGACACCACATTCTTCTGCAATCCCACCTTGATGCAATTGGTGGATCACAAAAGTGCTGGAAATTCATGAAAAGGTTACCTTCTGGATTCCGCTAGTTACATGTGTTGTACTCTCTCTCCCTCTCTCTCACTCTCTCAAACTTAAACTTCAGCTTAATAAGTTCAGCAAGAGAGAATTGGCAAGGCCCACACGCATTTACAATAAATTTTAAAATATTTCCAAGAAAAAACACGTAAAAGCTTAATTATTGTTGGCCGGCAGAATATCTTTACATTTCTTTGGGAAAACAACTGAATTCTATCCAACCAGCAAAGCTAGCTCATAGTCTTCATGAACAACAGTTTCAATTTCGAGATTAATATCAACATCTCTAGAAGGTAGTTGATGTGATTTAACATGTTGAAACACTCCAACTAAGTTGAGACAATTTTCTTGTTTTTGTAAAAGTGACCATCAGGCAAGCAAACCCAGACCTCTCAACATTACCTAAAATAGATTGCAATGGTGCAATACCATTAATACTGGTAGGTTTAAAATGATGCAACCACTCAACATCAGGAATTTGCTAGTTACACGATTTGTCTAATTGAGCCTAGGGATAACTATTTGATAATCATATCAAGTTTAATCCTAATTAATTCTTATATATCATTCACGAATGAAAAAGGTGGTAACCTCACCAGCCACCACAAAATAAAATTAGAAAGTCCACTAAAGGTTGAACCAGATAAAATCCAAAATATTGAAAGCTGGCTCATCCCATTAAGTAATCTTCTGCAAGCTAAGGTTGAGTCAATGAACCATCTATCACATTTGGTCGCATTTTAATTTGGAATGTTATAAATCAAATAAGGTTGCATTTGGATTTGAGGATTCAAAATCAAGGGATTTGGAAAAAAAATAAAAATTGCTAGTATAAATGTTTTGATATGAATTTAACAACACATTTTGAGCTTTGGGGAGTTTGCTCTAATAAAAACACTTGTGATGTGGTGGATTTGAAATAAGATCTTACATCTAATCATTTCAAATCCATCCATAAATTTCATCAATAGAAAAAAAAATGGTCCTCTCATACTTTATTCAAGTCATTCAAACTAAAAATTGAAATTGAAATCAAAATCAAAATCATTCTTTTTTAAATACTTGTATCCAAATGAACCATAAAGGATTTTTGCAGTTCAATAGAAGAGATTCAAAGGTCAAGAATCAGAGGAAAGAAAGGAAGAAACAAGAGCATATCCAATAATGTGGGGACTGGGGACTCAATGTAAAGAGTTTACCCTATGTACTTTCTTGCAGGATGTGGTTATACAAAGAAGAAAGGAGGTAGAGAGATTCCAATGCATGGGATTATCTTCAATCAATTGGAAATAAAACAAATAAAATGTAGATCTAGAAACTCGTAAGTTGTCACATAAAGGTTTTAAGAATAACAATCCATGTTCCATGGTCTTTCCCTTCTCATCTTATATTACTCATTCACCAAATATCATGAATATAATTAATGCAAAAATGTAGTAGCACACGATCCACATCATGACAAGTCACCACATTTAAGAGGGTACAGGAAGTTACACTGATATATTCTAACAAAAAAATAAAATCATATAATCTGACAGTTTCCATCATCCAGATTAAAACAACAATAGAATCGAGCCCCATAAATTGAACTAGTTAAAAAAAAAAATTCTGCCTCAAGAAAATGAAGTGAAACAGGTAGGAATGAACACATATGAGGCATGCTAAAACCAATTAAGGCCTAAAAGAAAGATCAAATGTAAAACAAACCATAAAGCAACTTAAAGAAGAGGACAATGAGGCTAATAACGGCCGGATATCATTGTAACTGTTTCAGTTATAATAAATAGACTAAAGTCCATTTTTGGCCCCCTAACTTAGGGGGTGTTTTCATTTTGGCCCCCTAACTTCAAAAGTTGTCCTTTAGGCCCTACAAATCTGTTTAGTTATCAAATGGGCCCTTCCTTGTACAACTCTAATGCTGACCAAGCATCTATGGCTCTTTTGACACGTCAGCACAAGAGAATAAAAAAGCAAAGAAAAAAAGACATTAAACCGGTGTCGTTTATTCTTTTAACTCAGATCAGATCTTCACCATTCTCTCTTATCATCAGATCAGATCAACACAAGCCATACCGATCGCACCGATCATCTTCACCAAAAATTATGTGCTTATTTCTTTTTCGTCAAATTCGTTTTCACGATCAGATGCTTTCTTTTTTTCTTTGTTTGTAATTTTTATACATTTTTTGCTATTTATTTGAATTTTTTGGATCACTCTCATTTGTGCTCTCTTGCATGTGGTTTTCGATTTTGCATAGTTAATCTGAATTCTCATTTGGTTTATACAAATCTGTATGTCTTTTCCAATTTTTCATTTTCTTAGCTTTTTCAGTCAACGATAGTACGTAACATTGGTTGTTTATATATATAACAAACAATTGAGGATTGAATTAACTAAGCTTTTTTCACTAATGACTCAATAGTGGAAAATAAACTTAAGGAAGATTGTGACCTTGGATCTTTATTGTGTTTTGGAAATCTATGAAATGAAAATTCAGGTTCAATTTCCTAGGGCTTTACCTGATTGGTGCGATCGGTGTGGCGCTTGTGTTGATTTGACTCTCAGGCTAGATTGTCTTCTAGCCGACTGCGTGTGTAAAAGCAATTTCATAGTATTCCAATGCTTATAAATGTGGCTTTTCAACAATCAAGTCCACAACCCCACCATCGCATATGAGTTTGGAGTGCTTTTTCTGGTGTTTCAACCATTTGGTTACCCATTCATGGCAGAAAACCAAAAATATAGAAAGAATTACAAAAAATTAAAACAGCCTTACCAAATCACTTCCATTTCTCTCTTCTTCGCTTCAGCAAATCGAAAACCCCAGCTCCCTCTTCTTTGATCGATCTTCGTCAAATGGAAGTGAGAAGGGGTGTTGGGTGAAACAGTGTAGTGAATGGTGAAGATCTAATCTAATAAGAGTGAAGGGGTGAAATCATGAAGTTGGGTGAAATGGCACCGGTTTAGTGTCCTTTTCTTTTCTCTTGTGCTGATGTGTCAAAAAAAGCCACATCTGATGCTTGGTCAGCTTTAGAGTTGTCCACGTAGGCACTTAACAGAGGGGGCTCTAACAGATCTAAACAGAAGGGTCCATTTGACAATTAAACAGACCTATAGGGCCCAAATGATAACTTTTGAAGTTAGGGGGCTAAAATGAAAACACTCCCTAAGTTAAAGGGTCAAAAGTGGACTTTAGTCTAATAAATAAATATTAAGCCCCAATTAAAAGCAATCACATAAACCCTAAATCTCAACTCAGTTTGTTCAGACAGAAAATTTTCCCCTTAAAAAAGTAAGAAAGTATCTTAATTTTCTTCAGTTTGTGGAAATTTAATTAATATTCAGCAGCATATTTTATTAACAAGCTTCTTTGAATCAAATATTTGTAATTTCTTTTTTCTTGGAGAGAAAATTTTCCTAGGCTACAAATCCTCTGAAACAAATGGAATCAATGAGAAAGACCGAATAAAAGTAAACAATGACACAAAAGGAAAGGGAAAACAACTTACTTGAAACTTGGCCATCTCATTCTCAACCATCTGTTGAGATCTAACAACTGGAACACTGCAATTTTCTACACAATTGCTTATTTGATCTTGGCTTCTTCTCCTATCAAAGCATTCATAGGCACATTTGAAGTATGCTTGCTGCAGCATTCATCATTCAGAAATTCATTGTAAGAAATGAAGAGGAAAAGGAACAAATGACTAAGGAAGATTAATGGCTTAACGATATAATTAATATTCCATTTGCTGCGAAGAAAGCACAATAGAGGGAAAAGTTGAAACTAGAACCCAAGAAAGGTAAACACTCCATTGAGTATTAAATGATGTAATTGGTGCTCTATTTAGTAGCCAAGAAAGCCTAGGCAAGAGAAATTTTGAAACTTTAATCCATTAAAGCTCGACACTCCATTCAAAAGTAATCAAACACAATAATTTGGCTTTGTTCAATTAAATTTCTCAGCAATTAGATGCCACAGAAGATATAACATTCTATATTCTATTGAGTTTCATCGGTACAACGTTTTTAAATTAAAACTTAATCACTTAAGCTGAGCAAAACAATTGTAGTCTAGATACACTTTGAATTGGATTCAGCTTGCTCAAGTCCAAAAGCACATAAATTTGAAGACTTGGAATTCTAGTTAGTTCAATTTCCCAACTTTTTTCTCAGATACCAAACAGAACCCAATACCCAATACCCAAACCATCATCTTTTTTTGTATTCCACCAATTTCTCAGCAACCAAACATCAGAAACAACATTGAACTTATACCCATTAGAGACAAACTACACCCACATCAGAAAAACAACTGAACATCACAAAAAAGTCCTTATACATATATATATAGAGAGAGAGAAGTAGAACCTGAAGAGTGAAATTGACATGGTCTTGGATAGGAGAAAGGTGTTCTTTAGCGGCTATATTGATGTCGTGAAGTTTTTGTTGCACTCTCTCCGAAACCAATCGCTCTTCAGCTGCTGCTAAGTGATCCATCTCTCTCCAAAGGCTTTGCTTGCAATTTGCAATTACAATTGCAAGACTGAATTTTTAGGGTTTAGGGTTTATGCCTCCTAAGTCCTAACTATTTCAGCTATTGTCTATTATTAGTATAGATTTCAATTCTTGAGGCCCAATCAAAAAATAAATTCTTGAGGTAAAAGCTACGGATCCAAGTACCTAACCCGTACCCGAACTGGCTCGACTTGGCCCAAAGCTTATTCTTGAGACTCACCTGCTCAACTCTCACACACTCGCAGCTTATTCATACATGATACAAGTACAACTCAAATTGCAAATTACACCTTTGATTTTGTACACAATTTATGTTTAAAATTTTACATTTTCATCCCTAATATTATATAGCTCTTTGAATTTCGTCCTTTATACTTGTTGATGATGCGGTCACTGACCATTAAATGATACTTACGCCTATCACTTGTGTTATTTATTTTTATTTTTTTTAAGAAAAAAAAGGGTAAGAGAAGGTGATCAGAGTGGCTTCCTTACCTAGACGTGACCATAGTAGTATCCTACCCGTTAGGTCCAGAGGGAACTGGTGAGCCATAACTGTTATCCCATCTCCACGAGGGTACTAACGGGTCCTGAACGGGGTTGTGAGGTTTAATCTCAAACGCTTCCCATTGTGGGATTCATACCTGGAACCTTCACACCCCAAACCACTTGGGAGTACGCTCCTTACCACTAGACCATCACCCTCGGTGGTTATCACATGTGTTAGTTAGTACAATCAAATTACGCCTATCACATTTAATAACGAGAAACTGCTCTAAATCTAAACTACCAGCAAAACTTGAGTGCGAGTGTCATCCCAATACAACAAGGAAACACAACGTGGATCCCCCCAGCCATTGGAGTTATTAAACTAAATGTTGATGCAGCGATATCAAAAGATTTTTCGACCTTAGCAGTAATAGCTCGCAATGCTAATGGTGAAATTATCAGAGCTTGGGCTAAAGATCACTTTGCAAGCAATGCTCTTCAAGCCGAGGCCGTTGCCATCCTGTGGGCACTTGAACTGGCTAACTCTGAGAAGTTCCTTTGTATTATTGTAGAATGAGATTCCAAGATTTGTAGTGATGTATTAAATAGTAGAGATTCATAAGCAACCTGGTGTGTGTATAATGTTCTTTTTAATATTCTTGAATGTAGGAAATCCTTCTTCTTGCACTTTTGTTTGGATTAGGAGGGAAGCAAATGAAGTGGCTCATGCAATGGTCAAATTTGCTTCCCAATCCAGAACCTGTTTTAATTGTAATAAGTCCTCTTTGCCCAAGCTTGTATGGGTGTCATGGAGGGCATGATGTTCTTTGTTCAATTTCTTAATGAAGTTTCAATCTTCATTACCAAAAAAAAAGTTAGTACAATCAAATTACACAATTTGCAATTTAGTTATTTTTTTCGATTAATGTTGGTAATATAAAAAAAATTCTCAGCTATTTAGATAGTAAGTTGTGATTAATTAAGCATCATTTAGCCACGACCAAAATAAGGGATGCAATTAAGGGAAATACATCACTGCTAAGCACATAAAATCAAGGGCTCTTAAGTCGAAGGTAGGTATGAAAATTTGAGTGCCCAACATCTCCATACAATGTTTTTAAGCGAGATTATCACTAACTTAAGCATTGGAGTACTTATTAGCCATCTTACTACTGGTTCATTATTAGACTAAACTGAGATAGGGACAAACCTGATGTGTGTAAAAAAATTAATTTTATTGATCTTCTCTCAATTTAAATTTAATGAATTTAATTGATGTGGAAAGTAAAATATACATTAAAAATTGAAATCAAGTCAATTTAATTATTAATTACGTTAAAATTTAATCGAAGAGGTGAATCAAATATGAAATTGAAGGACAAAATTGAATTTTGTCGCATAGTTGTAAGACCAAATTAGTAATTTAACAAAAAAAAAAAAAAAAACATGTAATTAACTACCTAAGGGGACAAGGAGTATGTACCCTGTACAAGTAATGAAAGTAAGGGTAAAACTTAGGTACGTTTTTTAGGTCAAGTATATTAGATTCCTAGTTGAATTTAAATACATTGAATTTAAATACTTTTAGAAAAGATAATATATTTGTATTTCATTAGTTAATGCAACCATTTATTTGAATTCAATTAAATAACCTAAGTTTTACCTCAAAGTAAACTCTTATAAAAAAAAATAATAAAAAAGTAGTCAAAGTAAACGCTTAGAGAACAGAGACACATCGTGGACTGTGGTTTCTCTAGCTTGCTTGCAGAGGAGGTTACCGGTTTTCTACTCTTCACTCACAAGAAAACACACACTCATTATCGGCAGTGAGCAAATCAATGGCGCCGGAGAAGAATCCTCCTCCACTCGATGAGGACGATATAGCTATCCTTAAGACATATGTACGTGTACTCCTAGTCCTATCTCAGTCTGGTTTATGTACATTGTTTTAATCACAACTAACCTTTGTTCCATGATCATATAAACAATACAAATTTGATAGTCAATGTTCCAGTTGTGTTAATGCTTAGTAGTTAGTAACCCAGATTGGTTTTTAAATTATTAATCAAAGTTCCAATAATTTAGGACCCAAAATTGAAAAAAGCCAATAGTATGGCTTGAGAGCTTGTGGTTTTCACTTTGTACAACTATGAATTTGTTTAAGATTATATACGTGTGATAATGTTAATGCTTTATGCAGGGTTTGGGTCCCTATTCTTCAAGTATCAAGAAAGTAGAGAAAGAAATTAAAGGCTTGGCTAAGAAGGTCAATGATCTGTGTGGTATATATGCTTCCCTTTTTCTCTTCTTTATTAAACAAATTATTGAAGTGATTAGTCATAACCTTCTAAAGTATTTATTTATAGCATAAGGTGGCATGCTTATAAGACACATTTCAAAAAAGGCTTCAATTTGATAACACTCTGGTAACTATATGTGAAAGAGGTGTTGCAATATTATCCAACTATTGTTTGCTTTGCTCTCTCTGCATTTGTTCTTCAGTCCAATCAAATTTTGAAAATAGTTCAATTTTATTTTAATATAAATTTTCCTTGTGAAATTAAGTGGATTTTGTAAAATCGACATGGTTTCAGTTTGCTACAACTCACTACGTGGCAACTTATAAGATCATCCACATGTATTATTTAATGAGTTATGTGACTTCTTTAAATAATACAGGTGGATGATCTTATTAGTTGTCACATAGTAAGTTGTAGCAAACTAGCTACATAGCACATATTGACTTGTAGTTAAACTCTGTCCTTGTAAAATTGGTTTACAAATAAAGTGGTGAATTGCTTCCATTTTTACGTATCGGAAAAATATGATGGCAAGTTTTATGTGCATCATCAATGCCTTTTTAGCATCCATTTACTTGATTGCTGATTTTCCTGGATTAATGAGCATTTTATGATTCTCTGATAACATTGGATTCTTGTCACTTATCAGAATGTGTTACGAGATCTTTTTTGATATGTGTTTGTGTGTTACAACTTGGTCTATCTGTTTCTTCTTTTTGTTGTTGGCTTCATTCTGTTCAGTGTCTTTACTGCATTGGCTGGCTGTTTTAAAAAAATTAAATACTTGAAATCATAATGTTGATCTGCACTATTCTATAGGTATTAAGGAGTCTGACAATGGCTTAGCTGCACCAAGCCAGTGGGATCTGGTATCCGATAAGAAAATGATGCAGGGGGAGCACCCTCTAGAGGTGTGTATTTTGCTTATCAAGGTTCTTTTTGGCAATAAATTTTAGTGTTTTTATAAATTGAGAAGTATTATTTGCTTTGTCAACCAGGTGGGAAGATGCACAAAAATCATCAGTCCAAACACTGAAGATGCCAAATATGTTATAAATATTAGTTACCATGCAAAGGTACACTTCTACTTGGCCTTCACTTTATGTAGTACATTTTTTGGGGTGTTAGAAATCTGAAAATTTTCTTCACCCACCAAAAATAATTCCACCACTTTCAAGTTTTGTCCTTCTATCTTCATATTTTCAAGTTTTAATTTACCCTATCACTCTATCAGTGCCTTTCTTTTATTTTGTTGAAATATGAACAATTGGGAAACTTATTTTATATTAAATTTATATGTTCAACTATTTTTGTATGATATCTGCCCTTTCTAAATTGCTTTCAGTGGCTTACATTTTATGCCCTGCAAACATACAACAGGATTTTATAAGGATAATTTCAGTGGCATTTTACCCTTAAGCATACAGAGCCAGAATCTTTATTTTGTTTATAAATTCATAGAGTCATGCATATGTAACAGTTGGATCTGATATAATCTTACTTTATTGACTGCAGTATGTGGTTGGGCTGGGTGACAAAGTTTCCCCAACTGACATTGAAGAAGACATGCGTGTGGGGTGGGTTTCTTGTTTGTTACCTTTCTCAGATTTTGCTAAAAAAATTTTTTTTTTTTTTTGTTACCGTCTCATGTTTTTTCCTATTTTTACTTTCTCTCAACTAAAATTGCATGAAGAACTTGTACTTCTTTGTATTTGTGGATTGAGCTTCAGTCTGTCATTTGCAGGGTTGATCCCAATAAATTTCATATCCAGATTCCCTTGCCTCCAAAAATTGATCCAAGTGTGACCATGATGACAGTGGAGGAAAAGCCTGATGTCACATACAATGATGTTGGTGGGTGCAAGGAGCAAATTGAGAAGATGCGGGAAGTGCGTATAGCATTTAATTTTCTCATGTTATTTTTCATTCTGATGTATTTCTTTCTTTGGTGAGAATGTGGATATACATTATGTGCAACATAATGAGTTAGAGACTTCTTTCAGCACAATTACTGATATAGATGTTTTTTCAAGGTTGTTGAGCTGCCTATGCTTCATCCTGAGAAATTTGTGAAGCTTGGAATTGATCCTCCTAAGGGTGTCCTCTGCTATGGTCCTCTAGGTACTGGCAAAACACTTTTAGCTAGAGCAGTGGCTAATAGAACCGATGCCTGTTTCATTCGTGTCATTGGGAGTGAGCTTGTTCGGAAGTACATTGGTGAGGGAGCTAAGATGGTTCGAGAATTGTTCCAGGTTACTAATTGTGCATTTTTAGTAGTTTCAAAACTTCTCTTTGTTATTTATATTGTTTTAATTGTACACTTATCACCTAACTAGTACTGAAATTTTTGCTGCAGATGGCACGCTCGAAAAAGGCGTGTATTATATTTTTTGATGAAGTGGATGCAATTGGAGGTGCACGTTTCGATGATGGTGTTGGTGGTGATAATGAGGTGCAGCGTACAATGTTGGAAATTGTGAATCAGCTTGATGGCTTTGATGCAAGAGGAAACATAAAAGTTTTAATGGCTACAAATAGGTTGGTTAAGTTGGCTACTATCATGATTCATGACCATTTTTCTGCTTGATGTTATTACAAACTTCTAGCAGTACACTTGCTTATGTTTGTGGATTTCCAATTTTCCATTGGCTTCTTTTTTCAGGCCTGACACATTAGATCCAGCATTGTTACGTCCTGGGCGATTAGATCGTAAAGTTGAGTTTGGCCTTCCCAATTTGGAGAGTAGGACGCAAATATTTAAGATCCATACACGAACAATGAACTGTGAAAGAGATATACGATTTGAACTTTTGGCTAGACTTTGCCCAAATTGCACTGGTAAGTAGGAACCCTTTATTATGGTGAGGGGTCAATATCCTCTCCATTTGAAATTGATCTATTTCATGGTTTAGAATAAATTTTACAAATCTAAATGTATACAGACTACTACGTCATTAATCCATACAATAAAAAATTTTACCATTAAATGGACGAAATGGAGAAGACTTACAAGTGAGAGTATCATGTTCCTAATCTGGCATGTCACTGTTGTTTGTTATTTGTTCACTAAGCCAGGGGTGTGTTAGGACTTAGGAGATAGGACATTGGTTTTCTGACATAAGTTTCTCTCTCAGGAGCTGACATAAGGAGCGTGTGCACTGAAGCTGGCATGTTTGCAATCCGAGCATGGAGGAAAACTGTGACAGAGAAAGATTTTCTTGATGCAGTGGACAAGGTCATCAAGGGATACAAGAAGTTCAGTGCAACACCCAAGTACATGGCCTACAACTGATTGTTATGACCCATTAGGTTCTTTTGGGTGCTGTATTGTTAACTTCATATCTGTAACTTCAACTTGTTATTTGAAACTCAATTTCATCAAGTAAGAAGTGATAACTAATTTTAAATAAATACCAAGTTTTTATAGTCTATATAACATTTGTGCTAAGCTATCTTGTCTTCCGTTTACTTTTATGTTTCTATTGAGCTTTACTTGTGTTCAGAGATATAGTCATAAATACTCAAACAGGAACTTGTGAAATTATGTACTATCAATAGATTATTGAAAGTTTGTCCACAAAATGCAAGATATGGTCCAAAATTAAAACATGCAACAAGAAGTTTTACCACAAAAGAAGCTCACGAACCTATTAACCTCTTCACATGCGTTACATGATAGGTATTCTGACGTAACAAAATAGCAACGAGAAGAACAAGTCATTCTCCTTTGGTGATAGAACCCTAAAATCCACTAAGAGTCCTTGAATCCACAAGGAGTAGAGAACAATATAAGAAAAATTATTTCTAAAAGTATTTTTAATGAGAAAATTGACTTTGCCTTGTAGGTTACAAGCAATATAAATAGTAAAGAAATCTTAGGGTTGCTAGAAGACCCTAAACAATATTCTAGAAACTCTAATTCGTGGTAAGCATGAAATTAGGTTAGAAATAGGAAAATTGCCAAAAACGGAAAATTAGTTAATTACTAAATCAACTTCTACTTACGGTAGGAAACGTTCCAAAACATACAAGACCTTATTTTGACTTTTAAATTAAAAATTACTATAAAAATGTAGGAATTTTCTCAAAAGTGACAATTTATATGACTATTCACATAAATCTAGCCTAGTGGTGAAGGTCATTTGAAGTGTCACATGGTATAACCCAAGGGAGTAGGATAGTCTAATATTGGGACAAGATGTAATATGAAGTGTAAGTTGCGAGTTCGACATTCTATAAGAGTGATCTCTTTGGGACCACACCAAGTCCATTGGGCTTGTTAATTACCTGATACTTGTAGGATGGAAACTGCACATGTCTATAGGATTAATTGAGACGAAATAGAGTTTTACAGAGTGATTTGGAAGAAAACTTAATGGAAATAGTTTACCTCCAAATCGGTTTGGAGGAATTCTCCTTCAATTCACTACGTGGCAAATAAATAAACCATCTACATATATTTTTAGTCACATAATATTTTTAATAAGTAATGTGATTTTTTCAAATAATATATTTAGATAATCTATTTAATTGATACATGATGGATTAAAGGAAAATTCTGGTAAACTATGTCCAAACTTATTTATGTCAATGTAGAAAAAGTAACATATGTCATCAATCCCTTCGATCCTCACTTGATAGTCTCACCCAACAAACCCAACCCCAAACCCAAAAGTACCCGATAATCATGGAACCCATAGACTCATGTAAACACGTCCCCAATCTTCCTCTCCTCTTTCGTCGATACCTTCGTCGATTTCTCCGTCACTGACGGCCTTTTCTTACCACCTAACTCTAACTCCCAAAATCACCAAAACTCCCCTGACCCCAAAAATGACGAAAATGCCCCTGGCGATATGCGTACCCACTACCCTTCCCCGCCTGGCCGTCTCATCGCGATCGGCGATCTCCACGGCGACCTCGCCAAGTCGAAGGAGGCGTTCCGTCTCGCCAACCTCATCGACGCCTCCGGAAACTGGACCGGCGGATCCACCACCGTTGTCCAGGTCGGCGACGTGCTCGACCGTGGCGGCGATGAGATTAAGATTCTCTACTTCCTCGAGCGACTCCGGCGACAAGCGGAGAAAACCGGCGGCAAAGTCATTACCATGAACGGCAACCACGAGATCATGAACGTGAGGAGCGATTTCCGAAACGTCGACAAGTCCGGTTTGAAGGAGTTTAGGGTTTGGGCGGAGTGGTACCGTATCGGCCAAGTCATGAAAGGTCTTTGTGAGGGTTTGGAAAGTCCGAAGGATGTATTCAAAGGAATTCCTTTCTCGTTTCGCGGAATCGATAACGAAAACGGCAATAACGAAGCTCTGATACAAGAACTCAGAGCGAGAATTGCCGCGTTACGGCCTAACGGTCCGATATCGGCGCGGTTTTTGTCGCGGAACGTGACGGTTTTGGTTATCGGCGATTCGGTTTTCGTGCACGGCGGGCTTTTGCCGAAACACGTGGAGTATGGATTGCAGAGGATCAATGAGGAGGTGAGGGATTGGATCAATGGATTAGGGGGAGAAAGGGCTCCGGGTTATTGTAGGGGACCGGATGCGGTGGTGTGGTTGAGGAAGTTTTCGAAAGAGAAGAATTGCGATTGTGAGACTCTCGAACACTTGCTCGCCACGATTCCCGGGTCAAAGAGAATGATAATGGGGCATACAATTCAGAAGATTGGGATCAATGGGGTTTGCGATAACCGGGCGATACGGATTGATGTAGGGATGTCGAAAGGATGCGGTAATGGATTGCCGGAGGTTTTGGAGATTAGTGAGAATTCAGGGTTAAGGATTTTGACATCGAACCCGTTGTATCAGGACAAGTATAAAGCTTCTTCGCATAGTGAGAGGAAGGAAGGGTTCGGGTTGTTGTTTCCGGAACAAGGACCAAAACAAGTGGAAGTGAAGGCTTAAGAGTTTGGGTAATCTAAACTTTTAACTTATATATCATTTTTCATGTAGGAATTGATCATTGGAACTTCGTTTTGTGGGATATTGAATTGTAAATTGTCTTCTTGTAATCTTGTAATCAATTATTGTTGTAGGGGAATTAGATGTGGAAAAAGATTGTTGTAGCATTCTTTGCATTTGTATATAACCTTCTATTTAAGGGTTGCTCCAGCATTGTGATTGTTTGAAAATTTGAATTGCCATTGTAGTTATACCACTTATTGATAACTTAAATTTGTGTTTCTATTTCTGTTTTTTCTTCTTGGAAGGATTAGGTTAGTTACATGAATTTGGTCTTGGCATAGTCCATCATCAATGCTCATACATTCTGTTAAACTGTTAACTGCTTGTCAATGTCTCATGACCTTAGTCCATGTACTCCTTTGGCTTGTCCTTTTTAACACCAAAGTATGAGCTCTAACATTTATTGGTGTGTCGATTCATCTCTTATTTATGAACATAGCATATAACCATGAAAATAAAGCAGGGCAGCATCAGGTGTAGCTGCTGTGATGGCTTTGCATATTTTATTTCTTAGTTTAGTGATGCATTCTAAATATTTTGTTATTTTCATTTGGTTTGACTCAAGGGGAGACCTCTGCAATTTATCCTTCTATTTCATTCTCCCATTAGATTTTGCACACAGTTTTGCTGTTATGCCAAGTGTTAGGCCAATTTGTGGGGAGGGATGTAGTTTCAAGCTGTCTTGGCACTTGGCACTTGGCAGTTGCTGTCTTTTTTTACTTTTCCTTTTTCTTTCTGGAGGTCATTACAGTGAGGTTGGGTGAGCATAAATGACGAAACTTGGGCTTAAGAAAGGCTTTGTTTATGTGATTCCATAGTATTATGTTAAATGTGGTTACTGATGTTACTGCTGTTATAGAGTTCAAAATGTTTAATATATTTGCTTTTGCACCTGGGAAGAGCAGCTTTACATCTGGATACCAAAATTTTTGGAGATAATGCGAATTTGGGTTGTTACTCCTACATCATGGACCAAAACAAATGGAAATGTAGGTTGCAATTGTAAACTTAAGATCCAGAAACTGTTGCATGCCTTTTTCTTTTTTTTTGGTGAGCAAACGCAGTTCTAAGTTTTTAGGAAAACGAGTAATTCTGGGAACATGCCTCTTTTATTGTGTGTGGGTTGTTTTTGGCTTTATTTTAAACGGTAAGAAGTTGATAACATCAATCTAATGTTGTCTGAAACGGGCTGTTTCTGGGCTATACAGACTCATTTTGTTATTTTGGGATAGGAGTAGCTGATATGATGACCCTGGTTCTTACACATTCTATTTCTTGATTTAGTAGCATTCTAAATTTATTGTTATTTGCTTTTGGTTTGACTCAAGGGAGTTCCTCAGCAATGTCTATAATATAAAACTGAAAACATTTCACTTTTGATTGACTTCATGAAATTCTGTCACGTAAGTTTTTGAGGCCCTACAAATTTCCACCTCAATATTTTTTTATTGTTGATATGGCTTGGGAGAGGGATTAGCTTAGCTTTTGTTATTGGTTTTCGTTGTCATCTTCAAAGATTCCTTCTGAATTTTGGAACACTTTCAATTTTAAACTTTTCAACAGAGTTTATGTTTGAATTTTGAAGCAAAGATTAATTTTAGTCTATTGTTTGTAAAAAGGAAAGATTATTTCCATCGTAAATATTCAGTAGATTTACCTAAATTAATTTTTAGCCCTCAGATTTATGTTATTATCTGTTAACAATAGTTGTATGCCATTTTTTTAATATAAAATCACTATTAAGTAATAACATGGTTTATTATGTATAATATTAGTTTGCAGATAATATATATATATATATATATATATATATATATATATATATTATATATATATATATATATATATAATTTGATAATATGCAGATAATATTTTTGTACATGCCCATTTTTTAACTAATAATTTGAATGGGCCCCCAAAATAAAATGTTTGGGCCTAATTAATCCTTTAATAGGCCCGGCCCAATAAAACATACCAAATAATGCCCAATAGCATACTTGGGCTTAATTAATCACTTAATAAATTAACCCAATGAGCCAAGTCCAATAAAAGGCCCTAAAACAACTCCTAACAAGATACTTGGGCTTAATTGACCATCTAAATAAAATAGCCCAATAAGCCCAACCTATTTAAATATGCCCAATAATACCTATGGAATCCTTGGGCTTAATTGATTATTTAACCCAATGAGCCCAGCCCAACAAAGCATCCTAAATAACCTTTAATAAATTATTTGGGCTCATCATTGAGGTACCTCAACACCATTCCAAAAACCCACAACCCGAAACATATGACTCAGCCTAAGACAGTACTTAAAGAGCCATTTAGGCCTATTTTTAAGTGCCCCGGCACTATTCACAAGCCCAAAGGAAATCCACAAAAAGCCCATGGTCCAAACACTATTGAATTGGTAGAGGAAGACAGCTGGAGCCCAAGTGTTAATCAGCCCAACACCTGAAATAGCTGAAGACAGCCAATTAGTGGGACCCGTGAAGACTGAACTCAGGCTGACAAAGGAAGAGTTGTATGTCTGCTGCTGGCAGAACCGGTATTATGTCCTATTATTACTAAAAAGGAGGGAGACAGCAGCAAGCCATCTTCTCCAACGTGACAAAAGCTGCCAACCCACCATTTTTCAAATTACACAAGCTTCTACAGCTCACTTCAACTCTCCATTCCACCGGGAACCATGATTTCTAGTACTGTTCACGCAGCAGACTTCTGCATAACAGCTCCAAGACCACTGGCAGCAACCAAAATGCATAGGAAGTGAAGAAATATTATGGAGAATCCACAACCACGTCTATTCCGGTCCCAAAGGGACTCAGGGAGTAGCTCCCACGGCCCAGACCCGTGAGGAAGCTACTCTCCTTATGTTGACCTGACTTGAGGAGTGTGGTTTGGTGGAGGGGAGTCAGTTCCGAGACTTAGGTGGCCATGGATTACTGTCATTAAGTCTGCTGGGAGACTCAATGGTGGATTCATGGGTGCCAAGACACATGAGACATGCATGGACATAACCATACACAAAAACCCACCCACAAGAGGCAATGAGTGCCTCTGACAAGCCATTTCAGGGAGGGAGAAAACCTTACCCTGACACCAGAAAAATGGCTCTAATCATTTCACTACTGCTATGCTCTCTTTGACAAAACATGTCATAGAGGACTAACACTAAAAACTAATAGGCTGAAGAAAACCATAATCTCGGTTTTCCCATGAGATTAAGCCATGCTAATCATTCTATATAAAGGACTGGTTGCACTCTTAAGGCATCAGATCCATCAGACCCATTAGCTTCAGCCAGACCAAGAACAACCCTTCTAACAACTCAAGAAATTACCACAATTAAAACCCAAGAGAAAGGATTTTCTCTTAAAAATTCCCCAAAGGAGAACCTCTGAAATATGGTGTTTCTGAGACCATTTTCAACTTAGAAATACCAATCAAAACCCAGAAATACAACCCCATCCGAAAAGGATTAGGATTTGTCATGAAAATCTCCTTCATGCCCAGAAAGCTCTCCTAGCAGATGTCTGGGCAGAATTTCCTGAAATGCCTTATAAGGACCACAATGGTTCTCTACCATTGATTTAGCTCCACAAAGGGCCCAAACACATTCTTCCCCCACCCATATGCATGTCTCTACGGGGCTGACTCTCTCCCAACAAGTCAACCTTCTTTTGGTTTCAACAGAATTTGTTACTGTTAAAAGCTCTTCTGGCAGATGTCATCAGCAGCACAGAAAATCCGTGTTTAAAGTTGAGGTGATCAAAGTTACGTCGTTTTAAGTCCGATTCAACTGAGAAACAGCAAGAGGCTCGGCTCAAGACTGTTCTTTGGATTTCTTATCGGTAATGACGTTTTGATTGAACTTCCCTTGATTTTTGTCCATGTTATTTTCGGGCTTTAGTGATTGTAGCTTTTAAATATTCTTGAGAAGTGTCCCACTAGCCCTTGGGCCAAACCTTAGGCCCTCGGTTGAGTTTTGGGTTCGGCTACCCCTTTTCTCTATATCAAAGTCCACGTCGTGATCGCCCTCGGCACGCCACGTGGCATTGTTACAAAAACACCCCTCACAATTTTCAAGTGTAAATTAACTAGGAGTTGCATATGCATACTGAATAGAATTTAATCCGGGTGTGTTAACAGTTCCTGTGGATTTATTATTTTTTTTTTCTTTCTTTTTTGTGTCATAGCATTCTTATATATTGTAAATAATATAACATAGTAGATATATGCATGCCAAATAAGTAAGGTCCAAGTTTACATAATACTACTAATCGCAAACCCGTATGATACATGGGAAAACTATTGAAAACACAATCTAAAAAGAAAACCTTAGTTTATGTTTCTTCTTATGTTGAATATATTTTTTTCTTTGTAATTGAGATGTTATAACTTATAAATTATTTGAAAAAATAAAAAAAAATAGTTGGGCAAGAGTACTTAAGGTTCAAGTTTTCCTTATATTACATAAAGTCTTAATAGTTTGCATACTTTAAAATCTTAATAATTCCAACACATATTATTTATGGTCACTCAATCGATCTAAAAGTCCAGTCATAGCATTATAACAATAATCAACTCATGTCTAATCTTTGTGCAGTCCATGCACCTAATTTTTCAACGACAGTAACTCTATCCTGGGATCCAACTTCCATTTGCAAAACCCAAGTGGAGGGGAAAAATTTATTCGGACAAAATATTTGTGAGGACAAAATACAACGTATTACGTGTCCGGTGTTTTACCGAACAGACCCTATACTCATGGAGGCAACATATTACGTGTTCGGAATTAAACCGAACACATCCTACGTAACAGGCATGTTCTGTTCGGTTTAATATTTAAATGAGAGTGTCGAGCTACGAAATAATAATAAGATATAAAGGATTATTCTGGAATGTTAAATTAAGAACGGATTAAAATATCATTATTATAAAATAATAAACTTAAAGTGAGATCAAAGCTCATCCATTGCATTAAATGCTAATCAAAATATCAAGGTAATGTCAGGATTATTCTGAACCAAAAATGGGCTGTAAAACAGAGAGCATTAATGCTCTGAAAAGAAAGAAGGAGGAAGAGGATAAAGGAAGAAAAGAATAAGATATTTTTAAAAGAAAAGACTATATATATACGAGATTCATCCCAAAACAAGGGGTTCCAGAATTGATATATTCTCTGAGAAATACAGTTTAGTAAAAAGGGAAGTTTTGTTGTGGCATTATTTCTTTAAGTATGGGATTACTGACAAAATCTTCGGAGGGCTATAGGTTAACCCCCACTGGGTTGACCACGTCATTCTAAGTATTTGTTTTCGTTTATCTTGCAGTTTTTAGGTCCATATTCTGTTCGGAAATATCCACATTACGTTCGGAAAGGTCCGTATCTGTTCGGCTTATGCGCAGGAAGAAACATTTCTACTTAGTGTTAATTAGTTTTTCCATATCCCGAAAAAATCCCACCTACAATTGGCGCCGTCTGTGGGAATTGCTTCTTAACACTAAGTTATTTTTAAGTTGATTTTTTGATGGCGCGATCCGGGCCTGCATTCCCTCCACCCTCATCCAATCAATCAGAAGGTCTCTCTCGTTCTGAAAGGTCCTCCTCGAGGTCATCCTATAGACCCTCCCACCATACCCCACCATCAACCTCAACCCTCCCTTATACATACACCAATTCCAGTCGATATGTGGAAAGTCAGAGGTCAGTTAGGAATAACCCAAATGCGTCATCCTCGTCAAGGTCCCCAACCCAAGATAGTCAAAGTATCATAGCTGACCTCCAACGGCAGATAAGCGATCTGAAGAGGCAGGTTAGAGATAAAACTCCAGTAAAAGAAAAACTGAGGAGAGGACGTGAGGAAAACAACCGAGAAAATTCTGAAGCATTCTCAAATGCACATTCTGAATCGAAGGCAGAAATACCATCTCAAACAAAGAAAAACCCAGGATCTGTTCACTCTAAGCCTCCTAGTAAGGGCCCCAGTCAACACCCAGGAGGAGATGCTTTGCCGCCCAGGCCCCCAAAGAAAAGAGGCAACCGGGGAGAACAAGGGGCTGTCTGGAAAGCACTCGATCAAATCTCTTCGTCACCTTTCTCCGAGGAGATTGAACGTGCTAAGCTACCACCAAGATATACAGCACCTGCGTTCGAGATGTACAATGGCCGAACAGACCCCATTGCCCACATAGGTCATTATCACCAGAGAATGGCCTTATCTCTGCGCAACGATGCCCTTATGTGTAAGCTCTTCCCGTCCAGTTTGGGAGAAGTTGCTCTGCGCTGGTTCAACCAGATCGACCGAGGCACCATCTCGTCTTGGGATCAAATGGCTGAAGCATTTGTTGGAAGATTCATAACGAACAGTCGAAAACCCAAAGGTATGGACGCTCTTATGACTATGAAATTAGGCCATAATGAATCAATAAAAAACTATGCAGCCAGGTACTCGGAAACTTATAATGAGATAGATGGTTGTGGAGAAGATGTAGCTGTTCCGACCTTCAAACTCGGCTTACCTGTTGATTCTGGTCTGCGTCAGTCATTGACTAAACGCCCTCCCAGCAACATGAAAAAGTTGATGTCTCGGATAGAGCAATTTATAAGGTTGGAAGAGGATAAGGGCAACAGCAACACAACTAAAGCTGAAACTCCTGTTCGGCAGCCAAACTTTAAATCACCTGCTCAGACGAACAAGGTTCCCAGAGTTGCGACAGTGCCAAGCAACTTCGTCGCCCCATCATTCAAAGCACTCAGTACAGTCTTTAAAGAACCGATCTATCGGATTCTAGAGAAGATTAAGGCAGAACCTTTCTTTGTCTGGCCACCAAAATTGCCCGGCGATCCCGCGGCTCGGAATCAAAGGCCCATGTGTTCCTATCACCGTGAACGGGGCCATCTCACTGAGAATTGTTACAAGTTCAAATCTTTCTTGGAACAGCTGGTATCTGATGGACATCTGAGCGAGTATGTGAATCCCAGCTTGACCGAACAGGAAAAGGTGAAGCACAGTGAGAGCCGACCAGGAAGCTCGGGAACAGCCCCCACAGGTGTAATACATGTGATACTCAGTCCTCTGTGCACATCAATTAACCCGGCATCTTATCGGTCAGATATTCAGAAGGCTTTTCACCTTAGGCAGAGTTACAGGATTTCGGATTCTGCACATTTAGTAACCAAGCTGTGTTCGGAAGATCATGTCATGTCAGTTAATGGGACTATCTCATTCTCTGATAGTGACTTGCACGATGTCCAACTGCCACACAATGATCCCCTTGTCATAACGCTTCGTATTGGGAATTACGACGTTAAAAGGGTTTTAGTGGATCAGGGAAGCTTCGCCGAAGTAATGTATCAGGAGCTCTACGAAAAGTTGGGTCTAGGGAAGTCTGACCTGTCCGAATTCAGTACTCCAGTTTTCGGTTTTTCGGGAGAATCAACAATTCCTTTGGGAAAAACAACTCTTCCGGTGCTGGCGGGACCAATCAACCTTCAAACTGAGTTCATAGTGGTTCAGGCCCCCTCACCTTATAATGCCATTATGGGAAGAAGTTGGTTGCACAAGATGAAGGCTATTCCTTCTACCTTGCATCAGAAGTTGAGATTCCTTACCAAAGATGGTGTCATGGAAATAAACGGTGATCAGGTAGCGGCCAAGCAGTGTGTTCTGGCAGCGGCTAAGAAAAGCAGCCCGGGGAGGGCAAACCCAGCAGGAATATTATGACAATTACAGTCACCGGGGACTGTGGAGGGGGAAAGCATCAGACAAGAAGAGACCGAAAAGGTACACTTCGACCCATCTGAGCCCGAACTTCATTTTCAGGTCGGTATAAATCTATCTCTCTTTGACAAAGATGAGTTGGTGACCTTACTACAAGAATTCCGAGATGTGTTCGCCTGGTCGGTTTATGACGCCCCGGGGGTATCACCTAGCCTTGCATGTCATTCCCTAGCAATACCTCTCGATGCTAAGCCCGTGCAGCAAAGGCGTCGAAAACTACCTCCAGAGAGATCGGACATAATTATGGAGGAGGTCCAAAAATTGTTGGCCGCGGAGGCAATTCGGCCAGTTTTATATCCAACTTGGTTGTCCAACACAGTGGTGGTGCAGAAAAAGAATGGGAAATGGAGAGTCTGTGTTGATTTCACCGACCTGAATAAAGTTTGTCCGAAAGACCATTTTCCCCTGCCCAGAATAGATCAGCTGGTCGACTCGGCAGCCGGACATGATCGAATGAGTTTTTTGGATGCGTTTCAGGGGTATCACCAAATTCCCATGACTTTGTCCGATCAGGAGAAAACAGCTTTTATTACTCCTAGGGGGGCGTATTGCTACAAGGTAATGTCGTTTGGATTGAAAAATGCAGGTGCTACCTACCAGAGGATGATGACCACCATGTTCGGGAATCAAATCGGAAAGACCGTGGAGGTCTATATTGATGATATGTTGGTGAAGAGTGTCAGAAAGGAGGACCATTTGGCTCATTTGAGAGAAGTCTTTGAGATTCTCCGAAGGGATGGGTTACGCCTTAACGCCTCAAAATGTCTGTTCGGTGTAAGATCAGGAAAGTTTTTGGGCCATATCATCAGTAGCAGGGGGATAGAAGCTAATCCGGACCAGATCTCTGCATTAGTGAGCCTTGAAGAGCCCAAAAACACCAAACAAGTGCAACGCCTGACTGGCATGGTGGCTGCTCTAGGTCGGTTCATCTCTCGATCGGCTGACAAGTGCCGTCCTTTCTTTCAGCTGTTAAGGAAGAAAAGAAATTTCTTATGGGACGAGGCTTGCTCGGCTGCTTTCCAGGAATTAAAGGCTTATCTTGCATCTCCGCCTTGTTTATCCATTCCTTCTCCGGGAGAACCACTTTATCTTTATTTGGCAGTGTCCGAACATGCGGTAAGTGCAGTTCTCGTTCGGGAAACACCCGATTGTCAGAGGCCCATCTTTTTTATAAGCAAAACCATGACTGAAGCAGAGTCTAGATATTTGCCACTTGAAAAAGCTGCTCTGGCTTTAGTCCGAGCAGCGAAAAAGCTCCCACAGTATTTCCAGGCTACTACGGTAACCGTACTGACAGACTTACCTCTCAAGGCTTTGCTGCAGTGTTCGGATTTCTCCGGAAGAATCACCAGATGGGGAGTGCAGCTCGGGTCTCTCGGAGTGGAGTATAAGCCGAGAATTTCAATCAAGGGTCAAGTTTTAGCGGATTTTGTGGCAGAGTTTCAAGGGAAAGATTCGGAACCTGAGCCGACCAGTAATCGGGGACTGGAGACAACCTTAGTCCCGGCCGAATGGAAGTTGTTTGTAGATGGTGCATCAAATGCCATGGGATCAGGAGCAGGGGACAGTGCTAATCTCCCCGGAAGGATTGCTTGTGGAGCAGGCCGTGAGGCTAAATTTTTTGGCTTCAAACAATGAGTCCGAATACGAAGCCTTACTGATCGGATTGAAGTCTGCCAGAAGATTGGGGGTAGACCGGTTGCGGGTATTCTGTGATTCACAATTAGTGGTCAATCAGATTTCAGGGGAGTATCAAGCTCGGGATGAGCGGATGGCATCATACCTCCGAGCTGTTAAAAATTCGTTATCTGCATTTGAATTCATTCAGGTGGAGCAGATTGGAAGGGAGCACAATTCCCATGCAGATATTTTAGCCAAGTTAGCCACGGCCAAGGAAACCGATATGGAAAGAACAGTGACAGTGGAAATCCTAGATTCTCCGAGCTCTCAGAATGTTGAGTCAGACGTTCTCAATATCACAAGACCAGCGGCAAGTTGGATGGACCCACTGGTGGCATATTTGCAGAATAACCAGTTGCCAGAGGATCAGAAGGAAGCTGACATTGTCAAGAGGAAGGCCCCAGGCTACTGGCTTTCTAAGGAAGGGAGCCTCTACAAAAGATCCTTTTCGGGGCCCTACTTACTCTGCGTTCATCC
The DNA here is from genome assembly GCA_907173295.1 of Fagus sylvatica. Taxonomy (NCBI): domain Eukaryota; kingdom Viridiplantae; phylum Streptophyta; class Magnoliopsida; order Fagales; family Fagaceae; genus Fagus; species Fagus sylvatica. The sequence continues at coordinate 19,416,868 of OU015765.1, forward strand.
GGACTTGGTCAACAATCTACTCTATGAAATTCATGAGGGTATCTGTGGAAGTCATACTGGAGGTCGATCATTGGC
>OU015765.1:19417042-19492009 GCA_907173295.1 Fagus sylvatica
CATTAACCAATGAAACACAAACAATGCAAGAATATTTAAATTCAATGTATTTGAATTCAACTTTAATGTACTTTAAGGAACTGTACCTAAGTTTTTAATAATAATAAATAAAATAAAATACAAAAATGACTTTTATAAATGGAAAATCACATTGGAATTAAACAAAAAGACACCTGATGTCAAAATAGTTTGGTTTTCAAGGCCTTAATTAATACCTAACACTACTATATATATAACACTACTATAAAGCATAATCACGACAAAACAATATTTTCTTATGACCTTTATTTTTTATTTTTCCCTTTTTTCAAGGCTACAAGTTTTAATGGGTCCCGTGCTGATGTGGATTTTTTAATTTTAAATACAAATATGATTGCATGAGAATCATCTTGAAAGACTGATATTTGACTTTAAAATTTGAAGAGAATCAATCCCAATCATAATCACAACAATGGTAATGATCTCAATGGTGAATCGATCTTATTGAAGAAATATTTCCATTTATATTAATTCCTAATAACAAAGATTAATTCTTGAGAAATTTATCAAAGCTTTATATATATATTTTTCATGATATCTTAATATAGTAAGATTCTTTTGAGATTCAAATCATGTAATGATATTTGGTTTCCCAATGTATTACCATTAAATTTGGAATTAATTTACTAATAATAACCTTTTTTTTTTTTTTTTTGTTTTACCAAATATCAATTATTTATTAGCCTCACACAACTAGCACCTATGGGCTATGGGTTAGATTCCAGACCTTTACTTTTGGAATAGAGATAAGTATAGCATTATTAGGTTAAACGATCTTTAATTATTGTCTAAAATTGAATTTTAGGAATTTTTTAAAAGTTTGCATAGGAATTAAAAAAAAAGGTCCATATATATCATGTGGAAAATATTTTTTTTAAAGTCATAGGCTCATAGCCTCTCTCTCTCTCTCTCTCTCTCTCTCTCTCTCTCCCCCTCCCCCTCTAAATATTTTCATAATTGAGATATAAAATATATATTTTATCATGAAACGAGTTTTTTTTTTTTTTTTTTTTTTTTTCAGCTTTATGGGCTCAAAAGCCTTCTTGATGCGAACCAACAAAATCGACCCTCATATAGGGGGAAAAGAAAAAAAAAAAGAATTATTTTTTAATCCGACCCTTAAATTTAAGACTTTTGAGGGAGCTCATTTTTTTAACAATTTTCTAACTTCATATAAATTAAGACATAAAAAATTATGTATGTAATTGCAAATAATTTTTGTGAGATGTTGTATTCCTTAATTTCTTTAATATAGCATTTTTCTTTTTTAAAAAGACCAAAAGGTCCAAAATGCCAAACTATTTATTAAAAAAAAGATATTTCAAAACTTAGGTGAATATGTAATTTGAAGTACAAGGAAAAACTAAGATAATTTTACAAAATCTGTCCGGGTAGGGTGAGGTTCAAAAAATACACTAAGTTTGATTGGGGTTTAGTCACTAGGTCACTAGATAATGAAAATATTTTTGGTACAACTTAAATGCAATGCTTTTTTTGAATTTTCTCAGTACCACACAACTCAAATATATCTTCTTCTTTTTTCTTTCTTCTAAATTGTCATCAACAAGCAACCATGATAGAGAAAAAAAAAAACCCACATAACAGAAATTGAATAGCCAACAGATATCAAGTAATGCATGTGAGACTGATCCAGCTTCACGAACCAATACACATGTAAGATCGACCTTATATAGCAGATCTATAAGTCAAACATACACTAAAACCATTAACTTACCAATAATAACATTAGTACCAACATAATTAAGAAAATCATTAATATTCTTGGTCTATTAGGTGCAAATTTTTTGCATTTTTGTTATCATTATCATTTATTACAAAACAAATATGCTTAAGTTATGCATACTACTTACTAGAATATCCAGTGCTCCAAAAATTGTCCCAAACCATGATGCAAAGGTGTTGATGGAAGCCGGGTCCGACACATCAAGGCGAAAGAAGTGTACATTAAGTCCTTGGTCTCTTAGTGCCTCGATTGCCTTGTGGCCTTTCTCTATGTCTCTAGCTGTTAAAATCACAGTCAATCCCAGTTCTGCCAAGCGCTTCACGATTGCAAAACCAATCCCTTTGTTGGATCCTGTGACAATAGCCACCGTGTCCTTGGACCACCATCTTCATGAAAAATAAAATGTTACATATGAAATAATATGTTACATATAATTTGTTGCCATGAAAAACTATATAAGTGTGTGAGAGAGAAAGAGAGAGGGTGCTTTAGTTGCTTACTTGGTTGAGGGGAGGGAAGGAGAGGAAAAAGGGGCATCTAGTTCCTTGGAGTACACCATTGTTTGGAAGACAAATGGTGCAATTTGTGTATGGAAGGGCGTGATAGATGCTCTCTCTCTCTCTCTCTCTCTCTCTCTCTCTCTCTCCCTCTCTAGATATATAAGGTAAAAATGAGCTAGGCAATAGTGCAACGGTGACAAAAAAATATTATACCACAAGGCAACGTGCGGTTGTATTATATATCTAACTAAAAAAAAAGGGTCCTAGCCAGCGTGGATTTGTAATTTTGTGTGAACAGAAAGCTATCCCAACCTTATGTTGAAATTTTGTTCATTCTTGCATCAATCAACGGCACACTCAGTCAGTCATGGTTTTAAAAACCGGACCGGACCGTTCAGTTCGACCGGTTGAACCGGAAATCAGTGTCTAATCCGATTTGGTTTAAAAAAAAAAAACCAAAAACCTGTAAAAAATAACCAAAAACCGGAAACCGGCGGTTTGACTGTATAAACCGCGAACCGGCACGGTTGAACCAGTTTTGGTCTGGTTCTGCTGATTCCAAAACTCACCATTTTGAAGCTTAAAACTACACAATCCAGCAACCCCACCCAAACTCACTGCTACTAAAAAAAAAAACCAACCTAAATCAGCAGCCGCCGCCGCCAAAATCAAACCCAAGCCGTGCCGTCCAAACCCACCACCAATATACAACACTAACACCACCACCACTTCCAATGTCTAAAAAAACACAAACAAAAAATGCTTGCAAAACAAAATCACAAATCCTTAACAACTAAACAAACACACAACACACCAACTGTCACTCCATTGAGATTTTGCAAGGAAGAAAAAGAAGAAGAAACTTTGAGAACCCAAAACAAACACACAACAACTAAGAGCAGTCAATCCATTGAGAGTTTGTAAGCAAGAAAAAAAAAATGTTGAGAGGGGAGAGCCCAAAGGTGGTCGCCAATCGGACGTGATTCTTCTTCTTCCAACTTTCTCTTTCTTTCTTTCTCTTTCTTCTTTCTTCTTTTAGTCAGTCAACTAAGGGACGACTTGGACTTTGTTAAACTTGAAAGCTTTGCCATTTTTCTATTTTATTTTTACCTCTATTTCTCAACCACACATTTATGCAACCTTTTCTTTACTTTGTCAGGTGAAAGGATTTCATGTCCATTGCTTCTTTTTTTCTTTTTTTAAGTTAGATATTAAGCTTAGAGCATTCGCATCCGGTGAGGTAAAGCTCACCTTTAGCAAAAATAGATAACAGTGTTTACAAAAAATCACAAAAACACACCCACATCCTGGTTATTTAAAATAGCTCAATTTTTTGCTAACTGCTACAGTACTCGGTATTGATACCGAGTACTGTTGCTCAGGTAAATCTATTTTTCCTCTTATTTTATTAACTCTCTCTCTCCTCTGCTATCACTCTCAGATCTCTCTCCTCTCTCTACTCTGCTTCTCTTTCGCTATCTTCATTGTAGGTGAGAAAATACTAGAAGGCGGTGGTGGCTAGGTTTGCGGTGGCTGGGTTTTGATTTTGTGGCGGGTCTGACTGTGGGTTTTGGTTTCTGCGGTGGACCAGATCGTGAAACCTAAGGGGCATCCAACATGGATCGGGCTTATGGAGCCCTTAGGAGAGTTGGACGAGAAAGCCCGGGCTTATGGGTTGCCGGAGTGGGTTTGTGGGTATGGGTTGCCAGTAGTGCTGTGGGTTTGTGGTGGCTGTGAATTTTTGTGTGATGGTGGTGGCTCCGTGGGTGAGTGATTTGTTGTTGGCGTGGGGTGCGGGTCGCCGGCATGGGGTGTGGAGTATGGGTGTGGCCGTGTGGGTTGCCGGCATGTGTGGTTGGGGAAGTGTGGGGAAAAAAAAATGGGTGTGGCCGTGTGGGTTGCCGGTATGTCTGTTGGGAAAGCGTGGGAAAAAAAATTAATATTTTAATAGGAAGTAATGTAAAATAAAGAATGGGATGAGAGATGTTATGTAAAGTTGATAGGTAAAGTAGAAAAATGATGTTTTGAAGAGGTAAAATAGCTTAACTTTTTGCTAATGGGATGTGAATGCTCTTAGTGTCTAATGTTGTTCTCGTTGGATTTTTTTGGTTGGCTTTATCTTATTTTGCATCTAAAACAATTATTTTAGTCAAATATTATCCAAAGGCTCAATTCATAAATTTTTTTTTTTTTTAAATGATTACAAAAAAATGGTAAGATAACCTTAATAATTTATTTAAGTCTTTTGGTAATTTGCATCGGAAAAATGGTAAGATAACCTTCGTTTTTTTTTTTTTTTTTTTTTTTTAACAAAATATAAGATTTGGAAACTCATATAAAGTGTTTTAAAATGTGTTATATATTTTTTAATCCAATATTATTAGTTACAAATTGTTTATGTATTTATTTAATTATTTATATAATTTTAAAATTATTAATTAAATTATTTATGACGTCACCGGTTCGACCACCGGTCCGACCCGGTCGGACCAGTATACGGGAACCACTATCTTCCGGTTCTCTCTCCGGTCCGATTTTTAAAACCATGATTTTGGGCTCTTGTTCTTTCGTTCCTTGCTTTGTATCGACGTGTAATATTTTTTATTTTATTTTTTAATATCGGTTTAGATGAATAAGATGCAAAATTAAAAAATAAATAAATAACTTTCGTCTAAAATTAGTATACCCGATTTGGTTTGGACTTTTAATCGAATCTTGTGGTTGGGATTTCAGCAACGTTGCTCTTGTGGTGGTGGTTGTATTCAATTTACAACCTTTTATTTCAAACAAAGTTTTGGCCCCCAATTAATAATACTTCTAGTTGCATACTTTTAAGATCAAGGATAATATCTTGTTCATCTTTTCCCGTCGCTTGACTCCTGTTATTTAAAGTGTTACTTATCTATAAAATAGTAGTTAACCCATGCAATATTCCATATTCAATTTTGGTGGAATTATGACTATTCTTTTGTATTAATAATATTCAATATACAATAAGATAGGGAGAAAAAGCAACACTAAGGCGATATGCTTCAATTGAGACTTTGTCATCCATGATAATGGATTGAAGGATAAGAATGTGTGGTTCAAGACCTTTTATTAAATGCTTGTGTAACAGCTTTTTTATCCGGATATATAAACTCGCTTTTTAGCTACATCAGCTAGTATTGTAGCAGAATGGAAAAAAAAAAAAAAAAATGGTCTTATATAAGAGAATATAATTGTTGGAAATATACAACCGTTGTAATATATGACTGTTGGAAAATGTGACCTTTTAAAAAAACATGACCATTACAAATGAAGAAATAATATTTAAATGAAATATATATAGAAAAAAAGACTAATATAGGTGTATGTGAATAGTGGTGATTAACTAAAATAGAAAAAGTGGACTGTTTAGCTAAAACTTTTATTGAGCCTAATGCTAATGTTCTAAGCTAATAAGCTCATTAGATCAGGTCACTGCATAGCCCAAAACAAAAAAAAAAAAACTTATTAGAAGCAGCCAAAAAGAGTTAACCAAGCCATAAGCTTCGACAGTCGAAGTCTTCTTTCTCTCCTATCAATGAAGACTACTATAGAAAGATGAAGGTCATGTCTAACCAATTGCTTTGTTGATATTTATTTATTCAAACTAACAGTTGTGCGAACTACAATTCTTGCGGTTTATGTGAGATGATATTATTATAACTGGCAGTGATACCTCTTATATCTCCACGTAGATTCGGATGATTGATGAAAGAAACACCAAACATATCCCAAACTTTTCGCTCCCACCGGCCGACTCATGGAAATAGACTGACTACCATAATCGTGCGGTTGTATGCTAGCGTGGATTTGTAATTTTGTGTGAACAGAAAGCCATCGCTACTAGACCTGGCAAAATCTGACCTGGACCCATTTTTCAACCTGAACCCGAAGGAAAAATATGGGTATGGGTAGGGGTTTTTCGACCCGGGAACAAAGATGGTATCAACCCGTACCCGACCCGTAAAATGATGGGTCGGGTCGGGTCAACCTGCGGGTCACATGGGTCAACCCGTTTTTCAAAGGATTTTTTTTTTTTTTTCGGAGTCTATATTATTATGTTAGGAATTAAAGTATTATGAGAGTTTTTTTTTTTTTGAATGATTTGGAATTTGACTATTATAAAAGTTCACATAATGTCAATTAAAAAAACAATTCTTAAATTAAATTTGTATTTGAAATAGGCTAGACTTAACCAAATCAACACACAAAATTGGATGTTCTTTCTTGGTAGAAAGAGAATTGCAATCTATTTTCTTAGTTTTATTTAATGGCACACGCTCTTTTGAGTATTATTATAACTGCGTTTACTTCTGAATCAACTTTTAGCATTTGAGGTAAAATTCTTAGTATCAATCTTGTCTTTTGCCAAAAAGTGTAGAAACTTTGATTTGCACTTAAAGTTAATTAAATGGATTTGAAGATAATTTCTAATCCATTAATAGAATAGCCATATTTATTAACTTTTAAATATTTATTGACCCATTTACATTGTATACTAAAGTTATATTAAAACTTTGTATTATAAATGAAAATATTAATGAAATTACTCACCAGCTTGAGGTGCAATTTTCAAGTATAAATATTTTCACTGCTAGAACTACTACCAACTTCGAGTAGATTGAGGTCCAATTCATATTAATTTATTTAGTTTTTTTTTTTTACCAAACATATTATGTTTTATTCTTGAAACTTTATATATATTGTCATCTTGATAGGTAATTTAATTTAATTTCATAATTTTCATTCAACTAATACATCTAAGGAGGTTCAATTAGCAAAAAAAAAAAAGTACATCTAAGGAGGTTGATAATTTGATATGGTCTATGACATCTAGTATTTTTTTTCCCATATTCTTTTATTTGTGAGTGTTTTTGTTTATGTGTTCTCTTATTTGTATTGAAAGGAAGACAAAGAAAACTAAATGATAATTTTGGACTATAGGATCAAGTTTATTTTCATTTTTTATATATATATTTTTTCATGTGTAAAAATACGGGTCAATCCGGTTTTGACCCGACCCTTAAAAGACCGGGTAAGGGTCATAGGTTATGCAACCCGTTTTTTTTACCCGAACCAGCATGGGTCGAACCCGAACCCGATTGACCCGACCCGTTTGCCAGATCTAATCGCTACCTTATGTTGAAATTTTGTTCATTTTTGCATCAATCAACGACACACTCACACAAGCATTTGTTTTTATTATCGTTATTGTCAAACTTTCATTAAAAATATGCTCCTATTTTGGACATTCCATAGGGTAATGTATATATGTTAGCATATGATTATCACCGTAACTAACATATTTATTATGTTATAACATTGACAATGCCATATTATCACGGATCTTTGTACGGGCTAAGAGAACAACTAACATATTCTTTAAAATGATATATATATATATTGTATTTTTTTTTTCCTTCTTTAAAAGGTGAAATTAACCATATATATAACGTCCACAGATTCAATAGAGTAAGGAATATGATAATCATGTGTTTTTTAAGCTTTCAAACTTGATTCAGATCTGTATTTTTTTTTGTTTGACTGTTGACACTTGAGATTGAAGTTTCAAATCTTACCATTTTGATTCTGAATTATTATCTAATGACATCATGCACACGTATGCATTGTATCTACCATGGTGACTAGCAGGGATTTTAATGCTACATAAAAACACTATACCAATGACCTGACAGAAATCAAGTGGTAGATATATTTTTTTGATAAAAAGTGGTAGATATATTTATTCTTTGGTACGAGGAAGGATACATATAGCTCAAGCTATATGTAATTTAATTCCTAAAATTGCATAATCCGAACTTCCATGAACTTTCAACTTTCTCCTCTCTCTGTAGAGTCCTTCCCTCTCTGAGTTTTTCCACCTCCCTGTGAGTTCCTTAACCCCTCCATCTAACCTTAGACCCCCTCCATCTCCCTCCATACATATCTGCGCATTCTCCCCATTACAACCCCTCTTTCCATAAACTCATCCTTTCCCCTGCACCTCACTATATTCCTCAACTCAATGCCATATATCACCTTCCTTAACCCCTCCATCTAACCTTACACCCCCTCTATCTCCCTCCATATATATCTGCGCATTCTCAACCATTACAACTGCTTTTTCCATTAACTCATCCTTTCCCCTACACCTCACTATATTCCTCAACTCAATGCCATATATCACCTATACCACAGGTTTATCACCTTAACTGCCCATTGTACCTATCAAATATGGAAAACCATACATCAAACACACTTGCTCAAACAAATCCTGCAACAAGAAATGCAATCATTCAAACAAACAACACCTCCACATATAAACCAATATCTCTCAAACCTGATCCCACAACCACAGAAAACCTCACAAAACTCACTCTCATTGGCAAGATAATCTCAGCCAAAGATGTCAACTACAACAAAGTCATTGCCATCATACAAAAAGCTTGGAAAGACAACCACGGATTATCCATTGCCTCCCTTGGCCAAAACACTTTCCTATTTAAATTCACCTCAGAAAATGACCTGCAACACACAATTTCTTCTGGGCCCTGGAATATAGATGGAAAGCATCTTATTCTCAAATACTGGACCCCAGGAACTCTCCCCCATGATTTGGACTTTTCCACAACAAGCTTTTGGATCCAAGTCCACAATCTTCCTATAGATTACATGACAGAAGAAAATGCTAAGCGTATCAGTGCTCATGTGGGAAATCTCCTCAAAATTGATATCAATGAAAATGACACTATCACTGTAAGTTGGCATTCAACCCACCATTGATGGTTTCAACTTCTTCACCAAGAACTAATTAGTTATATTATTACATAATAAAGTTAGCTAAGTGTAGTAGATTCATGAAAAAAGTGACGGTACTTTAATTATAGCTTACCATTTTTATAAGTTATAAAATAAATAAATAAAATATTGTGAAGAGGGCAAAACTTACATACAATAAGTTAGGTCCTGTCCATGCAGTTCCCTTCTTAAAATTAAGACACGTGTTCATTTAACTCCAGCACTAAACAGACGTTAACTTTTTTGTCCACTTCTCACAGCAGCTCTCTCTCTCATCTCACTTCTCTCTCAGTTCAGCTACTCCCTCTCTCTCATCTTAGCTGCTCTCTCTCTCATCAGGCCGCCATTACCGAGCTGAACACCACTCCACAGAGAAGCCTCCTCCAATCACACACCGAAAACTCAAACCCAATTCACAGCCCCAAACCCAAACACCATAACCATAAAGTCAGAATCACATACTCCATCAAAAACCCGTACCACCGAAAACCAAAGTATTAAACTCCAAAATCATCCCAGCCCAATATAGCCACAACTTCAAATCACAAAAACAAAAACAAAAATTATAATACAACTATAATCTACAAACGCAGAATCAAAAGGCAAAAAAAAAAACAATTTTTCCCAAATCTAGGCACAAAGAATTTCCAGATTTTCCTAGATCCAAATAAAACCAAAAAAATCATTCAAATAAATAAAATAAAATAAAATAAAAAAACCACCATGATCAGGATCCAAATCGATTTGGGCTCTTCGTCGCACTTTTGGTTGGAGTCTTGGAGATGGGATTTATACGACGTCGTCGAAGCCGTTGCTAGCATTATTGTTGTGTTCTTCTGGGTTTGCTTTCGTGGTACTGCTAGTGTTAGTTTTCTTCTTGGGTGTTTTTTTGGGTTTGGTTTCTTTGGACTTTTTCTCTTCTGTTGTGGATTTTTTGGAGGAAGCCATTGTTTTACAAGGGGAAAGGGGGTTTGAGTTTTTGACTTTATGGGTTATGGTGTTTGGGTTTGGGGCTGTGTATGGGGTTTGAGTTTTCGGTGTGTGATTGGAGGAGGCTTCTCTGTGGAGTGGTGTTCAGCTCGGTAATGGCAGCCTGATGAGAGAGAGAGCAGCTAAGATGAGAGAGAGGGAGTAGCTGAACTGAGAGAGAAGTGAGATGAGAGAGAGAGCTGCTGTGAGAAGTGGACAAAAAAGTTAACGTCTGTTTAGTGCTGGAGTTAAATGAACACGTGTCTTAATTTTAAGAAGGGAACTGCATGGACAGGACCTAACTTACTGTATGTAAGTTTTGCCCTTGTGAAAAAATTGCTCTTTCACAAATGAGTATGTCATTGCCATGTTAAAAATTAACCATGTTTAAGTTCTCTACTTTTCTTCTCACATGCCAAAGTAAACACAAGATATGATTCGTTCAATTGGACTACAGAGTACAGAAACAACTTAATTAAGAATTTAAGATGTAGTCAAAGAAATCTAATTTGTTGGGCTACATTACGGATCTTGAATTTCATTTTAATTTATCCTGTTGCTCGATTATTTGTGCATATACTTCTACTAACATTTTTCTATATATATATTTTAAAATCTGGATTGCTATGACCCTAACATATCAATTATATATGCTAATCAGGAGTAATGCTTCCTCGGTCACACTAGTGTATTTTATTGGGCATGACCAATGATTTGTATAGCATTATAATCTCATAGCGTCAATTTTCACATGAAATTATTCGCCACAGGTTCCACGCTTTGCTATTTTATATGAGAGAGAGAAAGAGTGAGTCAGAGAGAGAGATCCTCATTAGTCGTTCCTCCATGTGAAAATAACAATAATATTTGGTCAAATAAAATCTCACTTCAAACTTTGAAATCAATCTTTCCATAGCTTGAAATTAGTGAGAACCTCACATGTCCAAGAATATTAACAGTTATTTTCTTTATAATAATTAATCATTATTGTTCTATAACTTAGAATCAATAATACTTGTACCACCCAAGTAAAATCTTCCAGTTGGTAGCTCCCCAGGTTGAAGCAAGGCCAGCCTAGCTCCAATATCAGCGGCATCATCGGCAGTGTGCGTGCCCTTACCACGAGTCATGGATGTCTGAGTGAAGCCAGGACAATAGCTATTCACACTTATACCTCTTCCCATGTATCGCTTTGCCAAAACCCTTGTGTATGCATTTAGTGCAAGCTTTGATACTGCATAGTCTGTCCATAATTCTGGCCACCCTTTACTCTCCCATGTTCCATTCTTCACAGTTTGAAGAAACAAACTTACCATAGCCTCAATATGCTCCTCTGACAAATTTTCACTTTGTAGTATATTTTTTATATTAGGGTTTTTCAGCTTCTGCATGCATGAAGGAATAGGTATAAGTAATAGATAGTTAGGAAAATATTGCTAAGCATATATATGTTGTTCATATTGAGAAGTTAGGATACATTTTGTAATCATTGTACAGCAATACTTAACCAAATTTCTTTTTTATATTAGAATTTTCGGTTTGAATGTCAATGCAATCGAAGAAGTAGGTGTAAATAACTTTAAATAGAGAGAAGGATTAAAGTTTGTTGACTATGGGCACAACAAATAGTTGCTTCTTTCTCAAAAAAGGTTTATGACAAGATACTTAAACACCAATTCATGCCTCAACAAATACTTTATTTCAAGAGATATGATTTAAGCTACCTGTTATTCCATATCAATCTTGTTCTAATGATAATGTTCTTAAGCTAAAGGTTGGAGACATACCATGTGAGACTAGTTAAATGATTGCGTATAGGGCATGTCTTCTTCAACTTTTTAAGGGGTGTTAAAGGAAAAGGTATTTTATGTAACGTTTACATATAATATTACTCTCACATGGGGGTGGACCTTGCAAGTGTGAGACCTACTTCCATATGAGAGATATGTTGTATATAATCGTTACATATAATACCACATCGTATTAGAGTACACTTTAAGAGTCCTAAAACTATTTTAACATATATATATATATATATAAATTGTCAAACGTTTGGCAATTTCGCTAAAGAGCTTTAAGAGATCCTTAAAACTTTGTTAAAGTTTTACAACTCATTGTTGATACTTTATAAATTCAAAACTTTAAAGCACTATTCATTATAATTTGTTCAACACTCAAAATGCTAAAATATTTTTAAATTAATATTCTATATCAAAAAGTTTTACTACTAAAATTCTACGGGTAAAACTCTACTTCCTACAACAATAAATATCAATTTGGCATATAGAATCTGTCCGTATTACCTGATATATTTTAAAATTTTAAAGAAAATCTTTGAACTTATTCAATAATTTCTTTTGCACTAGTAAGCATACCATTTAACTAATGTTTCAAGGTTTAGATTGATTTACATCAAAATGCACTTAAATGGTAATGCAATTTCACTTACGTTTAGTGAGCCAAGTCTTGAGCTAATATTAAGAATCCGGCTTTTTGAATTGGAGTGACGAAACATGGGCAAGAGAGCCTCAGTCAGTAACTTGGCTCCATAGAAATTGGTTTTGATCACTGTCTCTGCATGCTCCACTGAATTCTCATTGATATCATTGAATGACACAGCCGCATTGTTCACCTGAAAAATATTTGTACGATAATTTTGTCATTACAGTGAAAGCACTTGAAGAAATGTTAGGAAATGGTTGAACTATTAGTAGTTATATAGACACTTGGTAATTTGGAAAATATTGAAACACAAACTAAAGAAGCAAAATGTTGATGATGTACTCGAATAGAGTATGAACAAAAAAATTGGATTTGAAGATTTCATTTATAATTTCTGACTTCCTTGCTCATATCTGCATTGATGTTTATGCTTAAATATTAAAAATAATAAATAAATAAATAAAATACAAAAATGACTTTTATAAATGGAAAATCACATTGGAATTAAACAAAAAGACACCTGATGTCAAAATAGTTTGGTTTTCAAGGCCTTAATTAATACCTAACACTACTATATATATAACACTACTATAAAGCATAATCACGACAAAACAATATTTTCTTATGACCTTTATTTTTTATTTTTCCCTTTTTTCAAGGCTACAAGTTTTAATGGGTCCCGTGCTGATGTGGATTTTTTAATTTTAAATACAAATATGATTGCATGAGAATCATCTTGAAAGACTGATATTTGACTTTAAAATTTGAAGAGAATCAATCCCAATCATAATCACAACAATGGTAATGATCTCAATGGTGAATCGATCTTATTGAAGAAATATTTCCATTTATATTAATTCCTAATAACAAAGATTAATTCTTGAGAAATTTATCAAAGCTTTATATATATTTTTTTCATGATATCTTAATATAGTAAGATTCTTTTGAGATTCAAATCATGTAATGACATTTGGTTTCCCAATGTATTACCATTAAATTTGGAATTAATTTACTAATAATAACATTTTTTTTTTTTGTTTTACCAAATATCAATTATTTATTAGCCTCACACAACTAGCACCTATGGGCTATGGGTTAGATTCCAGACCTTTACTTTTGGAATAGAGATAAGTATAGCATTATTAGGTTAAACGATCTTTAATTATTGTCTAAAATTGAATTTTAGGAATTTTTTAAAAGTTTGCATAGGAATTAAAAAAAAAGGTCCATATATATCATGTGGAAAATATTTTTTTAAAAGTCATAGGCTCATAGCCTCTCTCTCTCTCTCTCTATCTAAATATTTTCATAATTGAGATATAAAATATATATTTTACCATAAAACGAGTTTTTTTTTTTTTTTTTTTTCAGCTTTATGGGCTCAAAAGCCTTCTTGATGCGAACCAACCAAAATCTGACCCTCATATAGGGGGGAAAAAAAAAAAGAATTATTTTTTAATCCGACCCTTAAATTTAAGGCTTTTGAGGGAGCTCATTTTTTTAACAATTTTCTAACTTCATATAAATTAAGACATAAAAAATTATGTATGTAATTGCAAATAATTTTTGTGAGATGTTGTATTCCTTAATTTCTTTAATATAGCATTTTTCTTTTTTAAAAAGACCAAAAGGTCCAAAATGCCAAACTATTTATTAAAAAAAATATATTTCAAAACTTAGGTGAATATGTAATTTGAAGTACAAGGAAAAACTAAGATAATTTTACAAAATCTGTCCGAGTAGGGTGAGGTTCAAAAAATACACTAAGTTTGATTGGGGTTTAGTCACTAGGTCACTAGTTAATTATGTATGTAACAGTTATAAGATAATGAAAATATTTTTGGTACAACTTAAATGCAATGCTTTTTTTGAATTTTCTATCAGTACCACACAACTCAAATATATCTTCTTCTTTTTTCTTTCTTCTAAATTGTCATCAACAAGCAACCATGATAGAGAAAAAAAAAAAAAACCCACATAACAGCAATTGAATAGCCAACAGATATCATGTAATGCATGTGAGACTGATCCAGCTTCACGAACCAAAACACATGTAAGATCGACCTTATATAGCAGATCTATAAGTCAAACATAAACTAAAACCATTAACTTACCAATAATAACATTAGTACCAACATAATTAAGAAAATCATTAATATTCTTGGTCAATTAGGTGCAAATTTTTTGCATTTTTGTTATCATTATCATTTATTACAAAACAAATATGCTTAAGTTATGCATACTACTTACTAGAATATCCAGTGCTCCAAAAATTGTCCCAAACCATGATGCAAAGGTGTTGATGGAAGCCGGGTCCGACACATCAAGGCGAAAGAAGTGTACATTAAGTCCTTGGTCTCTTAGTGCCTCGACTGCCTTGTGGCCTTTCTCTATGTCTCTAGCTGTTAAAATCACAGTCAATCCCAGTTCTGCCAAGCGCTTCACGATTGCAAAACCAATCCCTTTGTTGGATCCTGTGACAATAGCCACCGTGTCCTTGGACCACCATCTTCATGAAAAATAAAATGTTACATATGAAATAATATGTTACATATAATTGGTTACCATGAAAAACTAAGTGTGTGAGAGAGAAAGAGAGAGGGTGCTTTAGTTGCTTACTTGGTTGAGGAGAGGGAAGGAGAGGAAAAAGGGGCATCTAGTTCCTTGGAGTACTCCATTGTTTGGAAGACAAATGGTACAATTTGTGTATGGAAGGGCGTGATAGATGCTCTATATATATAAGGAAAAAATGAGCTAGGCAATAGTGCGACGGTGACAAAAAAATATTATACCAAAAGGCAACGTGCGGTTGTATTTTATATCTAACTCAAAAAAAAGGGTCCTAGCTAGCGTGGATTTGTAATTTTGTGTGAACAGAAAGCTATCCCTACCTTATGTTGAAATTTTGTTCATTTTTGCATTCAATCAACGACACAATCACACAAGCATTTGTTTTTATTATCGTTATTGTCAAACTTTCATTAAAAATATGCTCCTATTTTGGACATTCCATAGGGTAATGTATATATGTCAGCATATGATTATCACCGTAACTAACATATTTATTATGTTATAACATTGACCATGCCAATTCAAAAAAAAAAAACATTGACCATGCCATATTATCACGGATCTTTGTACGGGCTAAGAGAACAACTAACATATTCTTTAAAATGTATATATATATATATATATATATATATATATATATATATATATATATATATATATATATATATATATTTCCTTCTTTAAAAGGTGAAATTAACCATATATATAACGTCCACAAATTCAATAGAGTAAGGAATATGACAATCATGTGTTTTTTAAGCTTTCAAACTTGATTCAGATCTGTATTTTTTTGTTTTGTTTGACTGTTGAAACTTGAGATTGAAAGTTTCAAATCTTACCATTTTGATTCTGAATTATTATCTAATGACATCATGCACACGTATGCATTGTATCTACCATGGTGACTAGCAGGGATTTTTATGCTATATAAAAACACTATACCAATGACCCGACAGAAATCAAGTGGTAGATATATTTATTCTTTGGTACGAGGAAGGATACATATAGCTCAAGCTATATGTAATTTAATTCCTAAAATTGCATAATCCGAACTTCTATGAACTTTCCTTTCCTACTCTATATCTTCAGTGCTAAGATTATTGCTCGTGGAAAATGATGTAACTTGAATAAAAATAAGATCGTCCTTGCGGACCCTAATGCACTGGCTTTTTTTTTTTTTTTTTTTTTTTTATGAAAGGCATATTAGGTAAACAAATGGAAATTATTGAGACCTCCATTTCTAACCCCAAGATCACAGATTTTCTGTTTGGAAGTCCCATTCTAATGTCCCTTAATTTTCAGGGGTTTAACTCTTTTTTGTCAGCCTAGTGATTCAAATTTCAAGTTGAAATTATTATTATTATTTAATTAAAACGACATAAATTAATTTATTAATAATTAAAGAAAATAATTTACAAGTATGTCACTATAATGGAGGTAATGAGGTGGACATGACCAATCCCATCACAAGAGAAAACCCAACAAAAAACTGAACACAAATTATAAAAAACACAAACATCAACAACAAAAAGTCAAATCTAAATGTCGAGGCACATAGATATATGAGGGACTAAGAAGGCCAATCCGGTCGGAGGAAGGGAGAGAGGACAACCCACGAGTGACTTATGGGAGAGTGGGGAATGACTCAGCCCAGACAAAGCGGGACTGGTTCACCGAGAAAGAGCCCACCTTTCGCGAAGTTCACGCAAGAAGAGATCTGTAGGAGAAGAACCACGGGCGCAAGATAGCAAAGGCTGATCATGCATCGATGGTCTTCTTTGGCAAGTTTCCAAAAAATGGCACAGGGAAGCTAGGGCTTCTCTCTCCTCAAGAGAGTGAGCTCAAGAGCCTCATTGACAAAGTTCAGTTCGAAATCAATTATTAATCATTTAACAAAGGGAGAAAAAGTAAATACTTTGCATGTATATATATATATATTAACAGTAGCGGGACCAGCTTGTGACCAGGGTGACACTCAATTTTGAAAAAAATACATTACCTATGTATATATCCTCTCAGACTCTCAATATTTTGCAAAACTCTTACTCTGTTGTCTCTCCATCTTCGCCATTCTGGTTTGGATCTTCGCGTTGTTGCTCCTTCTTTCCTTTTCTCTTCATCTTCTTATGACTTTTCTTCTTTACTATCATTTTTTTCTTGCTATTGACTTAGGAGTCAAGACCAACACTTTATCTTTAATTGGCAGCTAACTCAACTACCCTCCCTGCTTTTCATTTTTCTCCAACCACGTGGATCCCCCTCTCCCACTCTCTTCACTTTTTATATTTTGCATTTTACTTTTTTGATGGGATGTTTTTTGTTTTTCAGTTTTTATAATTGATTGAATGACTATTACGTTAGTTTCACTTCTTTTTTTTTTCTTTTTTTCTACCGTAGTTTCACTTCATTTAATAACTAATATATTGGAATGTCATCTTATATCACTTACAATTTTATAACCTTCTAATCAATAATATATATTAGGATTTTTAGAAGTTTACCCACTAAAAAATTAAGAAAAAAAGTTTAAGTAACAAAAAATAACCCAAATAATATCATAAAAAATTAGTTCAAAATCACAACAATATCAATAATAAACCCACAAGCTCACGTCGTCGGCTAGTCCTGGCTCTTGAGTCTTAGTCCTCTTGCTCTCTCCCTCTGACCAGTAATTTTATTCCCATCTCTCTCTCTCTCTCTAATATGAAGTTTGAAATTACTCAAATGTTTTTATTTCTATAGGAGTCGATCAGACACTCTTGATTTTATCTTAGTTGATTTTATTTTATTAGTTGATACTTTGTGGTTGATTTTTAGTTTTGTGTGAGATTAAAAGGTGTCCATCCTGAATTAAATTCTTGGATATATATACTTGGATCCATATTGATGAAATCATAAATGAAAAATATTTTAGGTAGAAATTTGACGTACAGTTTTGACCATTAATTCTGATTTCCGTTCAAAATGTATGTAAAGAGGGTTACAAAATTCAATTCACTTTGGTGCAATTATGGAGAATTGGATTTCAGTTTGAAGTCCTGATGAGTGCATGTTTAGTATATTCTAGCTACCCCGGCCCTTCGTCTCTCTCTTCATCTAAAATCACACTTCTTTTCAATCGTCCCAATACATTCATCCTAAAGTCTTTCTCTCTTTTATATATTTTCATTGTTTATGAGCGAGAGAAAAATTTGAGATGATTCCATGCATCTGACTGCTGGAATGATTAGAAATAATGTTCATATGGAGATAGTTGACGTAAAATAATACTGTTTGTGCTTGCATGCTTGGAATCCACAGATTAAAGTGGTGTCATGCTTAAAAAGCAACAAACACAAACTAACAAACTGCTTTAATTAATATTAATTTGGTCATGATAAAATTTGACCCTTTTCTGTAATTGGTTCTCATCCCTTCTTTCCATGCCTAGCTAAGTTTAGGTTGGGGACCTCCAAATTTCTTTGAGGACTATATATCAGTTTTATATGTGCAAAAGTTAAGATTAGGCAGGTGGTTAAAGACTTTGTTTAGTAAAAATATCAAATGCATGTGACCGCCGCCACTATATATATATTGTTTACAACAACTTATTAATATTAAGAATGAAATGAGAATTTCTGTAGTTTCCAGGAATCAAAAGAATGCAGTCTCTTTCCTTTTTTTTCTCTTCTAGAGTGGACTCGTCTTTTGACGAGATGGTTGAACCGTTCTTGGTGAACTTATATGTAAATCAAATAATAACATGAAGGGCAACCTTTTCTAGTAATGGTTCATAAAATATGCAACGTGATACTTACATTCACATATTAAAACACGTGATGAAAGTTTATATGGTACAAAATATATATATGTATGTTCTTTCCAGTCAAGGTTTTAAAGAATTTATTAAAAAGTTGACACAGAAAAAAAAATAAAAATAAAAACAAAAATAAGTACAATATTATTGTATTGTATACGGAATTGAATGAAAAGTTCAAGATAAACATACTCTACCATATAATAGGCATTAATATTCACTATTTTCTTTTATCTCTTCCCTTTTACTATTTATTTTGAAAACAAATAAATAACAGACCATGTATGGTACATAATATAAAGCATATTCGTTCATGTCAAGATTTTAAAGAAACCATTAAAAATTCAACACATTTATTCACTTTTTTATTTTTTCTAAATACTTGAGAACAAACAACAAATGGACCATAAAAAACAGATGGAGGGATTAATCCATCTGTGCCAGCTTTAAAAACCAATGTGAAAAAGATTAACAGTCCTGTGGGGAAAAAATAGTACTTTATTAATATAATTGTGACACACCTTACAAAGAAATATTAAAATGGATTCACATTTTGTGAAAATGATGGAAACGATTTAGAAAACAAAGGTAAATGGGAATGGGAAAATGAACGGTCAAAATTAGCCTAACAAGTAAGAACTTGCTTCCTGCAAAACCACCATTCATTTTTGTAAACATAGGCAAACTAATAGAAGATTTAGCCCATGATCGTTTGTGAGAATAAATTAAATCCCAGTTCATTTCAGTGAAATGAGATTTGTTTTGGGGTTTAATATGGGATGAGTTTAATTTGTTATATTTTCAAAGTTCAAGGTTTAATCTGGATCCAAAATTTACTTGGACGTTTTCACACCATGTTGAAGCTATGAAATTTTTTCTATGATAAAGGACTTCATAATGGTGAAACTTAAAAGGCTGCAAGATATAGTTGGATCATGTTTAGATAATTGGGGAGTTAAACTTTTATTCTGAATTGAAAACCAATCTAATTGACTAGAAGATGAAATGCAATTACAACATCCCCCTGGGACAATTTCAATTCTTGGAATTCAACTTTCAAAGAGGATAAAATCATTCACAAGCCTAAGAAAGATAAATTAGAACAATTGAGTAAAGAAGACTTCGTTTTCAGTAAATAGTAACTCAAGAAAGGATTTTCATGGCTCAGGTTGCATTTTCTCACATTCTTCTCTGATCGACTGGAAAAGAACCGAGGATAGATATCGTTCTCCAAAGCTGGGAAACACAACCTACAAGCATTTTGAATCCTTAAATGAGTTTGATATGTGCAATAATAACAAAGACTATTTGAAGTAATTAATTAAATATTTTAACAGCATATAGAACTTTTAAGTGCCATGTGCCATAAAGAGAAGACCAGTTTCTCCAAACTACAAGTTCCACCATTTATAAATAGTTAGTGCGGATTTAAGTATTTGAGTGTTTTTTTTTAGGTAGATTTAAGTATTAGAGTGTTCCGGTTGCTGACGACAAACAGTTCAAAAAGTGCTGATGATGAGAACCACAATTGCTAGAACCAACTAGAATGCTTGAAGTGGTCCATACTCTTAAAGTGCTTCTACCTCATTAGAAACTAAGTTCATACAGAAATTTACCATGTGTTAGATGGCTAGAGAGCAGAACACCAGTCAACCAATCAAGAAAAATACAAACCAACCTATTAGCAGCCCTGAAAGTAATTTATTGGTTTGACCAGTGCCATAAGAACAAGGTCAAACCCACAGACCTGAATGGATTCATATGTGACTGCTCTATTTTTTGGCTCAACACAACCAAAAGCAGAACATTTAAAATACATTGTTGAAGATAAAGAATTAAATAGAAAAAGGAGGCAACTATAAGTAAAGTATGCCACCAATAGTGCAAAACACACCAAATGACAAGATGGGCACCAAAACTTGACTGATTAGCTTTCAGTTGGTCCATGAATAGAAGAGTATTAAGTTTATCTAGAAAGGTCCTTGTGCCAACTTTGCATTTAATCAAAAGTACATAGCATGTTCACACTTAGTAACACTCTCATTGCAGCTTGAAATGCCTTTTCTTTATGGTCAACTTAATGATATTCTATCACTAAACAGCCAGAAAATAAGTATGTAATTGGAATACAAAAAGGCCATAGTGTCATCTTTTTACTTCTGGTGCACCATCTAATTTAAATAAAATTAAGTTCTATTGTTTCACTAGATAAAATGAAACCGATCAATAACAGCCACTTCATATTTCTAGAAAAATAATACAAATAATAGAAGATGAGCATACATGTTACTGCAAAACGCTAGATACATACAGATATAAAAGCTCTAAAAAGGTTAAACCACGGAGACTAAGGATTCAAGTCTCAAAGCATAAATCTAGTTATATGACATGTGCAAACAACTGCAGCATTTTAAGATGTGCTGGTATGAAAGGTGTCTCCCAAAACCAAAGGCTAGGCAGAGCCAATATAAAATCAGCCACCAGCTAATTCATAGACCAGCCTATAACCCAAACTACCCAATATTATACCATGTCATTTCCTAGTTGTATGATTGGGTGGGTGTATTTTGTCTGTTCCCTCTCCATTCTCCTTCTCTTTTTTCCTCTATTTTCAACATAACAAATAATTAGTTAACATGCTCCTCATAGAGGTTTACATGTTTAGTCAATCAAAGTGTTGTCTTTTAGTTAGATTAACTTCTCTTATAATTTATAAACCATATCAGAGGAAACATGTGTTGTAGGGCATGTGCCCTACAATCGATTATAGACATGTGACAACACAGGTGTTCAATGAAAGAAGAGATGATAGCACCTTTTGAATAATGCCGACAAACCTATATGTATATCAATAAAGAAGTTATGACCCTGGCTAATGAGCTCTAGCTCAACTGGCACCTCCTCCCCTTGCAAGTGCTACCCTGCTAGATAGAGGGTGAGTCTTGAACCCATGAAGAGAGAGAAAGAAAAGGACCACGTTTGACATTTTTTGTTAGGTAAGGTATGATATTAGTTAATCATCCAGGGAAATCTCTGCTTCCTGAAAATGTTTCATTAAGGATTTCTTTATGCCTTGTTACTTTATACCTGCCATTTTTACTGATTCTACCTAATCATTTAACTGTTGAAGTTGTTTTATGTTCTCAGAATGATATTTTAATTTTCCACAGTGGGTAACTTTCTTCTTTCTAGTGCTGCAGCTCACTCAAGATGGATTTATTTCTCACTAGTCTCATTGTCAATTTAAAAAAAAAAAGGAACATACCGCAATGAGCTTCCCTGCATTCTCAGGTCTCTTTCCAACCTTCAATGCGGCAGCAGCTGCAGCTCCAGAGGAGATGCCCACCTGATTAGCAAAGAAACCATTTGAGAAAAGAACAATAATTTAGCAAATAAATACATGCATACGTACCTTAACACATGCACATATGTATGTATGTATTTATGTTTATGTATATATAAGAGAGAGAGATAGGGAAGGCTTCCTTTTTTTAATTGGTAAATAATTAACTTACCGAATGGAGGGTATTTTTTTTTTTTTTTTGGGGGGGGGGGGGGGGGGGGGTGTGGGGGGGAGGTGGTGGTTGAGGCTAAAGGAAAGTACAAAAAAACAAAATTATTAAGAAGAAATTCACATATAACATAAAGAGGTTGTGCCCTCATCAACTCAGAAGAAGAAAAGGCATATTGACAACATGCCACTACTTCCGATCACTTTGAGTGGGCCTCAGCGAAATAGGCCCGACTTCTGTCAATGATCCCCCCCCGCGGTGATCACTTTGAGTGGGAATGTGCTAGTATACGCACAAAAAATCCAACCACGTGATACTAAAAAATATATGGGAAAAAACAATCTATTGCCATCTTAGTTGATTTACAAGTTCTGTTGGTTCCTTTTCAATTAACTAAATAATATTAATGAACTAGATGTAGATCTTCCTAGTGAGAAATTCATGACTATAATGTAACTGCTCTTTATATATATATATATTGGAGGAGGTGCCATTTGCTCTCTGGGTATGTTTACATAAGTAAAATGATTACTAAACCTGATAAAACTTCCAATTTGTCTGGTTTATCCATGTGGACACAGAGGGGCATGCATATACACCAGGGAATACTGTTCCAATTTGTCTTCATCTTAAATTTAAAATGGTCAAAAAGACAAATACAAGGCACTAACCAGCAACCCTTCCTGGAGTGCTAATTGCTTTGCAGTTTCAACAGCTTCATCACTGGATATCTGCCAAATCACAGCATGTAAGAATTGAGTAAAACGCACAAGAAAAGAGTTAATTTACATGAATTACACTAGTGCCTGCATGGCTACACATACTGCGCATGTGCTCACTAATTAAAGATACATGCTTTACACAGTGGACCATTAAAACAAAAAAATAAGGCAGGAAAGGCATTGAAGCCAAAGTCTAAGCATTTTTTTTTTCATTTTCTTTCGGAAGACTATTGTAGCAAGAAGAATATACTAAATCTATTTTTTTTTTTGTGAAGGCCAAAGACAACCTATGTTCATATTTAGGCAAAGTCCTATGTGTCATGTTATTGGATGAGTATGTACTGCAAAAATAAGGTCACTGGAAGACCCTCATTAGTCATCTCCAGTCTTCATTTGCACTGGGAAAAATGTCATATCTGCGCTAGTGTAGGTTGCATTACATAGCAGCAACAAAGATAACAACCAATCGATAATTATGATCCATAACTAAAAAATGTTAGTAAATTCTGATATTTAGCATCTGCATATACAATAATGCCAAGTAATAAACTTGATTCCGCTGAATTAGTTCTATACCAATAACATAAACAAGAATCAATTGCATAATGATACATAGATGCAACAATATCAAAATTCTGTGTTAACATAATCAAAGCTTGTATTTCCCAAATCAACAAAAGTCCCATTACTTGGTCTTGATGTGGTCAGTTATCCATGACCTAAGGAGATTCCACAACCTTCCTAGGGGATGGAGTAAAGAAACAAACAGAAATAATCCTATTGAAGAGAATATTATCATAGAAGCAACACCTACGTCTATGATTTCATCAACCACTTCTTGATCCAAATTCCTGGGTACAAAACCAGCTCCAATTCCTTGAATCTTGTGAGGACCTGCATATAAATGGTAGTAGCAGAATCAAAATAAGTAAAATTTCAAAAACTAAGTATTAGGATATATTAGACTTAACTGATAATGATAAGAAAGGTTATTTGTTCTCTCACCAGGTTTTCCACCAGAAAGTATGTTGCTTTCTGAAGGCTCAATACCAATTACCTGTTACATCATGGAATCCAATGAGAATGCTCAAATAAAATAAATAAACAAATAAATAAGGCAAAAGAAGATAGCCCTTTGTTTGAAAAAAAATTCCCCGCCATCAGACAATTATATACCACAAAATGCATGAAACTCCCCATCCCCTCCATATGACATGTTTAAGGAGCAATTTGGCTAGTTAGCACGTGACACAAATATGTAAGACAAATATCCTACATAAAAAAGGCAAACTTTTACCTTTATTTTAGGATTTTTCTGTTTAAGGAACTGACCAACACCAGAAATGGTTCCACCAGTTCCAATGCCTGCTATAAATATGTCCACCTTGCCTCTTGTATCTTCCCAGATTTCTGGACCAGTTGTTTCATAGTGTATCTGCACATAGAACACATTACTAACATAATCCTAATAGTGCCATCCGACCTACATGACTATAGATGTCCTATAGAAACAACTAAGAACACTTTTCAGAAAAGTCTTGAATTTGGGTACTCAAATCTCTAAAATAACTTCAGTCTCATATATGTGGCTAGCTAGTAGTTGATCAAAACATAATTGACATCATCATCAACAACATCACTACTCTATATTTAATAAATAATAAAATAATCATTTTCATCAATACATTATTGAAAAATTTATTGTACTAGACAAAAAGAACATGATATTTATGACTAAATTATCATTGGTTGCCATCTAGGAAGGGCCCTTGACCAGTCTACAAGTTTCAGGTGTTGGTTACTTGGTTTACAAAGCTATTTAGAGATCCAAATATCAGGCCCACAACATTTTGGCAAGAAAATCCAGCCAGTCCAACACATGGAGAACTCTTAGATGGCTCCTCACAGCTATTTTGTTACATAAATACATGCATTAGCATAATATTATTCTGAATCAATGGGATAGCCCTGATTGTGTGAAATGTTTCGGTTAATGAACACACTTTGCACTGCATGTTCTTTAATTGGAAAAGAAAAGGTGAAGGGAGTACCAAAGTGTGGGCATATCTGGCATCCTCCCTCCCTAATATAAGTTTTCTCTTGGGTTGGTATTCACCAAGTCCATGCCGCAAGGTAGCAGTAGAAAGCAATGACAAAGTAGAAGTATATACTAATTCCTAAGATAACTATGCAAGTCATGAGTGGATACTGTGACCACAAACCTTAGGATTAGCAGCGTTGTCAAATTGTTGAAGCATGTAGGCATTGGGTGTGCTTTTTAAAATCTCTTCAGCTTTTTGAACTGCTCCCTTCATGCCCTTCGCTGAATCAGTCAATACAAGCTCAGCCCCAAATGCTTTTAAAAGAACCCTTCTTTCCAATACTCATTGATGCTGGCATTGTCAAGATGAGTTTATATCCTTTTGAAGCAGCAATAAACGCAAGACCAATGCCTGTGTTTCCACTTGTAGGCTCCACCAGAATACTCTAAAAAACACACAAAATGGAACAGCTATCTCAGAATGACTCTGGAAGCTACGCTAGAACAACTAAATGAAGTTCCAATTAAAAAATCTATCAGAATGGAGGCCAGAAACATAATATGAATAATTATTTGTGTGAGTCATCTCATGCAAATTCTAACAAAATTACCAAACAATAGTGTTGGTTAAAATTGACATATAAAAGACAACTACCACATTTGAACTTGATTTACTTAGTTCCAGTATTAAAGTGACAAATAAAAAACACTCAATAGTTCACTAAATCAATCCACTATAGTCTATAGGAGGTTTTTAGTTTTGACAATAGTCAAACCCCTACAAATTTTGTCACCGCCATTGCAGCTATTGTTTGCTATAGGCAATGCCAGTATGATATCAAACAACTTGCCACTAGAAAGCAAAAACTATCCAATGTAAACCTGGAACAGAAGAAGAAATGATAAATATTACTAGCTAGAAATATGTGTGAAGCAGGCCCTCTGTCATCCACAACAAAAGCCATGCATCAAGGCCCACTTCCTGCGACAGAATGGCCAAACCCTAAATTGATCCTCAAACTAAAAATGAAGGTCTGATGGTACATCATAGCTCTAGATGGCCTATAGAAAAAATGCTAATATAGCATCACAAGTATCTGGGTATTCATGCTTAGAAAAAATTGCATACAGCATCAGTTAGCATTCCCTGTAAAGTTCACTATTGTTGAGGCTACCTCATTTTAAAATAAGCAGCCAAATTTCAGCCCCTAAGTGCCCAAATGGTGAAAAGCCAAAAGACAACGCTGCCTATAAAGCGAGTTCACATTACATTTCCAACAACATGCATAAGAGTTGTATCTACCGCCCCTTACCTTTCCAGGTGTTATAAGTCCTTTTTCTTCAGCATCAGTTACCATACTGTAACCTATTCTGCAGCCAAATATCAGAATCATTAATGAGAATATTAAAAATCAATTCCCAAGTCTAATTCCAAGAGTTTTAAGGCCAGAAATTAGGATAATAGCTTTTCATATGGATAAAATTATGTGATCCTCATAGTATAGGAACAAGACATATGGGTCCTTAAGGATTAAGATTCTCTAGAGTTCCTAGGGTAATTCCATCATGGAGATTTTAAAAACCTATTCATTTATTGTGAAATAATTGAATTGAATTTTGCCACATCATCAATAATTTAAATAGATACCAAATTTTGTTAGTTGATGTTTGTTTAAATGCTAATGATATGGCAAAATCCATCCACTCATTTCACAATAAATGGATAGGAATGTAAGAACTCCATGGTGGAGTTACCCTAAGAATCCTAGAGGGTCTTAAAACAGTCTTTATTCACTGTAAATGAACATATTAGCTGTCTCCATTGCGCACTTGTTAGAACAGAAAGCTAGATTTACTTGCTTAAGAAACGACCTTTTGAAAGAAAAAAAAAAAAAAAACACTATATAATATGGACAATCTGACTCATGGACCTCCTGGAACTCCCAAAAAAGAAAATTAACTATCCACAGGAAAAAAAAAAAAAAAACAGCTTGTAAGAACATTTATAAGTCCACAAAATTCTAGAAGTGGGTCATGCAAATTATCAGTTCTAACTTAATGCTTGAATACCTTGAATACTAACTACAAGATGCTCATAACAGTTTGATACCTAGAGTAGCATTTTTATCTTCCTCACCTGTCCTTGACACTACAACATGGCTCCATGATCTCAAGCTTGGCAGCAATATTTGCTACAGATCCCTTTACAATATTATTCAGGTAAACCATTGGGGTTTTTCCAATAAGCTGTGTCACAAAGTAACCAACAGAACAAATAAGTAAAGTACATTGATGCTTTTATAGACTGATATCATGCATGAAATAAAAGAAGACTCGTAGCTTTATTGATGCAGTTATGGAACAAGAGTCAAGTTGCGGTCTTTAGAGTGATTTTCAGTTTTGTCAGCTTAAGAGCTTTTCATTTTGAGGCCATCATGCCACATCCAATTGAAGCAAAAGTATATGCCTTCAAAGATTATACTATGAGTGTCTTAGGGTTAAAATAGCTTTTAAATTGAATCATTAGTTTATGAGTTACAGGTAATTAATGTGCAGGGAAAGATTTGAAATTTCATAATAGCAGAAATTCATACGATAACAGAAAATCTTATCAGGAAGTGTGAAGCCACAGAAAAGATTGCATGAATTTTTTAAAAGTTCAAACAAGGTTTCTTCTAAACAATCCACTTCATTATATACAAGAATTCACTTTCAAATTTAACAGTATTGTAGTGACCCCTCTCCATTAATAATTCCCAGAAATACATAATAGAATAACAAGACTACTATATTTTTATTTTTCCTTTTTGATTGGTAAGTTATACCATTGGATCTTGAACTCAATTTCACCATTCAACACACTCATACAAAGGTGAGCGAGAGCACATGGGCTGAACTAACTATTAATTTGGGAAAGTCATATAGTATCAGTGTGAAATGTTATGCAGCTTGATGAATTGGCTGACATACTTGGTTGTAAGTTGGCACACTTCCACTAAAATACTTGGGTTTACCCCTAGGTGCCCATTTCAGAGTAAAATCTAACTGGAATGGAATCCTAGCAAGGATGGAAAAATGCTTGGCTAGTTGGAAGAAAATTTACTTATCAAAGGGAGGGAGGCTTTACTCTTATCAAGAGTACGTGGTCTAGCCTTCAAACCTATTATATGCCCTTATTTCCTTTAGCTGATGGAGTGACAAATAGGATTGAAAAACACAAAGAGATTTTTTCTGGGTTGAAATAGAAGAGGAGTATAAATTTCATTTAGTGAACTGGAGCTCAGAATGCAGTCCTATCCAATTTGGAGGTTAAGGGTTTAGGACTCTGGTTTTTAATAAAGCTCTTCTTGGTAAATGGTTGTGGCGATATGCCCATGGAGTCAGACTCTCTTTGGCGTGGTTGGTGCACGGGTACAGGGAGGGGTCTGTCTGGTGTGAGCCTTTGGAAGCATATTCATTAGGGCTGGAATGATTTTGTGAAACACATTCGTTTTGTGGTGGATAATGGTACTAGAGTTCAGTTTTGGCATGGTCTTTGATGTGGTGATGACACTTTTTAAGACTAGATATCCAGAGCTATTTCTAATAACTAGAAATAGAGATACAATAACGGCGGATAATATGGATGTATCGACAAGTAATGTTCTGTGGAATCCATCTTCTATTAGGGCAGTACAAGATTGGGAATTAGAGTCCATGGAATTCTTCTTGGATGATCTATATGCTACAAAGGATAGAATGGGAGAAGAGGATAGAATGATCAGGACGCCTTTTGAAAGTCAAGGCTTTAGAGTAAGTTATTAAAAAACTTTGAGCAACAGGGGCGATGTGAACTTTCCTAGGGAAGCTCTTTGGCGAGTCAAGGCTTTTTCTCGTGTAGCTTTCTTTCCTGGACAGCAGCAAAGGATAAAATTTCAACAATGGACAACCTAAGGAAACAGGATGTAATTATTACATACTGGTCTTGTATGTGTAAATCTAATGGAGAATCCGTGGATCATCTTTTTCTTCATTGCGAGTTAGCTAAAGGCTTATGGTTGTTTGTTTGGAGTTTATTTGGGGTCAACTAGGTGATGCCCAGGACGATGCTTGAGCTATTGGCCTGTTGGAAAGATAGTTAAAAATAAATAAAAATAAAAAGAGTCAACATAGGATTTTGGAGAGTTGTTCCTTTGTGTTTGATGTGGTGCATTTGGAGAGAAAGAAAACGCATGCACTTTTGAATGCTGTGAGCTAGCAGGGTTTAGCTAAAGCTTTTGTTCTTGTGGTCTTTACATGCATGGGAGCTCTTCTTCAATTTTTTAGAATTCATTGACGACTTACATTTTAGATGTTAATTTTGTATTCTTTTATTTTCTCTTATCTTTTGGGTGTTCATGTCCTGTGTATGCGCCCTTTTTTGCACTTTTAATTGAATTGCAATTATCTAAAAAAAAATAAAATAAATTCCTAAACGAAAGTAATGGTTTTACCCTATCAACAATCACACAAAGTACCCAGAATTTTATTGACCCACATTTTCCTTCTTTTTCTTTCTTTTATTTTTTATTTTTTATGAATACAACTACTTCACTCAATATTTTCAAGAATTAATAAGAAAAAAAAAGTTTGACCCATTTCACTATTTTATCCTAGAAACGGTTAATTTTCCTCACCTAAAAAATATAATATTGTACTAATACAACAACTCACTCTTCTTATTGGCCCAGTATAAACTATAAATCGTTATAAAGAGCTGTAATTTTCATCCTATTTTCACAAATAAATTGACCTCAAAACTTTGCTACCATAGTGACAGTAAGAGTTGACCTTATGAACAGTTACAAAAAGTAAAAAGAAATATGAAACTTTCCCTTAAAATTACCTCTTCTGAATCACGAATGTGTAATATCTGCCAATTCCCATCCATAATTCTCAACAAATGAAAATGACCCACTTCATGGATTCCATAAATTATCAAATTAAAAATAAATAAATAAATAAATAAAACATTTTATTGCCAGACCTGAGTGACACTATCATCGATATTGAAATTTCCAAATAATAAGAACAATCAATTATAATTCCAATCAACTATTTCATCAAAAAATGAAAAGAAAAAATCTTTAACATGAATTTTCAACAAAGTAAAAACAACCCACTTCATAAGTCCCAGAAATAATCCCAAGAACAACATAATTATCTCACATACTTCTCAGAATCAGCTAAATCCAATAAAAAAGACCATGATACCAAAACAAATTCTCAAAATTATCCTTAAAAACAACAAAAGACAACAAATTGGGTTGTTATCTAACCTGAGAAACATCCTCAGCAATGTTGAGACCCTCAATCTCTGTGGGGGACTTCACATTCACAGCCTTGCAAACGACAGAACAAGCAGAAGAAGAAAGCCTGTTGTTGCTGCTTTTCCCACAATTCTTGTTCCTAACAAACCTCAAAGATGTTGTGGTGGGGCCAACCCAGGTGGTTTGTTTCAAAGTACGAGGAGAAGAGTCGGCAATAAAGAGGTCAGATTTGGTGTTGATGAGAGAAGATGTCGGCGGATTGATGAGATAAACAGACGAAGCAGAAGCAGCAGCCATTGTTCGTTAAGTTTACTGTTTGTGTGTGTTGTCGTTGTTGACCTCTTAGCACTGCTTGCAGCCTCTCTTTTTTGGTAAAGCTCAGGACTTTATTGTAGACATTCAATCTTGGAATCTTATTATCTTATTATTATGGCGATGGACTAGATTTTATTTGTTTTTTCTTTTAGCAAAAATTAGATTTAGATGCTTTTTTCTTTTTCCTGAAAGAGATTGAAAAAACTTCATCGTGGATCCCACAATAACATATGTGATATGACACGATGAGTCCATAATGTGAGGTACAACATACATTTTTTGTTTTGTTTATAAAAGGTAGTTAAGCAAATGACACTTTCTAGATAATGATAATCTCCATGACACTCTCCCGATGTACAAAAATGTATGGATCATCATGGTCTCTTGTATCACGGGATAAACATTGACAGACATTTAAGTTACAAACTCTGTTATCAAAAAAAAAAAAAAGTTACAAACTCTTTCTTTTTTCGTTTTTTTGTTTTTTTAAAGTTACATAGATATCCCCATGTACAACGAAATTAGATTTCTTATACTTTGATTTTTATGATATTTTGCTTTCAAATTATCAAAAGAATTCACACTCAATCCATCTTTTCCAAATTAATTTGAAGGGAAATGTTAATTATTTTGGAGTGAGAAAGGAGGGTTTGGTGTCAATTATTTTTATCATTTTGTGAGTGAGAGTCTCATTTCTTGAAAATCGGGTATAATGAACCTAATTACGTTATATCTCTCGAAAGTGTTGTATAATTTACCTTTTTCATATATAAGTATTTTTTTTTTATAATTCGATAATTGGAGAATGAGAGATTTGAATATAATTCTTCTTGTAAAGGAAAATAAGTAGTGCCATTTTTTTTAGAAGAATTAAAAAAGAATAAAGAAAAATATATATATAGTTTTTGTTGAACTAGAAGACTCCGCATGTATAATGAAATATAATATATTAAAACAAAAGAGGAAATAATTACACAAAATAAGCCGAGCTTGGACCGTCTTACTAGCATTATACTAGACAAAAAATAAAATAAATTTAAAACTGCTCACAACAAGCATTTGGCAAGAAAGATTTGAGTCAGGCCAGCAAGAGCAAATTCGCAAACCCTAGAATCAAAGAACACCAAGAAAGTGTTATATCAGGTTTTGATTTAGGTTTTGATGTCTAATTGTTTTTTATGGGTTTAAAGTGCTTTTTGAACTGAAAAACTCGAGGTGGGTAACGTTTGTCTAAAAGAGCACACCTCAGGTGAGTAAAACAACAAAATTCAAACCACATATAGGGAAAGTTAAAAAGGGCAAAATCACATGTGTCAAAGTGTAATTAACCCTAAAACAAAAGATCTAGAACTTGTTTACTAGTTTGTTGAAGATATTGAAATCAAGTCCTATGTGTTAGGCGCAGCGAAAGCACTGATACCACTTGTTGTGACCATAATCTAATCTTATGTAAATTAAGGAAATCTACAAACAATTTAATCAATCACCAAGATATCAATCACACAAGAACATAAATATTTACGTGGAAAACCTTTTCTCCTTCAAGGGAAAAAACCACAGGATAAATTCCGAATAAATCCTTATAATATGCAATTACAATAATTCTTCTCAAGTTAATGTTTAATTTGAGATACTCACCAAATACAATAATATCTCTCTAGGAATTAACACTCAACAAACTCTCTAGAGGAAACCCCAAATATATCTGTGATACTTCTCTGCATTAATACAAGCGTCACAAATTCTCCTTGATTTGTGCGCTAACCCATAAACCTCAAAGAATACCCAAACCTTTTGCTTCTCCCCGCAGGGAGAAATCCTAGGCCAAAACCTTCTTCAACTTACACTCTTCTCAAGGTGTTTTTTCTCTTTCTCTCTCTATAGGGGAGAACCCCCTAGAGCTCCAAACCATCAAATACTTGGTAATATAGTCTAGTTATAGACTTCAACTCTATTACTTAGTGTGTAAGGAATACATTAATTCTTTAACAAGGAATAGGTTTTCCTTGCATACCAAGAAATAGTCTTTTCTTTCACACCAAAGACTCACATTTTCTTCCACAACAAAGAATAGTTTTTCTTTCCACACCAAGGACTCACCTTTTCTTCCACATCAAGGAAACCAAAAATCACCTAATTAGTTTTCCTTCTTCATTAAGGAAACTTAATTAGTTTTCCTAATCAACATAGGAATTTGAGGCACTTTCCCAACACTATGGTTGGCCATAACTGATTGTATCTCATATTTCCATCACTTTATTGATGAGACAGTTTAATTCGCGAAGAACTTGATTAAAAAAGTTGATCTATAATTTCTAGCTTTTAATTAATAGTTGGTATTCTATGATTTTTGAATGATATAATGCTGCTTAAGAGTTAGTTCCATACTCCTTTATTCCTTAATTAATGGTTGGTATCTTATTTGTTTTTGAGAAGCTGTTAAGTGGTTAGAATAATATAAAAATATTAATTGAATTCTGTTAAATAATTATTCATAATATGATTTTTTATTTCCACTTGAAGTGTGGTGTGGGCGTGTGGCTGATACTTCTTCCTAAAAAAAAAAAAAATTGTGACATCAAGAAGCTTGTTTGTCTTTTTATAATATAAGAGTAATATACAATTTTTTAAAACCTCATTTTTTTAGATAATGCAATTATTTTTTTTCTTTAAGAAAATAAACAAAAATATAATATAAATACTCCTTTATTCCTGCAGCTAAACCAAATTTTTTAACCTGGCCGTGGTTGCAACTGTATTCCCCTTCCTTCTCACATAACTATACTTATTTGTTGCGGGCTCTTCAGAGTCTAATTGCAGTTTTTTAGCTGAAAAATTAAGTGGAAGAGTGGAATTATTAGGAGTTGACGTCTGCTTTGCGCAATAAGGAATAAAAACTTTGGTTAAGGAATTACCCTTTATTGAATAAGAACCCTCTTAAGGTGTTAATAACATTATTCTAACTGGTAAGCTCTTAGATAAAAAAAAAAAAAAATATCTTTACCCCATGTATTAATACTTCGGTGGATGTTTCGAGGGAAATATTTGGATTTTTTATTTTCGTATCCACTATCCAGAACAAGTGTGGTGTGGGCGTGTGGCTAAAGAAAGGTACTTCTTCCTAAAAAAAAAAAAAAATTGTAACAGATACATCAAGAAGCCCTTGTTTGGTTTTAGCTTTTTATATATAAGAGCTTATTTAGTTTATTTGGTAATATACAATTTTTTAAAACCTCATTTTTTTAGATGCAGCTTTGTGCCAATGCAATTATTAAAAAGAAAAAGAAGAACATGTTACAAGCCATTAAAAAGGGGGGAAAAAAGGGTGCAATGCGTGTATGAGAGCAAAGAAAAACAAGGGTTTTTTTTTCTTTAGCTATGAGCTACACAAAGGAAGAAAATTAAGGGTTTTTTTAAGAAGAGGTTTTGTGTGCTACAACTACAAAGATTTGTTGTATCCAGAGTGAGTGAAGATCTTAGATAAGCTTGAATTAATTCCTAGTAGGTTGATATTATTGTATTTGATGTAGATCTCAAAGTATAAACTTGAGAAGGATTTGTAACCTATTTTATTATAATGAATTTATTTGGAGTTGGTCTAATGGTTCTTCCTTTCAAGGAGAAAAAAGTTTTCCACGTAAATCTTTGTGTTCTTGTGTGTGAGATTGATCTATATCTTATCATGGCTTGTTAAAATAATTTTGGTGATAATAGTTTGTTTAGGGATTGATAAAATTATTTATTAAATTTTTTAATTCACATAAAACTAAATTGTGTCCCATCAAGTGGTATTAAAGCTAATGATGGCATGCAACAGGATGAGTGCGTGCACTGCATGGACAAGTATATATTGCACACACAAGCCAACCCAAGTGGCCCTGGAAAAAAGGCCATATTATTGCCAATAGTGCTAGATAAAAAAAGATTGACATTGCGCGAGATTCTCATAAGTGTTATCTCACCAACATGAAAAAGAAAGAAATATATGTAACTTTCATTATTAGTTTTTTTTTTTTTTTTTAATATTTTCTTAATAATTTGATTAAATAAAGATGAAAATATATATATATTTTCCTTAACTAAATAAGAGGAATAGAATTGTCAAGAGCCTTGTAGCTCAATTGCACCTCGTGGTGTTTCCAACAGAGACATCTAAGATTCAAATCCCTTTCCCTCAACTATCAAATTATAATATAAAATTAAATTAAAATAAAAGAGGAAAAGGCAAAAAGGCAAAAAGGCCAAAAGCAAAAGCAAGTAAGGAAAATGAACGAATTCAATGAGGGAGGGGTTTCATTCCTTTCCCTCAATTTTTTTCCCTTCCAAATCAGTTGTAAATCACAAAGAGATCAGAAGCTTGAAAGTTGAAACTCCAAGTCCATGCCAAAGATATTTTTGGTGAAAAGTCCAAGCCATAGATTGTGACACTTACAAAATGTTCAAATTAAACTTTTCCATATGAGTGCGTTCATAGAATTAGCGGCAGAAAACAGCATTGGACCTGCAATTGGCTTACTCTTTCGAAGACAAAGAGTATTGAATTGACATTGAGGCCCATTTCCCTATAATCATAAGAAACCAAAACCCATTCAGGATCACAGAGAATAGAAAAGGCCTAGAACGATTATAAAAAGCTGCCCAATGGACTAGATTGTGGGCTATACAATTTGTGGATCTTTATACTCTTTAGGATGCTCAAAGAATCTTGGAGATGCCTATTTGAACGATTTACAACCTCGGATCAATTGATTTGGCCCAATTGAAGTCATGTAGGTATAAAGTTAAACGTGTACCAGCTTCTTAAAGGATGGGCAACCATACGATTTCATTCTAGAGGGTCTTACAAAATCAGCAAACTCCTCTTGGCAATTCAAAAAGCGTTTTCAACTGGATGCTTTGGAGAACTCAAGCTGCCTTTGAAATAATTCTTTTTCTCCTATGCCATTCAACGAATTGAGATAAGGTACAATAATATTTTTTGGACAGATGTGATTGAAAGTTGCAAAAATTACTTTTCATATCTCGACCGTCCAATGAAAAATTAATTTATTAATATTTTCTTTAATATATCTAGTTCGACGGTCAAGATGAAAAGTTGTAAAAGCAAATTTTCATCTCATCCATCTAAAAGTTAGAGCTGACTGTGTGAATCATGGAACCTGAAGCGATGCAAAAAAATGGGACCTTCTATCTAACAAACAATAAAAAATAAAATAAAATCTAATGTTTGGGCTTTTTTAAGGTTATTTCTAATTATTGTTAGGATTTGGGTTAAATAAATAAATTATTGTTGGGCTTATTTTAAAGAATTAATTTTAATATTTGGATTTTTTTTAAGTTTGTTTTAATTATTTGGGCTTTTTCAAATTTTTCTATGGAGTTAAATTATCAATTATTGTTTTAGGCCTTTCAAAATTATAAGGGCTTTCAAAATTCTTGGAATGAGGCCTAGAGGGGCTAAAAGTATTGTTGGGGTGCAACTAATACTTAAAACCCGATCTTGGTCCCCCTTTAAGCTAAGGTGTCTGGTTTAGTTTAGATTTAATCATTTACACTGACCACATTGTTCCCAGTTCTATTTACTTTTGGACACAGAAAGTGGTTATCTTTGGGCCAAACACTGGCTAGAATTTCTAATTGTCATGGCTACAACTTGTGGTCTTTTCTGGATTCATAGGAACAAGTTTATTTTCAAGGGTTATGAGTCTATGACCCTATGCACAGAAGGTGCTAGATTATACTGTAGCAAAAATGCATTTTGGCTAATATGTTGCTAATCGGTTGAGAGCCATTTTTGGGGCTTATTAGCCATATTTGAGTTGATTTTGGCTTTTGGCTAACCCATTGGAAATGCTCTAAGTATATTTCGTATTAGCTTCTATAAAGAAACTTTTGAGCAACATGGCGAGAAAACAAGTAGGTAGTTATTGTTAGGAGCTTCGATATGATCCTCTTGTAAAAGGTGGCCATTTTATCATTAGGAGTTCAGATAATTTCTTATATCAAGTTCTCAATCTTTTAATTACACAAAATGATCATTTTACCCTCAAACATGTGAAATGACTATTTTTATATTTTACGCTTTTTTTGAATTGATGATAGAAATAGACACGCACACACTACACTAATTTTTGTATAAGTTAGGGATTGAACCCACGCCCTTTAGGGGTGGGGATCAAGGGGGGGGCTGCACCACTAGGCCAAATATCTAGTGGGCTATATTTTACGCTTCGAACTAAACCAACTTGAAAGAATTTAAATTTTCAAGGATTGCAAAATGTGGTGTCTATAGTTATACTTATTACGAAACAATTCACAAGCAAGCAAGGTCTGACTTACCACCACAAAACCAATAATAGATTCTTATCTATTATAGTCATACAAATCGAAAGCAAAACAATTTAGGCCTAAATACAATGTTAATCCCTAATATTTACATGTTTTTTTTTGCGTTTGGTTCATAATATTTCAAACAAGTAATATTAGTCTCTAACGTCTCAAAAACATGCGACATTGGTCTCTTTGTTTGGTTCTCATGAAAACGATAAATCTAATTTTCTATATTTAAAAAATTCACAGGCATATTACCTAGACCCAGTTTTCTAATTTGTCCTGTATTCGCCCTAACCAATTTAGTCCTCACATTCCCCCAATTTCATCTCATTACCCAACGTAATAGGCTCTCTTCTTTGGTGGGGATAGAAAAGAGCGAAGCTGAGAGTGTGCATACCAAACCTCTGTAGCTGGGGTGTGCATACCAAACCTTTGAGAAAGATGATTTTGATGAAGTCTATAGGGTTTATGTTTGGGACAGGTTCGGTTTTTGTGATGTTATGCTCCATTGGGTTAAAGTACAAAGCCTTTGAAAATTGCATGGATATGTTGGACATGTGAAATAAAAGGAATAGCAAGAAAAGAAATATAAAAATGATAAAATATATTAACTTCTTTCTATTAAGTGGTCAACCAGAATCTCTATTTCTTATTTAATTCCTTACACTTCTACTTGATTACAACCAAATTCTTATTCTTCGAGGTTTTGATATTTTGCATTTTTTATTCAAGCTATTTTGGTAATTTGTGAGGTTTTAAGGGTAAACATATGAACTATTTTGGTCTATATATAAAACAAAGGAGACAAGTTTCCTAATTTTTCTCACAAATGCTAGTTGGTTGCAAATGAAGCCTTATGCAAACATTGACAATGTAAAAGCAAAGTCAACAAAAGTTAACTTCACCAGTCACCACAAACACAAAACACATGTCACCCTCCAAAGTGTATCGTTGATGAATGAATATTTACATAAACTCATTTACAACAGGACAAGATTTGACCAGATCTAATAGTAGCATCTGTAACTATTCTCATATTGACTAGATCTAATGGGCATACCACAAAGGTCATAATCTTTGACAGCAGATTTAGGGTTCAAACTTCAATTTACAAATTTTGAATTCTTTAGTTTTGTTGTGCGGTGAGATGCCAAGCCGTTTCGTGAAACCAAATATATACTTAATCTCATGTAGCCATTCTACTCTGTATATTTGGAAGTTGTGAAAATATATGTTATAGTAGCATAAATTAATATCTTGTTAGTATATACTAAGTTCCCCATCATTGTGAATTTGGGAAAATGTGAAAGGCCAAATTGATTAAGGAAAATACAGGTCGGGTTAGGTAAAGATCTTTGGGTAATGTCACTATGTATTTTTTTAATAAAAAAAATTAGATACCATATCATCATTCTGTTAGTTACTTACACATAAAATTAACGGAACCAATCGTAGGGACCAATAACCCATGTTTTTGAATTATGGACTAATATCTCTTGTACAAAACATTAGGAACTAAACACCCAAAACATGTAAAGGTTAGGAAGGAACTAGTAGTATATTTTGGTCACAAGCCATCTATCTATTTTGCTTCATAGAATTGCAAAATTAATTCATCTCCAAGGCAAATTTTAAACTGAGATAAGCTAACACATAAAATGATCAAGGACGGAGCTATATGGGGACCAAGGAAGGCCCTGGCCTTGCCAGCTTTCCAAAAGAAACCACTAGTAGGTAGCTCTGCTTGCTTCTTCTCCACGTTATACTTTGTGGACAGCTTTTCCTTCTATTTTTCTTCTCCTCCTTCTATTTCTTTTGCTTTTTTACTTCGGTTTCTCCACCCACTCACGTGGCTTATTTTTTTTTACCAATTACCATCATAACTTTTGACTTTCCCATGTGAATGTGTTAGATGGTTTATGGGTTGTCCTTTAAGGTATATGTTTTCTATTAGAATTGTACTCTAGTTTCTAAGTGAATATGATTAACAGCGCGCACTTATTTATTTGATGGTAAAAAAATATATTCAGCTATATATAATTGGTACAAGAACAATGTTTTGAATTGTTATATATATATATCTATATCGTCAATCCCAAAATGGTATTCACAACATTGAAAATTAGCTCAAATAATAACAATAAAAATTAGTCCAAATATCAACAAAAAGTAATCAATAAAATTACTTACTTTGTTATCTTTTAATTTTGAATCTTTATATAAAAAAGACAAAGACAATTATATAATCACAAAAAAAAATTAAGAACTAATAAATTATGTGGGTAGTTGTGTATAGTGACTAGTGCAGTTAATTAGTCATAAATTCATAACTTAATTTAATTTGATAGCTTAATAAATTCAAAATGAGAACTAATAAATTTATAATTAGTGATTGTTGGAGGGTTAGATCATTATTTTTAAACTTGATAAATTAAAACTTGCTCGATTGCCACCATCAACAATTTATTACGTGACACAGGGTGAAATGAACACCTTAACACCGTTCACCTTGTAAGAGTATCTTTTTGTCTATTTTTTCTCACATTTTTTTTTTTTTTTTTTTTTTTTTTTTGGCTTTGGGTTTTTCATTTTCTCGTTTTCTTTTTACTTAGCGATAGCAATAATAATTAGCCTTTTTTGTTAGAATATTATTGTACATATAATAAGATAATATAAAATTCTTTTGCTACAACATTTAATACATAACCAATTATAGATGATTTCAATAATTTATTAAAAGTCAATTTTCATTTGATTAGATAATTGCATTGCAATGTATTAAGAAATAGTTATTATGTGTCATTTCATTTGTTGATATTTTGTTAATATAAAATAGATGTTAATTTGGATTTTCATAAAGAAAAAAAATTGGTTATACTTCGACCCCCCACTTAATTGAATTTCTGGCTACGTCCCTGAAAATGATCAACATTAACAAGAACAAACCACATTATAATAAACAATAAACAATATTAGGCACTATATATCGCAAAACAGGGTTTTGATATAAGGAAGGGGATCCTATTCATTTGAAATGAAATGGAGAGAATCCATTTTATGGTTCAAATTAAATGTTATGGATCTAACAGTGTACATACTGACACATCATTTAAAATTTTAAATGACGTGGCAGTATGTGCACCATTAGATCCATGAGATAAAATCTAAAACGATGAAATGGACAAATAGAGAGATTTCCAAATGGAGAGGATCCTATTCCTTGATATAAGCCAGATAACATGGCTAGTCCCAAGGAAGTGCATACTATAGTGGTTTATGGCAATCAATAATAGACTAAACCCTAAAAAAGACTTATAGCATTTCATAAGATAGACCTAAGAGGAATGGTGGAAAAAAACAAAAACAAAAACCGTACAGAAAGAGAGAGCTGTCAAATATATATCTAACTAGTCGCAAACCTGTGCGATGCACAGGAAAATTATTGAAAATAAAATCTAAATTAATTTTGATTCCTTTTACTTCTTTTGTTGAATATGTATTTTTTTCTTTTGTGTAGTTCGAAATGTTGTAGGCAAGATCGATAAAGAGACTTTACTGATCGGATTTAGGATAGATCTTACTTTTTGGTTAAAAAAAATAACTAAGAAAGTATATTTACCATAGGATAATTAAAAAATCTAATATAATGTAATTTTTTTTTTTTTTTTGCATAAGTTGAATATAGTCCAATTTTTATAAAACACGATTCATGTTTATATTTACCATATGGATCATGTTTCCATCCAAAAATAAAATAAATGATACTTAAAATAAGAAGAATGACAAATAAATACATAGGCACATGATTAAATGATCAAACCTAAATAATTTTCATAACTCATTTCAAGCTCACGTGGTTTCATTATAACAAATTCATCCACCTTTCTCCATTGCCAACAACAAAAATTAAATGAAATACATAAGAAGAAAAAAAAAAGGAACTCTTGATGAAAATTGATAATTATGATTATTATTAAAAGATATTTATATTGTGTTTATATATGAAATATATTTTAGTATTAGACATTTATTATGATTGTGTTGTATATATGGAATAATATATTCTTTATATTAAAGAAAAATATGATGTGTCAAGATTCTAATGGAAGGTTTAATTATAGAATAAAATTTATATTCAATTAGAAAATATATATTAAAATAATGAGGTGTAAAATTGTGAGATTTCAAAAGCTTATGTGGCGCAATATTATGAGGTCAACCAAAAGTAAAAAAAGTTTCAATTTCACATTATAGTATAGATAAATGGCCGAAAAAAAAAAAAAAAATCAATTTTTAACCAAATGAGAGATATGTGGCAATTTAAAAATCCAATGATGTCAAAAAACCCATTTAAACCACACAAAACCAAATAATTGCCACATGTTACAAATTTAGCTAAATATGAGAAATTGAAAATTTTCAATGGAAAGGGATTCTTTCCCACCACATATACGTGCTATATTCTAAATCAAAATTAATTATTCCCATGACAAACAGACATATGAATACTTAAATAAATTAGTTAAATTAAAAACTGAAACTTAATAGACATGAACATTTTCAAAGAAAAACCTTTATACGCGTAATTATTCAGTACTTTATGAGTAGAACAATATTTTTCCTAATAAATTTTTAAGGTGAGATCCATTAGTTAATCATGTGAAAGGAGAGAGTATCACATCGTTATATTTTGAGATACCTAATAATTTTTTCCTTTATACTCGTATTATTGAAAATGTACCCTAAGAACTACATAAATCCTAAAGAAATCTTATCAAAATTTTTTTTTTTTTCTAACATTATAATTATTAGTTAAATAAATGCTAGCTATCACCAATTTTACATCAATTTATTATCAAAAATTAAATTACATCAATTTCAATGCATTTTTGATAGGCACATAACAAAATTCACCTTTTTTGTCCTTTTCATTTTTAATTCCAATTTTTCTTGCATCCTGTAAAACGGAAATCTAGCTTGAGCTTATTGAAGGACGTTACAAGTTCTCTCTTACTAGGAAAAATATAATGGTGAACTTATCATGTTTATCTTACTTATAGATCAAAAGAAAAAAGAAACGAGAAAGACCACAAGATAATATATCACATCATTCACATGTTTCTTTGAGTACTTGTACAGGGGCTATATGCATCTCCAAGAAATTAATGTCATTCTATAGTACGACATGCTGTAAGTCTTTAAGATTTTCTATGATTAAAAAAAAAAAAAAAAAGTCTTTAAGATTTTCAAACCATCAAAAAGAAAATCCCTAAGATTTGTCCCTTTCTCAACAGTATAAAAGGTCACATTGTTCAAAGAATCGCATTGCCAAATTGACATCCCCAATCTGACCAATCAACAAACACATTTAATTGATAACTTAATTCTTCATTAAGATAGGAACTACTGAAAAAATTAAAAGATTGGTGTCCACTTTTTCTAAAGAATCAAGAACATATCGTTGAGGTTGGAAATTCAATCAAAATATATATACATTTACTGCTAAGAAGTATAGTGTTTGACAAAATTATGCTAAGAACATTTATATCGCTTAATTTTATGGAGAATTGGAGATATACCCCAAACATTTATATAGCTATTGCTTTTGGATTTTACTTATAACAATGCAAAGATATTTACAAGGAAGAAAAGAAAAAGAAAAAGAATCACATGTTTAAAAATGACTTGAATAGATCATAAAACATATTACAGACTGACTCATGAAATTTACCCATAATCAAAATATTAAGTGTGGCATTCAATCTCTATCTCCTAAACTCACTTTGTTTATAGTAATTATTAAGTACCACAGTTGAAGATACTCCACTAATCTAATCATTTTATCTTTAATAAGTCTACCGACATAATATTTTTCATAACTATTGATCACATGTCATGTATTGATATGTCATATGTGCATAATAAAAATAATACTAATAATGGACCAATATAAAAATAAGGCAAAAATATTATTTTCGTCCCTAAACTTTACATGAAATTCGTTTTTCGTTCTTGAAATTTGAAAAGTTTGTTTTTATATATGAATTTCGTCCATGAACTTTTTTTTAAAAAGACCTAAATTTATGTGTAAAAACAAATTTTTTCAAGGTTCATGGACGAAAAACGTACTTTTCAAAGTTCAAAAATAAAAAACGAACTTTAAAGACAAAAACAATAATTTAATATAAAAATGTCAGTATCTATGTGAAGTTATTGTTCCACTCACAACTTCCATCTTAACAACTAATACTAAGACTGTAACCCGCGTAATACGCGACTCTTTTTCATTGTTTTTCTATAAGTATGTTCCTAACAAAGCAATTTAACTAAGAAGAAGGAAGAAATAATAACAATAATGAAAAGAAAAAAAAAAGTGTAAAATAGAAAATGTAAATAATTTTTCTTTGCGTTTAAAAATAGAAATGATCATTTTTATTATATCTCATCAAATGTATTATACTGATTTTTATTATATTTCATCAAATGTATTATACTAAGTCTATAAAGATAACTACCAATAACTTTCTAACCTAATTGCATCGATTCCTTTCAATTGGGGTTTATATCCCGGGGTTGTATTCACTTAGCAAAAAAAAAAAAAAAAAAAAATCACTTCACATCATTTATGAATTTCAATCACTTTGGTGAACCTCAATTGTTCCATATAGGGATTCTAAATGTTCAGAGGTTTCTCATTTTTGTTTAACTTACAATACTTTGATAGTACAAATAAATAATACAATTTGTCACATATTTATCCCATCTTTACCTTTTTTGACTTTCTTTTGTTTCTCTTTTCATCTTTTTTTGGGCAATTTATCACTTATTAATAATCACATAAACAATATTTGTGACCTTAGAAGTCCATCATATAACAAATTGGTCCTATAGAGATAAAAATGACAATGTCATCTTAAGTCTAACACGTATCTTAGGAAAATTTAACACATAGAAAAAAAAATGTTAAGATGTTATTCCCTCTACCCCTAAAAAAAAAAAAAAAAAACTACAATTGCTTTTTTGATTATCTCTAAATGATAGTTCATTGATGTCCTAAATCTCAGATAATTTGAATGTTGCCTCATCAATTCTAATATGAGTGTTGGAAAATAATTTATACTTAACACTTACCCCCAAAAAATATATTAAACAGATAGTTGTCAAGTCTATTTAGCATATCCAATTGTATAAAAATAAAAAGATCAAGTCAAACTAAATTTTATATGCAAGTTAGATAGTATCAGAAATTGTAAAAAAAAAAAAAAAAAAAAAAAAAAGCATTTTTGGTTGCAAAAATAGAGGACTACAACTTAACCAAGCAAAAATACTTCGAATATATCCAATTGTATAAAAATAAAAAGATCAAGTCAAACTAAATTTTATATGCAGTTAGATAGTATCAGAAATTGTAAAAAAAAAAAACATTTTTGGTTGCAAAAAATAGAGGACTACAACTTAACCAAGCAAAAATACTTCTAATGTAAAATATACATATTGCATATTATGTAGAAAAACTCATCCTAATTATATCCTTCACTCTCTTCAAGACCAACTCAGTTAATGCATCTGCATGCATGAAAAAAAAAA
Organism: Fagus sylvatica; assembly: GCA_907173295.1. Lineage (NCBI taxonomy): Eukaryota > Viridiplantae > Streptophyta > Magnoliopsida > Fagales > Fagaceae > Fagus > Fagus sylvatica. The sequence goes on from OU015765.1 coordinate 19,461,727, forward strand.
AAAAAAAAATTGCTAATAACATGAGACACATTTTATTCCATCCTTTAAGATCAATTCATTAAGGTGTCTCATGGCAGAAAAACATCATTTTACATAAATTTGGGGATCTCAGGGATCGAACCCGAGGGTGTGAGACTTTTTGGGGAGAGGAATGACCACTGGGACGAATGCCTAAGTTGTAATTTAAATTCATATTTGAAATAACATATAAATATATAATATTATATTATATTATATTTGAAATAACATATATTGTGTTTAACATATTTGGCTTTAATTGGAGCATATAATTGGGTAGTGAGTATTTAATTTATTAATGGTGTATTTTTATTATGGGGTAGTGGGTATTTAATTTATTAATAATGATGTAGAATTTTTTTTAATAAATTGACACATGACAAGTAGAAGACGTTACCTTAGATGCCACGTGACAAAAAGATGGCAATGTCGTCTGTTTTATTATATATATTTGGTTTTAATTGAAGTATATAATTGAGTAGTAGATATTTAATTTATTAATGATGTAATTTTTATTATGGGGTAGTAAATATTTAATTTATTAATAATGAGGTATTTTTTTTTTAATAAACTGACAAATGACGACAAGTAGAAAATATTATCTTAAATACCACATGCCGGAAAGATAGTAACTTAGAATATATATCCATATTACCGACACACCAAAAGATGCTTAGTCTTCCTCATCCCATGTGAGAGGGATAGGAGGGTCCTTCGTCTTGAGTTCATAATTTCTCCAGTTTTTACTTAATGCGCCAAAGTGGTTGGTAGTGGAAGACTGGTAGGTGTACTAGTTCAACCCATCAATTCTCCCTATAATTTTTGGCCAAAAATCTTAGCGAATCTTCAGACAAAAAAATAAAGAGCCGCAACTCTTTAGGGAACAACCTTATTTTAGGGAACAACCTTATTTTAATTGCACGATAAACAGTTAACATACATAATATTAACTGTTACTACTACATTACATCCGATAAGTCAAGAGTACAACAGGGCAAAATATACCAAAAGAAGGAAATGTTGACATATATATGCCCAATTGCTCGACTATTTAATTAAGCAAGCAAAAACAACAATTATTTTCGAAGATTTTAAGATTAAGAAACAAACTGAATCTTAATTCCACCAATGGTGGGCACTACTTTCCCATACTTTGGCACCAAGGTCACCACCACAGATTCATCATCTTCAGCATCCAAGTCCTCCAACAAGTCAGTGATACCCAAACGCAAGGTAGTGTTCATCTTCTTGTTATGGTTGTGTTTATGAGGCGCATTCACAAAGCTCCCTGCAAACTCAGTCTTGTCTGGACCACTAGGCGAGTCATCCTCATCATTAATATAAACATCAAACTTGACGGCTTCATCTCTCTGAAACTGAATCCCTTCAATCACCAACACTTCCTCCTCATCTTCCTTCTCATCCTTGCTCCTCTTCGATTGCTTAGGCCTAGACACCAAAGTACTTATGACCTTGTCCAAAACAATCGGAAACGTAACACTTCCTGTAGTACTTCCTGTACTTTCAGCAGCTTGTGCAGCACCAACACCACCTCCTCCTAGCTGGAACAACTTGGCCACTTTCTTGGTCTTCGATTTACGAGGTGTTGGCTTAGTCTTGAGCCACGGAATATCCACTTTTTGATAAACATATCCCAATTTTGTAGTCTCAAGGCAATCCTTAACCTTAACACGAACAGGCTGTGCATTTTCATCGTAGAACAAAAACGCACTGTTTAACCAATCTTGGGTCAGTGATATCTTTCCTCTTCTTCCCTCCTAATGTCTTCCATATTGTCCACATTCGGTCAACATTGGAATGGTGAGCGAAGAACATTGGATCTCTACCAGCAGAGTAAAAGTTTCCCATGTTTTCAAAATTAGGCTGGGTTTTATCACCGCACCACAAGTGGATATTAGTGTGTGGAATGTTCTCAATTGAGCCAGCACCTGGATCAGGATCATCTCCAGCTTTATAAGCACTGCCAAAGAAAAGCGTAGGATTCTTGCCATTTGATATCATTTGACGATACATGACTTTGAGGTTGCTGGCCAATAGGTCTTGGTTTGTTGTTGACTTGTCTTTGACACTGTAATCAAGGTCAAGCAAGGTCGGTGGCTGGTGATCTGCGTCGCGTAGAGGATCATAAATTGAAGCTTTTGTGTCACCAAAAATTGCTGGCATTTGCATTCCAGAAGGTGAATCCCAATTCCAAAACGGCAAAGCAAAATTGGGATCATTAATTAACTTTCCCAAGATTTTTTCGTAGAAGTAGAGGTAGTAACGATGGAAGGGATAGAAAAGCCAAGATTGGTGAACTTGGATTTCAAGGTCTGGGAAACCTATTTGGTCATATGCACCATCACAATAAGCACAATGAACATTAGCTTGTTGTGTGAAACTACGTGGGTCATCAGCTGGGAGAGCTTTCATGAGCTTAATGGCTTGGTTAATATTTGGCTATGTATTCCTTGTTCAGCCAAATGAGCAGCTGGTCTAACACGCAAGGGTGAGTTTTGGGCAGGTAGCTTGAAATCAGTGATTTTTGTGGATGAGGGTGGGCAGCAATTGATTGGTGTTGCACCTTGCTGGCAAATCAGCCTTGCTACACTTTGTCAAATCTGGGGCAGACACAGGAGCTGCCATGGCAAAAGGGTCATCATGGGACAGATTTGTAGCACCATAGAGACCACCTATGCCAATGAGTACATCTCTCCTATCAAATTTGGAGCCAGGGGTATGGTTTTGGTCATCATTTTTGGCATTGCATGACACTACTCTAGGACCAAGGTAATGGTTCCGTTTTGCAAATTTTGTAATTTGGGTTCTTTTGGGAAAGAATTTTGGACAAAGAGACACCTTATCGGTGGTAGCAAGGGATGGTTGAGAGAGAGAAGCCATGGTGTGGGTTAATTTCTTTTTTGGGTGTGAGAAGGTATCAAAGCCAAAGGCCTTGTTTTAAATTACTATGATGGAACTGTGCAAGACTTGTCTAAATATAGATGTTCATGGAATAAATCTATTCTTTTTCCCACCACATGTGGGAATAATAACAACCACGTGTGAAATAAATTGAGGAACTTTAAAAAAGGATTAGTTTTTTCATTTTCGCTAAACTCACGTTGGATTCGATCTTACTAGATATATCCATGGACATTACCTAGTACTACTGTAACTGGACCCAAACCAAGTCCAAAAAAAACAAAGTATTACTTTACGTACTTAATTAGTTGTCCATTAATTAGCAAAATAAAATAAAAAAATAGTTGTCCATCCACGCAAGGTCGCAAACTAGGCCTAATTAGCTCAAGAGAAAGGATTGTTGTGAGACTGTGTCCAGAGTTGCCAAACGACAAAGTTGGCTGTGACATTTAAGAGCGAGAGGAAGCGCCCTAAGCTACAGTAGACAAGGTTGGTTTTTTTCTTTTTTTCTTTTTGAGATAAATAATTGTTCACGTTATCAACAAAAAAACGAGTAAGGTGAAATAGTGACGTAAAGGAGCTGGCAATGTGACCCAATCAATACTTTAACAATCTGTTTAGAATCAACCTCTCTTTTCCACTCTCTTAGAGCATTCTCATCGGCATGAACAAATGGGCGAAAACAACAAAAAATAAGCAAAAGGCAGCAAAAACCGGAAACATCAGCCTCCCTATTTCATTTAAAATGCGCAATTGATGAACAGTGGCTCTCTCAAACAAGGGAGCCACTGTTCATCAATTGGGGGAATAAAAAAGTCTTTTTTTTAGTGTAGTAGTGTTTTTTGTAGTGTAATATTTCGGGAGTTGTGAAAAAAAATAATAATAATAATAAAGATATATTAAAAAATGGAATAGTAAAGTTAAAATAGGGAATCTGGTATAGTAGTGCTTTAGCTATTTGAGCAAAAGTGGGTTTTTTAGAACCAAATTGGCAAAAAAAATAGGGAGGCTGATAAGAATGCTCTTATGCACTTATAGGGAGCCAACTTTTCTCTCTTCAAGCTCTCTAAAAGTTCTAAATGCAACAAGAGAGCTTTTTATTTCATAATTTCACTCACTTATTCATAATTTCATTTCTTTTCTCTCAATAAGAATAAAAAAATGATAAAGAATAAATAAAAAAAATATTTAAGTAGGATAGAAGAATAAAGAAAAGTATATTTAAATAAAGAATGTGCTAAGAGTATATTTGAAAAAGTAAGTATAAAACTGATTTTTTTTTTTTTACATGTAAGTGAAAGAGGAAAATGATCTTCTCAATTTGAAAAGAAATGGAGAGTATCCATTTCATGATTCAGATTAAATATCATAGATCTAACGCACGTTATTTAAATTTTTAAAATGACGAGACAGTCTGTACACTGTTAGATTTATGAAATAAAATTTAGATAATGAAATGGACAAATAAATAAATTTTTAAATGAGGATGATTTTATTAGAAGAATAGAGTTAATGCCTGAATTGCTCTTATAAGACTTTTACCATAACTTACTTCCGCTACTGGATGGAATGCTCTTTATTTTCTATATACCAATAAGCACCGCGCATCTCACCAAATTTTATAAAAAATTGTGTCATTTTATTTTGGGCTAGACTTATTCATACCTTAAGATAAGGTCAAGATATCTTAGATTGTAAAATCTAAAAATAGCCTATAACAATCCCACATATGGCAAAAAAAAAAAGTAATAGAATATACAAACTTTACACACTTTACACGAGAAATTTTTGGGTCCACGCCTGATTGGGACTACACAATTTCCCTACCTACACACATAAACACCTTACTGACACAAAGGCACGTGACCTAACTGCATTGAAATATTTTTTTTGTAATAAACAAACCCAAGCCTACCATTAAATCAGTATTTAAAACATTATCTGTCATCCAGTTACCTTTGGTTGCTACCCAATTAAGTAGCAAGATGGATAGGGAAACTGAATAATTAGTTAATTTTTTAACTACAAATCTACAATACACCATGAATAATGTTTTTAATTCCCCCACAAAAATGTTTGATTCATAAAAGATGACGATGTGGCTACTGGCTAGCTACTAATTCGACACCACACCTCCAAAAATCCCATCATATTTTCTCATATAAGGTTTATCTAAGTGGAAGTGGAATTGTCAATTTTCAAATTTTATCATTCTTGACTTTTCATGCAATTTATCAGTATATTCGATGAAAATAATCTATATGCAGCGGAGAGGAGGAATAACTTAATCAAAGAAGCTACTAACTGTTCTAAATATCAATAGTTTACATATAACATATGTACAAATTGAACTAAATGATCCATAAAACCAAAATTTATAATCATATTATTACTTCATCTAGATTTAAGGAATGGAAAGAAATGAAAGAAAAATTACCTTTTATTATTATTTTTTTTTCATAGAATTACCTTTTATTATTATAACCACCAACAATGAAAAATAAAATATAAAATTAACAAGATTTATGGGTGGGGTACTACCGTACTAGAAATCGACCAATGGATCCTAGGTTCAATGTTTAGGACAAGGCAATGGTCCCTCAATACATGGACCACAAAAGTTTTCTCAGAGTCCTTTACTGAGAGAGTTATGCTTAATAAATGCAAACCGACGAGATGGCAAAGTTGTTTTTCCGATAAGATGATGACCTGTTTGAACTATCGTTTGTCCCGCAGGGGACTGCATTATTGCTCCTCACGTGTAAAATAGTATAGTTTGATGAACTGTCATCGAACTTTCAATGGCAAACCCTGTTGGCCACGTACGTTGTTTGACCTTTAGTTCAGAATTTGTCTACACTACTTGGCATGACCTCCATCGAAAACAACTTGGAAAACCATTAATATCTCAAGAAGCAATCCTACGTAGACCGAATCATAATTATCTGCGATCATGCATCACCTTTGGCGATGAAGAAAAACTAACTTGAAAGAGGTTGACAAGCGATATATCGGAGTTTGTCCAGCCTATTTTTTGTCATTCCATTTACATTTTTTGTGAGATAAAAAAGTGATTTTAGCAAATGAACCAACATTGTATATGTTTGCTTATTAATATGAGCTAACGGGCCTGGGAGTTAGCATTTTGCAAAATTTGCTTCTTGAAGGTTCAATTTTGAGCTACCCTTGTTTTAGTATTATCCCAATTAGTACAAAGCTTGACCAATAGAAGAGATTGGTCTCTTATGATATAAGAGAGATTTAAATCTTGAACCCCTTAGCTTCCCCGAATGTAAGAGCTAGGGATTTGAATTATGCACCCCTTATGTGATAACAAAAGATTTTATCAAATAATCCATTTGGGCATTCAGCCCAATGGTGAAACCCCCCTCTCCACTGCTAAGGAATTAGTGATTCCTAATTAATGATTGCAGGTACTTAATTTTGTCGTTTGAGGAGGCCTTTGTTCAACATGCTCATCGTGATAGCAACTTTTATGCGGATATCTTAGCTAAGGAGGGACACAACCTTTTGACTCCCTTCTCCCTTTATATCTCTTCTCCTGCTTTTGTTGTAAGCCAGTTACTGACAGATATTTGGGGGGTTTCGTACCCTTGTATGTTGTAAACTCTTATTTCGTTTAATGCAATTTCCTTTTCACCAAAAAAAAAAAAAAAAAAAAAAAAAAAAACCTCTCCAAAAGTCCCACCTTCAATGAGGGTCAAAATATATTTTGTGTGTTTATAATAGAATTTCTATTTTAGTTGAAAAAAAAAAAAAGATTTTATCAAATAAAAAATAATATAAATTGTGACACATGTTAATGTCCTTATTAGAGTGTAAGGGTTAATAGCTGTACAGATTGTTATTAAACAATCAAGAATTACTCTTTATCTCTCATGTAACCAATTCTGGTAATGATATAACAGAAATCTGGTATTTTTTTTTTGTTGATAAAAAACAGAAATCTGGTATTAGTTATTAGTTAGTCTCAATGTCTCATACTCATCTGTATGTATAGCTAAACAGCCTAAACTGTACACTTGTGATATTCAATCAGAAAATATCATTCTATTTCTCAAACTATTCTTTCCTTACTCTCTAGAATCTCTCTCTCTAGATCTTCTACAATTCCATATCCTTTAGGGTATGTTCATTTATAGTATGAAGTATATTATAGAGCTAAGTAGGGAGAATAGGTGTGAGTTTATGAATATTTATTGTTACTTTGAAGGTGAAGATACACGTTTTGAGATTGACTTGACGTTATACCTATTAGAGAAGAAATAAAAATCAAGTTTAGGATGTACTTTTTCTTCCCTTATACCCACATCATTTGGTGCTCCAGTTTTAGGGCATGTTCATGTAAAGTAGGAACCGTGTGTATATATATATATATAGATGAAATAAAGAATTAAGTCCGTGCCTTACACTTTAGGAACGGCTGAATTTTGAAGGAAGTGAAAAGTTGAGGAGAAAAAAGACTTAAAATTATCAAAGCAAAGTGATATTGCCGTTAATTTGATCTACATAAGAAACATGCAAAGATATGGGCGTGAATTAACAAATAGAAGTATTACCTTGAGAAGCATATGGCTGAGTCATAGAGGAGATAGAAATATAAAATTGATGGCGGAGATGTAAAGAAGAAGAGAACGGAGGACCTTAGAAGGAGGGCTTTGATATAATGTAGATGAAAAAAAGAAATTAAAGAAAAACTGGAGTGTCGTGCCCTAACTAGGACTAAGCTTAAGATACAGAGCAATACATTTTTGGTACAGTACTACATAAGTACATATTGATTTAGTAGTACAATCAAGGAAAAAAAAAAAGTAGTACAATCCAGTACAATTACACATTTCTCCTGCACTGCAATATGATTAACTATAGTATATGGATTATGGGGCTCACATGGGAACAACGGATCTAACATGGAACTTACCCTACAAAAAAAGCACAATAATGCAATTTTTGCAATGTATTATAAAGATAAAATGCATTAATATCTTTTATGCCTAAATTTTTATGCTCAGTAAGATTTCTTTAACTTTTTGCTTATATGTGACTTTACTAGAATTTTTTAATGTTACATGAAATTAAAGGCTAAGTAGAATTGGTTTTGTTAGGGGAGGGGACTTTCGTCTTTTTCAATTATTTGAACAGGCAATCCAAGATTAACACCCGAATCACTAATAAAACCCAACAATGCTACATTCAAATCATCAATCAAGTGACCCCAAGAATAGGGATGGGATTGGAAAGAGCAATTCCCTTATCAGACAATAGTTCGTCCCTTTCAAGTAGGGGTGGCAAAATATGCCCAAACCTATTAACTCACCCAACTCACTCACTAATTATCCATCCAAACCCACTTATTTAAATAAATGGGTAAATGAGTGCTAACCCAATTAGGCCAAATTAAGTTGGGTTTAATTGGGTTTTAACTAGGTTGCTTATTAGGTTTCTAACAAATTTACCCAAGCCACCTATTAATCATTTGGAGGTATTTTTGTCATTTTTATAGGGTTACGTTCGTCATTTTAGAGATGTTAGGATATTTTGACCATATGCATACATAAAACTAGTCGCAAACCTGTGCGATGCACAGAAAATTAATTAAAATTAAGCTTAAAAAATTATTGGTCTAACTATGATTTTTATTGTCTTTTATATTTTATCTAAATATGAAAATTGATAATTATTAAAAGACATTTATTATTATTGTGTTTATATATAAAATATATTATAGTATTAGGCATTTATTATGATTGTGTTTATATATATGGAATAATATATTATTTCTATTAAAAAAATATAATATGTCAAGATTCTAATGAGATGTTTAATTATAGAATAAAATTTAAATTCAATTATATATATATATATATATATATATATATATATATTAAAATAATGAGGTGTAAAATTGTGAAAACTCAAAAGCTTATGTGGCGCAATATTATGAGGTCAAACAAAAGTAAAAAAGTTTCGGTTTTACATTATAGTATAGATTGTTGGATAAATTGAATTGGGTTTTACTTTAGATAATTGGGTTTGGTTGGGTATGGGTAATACTTATTTTGTTAAATGGGTTTAAATGAACAATTGATTTTTAAAGACCCAACCCATTTATTACCTGTCTAAATCCACCCATTTGACACCCTACTTCCAAGATAATCGCTCAAAATCCAACTCACCACCGAAGAGAACCACAAAGGATTACAACTCCAATGTTATTTGGATCTGATCTGACTGCTCCATAATCGGCTTGGTCATAGTTGCTTTCACTTGAACCTTGTAAATCACATACTATAACACCAAGACTAGCCACTGGATGGAATGCTCTTTATTTTCTATATACCAATAAGCACCGCGCATCTCACCAAATTTTATAAAAAATTGTGTCATTTTATTTTGGGCTAGACTTATTCATACCTTAATTAAAGGAGGTAGGCGGCTGTGACGAGAAAAAGAGACAGGATGAGTTAGTGATGTGTCATACATGCAATAGTGAGAGGAAGGATAAGATAAGGTCAAGAATATCTTAGATTGTAAAATCTAAAAATAGCCTATAACAATCCCACATATGGCAAAAAAAAAAGTAATAGAATATACAAACTTTACACACTTTACACGAGAAATTTTTGGGTCCACGCCTGATTGGGACTACACAATTTCCCTACCTACACACATAAACACCTTACTGACACAAAGGCACGTGACCTAACTGCATTGAAATATTTTTTTTTTAATAAACAAAACCAAGCCTACCATTAAATCAGTATTTAAAACATTATCTGTCATCCTACTGGCGGATCTAGTGTGTGACCAGTGCCCACCCTGAAATTAAAAAAAAAAAAATAGGTATATATAAATTCAAAAAATATGGATTTACTAAAGAGCCCACTCTCATTTTTGTTTTAAATTCTCATTTTTGTTTTAGGAAAAAAAAAATTAAGGGAGATAAAACTATCAAAATTATAGCAAACAACCCAAACAATCCAAAATTACAGCATTCACCACACATAACAAACAACCAAATAACACAAAAAAGCCCAAATCACACAAAGAAAATCCAAATAACACAAGAAAAAGGCCCAATAATATCCTCAAAAGCCCAAAAATGAAATTACAACAACAAATCAACCTAAATAAATCAGTTACACTATTATTATTATTATTATTTTTTAAACCCTAACTTTAATCTCTCCCCTGCCGCTTGCCCCGTTGCCCACTTACCGATCGGCTACTCTGTGTTGAAGTAGATCGGCTCCCTCCCATCTCCACGGCCACCGATCCAGTGATCCATGGCCATTGATCGGCTCCTTCCCCTCCTGGATCTCATTCCTAGACCAGCTGGCGCTTGGTGAGTGGCGGCCCGAGTGCTCGACACTTGGACCCGAGCCCGAGGACCTATATTTCTCTCTCTCTCTCTCTCTTTGACTGACTAACTCTCTCATTAACTTTGAAATTTTGGCTTTGTTTGAATAATTAGTTTTGTTTGATGTGCTGTGCTGTTAAGCACTTTCTGTCTTTCTCAATGGTGTCTTGGTGACTGGTCTAAGTGGACCATGTGAAGTGGTCCCCGGACTAGTCAATTTTTTTTTTTATGAGAACTGGACTGGTCAGTTGCTTTGTGAATACTTTTTTTCTTTTTTGTTACTGTGTAGTGTAGTGGAGTGTGGACCAGTGTAGGTTTTGTCATTTGTGATTTGTGAATTGTATTTGTGGCATATGAAAAATTTTAAAAATGTTGAATTTATAATTTATGGTGGGTTAGTTTTATTTTATGAACATTGTTTTTCTTTTAATATTTTTGTGACAGTAATGGAGAAATATTTCAAAAGAAAATCAGAACTAGAATGACCGTCTTTTACAAAAAGAGTTGATAACTCTTCAAAACAAGATCGAGTGGAAATTAATTTGGGAGATCTTCCATCTGATCCGGGGAGACAAAAGGTGCCCACCCTGAATGGAATTCTTGGATCCGCCTCTGGTCATCCAGTTACCGCTCTGGTCATCCAGTTACCTTTGGTTGCTACCCAATTAAGTAGCAAGATGGATAGGGAAACTGAATAATTAGTTAGTTTTTTAACTACAAATCTACAACACACCATGAATAATGTTTTTAATTCCCCCACAAAAATGTTTGATTCATAAAAGATGACGATGTGGCTACTGGCTAGCTACTAATTCGACACACACCTCCAAAAATCCCATCATATTTTCTCATATAAGGTTTATCTAAGTGGAATTGTCAATTTTCAATCTTTGTCATTCTTGACTTTTCATGCAATTTATAAGTATATTCGATGAGAATAATCTATATGCAGCGGAGAGGAGGAATAACTTAATCAAAGAAGCTACTACTTGTTCTAAATATCAATAGTTACACATAACATATGTACAAATTGAACTAAATGATCCATAAAACCAAAATTTATAATCAAATTATTACTTCATCTAGATTTAAGGAAAGGAAAGAAATGAAAGAAAAATTACCTTTTTATTATTATTTTTTTTTCATAGAATTACCTTTGATTATTATAATCACCAACAATGGGGTACTACCGTACTAGAAACCTCCTGAATGGGTCAATAAAAATAACAATTCCTATAAACTTCTACCAAGTTACCATTTTATTTGTTTATATGAATCTTCCTTAAATGATAGCGAAAGATTTTATAATTAATCAAATTGACACAACAAATTATAAGTTTTTTGTTACAGACATTCGAAGATGTAGAGCCCATATGTACAATATAATCCAAATGAGATTCCAATAAGATCTAATCCCTAGAATTATAGCACAAACTCCCCATATGACCATCTGTTCAGAAATTAGAAATAAGTTAACTCATACCCAGAACCCTAATTAGGAACAGTACAAATACAAAAGAGTATATTGCATACTGGAAACTCCATGTAAATGAAATTCTCGAAGAAGAAGACTAAACCTAATACGAAAATGAAGAAGAAGATTATGACTTTGATGAAGAAGCTATCCACAATATGGACACTTAGATTGTCGGCATCAACACATCCGTTGATCTCAAACTACTAAGATTTCTGACAAGTTTTAAAATAAATTATTGACAAGTTTTCAAATTGGGCAAGCCTAGGTTCAATGTTTAGGACAAGGCAATTGGACCCTCAATACATGGACCACAAAAGTTTTCTCAGAGTCCTTTACTGAGAGAGTTATGCTTAATAAATGCAAAACGACGAGATGGCAAAGTTGTTTTTCCACCGATAAGATGATGACCTGTTTGAACAATCGTTTGTCCCGCAGGGGACTGCATTATTGCTCCTCACGTGTAAAATAGTATAGTTTGAAAGTTTGATGAACTGTCCTCGAACTTTCAATGGCAAACCCTGTTGGCCACGTACGTTGTTTGACCTTTAGTTCAGAATTTGTCTACACTACTTCGCATGACCTGCATCGAAAACAACTTGGAAAACCATTAATATCTCAAGAAGCAATCCAACATAGACCGAATAATAATTATCTGCGATCATGCATTACCTTTGGCGATGAAGAAAAACTAACTTGAAAGAGGTTGACAAGCGATCGGAGTTTGTCCAGCCTATTTCTTGTCATTTCATTTACTTATTTTGTGAGATAAAAAGTGATTTTAGCAAATGAACCAACATTGTATATGTTTGCTTATTAATATGAGCTAACGGGCCTGGGAGTTAGCATTTTGCAAAATTTGCTTCTTGAAGGTTGAATTTTGAGCTACCCTTGTTTTAGTATTATCCCAATTAGTACAAAGCTTGACCAATAGAAGAGGTTCATAATTGAGTTTTATTTTTTTATTTAAATTATAGCCCCTATATATATATATATATATTTATATTTTGGTTTGTTTAAGTTTATGAATCACACAATATGATATAAGGGAGATTTAAATTATGAGCCCCTTAGCCTCCCCGAATGTAAGAGCTAGGGATTTGAATTATGCACCCCTTATGTGATAACAAAAGATTTTATCAAATAGTCCATTTGGGCATTCAACCCAATGGCGAAACCCCCTCCCCAAAAGTCCCACCCTTCAATGAGGGCGTAAATTCGATCATCAGGAATCTTCAAAATATAATTGTGTGCGTTTATAATAGAATTTCTATCTTAGTTAAAATATATAAAAAATATTTATATCATATATAATAAAATAATATAAATTGTGACACATGTTAATGTCCTTATTAGAGTGTAAGGGTTAATAGCTGTACAGATTGTTATTAAACAATCAAGAATTACTCTTTATCTCTCATGTAACCAATTCTGGTAATGATATAACAGAAATCTGGTATTAGTTATTAGTTAGTCTCATACTCATCTGTATATATAGCTAAACTGTACACTTGTGATATTCAATCAGAAAATATCATTCTATTTCTCAAACTGTTCTTTCCTTACTCTCTAGAATCTCTCTCTCTCTCTCTTCTACAATTCCATATCCTTTACAGTCCTCACAATTTGGCACATGTTAATGTCCTCACAAGTGACAATTTAGGGTATGTTCATTTATAGTATGAAGTATATTATAGAGCTAAGTAGGGAGAATAGGTGTGAGTTGACATTGAGGCCCATTTCCCTATAATCATAAGAAACCAAAACCCATTCAGGATCACAGAGAATAGAAAAGGCCTAGAACGATTATAAAAAGCTGCCCAATGGACTAGATTGTGGGCTATACAATTTGTGGATCTTTATACTCTTTAGGATGCTCAAAGAATCTTGGAGATGCCTATTTGAACGATTTACAACCTCGGATCAATTGATTTGGCCCAATTGAAGTCATGTAGGTATAAAGTTAAACGTGTACCAGCTTCTTAAAGGATGGGCAACCATACGATTTCATTCTAGAGGGTCTTACAAAATCAGCAAACTCCTCTTGGCAATTCAAAAAGCGTTTTCAACTGGATGCTTTGGAGAACTCAAGCTGCCTTTGAAATAATTCTTTTTCTCCTATGCCATTCAACGAATTGAGATAAGGTGCAATAATATTTTTTGGACAGATGTGATTGAAAGTTGCAAAAATTACTTTCATATGAAAATTTAATTTATTAATATATATATATATATATATATATATATTATATATATATATATATATATATATATATATATATATATATATATAATTATATATATTATTTTTTTAATATATCTAGTTCGACGGTCAAGATGAAAAGTTGTAAAAGCAAATTTTCATCTCATCCATCTAAAAGTTAGAGCTGACTGTGTGAATCATGGAACCTGAAGCGATGCAAAAAAATGAGGCCTTCTATCTAACAAACAATAAAAAATAAAATAAAAGCTAATGTTTGGACTTTTTTAAGGTTATTTCTAATTATTGTTAGGATTTGGGTTAAATAAATAAATTATTGTTGGGCTTATTTTAAAGAATTAATTTTAATATTTGGATTTTTTTTAAGTTTGTTTTAATTATTTGGGCTTTTTCAAATTTTTCTATGGAGTTAAATTATCAATTATTGTTTTAGGCCTTTCAAAATTATAAGGGCTTTAAAAATTCTTGGAATGAGGCCTAGAGGGGCTAAAAGTATTGTTGGGGTGCAACTAATACTTAAAACCCAATCTTGGTCCCCCTTTAAGCAAAGGTGTCTGGTTTAGTTTAGATTTAATCATTTACACTGACCACATTGTTCCCATTTCTATTTACTTTTGGACACAGAAAGTGGTTATCTTTGGGCCAAACACTGGCTAGAATTTCTAATTGTCATGGCTACAACTTGTGGTCTTTTCTGGATTCATAGGAACAAGTTTATTTTCAAGGGTTATGAGTCTATGACTCTATGCACAGAAGGTGCTAGATTATACTATAGCAAAAATGCGTTTTGGCTAATATGTTGCTAATCGGTTGAGAGCCATTTTTGGGACTTATTAGCCATATTTGAGTTGATTTTGGCTTTTGGCTAACCCATTGGAAATACTCTAAGTATATTTTGTATTAGCTTCTATAAAGAAAATTTTGAGCAACATGGCGAGAAAACAAGTAGGTACTTATCGTTAGGAGCTTGATATGATCCTTGTGTAAAAGGTGACCATTTTATCATTAGGAGTTCAGATAATTTCTTATATCAAGTTCTCAATCTTTTAATTACACAAAATGATCGTTTTACCCTCAAACATGTGAAATGACTATTTTTATATTTTACACTTTTTTTGAATTGATGATAGAAATACTCACGCACACACTACACTAATTTTTTGTATAAGTTAGGGATTGAACCCACGCCCTTTAGGGGTGGGGGATCAAGGGAGGGGGCTGCACCACTAAGCCAAATGCCTAGTGGGTTATATTTTACGCTTTGAACTAAACCAACTTGAAAGAATTTAAATTCTCAAGGATTGCAAAATGTGGTGTCTATAGTTATACTTATTAAGAAACAATTCACAAGCAAGCAAGGTCTGACTTACCACCACAAAACCAATAATAGATTCTTATCTATTATAGTCATACAAATCGAAAGCAAAACAATTTAGGCCAAAATACAATGTTAATCCCTAATATTTACATGTTTTTTTTTGCGTTTGGTTCATAATATTTCAAACAAGTAATATTAGTCTCTAATGTCTCAAAAACATGCGACATTGGTCTCTTTGTTTGGTTCTATTAGTATTCTGTATATGTGGCTTATGAAACGATAAATCTAATTTTTTATATTTAAAAAATACACAGGCATATTACCTAGACCCAGTTTTACCTAATTTGTCCTGTATTCGCCCTAACCAATTTAGTCCTCACATTCCCCCAATTTCATCTCATTACCCAACGTAATAGGCTCTCTTCTTTGGTGGGGATAGAAAAGAGCGAAGCTGAGAGTGTGCATACCAAACCTTTGTAGCTGGGGTGTGCATACCAAACCTTTGAGAAAGATGATTTTGATGAAGTCTTTAGGGTTTATGTTTGGGACAGGTTCGGTTTTTATGATGTTATGCTCCATTGGGTTAAAGTACAAAGCCTTTGAAAATTGCATGGATATGTTGGACATGTGAAATAAAAGGAATAGCAAGAAAAGAAATATAAAAATGATAAAATATATTAACTTTTTTCTATTAAGTGGTCAACCACATAATGTCGAATCTCTATTTCTTATTTAATTCCTTACACTTCTACTTGATTACAACCAAATTCTTATTCTTCTTGTTGTATTCAAGCAAACATATGAACCTATATATAAAACAAAGGAGACAAGTTTCCTAATTTTTCTCACCTACTTAGGCTCCGTTTGTTTCACTGTAAAATATTTTCCACCGTAAAATGTTTTCAAATGTAAATGATTTCAGGGAAAATGGTTTCTTTTCCGATGTTTGGTTGCATTCCAGAAAATGCTTTAGAAATATTTTGGTCATTTTGAAGTTTCGAGGTATTTTGGTCATTTTATTGGTTCAGAGTTATTTTAGTTATTTTAGAGGTTTCAATGGGTATTTTAGTCATTTAAAAATTTCATAGATGTTTTGGTCATTTTGGAATTTCGAGGTATTTTGGTCATTTTATTGGTTCTAGGGTTATTTTTGGTCATTTTGAAGGTTTTAAAGCTATTTTGGTTGTTTTACTAGTTCCGATGCTATTTTGGTCAAGTTAGAGGTTTGAGAGTATTTAGTTATTTTAGAAGTTTTGTTGTATTTTGGAAGTTACGAGGGTATTTTAGTAATTTTTGAGGTTTATGGATATTTTGGGCATTTTTTGAGGTGTCAATGCTATTTTGGTAATTTGCGAGGTTTTAATGGTATTTTAATCATTATTAAATGTTTCAAGGCTATTTTGGTCATTTTGAGGTTTTAGAAATATTTTGGTCATTTTTTAGGTTTTAAGAGTATTTTAGTAGTTTTATAGATTTTGTGGTCATTTTGAAAGTTTTGATGCATTTTGGAAAATGATTTACAGATTTTTTGGGTGTAAACCAATTTCCTGATTTTTACAAAGGGTTTTTCAGTCAACGGAAAACATTTTCAATTTAACTAGCATTTTACAAGCAAACAAACACCTGCAAATGCTGAAAATGTTTTCTGGAAAACATTTTACAGGCAAACAAATGAAGCCTTAGTTGCAAACATTGACAATGTAAAAACAAATTAAGTCAACAAAAGTTAACTTCACCAGTCACCACAAACACAAAACACATGTCACCCTCCAAAGTGTATCGTTGATGAATGCATACTATAGTGGTTTATGGCAATCAATAATAGACTAAACCCTAAAAAAGACTTATAGCATTTCATAAGATAGACCTAAGAGGAATGGTGGAAAAAAACAAAAACAAAAACACACGTACAGAAAGAGAGAGCTGTCAAATATATATCTAACTAGTCGCAAACCCGTGCGATGCATAGAAAAATTATTGAAAATAAAATCTAAATTAATTTTAATTCCTTTTACTTCTTTTGTTGAATATGTATTTTTTTCTTTTGTGTAGTTCGAAATGTTGTAGGCAAGATCAATAAAGAGGCTTTACTGATCGGATTTAGGATAGATCTTATTTTTTGGTTAAAAAAAATAACTAAGAAAGTATATTTACCATAGGATAATTAAAAAATCTAATATAATGTAATTTTTTTTTTTTTTTTTTTTGCATAAGTTGAATATAGTCCAATTTTTATAAAACACGATTCATGTTTATATTTACCATATGGATCATGTTTCCAATCCAAAAATAAAATAAATGATACTTAAAATAAGAAGAATGACAAATAAATACATAGGCACATGATTAAATGATCAAACCTAAATAATTTTCATAACTCATTTCAAGCTCACATGGTTTTATTATAACAAATTCATCCATCTTTCTCCATTGCCAACAACAAAATTAAATGAAATACATAAGAAAAAAAAAAAAAACTCTTGATGAAAATTGATAATTATGATTATTATTAAAAGATATTTATATTGTGTTTATATATGGAAATATATTTTAGTATTAGACATTAATTATGATTGTGTTTGTATATATGGAATAATATATTCTTTATATTAAAGAAAAATATGATGTGTCAAGATTCTAATGGAAGGTTTAATTATAGAATAAAATTTATATTCAATTAGAAAATATATATTAAAATAATGAGGTGTAAAATTGTGAGATTTCAAAAGCTGATGTGGCGCAATATTATGAGGTCAACCAAAAGTAAAAAAAATTTCAGTTTTACATTATAGTATAGATAAATGGTCGGAAAAAAAAAATAATAATAATCAATTTTTAACCAAATGAGAGATATGTGGCAATTTAAAAATCCAACGATGTCAAAAAACCCATTTAAACCACACAAAACCAAATAATTGCCACATGTTACAAATTTAGCTAAATATGAGAAATTGAAAATTTTCAATGGAAAGGGATTCTTTCCCACCACATATACGTGCTATATTCTAAATCAAAATTAATTATTTCCATGACAAACAGACATATGAATACTTAAATAAATTAGTTAAATTAAAAACTGAAACTTAATAGACATGAACATTTTCAAAGAAAAACCTTTATACGCGTAATTATTCAGTACTTTATGAATAGAACAATATTTTTCCTAATAAATTTTTAAGGTGAGATCCATTAGTTAATCATGTGAAAGGAGAGAGTATCATATCGTTATATTTTGAGATACCTAATAATTTTTTCCTTTATACTCGTATTATTGAAAATGTACCCTAAGAACTACATAAATCCTAAAGAAATCTTATCAATTTTTTTTTTCTAACATTATAATTATTAGTTAAATAAATGCTAGCTATCACCAATTTTACATCAATTTATTATCAAAAATTAAATTACATCAATTTCAATGCATTTTTGATAGGCACATAACAAAATTCACCTTTTTTGTCCTTTTCATTTTTAATTCCAATTTTTCTTGCATCCTGTAAAAAGGAAATCTAGCTTGAGCTTATTGAAGGACGTTACAAGTTCTCTCTAACTAGGAAAAATATAATGGTGAACTTATCATGTTTATCTTACTTATAGATCAAAAGAAAAAAGAAACGAGAAAGACCACAAGATAATATATCACATCATTCACATGTTTCTTTGAGTACTTGTACAGGGGCTATATGCATCTCCAAGAAATTAATGTCATTCTATAGTACGACATGCTGTAAGTCTTTAAGATTTTCTATGACCAATCAACAAACACATTTAATTGATAACTTAATTCTTCATTACGATAGGAACTGTGTGAGCAAATATTTTTCATATATGCAATTGGCCCATAAAGAATATGGGATGGGTTAAGCCCACAATAGAAGCTAAGGCCCATTCAAGGGAATTAAGACAAGCAGGAAATTGGGTTTAGGCCCGTATAATATTGATGGGTTTAGGCCCGTATAATATTGAATGTTCAGTTCGCATTAACACATACGATGAGCGGTTGACCGGGCATAATTATACCGGATGACGGGAATTCAACTCGATTCCCTTTGTGACATTGGAAGATCCGCCCAGGGAGCCAATTCATCAAAGCTTCATCGGAGAAAAAGGAACAAGCCCAACCCATGTAGTTTACTTTGAACGGATACCGGGCAAGTTGACCGGGATAAACAGCACCGACCTCCCAGGTGCATTAAATGAAGACAGTGGGATTTTGGCAGTCTCTGCTCAGTACATGTCCCGAGACGGTCGTCACGTGACTGATTAGCCGAATTCATTGAATGAGTTTGGCAATAGTGTTTTATACGTTATGTACCAACGTCAAATCGTCCCAAAAAGGACTGTCACATGTCATGTCACCCTCAAAGTGAGAGCCTCCCAGTTGGTGGAGCTCAAGTGGGTCAAAAACCAGACTATAAATAGAGCAACAAAGAAGGGAAAAGGTACGTGCTTGAACAACCAGAGA
This sequence comes from Fagus sylvatica, assembly GCA_907173295.1. Taxonomy (NCBI): domain Eukaryota; kingdom Viridiplantae; phylum Streptophyta; class Magnoliopsida; order Fagales; family Fagaceae; genus Fagus; species Fagus sylvatica. The sequence continues at coordinate 19,481,526 of OU015765.1, forward strand.
GCTTACACACATTCACTAAGAAAGACAAGAGAACTAACTTAATCTTCGGAGGGTGATCAGGCGTAAATCGCCACCACCTCTAAAGAGCCTTTATGTGTTTGTTTTGCAGGAAGGATCCGAACAAGTAATTGGTTGCGAATATAGAAGATTTCTACTGGTGAAACTCTCAATCTTATTTATTGCAAAAAAATTACGCAACACAGGAACTACTGAAAAAATTAAAAGATTGGTGTCCACTTTTTCTAAAGAATCAAGAACATATCGTTGAGGTTGGAAATTCAATCAAAATATATATACATTTACTGCTAAGAAGTATAGTGTTTGACAAAATTATGCTAAGAACATTTATATCGCTTAATTTTATGGAGAATTAGAGATATACCCCAAACATTTATATAGCTATTGCTTTTGGATTTTACTTATAACAATGCAAAGATATTTACAAGGAAAAAAAGAAAAAGAAAAAGAATCACATATTTAAAAATGACTTGAATAGATCATAAAACATATTACAGACTGACTCATGAAATTTACCCATAATCAAAATATTAAGTGTGGCATTCAATCTCTATCTCCCAAACTCACTTTGTTTATAGTAATTATTAAGTACCACAGTTGAAGATACTCCACTAATCTAATCATTTTATCTTTAATAAGTCTACCGACATAATATTTTTCATAACTATTGATCACATGTCATGTATTGATATGTCATATGTGCATAATAAAAATAATACTAATAATGGACCAATATAAAAATAAGGCAAAAATATTATTTTCGTCTCTAAACTTTACATGAAATTCGTTTTTCGTTTCTGAAATTTGAAAAGTTTATTTTTATACATGAATTTCGTCCATGAACTTTTTTTTAAAAATACCAAATTTATGTGTAAAAACGAATTTTTTCAAGGTTCATGGACGAAAATCGAACTTTTCAAAGTTCAAAAATAAAAAACAAACTTTAAAGACGAAAACAATAATTTAATATAAAAATGTCAGTATCTATGTGAAGTTATTGTTCCACTCACAACTTCCATCTTAACAACTAATACTAAACTGTAACCCGCGTAATACGCGACTCTTTTTCATTGTTTTTCTATAAATATGTTCCTAATAAAACAACTTAACTAAGAAGAAGGAAAAAATAATAACAATTATGAAAAGGAAAAAAGAAAAAGAAAAAAAAAGGTGTAAAATAGAAAATGTTAATAATTTTTCTTTGCGTTTAAAAATAGAAATGATCATTTTTATTATATCTCATCAAATGTATTATACTGATTTTTATTATATTTAATCAAATGTGATAATGCCTAAAATCAGTGGGCTCACGCACGGGTCAATCCGAACGGACGATGCTTCTCTTCGACGAGACAATACCTGCAAAACAGAAAAACAATTAAAAGAGGGGGCACCGGCGGTGGTCCGGTGGGGGAAGCCTCCGATGCTTAAGTTAGCAAAGAGTGTGACAGAGAAAGAGGGATTTGGAGAGTTTAGAAGTGAGAAAAAGAGTGATTACCTTTGTCTGAGAATTCCTCGGGCTTATATAGGGAGGCCCTGGTCTTCTAGCCGTTTGTGGTCATTAAATGGCTTTGATATCCTGATTTGTAACTGTTTGGCCCTGATTTGTAACTGTTTCGCCCTGATCTGTAACCGTGTTCATTGCCTTGATTCTTGTCCTTAATTTGTGCTTTTGACTTTCGTTGCTGAGGTTTAAAGATGGCACATTTGCAACGTGGGGTTAATGCTGTCTACAGCTGTAATATTTACTCGCCTCGTCATTATGTGGTGGCTCGTCATTAGGGTTTAATGTCGTCAGTATCAGATGCCCCCTACTCCGTACTATCGTCATATTTTTGACGATGTTCGGGGTACTGAGGTGGAGTTGGGGTTTTACTTTGCCTCGGGAAGTGGGGGTTTCTTTTAATGACGAAATGATGTTTTAGGCGGCGAGTAACACGTGTCATCGTTCTATTGGTCGGCGTGCTAGGCAATATTGGTCTCGTCAGGCCTTTGCAATTAATGTGAAAGGCGTCGCTTCGGTCGGTGGGTGACACGTGTCGTCGCATAATTGGTCGTCATGCTCGAGGTATCGTTTCGTCAAGTTTTGTGACACGTGTCGTCATTCGATTGGTCGTTGTGCTCGAGGCGCCGTTTCGTCAGATTTTTGTCTTTAATGAAGTGGCGTCGCTTCGGGTGGCCAATGCCACGTGTCGTTATGCTACTGGTCGGTGATTTCGATGCGTCGTTTCGTCGGATTTTTGGCGGTTTTTTGAATGTGGAAGGGTTTTGTGAGGTTTTTATACCGAGTTCGAAGGTTTTTGTCCTATTTACAAAACGGAAAAAACCTCTCTTGAGCGTCTGGGTTCCCTCTTCGCGTTTTTCCGGTGAGTCTCCTCTGTCCTTTTCTCCTTTCTTCTTTTTCCGGCTTTCTTCGTGGTTTTATTCCGGTCAACCTGGATTCGTTGAGTCTGTCGTTCAAGTCCTTCTTTGTCGGGGTCTCTAGGTTTGCCGAGAACGGCTTAGGTCCTCCTCCGATCGAGGGTTTTGTGTCCCCCGATAGTGTGCTTCACCGGTTATCGGCGGAGCTGTATTCCGTGATTTGTCCGGCTATCCACACGTGGGAGGCCGTTAGGAATAGAATGGTGGCCAACGAGGCAGAATGGCCTCTTCCGCTTTCGGAGGAGTTGCCGGAGGGGCTCTCCGATGAGTCAAATGGAGGGATGACGAGAGAGGTCTCGTCCGGGGCGGTCCCGAGTACTTCGGGTTCTCGTCCCCTTTCTAGGGTAGACGGGACATGGAAGGCCATGTCCTATTTTAGTAAATTCAACGAGGATGACGTTGATAGGCTTAGACGTCGTTATCAGATTCCTGATGACGTCGTCATTAGAATCCCAGATGCTGACGAGAGAGCATGTTGCCCTAAATATGAGGGTGACGTGGCTTTCTACGAGGCTGGTCTTAAGGCCGGTCTTCGTTTCCCCATACAGCCTTTTGTTAGGGAGTTGTTAGACTTTCTTTCCTTGGCCCCGGGGCAAGTGAACCCGAATGGCTGGCGCACGATCATCTCGTGCATGGTGATGTGGAGGGTTTGTAGCAACGGGGAGGAGGACCTCACTGTTGATGAGTTCCTCTTCTGCTACGAGCCCGTCCAAATTGCGCTTTCCCGGGGCTTCTGGGCGTTTAAGAACCGGGATATAAACTCCAAGGTCGTCCAAGGGTTACCCTCGTCCGACAGAATTTGGAAGGACGGGTACTTCTTTGTGTGCGGCGACAATTGGGAGAGGCTGCCGCAAGAAGGCCCAAATGACTTCGTTGGAGTCCGTAGGTTTTGGGGGACGCCTTCGTCGTCTGGTGTGTGTCTTTCTTCTTATTTTCGCCTGTTTCTTTTCTTTTATTTATTATTTATTTATTGTGTTTCTTCTGGTGTTTACCGCAGCTTTGGATCGTCCACTTCTGAATTCTGTCTGGCAGGAGAGGATTTCTCGGATACTCGACATTGAGGATCGACGATATAACATTTATATTGAGCCCGACCTGTTAGCTACCTTCTCGTTGGGACCCGTCCCTAGTTCGTCGGTAAAAGCTTTATTAAGGGCAAATAAGAAACGTGAGTCTTTTCTTCAACACATGGTACGGTATTTATCCTACTCGTCCTTTGATCCGCCTTTCTTTTCTGACCTTCATGTATCTTTGGTTTGCAGGCGTCAATACAATGAAGCTGAACAAGAGCCGTCTGAAACAAATGGCTCAGTCGGGAGAGGTGGCGGCTGCTCCCATCAGTCTGAAACGCAAGAAGCCTGACGAGGGGTCTTCAAAGCGGGCTGAGGAAGCGCCCCCACGTCCTTCTGCACAAGCTGCCACGCCTCCCGTCTTTCCAACCGCCGTCCCTTCTGTTCAAAGAGATCCGCCCGTCATCCTGGTGGATTCTGACTTTACTCCTCCCACTGCGGCCTCCACAATTAACCAAAGTCCTCTCGTCGCAATGGACAGGGCGAAGGGAGCCATAACTACTCCGGACATGGAAGAGTACGCTGTGGCCCATACGGAGGACCTCTCATTGCTCATGGTTCATTCTGTGATGCGAGTATGACCTTCTGTCTTTTTTTTTTTTTTGGCTTTTGACCTAGCCGTATATGTAGGGTCTGACGGAGGCCATGGTGATGGCCCGGAGGTGCGCTTCAGTTGAAGAGGATCTAGCTATGCTTAGAGCAAAGTCCATTGCGGACGAGGCGGAAATGAAGAGTGCTAAGAGAGCCGTCATGGAGCTGACGAGAGAAAGGAAGGAAGCTCTGGCTGAGGCGGAGAAGTTAAGGACGGAACTCAAGGCCAGAGATGATGATGTTAAGGCGGCAGTGGATGCCAAGGATAAAGCTGTTGCCGACCTTAAACATCTCGTTGGCCAGATCGAAGGAGCCAAGGAGGCGGCGGTGTCGGAGTTTAGAGCGTCCGAGGCGTTCGAAGACATCAACACTCGTTACTTCCTGTCTGGTTTCGAGGCTTTCAGAAAACAAGCCGTCCAGCGCTTCCCCGGCTTAGATTTCACGGCGCTTCAACCTTATGATGACGAGGACTCTGTGGCCGGCGTTTCTCAGGACCAGGCTGGCGATGACGACGTCTCTTCTAAGTAGGATTAGTGTACTTTATCTTTTGAAGTATTTCCAAACAATTTGTGGGCCCGTGTTTAGGGCGTTTTTGTGATACTTGCTTTTTCGTACTTCTACATTGTGCATGTTTCGTCTTCTTAAGGCGGTGCACAAAGTTTTTATTTTGACGATGGAATTCTCTATCTGTGCATGATCTTCTTATTAGTTTTGAGTGATGTTTTATTTATTAGGAGGTGAGAACTTTTCAGTCAGGGGGTCGAAACTTTTGGACGATGTGGTTGTCTGCGTTTGAGGACCCCGCCTTGTTTGCCAGGGTTTTAAACTTAGGAAATTTTACCTAAGTAGAAAGGTTGCAGTGGGTGATATGGTTTACTTTAAGTGTGAAGAACGATACAGTACAACTTTTGATATTTGTTTAAGATATCATTTTTGACGATATAGTCCAACGCTTGTTTTAAGGATCGTGTTTGGATAGCATAGTTTAATATTGTTTAAGTTAAAAGATCGTGTTTGGACGATGCAGTTCAACATTTTGGTTTGCAGTTCAAAAGATCGTGTTGGACGATGCAGTTTAACATTTGGTTAAGTTAAAAGATCGTGTTGGACGATGCAGTTTAACATTTGGTTGAGTTAAAAGATCGTGTTGGACGATGCAGTTTAACATTGGCTAAGTTAAAAGATCGTGTTGGACGATGCAGTTTAACATTTGGTTAAGTTAAAAGATCGTGTTGGACGATGCAGTTTAACATTTGGTTAAGTTAAAAGATCGTGTTGGACGATGCAGTTTAACATTTGGTTAAGTTAAAAGATCGTGTTGGACGATACAGTTTAACCTGGATTGCTTTGTATGGTACGTGGGAAAGGGGTTTGACACGCGTGATTTACCGTGGTTCGGCAATAGTGCCTACGTCCACCCTTATTTCTTTATTCAAAGTATTTTTACTTCTTTACAAAGTTTGTCAACTTTTAGGGATAGTATCTCCTAAGATGCTCGGCGTTCCACGGGTGCGACAGGCGTCGTCCATTCATGTCTTCTAAGTGATACGTGCCTGGTCGTCGCACTTCAACGACCTTATAGGGTCCTTCCCAGTTTGGGCCAAGCTTGCCTTCAGAAGGATTCCTGGTGGCTAAGGTGACCTTTCGCAGGACGAGGTCACCAATTGACAACTGCCTGGGCTTGACTCTGGAGTTGTAGTGTCTTGCCATTTTTTCTTGGTATCTCTTCATTCTTGCTTCCGCTGTTTCTCTGACTTCATCAATTAGATCGAGGTTGAGCCGGAGTTGTTCTTCATTTTTCTGCCCGTCATATGCTAAAGTCCGAAATGACGTCAGTCCTATTTCGACGGGTACCACTGCTTCGCTTCCGAACGTCATTCGAAATGGTGTTTCGCCTGTTGGAATCCTGACTGTTGTTCTGTAGGCCCAAAGTATGCTTGGAAGTTCTTCTGGCCATAGCCCTTTTGCCCCCTCAAGTCGGGTTTTGATGAGTTTGAGTAGTGAACGATTCGTGACCTCGACTTGTCCGTTGGCTTGTGGATGGCCAGGAGATGAATAATGGTTGTGGATGCCCAGTTCCTGAGAGAATTGTCTGAATCTGGGATTATCGAATTGCTTCCCGTTGTCTGATACAAGTACTCGTGGAATCCCAAACCTGCAGATCACTGTCTTCCATACGAAGTTCTGGATGTTTCTTTCTGTGATGGTTGCCAATGGTTCTGCTTCTACCCATTTGGTGAAATAATCTATCGCAACAACGAGAAACCTAAGCTGCCGTCTTCCTATTGGGAGAGGTCCCATGATATCTAAACCCCACTGTGCGAAGGGCCAGGGTGCCGTCATTGGTACTAGTTCCATCGGGGGTGAGTGTAAGAGGTTGGCGAACCGTTGGCATTTGTCGCAGTGTTGGACGAATTGGTAGGTGTCGGCTTTCATGGATGGCCAATAGTAGCCTGCTCTGACGATCTTTCTTTGTAAAGCTCGTGCGCCTGAGTGGTCGCCGCAAACACCTTCGTGTATTTCCCTCATGACGTAATTGGCCTCGTCTGGTGCCAGGCATCTGAGGTAAGGGAGGGAGAAGCCTCTCTTGTACAGTGTTCCCTGCAACATGAGAAAGCGTGAAGCGCGTACCTTTAACCGTCTGGCTTCGTGCCGGTTGTCTGGTAATGTTCCTTCTCGTAAGTATGAGATTATTGGTGTCATCCAAGAAATTTCAGCGTGGATGGGGTTCACCTCAGTCGTTCGTAGGCTTGATTGTTGGACGGTCTTGATTTTGTCGTCGGCCGTTGATGACGAGGCTGATTTGGCCAGTTGGTCTGCCTCTGTATTTTGTTCTCGTGGTACGCGACAGAGCCTTACTTCATGGAACTGGCTTATCTGATGTCGGACCAGTTGTAGGTATTGCTGCATACGCCCTTCTTTGGCTTCATAGTCTCCATTTACTTGTCCTACGACGAGCTGCGAATCACTACGTACGTCTAGCTCTGTGGCTCCCAGTATCTTGGCCGTTTTGAGTCCCACCAAAAGAGCTTCATATTCCGCTTCGTTGTTGGTGGTTGGGTACTGCAGTCGTATTGCTTGTTTGATGATGTCACCTTCTGGGGACCTCAAAACTACGCCCACTCCGCCTGAGTCCTTTGTCGACGACCCGTCTATGTTCACCGTCCACTTCGATGTCTGTTCGACGTCTTCCGTTGGCTCGTCATCTTTCGAGGTGAACTCTGCTATAAAGTCTGCCAGGGCTTGAGCCTTGATCGCTGTTCGTGGCCGGTAGTCGATGTCGAACTCGCTGAGCTCAATCGACCACTGGATGAGTCGTCCAGCTGCATCTGGTTTGCTCATTGCTTTCCGTAATGGGTGGTTGGTGAGTAACACAATCGTGTGAGCTTGGAAGTACGGGCGGAGTTTCCTTGCGGCTGTCACTAGGGCGAACGCCAACTTTTCCATAGGGGGATATCTTTCTTCTGCTCCTCTCAGTGCTCTACTAGTGTAATAGACGGGCAACTGTCGTCTTTCTTCTTCCCGGATTAGTGCGGAGCTGACGGCAGTTGGTGACACGGCCAGATATAGGTAGAGCTCCTCGCCTTGCTTAGACGGGCTAAGCAAGGGTGGTTCCGTCAGGTACTTCTTGAGCTCTTCAAATGCTTGTTGGCATTCGTCGGTCCACTCAAATGCCTTCTTTAATGTTTTGAAGAAGGGTAGGCATTTGTCTGTGGATCGAGACATGAATCGATTCAGTGCGGCTATCCTTCCCGTCAGTCTCTGTACTTCTTTGGTGTTCTTTGGTGGTTGCATTTCTAGTATCGCTTTGATCTTGTCTGGGTTTGCTTCTATGCCTCTCTGCGAAACCATAAAGCCAAGAAATTTTCCTGAATAAACACCAAATGCACACTTACTTGGGTTCAGCTTCATCTGGTACTTGCGGAGCGTTTGGAAAGTCTCTCTGAGGTCGTCCAGGTGACCGTCTTCCTCTTTGGACTTTACCAAGCATGTCGTCAACGTAAACTTCGACGTTCCGGCCAATCTGGTCGTGGAACATTCTGTTCATCAGTCGTTGGTAGGTGGCTCCGGCGTTCTTCAGTCCGAAAGGCATCACCTTGTAGCAGAAGAGCCCTCTGCTGGTGATGAAGGATGTCTTTTCTTGATCGCCCTCGTCCATCACTATTTGGTTGTAACCTGAAAAGGCATCCATAAATGTTAATAGTTTATGACCAGCTGTCGAGTCGACTAGCTGGTCTATTCTAGGGAGAGGGAAGCTGTCTTTAGGACATGCTTTATTTAGGTCGGTGAAGTCGACGCACATTCGCCACTTTCCGGTACTTTTCTTTACCATGACTACGTTGGCAAGCCAGTCGGGGTAGAATACTTCCCTGATGAAGTTTGCTGCCAGGAGTTTGTCCACCTCTTCCATGATGGCATTGTTCCGCTCTGGCGCGAAGACTCTTCGTTTCTGTTTTATTGGACGGAGAGAAGGGTCAACATTTAACTTATGTGAAATGATGGAAGGGTTGATACCTGGCATGTCTTCGTGACTCCATGCGAAAACATCTTTGTTATCTTTTAAGAACTGGACAAGTGATTCTTTTATTTTTGGAGGAAGGTCTGCTCCAATTTTGGTCGTCCTTTCTGGTCGTCCATCTTCTAGCTCGATGGTGGCTAGCTCCCCAGAAGGCTTCACTAGAACCTTCTGCTCTTCAATGCTCATTGTCTGATTCTGTCCCTCCTGACCCGAGGGAGGCAAGGTAACATTCTCTGGCTGCTACTTGATCTCCTCTGACTTCTCCTATTCCATGCTCAGTGGGGAATTTGAGGAGAAGGTGGTATGTGGAGGTCACGGCTCGGAGTCGGTTGAGGGTTGGTCGTCCGATTATAGCGTTGTATGCCGAGGGGCAGTTGACGACGAGGAAGTCGACAGTCTTAGAGACCGTCTTTGGGTGAGTACCGACCATTATTCGGTAAGGTCACAATACCGACTGGGCAAATCTTGTCGCCTGTGAATCCCACGAGTGGTGCATCCATGGGGCGCAATTTATCCTTGTCAAGCCTGCATTTGTTGGTAAGCGGGGAGGTAGAGTATATCAGCCGAACTCCCGTTGTCTACCATTACTCGCCTGGTGGTGAAACCTGCAATGTTAATCGTTATCACTAGGGCATCGTCATGGGGCTGATGGGTGCCTCTGGCGTCCTCTTCGCTGAAAGAGATGATCTGGTCGTCGAGGCGGATGTTCTTTGGTGGGCGCTGGACGACCATGATGTTGTGTACTTGCCTCGCATACGCTTTCCTTGAGGCTCTTGAGGTTCCTCCTGATGCTGGTCCTCCAACGATGGTTCTGATTTCTCCTACGGGTCCCGGCCTGTTGGGTTCGGCCTGTTCCCTCTGTACTGGAGGCTTTGCTGGACGGGTATTCGTTGGACGATTGACATACTTCTGCAGTTTGCCCTGTCGGATGAGTGTTTCTACTTGTTCTTTTAGGGCTACGCACTCTTCTGTGAGATGTCCATGATCTCTGTGGAACCTGCAATACAAGTTTTTAGGTCGGCTGTTAGGATCTGAACGTATCTTACCTGGCCACCGAAGTGATGGGTCGTCTTGTATCTGTAAGAGTAATTTGTCGATAGGTGTGTTCAGAGGTGTGAAACTGCTGAATTTCACGGGGGGTGCGGTCGTCCGTTTTCGTTCCGGGGTTTCGGTGAATTTCGGAACTTTTTGCTTGGAAGGTTCGGGTTTGCGATCCTCAACTTCCTTCCGCCTTTTCGGTGGTGGGTCGTCCATGGCCTCTAGGGCGTCCTCTGCGTTCATGTGTTTTGTAGCTTCGTACATAAGCTCTGACATTGTTTCTGGGGGGTCTTTGCAGAGTTCATAGAGGAAATCCCCTTTTCGCAGACCCGCCATGAAGGCTGTTACTGTGACATCTTCTTTTGGACGATCTATCTTCATCGCTTCTCCGTTGAAGCGGTGTACAAATGTCCTCAGTGATTCTCCTTCCATTTGCTTGACGCTGAGCAAGTGAGTTGGCGGTCGTCCCCTTCGTTGGCTGCCGATAAAGTGATCGATGAATGCACGGCTGAGCTGGACGAATGAACCGATCGACTCTGATTCGAGCTTGTTGAACCATACCCTTGCAGATCCCCTCAGTCCCAAGGGGAATGCTCGGCACATTACTTCTTCAGGGACGGCTTGCAGTTGCATGATTGTTTTGAAGGCCTCTAGGTAGTCAAATGGGTCCTTGGTTCCATCGAAGTTCTCTAGCAATGGTACCTTGAATCTGGACGGGAGCGGGAAGTCAGCGATGCTTGGGATAAACGGAGAATCAGCCCGGTGTACGAGGTTGTCGAGGTTGCGAGCAGCTTTCGCTCTCAGGCTGTTCTTCATGTCTCCCATTT
>OU015765.1:19492109-19541596 GCA_907173295.1 Fagus sylvatica
TGATATAAGAAATTATCTGAACTCCTAATGATAAAATGGTCACCTTTTACACAAGGATCATATCGAGCTCCTAACGATAACTACCTACTTGTTTTCTCGCCATGTTGCTCAAAATTTTCTTTATAGAAGCTAATACAAAATATACTTAGAGTATTTCCAATGGGTTAGCCAAAAGCCAAAATCAACTCAATATGGCTAATAAGTCCCAAAAATGGCTCTCAACCGATTAGCAACATATTAGCCAAAACGCATTTTTGCTATAGTATAATCTAGCACCTTCTGTGCATACAGTCATAGACTCATAACCCTTGAAAATAAACTTGTTCCTATGAATCTAGAAAAGACCACAAGTTGTAGCCATGACAATTAGAAATTCTAGCCAGTGTTTGGCCCAAAGATAACCACTTTCTATGTCCAAAAGTAAATAGAAATGGGAACAACGTGGTCAGTGTAAATGATTAAATCTAAACTAAACCAGACACCTTTGCTTAAAGGGGGACCAAGATTGGGTTTTAAGTATTAGTTGCACCCCAACAATACTTTTAGCCCCTCTAGGCCTCATTCCAAGAATTTTTAAAGCCGTTATAATTTTGAAAGACCTAAAACAATAATTGATAATTTAACTCCATAGAAAAATTTGAAAAAGCCCAAATAATTAAAACAAACTCTAAAAAAAATCCAAATATTAAAATTAATTCTTTAAAATAAGCCCAACAATAATTTATTTATTTAACCCAAGTCCTAACAATAATTAGAAATAACCTTAAAAAAGTCCAAACATTAGCTTTTATTTTATTTTTTATTGTTTGTTAGATAGAAGGCCTCATTTTTTTGCATCGCTTCAGGTTCCATGATTCACACAGTCGGCTCTAACTTTTAGATGGATGAGATGAAAATTTGCTTTTACAACTTTCCATCTTGACCGTTGAACCAGATATATTAAAAAAAACATTAATAAATTAATTTTTCATTGAACAGTCAAGATATGAAAAGTAATTTTTGCAACTTTCAATCACATCTGTCCAAAAAATATTATTGTACCTTATCTCAATTCGTTGAATGGCATAGGAGAAAAAGAATTATTTCAAAGGCAGCTTGAGTTCTCCAAAGCATCCAGTTGAAAACGCTTTTTGAATTGCCAAGAGGAGTTTGCTGATTTTGTAAGACCCTCTAGAATGAAATCGTATGGTTGCCCATCCTTTAAGAAGCTGGTATAAAGATTCTTTGAGCATCCTAAAGAGTATAAAGATCCACAAATTGTATAGCCCACAATCTAGTCCATTGGGCAGCTTTTTATAATCGTTCTAGGCCTTTTCTATTCTCTGTGATCCTGAATGGGTTTTGGTTTCTTATGATTATAGGGAAATGGGCCTCAATGTCAATTCAATACTCTGTCTTCGAAAGAGGCCCCAATGCTGTTTCCTGCCGCTAATTCTTTTTTTGGATTCAAAGATAGAATATTATTGAGAGAAAATAAACCAGATACAAAAGTAAACTGAGGCTCCATGAGTAGGAGAACTCGCTCCCAGACTAGGCACGGATTAAGCCGTCTTTCCTATCTGAGAGAAACACATGCACAGCACGTGAACTATAAACTATTTGAACTAAAACAAATGGATAAAAGAGAAATAAGTGAGAAACAAATAAAACAGAGGCTTCAAGCTACCCCTTCAACATTAGGGGAATTCAACTTTCTCTTGGTCTGTCTAAAGTCCCTCTGTAGAGACAACGCTCCATTTTTAATGACCACCGGATCGGACTGAATCGCATCAAAAACATGACGGTTGCGAGCATTCCAGATTGACCACGTGATAACTGCCCAGTCTTCAACAGCTTCCTTGGAGAAATCTGAGAATATCTTTTGCATGAACAGTGAGAAGTCCCCACCATGGTTAGGGAGTTTTTGCATGCGCCCTGGAATAAGAGCCCACGTATTTCTCGCCATGGGGCATTGCCATAAAGTGTGCAGCGTGGTTTCATCTTCCTGCAAGCAAATGGAACACAACCCAGATGACCGAATCCTTCTTCTATGGAGTTGGTAGTGTCTCATGATATGCTCGCCAAATCAAGTGTTTCACTTTGCCTGGCACTGATAGCTTCCAAACCTTACGCCATAACCACTTCAGTTCCCCTCTGTGAGAGCATTCTCCCATAGCTGCACGCCTCTCCTCTTCTAGCAGCTCATAAGCTGACTTCACTGTAAATACACCCGATTGTGTTCCAGTCCAGATTGGTCTCTCCTGACTATTCCACCGGAGACCTTTCCTGATTACCTCCCTACCTGCTAAGATACTTCGCCATAGGAAGGATGGATTAGACCCCAGAGATGCTTCTAAGAAAGTAGTCTGAGGGAAATATTTGGCCTTGAAAACTCTGAAAAACAGAGAGTGGGGATTGTGGAGCAGACGCCAGGATTGCTTTGCTAGGAGGGCTAAGTTAAAGAAATGTAAATTCCGAAAACCCAGCCCCCCATCAATTTTTGGAACACACAGAGATTCCCATTTCACCCAATGCACTTTCCGTTCATCCTTTTGTTGCCCCCACCAGTAGCTTGAGATTAAACTGCTTATATCATCACACCAAGACTTTGGTAAGCGGAAGCAATTCATGGCATAGGTTGGGATGGATTGGGCAATTGCTTTGATAAGAACCTCTCTCCCTGCTTTGGAAAGAAATTTCTCCTTCCATCCTTTTAGACGCTGCACAATTCTTTCTTTAATACTATTAAAAATTGCTTTTTTTGATCTTCCAATCATGGCTGGCAAACCCAGATATTTATCAAAGTTGTTAGGACCTTGGGACCCCCAAAAATCCTGAATTTCTTGCCGCGTTGATGAGTCAGTATTAGAACTGAAAAAGAGTGCTGTCTTCTCTCGATTAATTTTTTGGCCAGAGCATTGTTCATAGGTATTCAGGATGTCCAGAATCTTCCTGCATTCCGTAATAGAAGCCTGCCCAAACAACAAGCTATCGTCAGCAAAAAATAGGTGAGAGATCCATGGACCCCCACGGCTGGTCTGAATGCCTTTCAACCTTCCTGAGCTGCTAGCCTTGTGAAGAAGGGCAGAAAGCCCTTCAGCACACAGCAGAAAAATGTACGGGGATAAGAGATCCCCTTGTCGGATTCCCCGGGTCGGATTGATGAAGCCTTTAGGGACCCCATCTATAAGCACTGAGAACTGAACCGTGCGTATACATTCCATTACCATGGCAATCCATCTCCCCGCAAATCCCATCTTACGCATAATGGACTCCACATACCCCCATTCAACTCGGTCATATGCTTTGCTCATATCCAGTTTTAGCGCCATCTCACCTTTTTTTCCCCTCCGCTTCCCCTTCAATTTATGGATTACTTCAAACGCAACAGAAACATTGTCCGTAATAAGGCGTCCCGGGACAAACGCACTTTGCGAATCCGATATGATGCAAGGAAGCACCAATTTTAAGCGGTTAGCCAAGACTTTCGAAATGATTTTGTAGACCACGTTGCACAAGCTGATTGGGCGAAAATCACTCATTCTTTCCGGGTTCTTCTTCTTTGGTATCAAGGATATGTGAGTCAAGTTTATTTTGCGCAGAATTTTCCGAGAATTGAGAGTTGATAGAACTGCATGGGAAACAGTAGAACCAACTATATGCCAATACTTCTGATAAAAGAAACTCGACATACCGTCAGGACCCGGTGCTTTTGAGGGATGCATTTGGAATAACGCAGCTCGGACTTCTTCTGCCATGAATGGGCGAAGCAAGTTCTGGTTGGCATCCATTGTGACCACCCTCTCCACAGCTGAAAGTGCATCATTTGAGTTCGCTGATTGTGATGAGCGAAACAGCTCCTCAAAGTAAGACACGGCAATGTCTTCCACTTGGGCTTCTTCCGTACACCAGCTACCAGCATTATTCAGTAAACCCACTATAGCATTTGTCCTTTTTCTTTGTTGGGCTTGGCTGTGAAAAAATTTAGTGTTGCTGTCCCCTGCCTCCAGCCAAGTCATGCGAGATCTCTGTCCCCTGCCGCTAATTCTATGAACGCACTCATATGGAAAAGTTTAATTTGAACATTTTGTAAGTGTCACAATCTATGGCTTGGACTTTTCACCAAAAATATCTTTGGCATGGACTTGGAGTTTCAACTTTCAAGCTTCTGATCTCTTTGTGATTTACAACTGATTTGGAAGGGATAAAAATTGAGGGAAAGGAATGAAATCCCTCCCTCATTGAATTCGTTCATTTTCCTTATTTGCTTTTGCTTTTTGCCTTTTCTTCTTTTATTTTATAATTTGATAGTTGAGAGAAAGGGATTTGAATCTTAGATATTTCTGTTGGAAACACCACGAGGTGCAATTGAGCTACAAGGCTCTTGACAATTCTATTCCTCTTATTTAGTTAAGGAAAATATATATATATTTTCATCTTTATTTAATCAAATTATTAAGAAAATATTAAAAAAAAAAACTAATAATGAAAGTTGCATATATTTCTTTCTTTTTAATGTTGGTGAGATAACACTTATGAGAATCTCGCGCTATGTCATTCTTTTTTTATCTAGCATTATTGGCAATAATATGGCCTTTTTTCCAAGGCCACTTGGGTTGGCTTGTGTGTGCAATATGTACTTGTCCATGAGTGCACCATCTTGTTGCATGCAGGGCCGGTCCCGGGTTTGGATTGCCCAAGCCGTCACAATTTTAGTTGCCCACTTATTATTAAATATTAAAAAACATCATAAAAGTCCCAAAAATTTTTTTATGCAAAATAAATGTTACATTATGTTTTTAGCTTGAATTACATTGAAAAAAAATTAAAACAAAATGTAATCCCGGTTATAATAATTATATGTCTAATAGTTTGTTATTATTATCTTTTTTATTTTAAAGATTTTTATTATGATATTTTATTAAGATATGTTTTTAATAGTAGGAGACTTATTATCAAGAATTTTTTTTAATAGTAGGAGATTTATTATCAAGAATTTGTTATTATCTATTTTTATTTAAAAGTGTTTAAATCAAATCACTTAGGAAATTTAAACAACGTATCACTTCAGAAATTTAAACGATAGATAGACATGCAAAGTTGCAAACCACTTAGGAAATCTAAATAACCTATCACTTAAGAAATTTAAATAATAGATAGACATGCCACTTGTCATGATGTGAAATATTCTAGATTTTAACGCTCATGTCTTCTGCTTTTATATATTATATAGATATAGATGTAACATTAAAAAATTATGGTAAAGTCACATATAAGCATAAAGTTAAAGAAATCTTACTGTAATAGTATAAAAATTTAGGCATATTAGATATTAATGCATTTTATCTTTTATAATACATTGCAAAAATGCTACTTGGGTATTCGGCCCAGTGGTAATCCCCCTCCCCAAAAAGCTCTACCCCTCTATGAGGGTGTGAGTTCGATCCCCGAGATCTTTAAAATATACGTGTGTATGTGAGTTTAGATTAGAATTTCTATCATATATATATATATATATATAATACATTGCAAAAATTGCATTATTGTGCTGTTTGTGTAGGGTAAGTTCCATGTTAGATCCTTTGTTCTCATGTGAGTCCCATAATCCATATATTTGATATGGAAATACTATAGTTAATCATATTGCAGTGCAGGAGATAAGTGTAATTGTACTGGATTGTAATTTTATATTTCTATCTCCTCTGTGACTCAGCCATATGCTTCTCAAGGTAATACTTTTATTTGTTAATTTCATCTCATATATACCACGCCCATATCTTTGCATGTTTCTTATGTAGATCAAATTAACGGCAATATCGCTTTTCTTTGATATTGTTTAGTCTTTTTTCTCCTCAACTTTTCACTTCCTTCAAAATTCAGCTGTTCCTCAAGTGTAAGGCACGGACTTAATTCTTTGTTTCATCTATATATACGGTTCCTACTTTACATGAACATTCCCTAAAGCATGAGCACCGAATGATGTGGGTATAAGGGAAGAAAAAGTACATCCTAAACTTAATTCTTTATTTCTTCTCTAATAGGTATAACGTCAAGTCAATCTCAAAAGGTGTATCTTCACCTTCAAAGTAACAATAAATATTCATAAACTCAAACCTATTCTCCCTACTTAGCTCAATAATATTTTTTTTTTGGGTAAAAACTTAGCTCTATAACTAATACCAGATTTATGTTATATCATTACCAGAATTTGTTACATGAGAGATAAAGAGTAATTCTTGATTGTTTAATAACAATCTGTACAGCTATTAACCCTTACACTCTAATAAGGACATTAACATGTGTCACAATTTATATTATTTTATTATTTGATAAAATCTTTTTTTTTTTTTTTTTTTATATATTTTAACTAAGATAGAAATTCTATTATAAACGCACACAATTATATTTTGAAGATTCTGATGATCGAATTTACGCCCTCATTGAAGGGTGGGACTTTTGGGGAGGGGGTTTCGCCATTGGGTTGAATGCCCAAATGGACTATTTGATAAAATCTTTTGTTATCACAAAAGGGGTGCATAATTCAAATCCCTAGCTCTTACATTCGGGGAGGCTAAGGGGCTCATAATTTAAATCTCCCTTATATCATATTGTGTGATTCATAAACTTAAACAAACCAAATATAAAATAATATATATATATATATATTAAATAAAAAAATAAAACTCAATTATGAACCTCTTCTATTGGTCAAGCTTTGTACTAATTGGGATTGTTAGAACAGATGCTCAGATACAAATCTAGAATAGATTCTCTGATACAATGTCAAATATGAAAGTGCTAGAGAGAAAAGAGTTTAGAGAAAGAGAGAGAACAAACAGAGAACAGATACACAGAGATACCGTGGTTCGGTCATGAAGACCTACGTCCACACACAAAAGCCCTTGACGGTTACATCTTTACTATATTTCTTGATAGTTACAATGAGACCCAAGTAGGGTATATATACTAGAGAAACCTAGTCTAACTAGAGCAGTTTGCTTCTATTACAATTAATGGGCTTACACTTGGTTTGGGCCTCATGGCCCAATATATATCTCTAACAGGGATAATACTAAAACAAGGGTAGCTCAAAATTCAACCTTCAAGAAGCAAATTTTGCAAAATGCTAACTCCCAGGCCCGTTAGCTCATATTAATAAGCAAACATATACAATGTTGGTTCATTTGCTAAAATCACTTTTTATCTCACAAAATAAGTAAATGAAATGACAAGAAATAGGCTGGACAAACTCCGATCGCTTGTCAACCTCTTTCAAGTTAGTTTTTCTTCATCGCCAAAGGTAATGCATGATCGCAGATAATTATTATTCGGTCTATGTTGGATTGCTTCTTGAGATATTAATGGTTTTCCAAGTTGTTTTCGATGCAGGTCATGCCAAGTAGTGTAGACAAATTCTGAACTAAAGGTCAAACAACGTACGTGGCCAACAGGGTTTGCCATTGAAAGTTCGATGACAGTTCATCAAACTATACTATTTTACACGTGAGGAGCAATAATGCAGTCCCCTGTGGGACAAACGATTGTTCAAACAGGTCATCATCTTATTGGTGGAAAAACAACTTTGCCATCTCGTCGTTTTGCATTTATTAAGCATAACTCTCTCAGTAAAGGACTCTGAGAAAACTTTTGTGGTCCATGTATTGAGGGTCCAATTGCCTTGTCCTAAACATTGAACCTAGGCTTGCCTAATTTGAAAACTTGTCAATAATTTATTTTAAAACTTGTTAGAAATCTTAGTAGTTTGAGATCAACGGCTGTGATAATGCCAACAATCTAAGTGTCCATATTGTGGATAGCTTCTTCATCAAAGTCATAATCTTCTTCTTCATTTTCGTAGTAGGTTTAGTCTTTTTCTTTGAGAATTTCATTTACATGGAGTTTCCAGTATGCAATATACTCTTTTGTATTTGTACTGTTCCTAATTAGGGTTCTGGGTATGAGTTAACTTTATTTTTAATTTCTGAACAGATGGTCATATGGGGAGTTTGTGCTATAATTCTAGGGATTAGATCTTATTGGAATCTCATTTGGATTATATTGTACATATGGACTCTACATCTTCGAATGTCTGTAACAAAAAACTTATAATTTGTTGTGTCAATTTGATTAATTATAAAATCTTTCGCTATCATTTAAGGAAGATTCATATAAACAAATAAAATGGTAACTTGGTAGAAGTTTATAGGAATTGTTATTTTTATTGACCCATTCAGGAGGTTTCTAGTACGGTAGTACCCCATTGTTGGTGATTATAATAATCAAAGGTAATTCTATGAAAAAAAAATAATAATAAAAAGGTAATTTTTCTTTCATTTCTTTCCTTTCCTTAAATCTAGATGAAGTAATAATTTGATTATAAATTTTGGTTTTATGGATCATTTAGTTCAATTTGTACATATGTTATGTGTAACTATTGATATTTAGAACAAGTAGTAGCTTCTTTGATTAAGTTATTCCTCCTCTCCGCTGCATATAGATTATTCTCATCGAATATACTGATAAATTGCATGAAAAGTCAAGAATGACAAAGATTGAAAATTGACAATTCCACTTAGATAAACCTTATATGAGAAAATATGATGGGATTTTTGGAGGTGTGTGTCGAATTAGTAGCTAGCCAGTAGCCACATCGTCATCTTTTATGAATCAAACATTTTTGTGGGGGAATTAAAAACATTATTCATGGTGTATTGTAGATTTGTAGTTAAAAAACTAACTAATTATTCAGTTTCCCTATCCATCTTGCTACTTAATTGGGTAGCAACCAAAGGTAACTGAATGACCAGAGACAGATCCAGGAATTCCATTCAGGGTGGGCACCTTTTGTCTCCTCGGATCAGATGGAAGATCTCCCAAATTAATTTCCACTCGATCTTGTTTTGAAGAGTTATCAACTCTTTTTGTAGAAGGTGGTAATTCTAGTTCTGATTTTCTTTTGAAATATTTCTCCATTACTGTTACAAAAATATTAAAAGAAAAACAATGTTCATAAAATAAAACTAACCCACCATAAATTATAAATTCAACATTTTAAAAATTTTTCATATGACACAAATATAATTCACAAATCACAAATGACAAAACCTACACTGGTCCACACTCCACTACACTACACAGTAACAAAAAAGAAAAAAAGTATTCACAAAGCAACTGACCAGTCCGGTTCTCATAAAAAAAAAAAAAAAAAAAAAAATTGACTAGTCCGGGGACCACTTCACATGGTCCACTTAGACCAGTCACCAAGACACCATTGAGAAAGACAGAAAGTGCTTAACAGCACAGCACATCAAACAAAACTAAATATTCAAACAAAGCCAATATTTCAAAGTTAATGAGTGAGTCAGTCAGTCAGAGAGAGAGAGAGAGAGAGAAATACCAGTCTCGGGCTCGGGTCCAAGCGTCGAGCACTCGAGCTGCCACTCACCAGGCGCCAGTCGGTCTAGGAATGAGATCCAGGAGGGAAAGGAGCCGATCAATGGCCGTGGATCACTGGATCGGTGGTCGTGGAGACGGGAGGGAGCCGATCTGCTTCAACACGGAGTAGCCGATCGGTAAGTGGGCAACGGGGCAAGCGGCAGGGGAGAGATTAAAGTTAGGGTTTAAAAAAATAATAATAATAATAATATAACTGATTTATTTGGGCTGATTTGTTGTTGTAATTTCATTTTTAGGCTTTTGAGGATATTATTGGGCCTTTTTCTTGTGTTATTTGGGCTTTTTTGTGTTATTTGGTTGTTTGTTATGTGTGGTGAATGCTGTAATTTTGGATTGTTTGGGTTGTTTGCTATAATTTTGATAGTTTTATCTCCCTTAATTTTTTTTTTTTCTAAAACAAAAATGAGAATTTAAAACAAAAATGAGGTAGCTTTTTAGCAAATCCATATTTTTTGAATTTATATATACCTACTAATTTTTTTTTTTTAATTTCAGGGTGGGCACTGGTCACACACTAAATCCGCCAGTACCACCAGTAGGATGACAGATAATGTTTTAAATACTGATTTAATGGTAGGCTTGGGTTTGTTTATTACAAAAAAAATATTTCAATGCAGTTAGGTCACATGCCTTTGTGTCAGTAAGGCGTTTATGTGTGTAGGTAGGGACATTGTGTAGTCCCAATCAGGCGTGGACCCAAAAATTTCTCGTGTAAAGTATGTAAAGTTTGTATATTCTATTACTTTTTTGGCCAAATTATAAATTACACCCTTTAACTTTGGTCAAAGTTCAATTCAGTCCTCTAAATTTTGACCAGGTCAATTCAGTCCTTTAAGTTTCAATTTTTTTCAATTCACTTTCTTCTGTTAAAGTTGTTCCGTTAGTTTTGTTTTTATTGAATTTTTATTATTTTTTTATATTAAAACAAAACCAGAAAAATAACAAAAAGTTTAAAACTAAAAATTAAAATTCTTCTCTTTTTTCTTCATATCTCTCTCTTCTGTCTATCTCCTATCTCTTTGCTCTGGTTCCAAGATAAGCACTCTATACTCATCTTCATATCTCTCTCTTCCGTTTATTTTCTCTAAGCACGCCGCTTCTCACAACTCATATCAGGCGGGCGGCAAAAACATTGAGACGGGTGGGGCGGAGCTAGGGTTTGAGGTGGAGAGTGGGGATTCGAGAAAGCGAAGCTCTATGCGGTGGACGACACGGCGACCGTGGATTGCTTCGCAAAGGTTGGGGTTTTTTTCGCGACGGTGGCGGCTGAGTTGGTTTTTTTCTTGACCGATGCATGATGAATGGGAGGGATTTTGTACTGTTCAATTTTGGGGTTTCCTAAATCTTTTGGGGCTTTTCTATGATCTCTAGATTAGTAGGTTGGGTAGTTTGAACATTTCACTGTAATGTGGTGTTGTTAATACAGGGGCTTTTTCTCCTTTTGAGATCACTGTGTAATCTTGTGTTTTGTTTCAATAAAAATTTATTGAATTCTAAAAAAAAAAAATCTTTTGGGGCTTTTCTTTCCAATTTTGCTTTATTGTTATGTTCTGATGGATCCTTTCTCTGTATTATTGTCTTTGCTATCTGCTACTCTCGTTGTGATGGTTGAGGTTTTTGGTGTTCACAAAGAAACATGAGAAATGAGGCAGAAGGGAGGGTTTTTTGTTTGTTTTATGTTTACTTGTTTTTCTTGGGTTTTTTCTCTTGGTTGATGATGGTGAAGAGCAATGGTCGAGAAGGAAGAGAAAAGGGTGATTCAAGAGAAGCTCTACAACGGCAGTCGGGATTTCATAATTTCATGACCAGAAAGATTTCAGAAATTGTTTTTATTATTTTTTTGTTTTTTTTTAATATAAAAATAATAATGAAAACTTAATAAAAGCAAAACTAACGGTAACAGAATACAACTTTAACGAAAGGAAGTGAATTGAAGCAAATTGAAACTTAGAGGACTGAATTGACATGGTCAAAATTTAGAAGACTGAATTGAATTTTGACCAAAGTTAAAAGGTGTAATTTGTAATTTAGCCTACTTTTTTTTTTGCCATATGTGGGATTGTTATAGGCTATTTTTAGATTGGCTAAATTACAAATTACACCCTTTAACTTTGGTCAAAATTCAATTCAGTCTTCTAAGTTTTGACCATGTCAATTCAGTCCTCTAAGTTTCAATTTGCTTCAATTCACTTCCTTCCGTTAAAGTTGTATTCTGTTACCGTTCGTTTTGCTTTTATTAAGTTTTCATTATTATTTTTATATTAAAAAAAAACCAGAAAAATAATAAAAACAATTTCTGGAATCTTTCTGATCATGAAATTATGAAATCCCGACTGCCGTTGTAGAGCTTCTCTTGAATCACCTTTTCTCTTCCTTCTCGACCATTGCTCTTCACCATCATCAACCAAAGAAAAAACTCAAGAAAAACAAGTAAACATAAAACAAACAAACAAAAAACCCTCCCTTCTGCCTCATTTCTCATGTTTCTTTGTGAACACCAAAAACCTCAACCATCACAACGAGAGTAGCTAGATAGCAAAGACAATAATACAGAGAAAGGATCCATCAGAACATAACAATAAAGCAAAATTGGAAAGAAAAGCCCCAAAAGATTTTTTTTTTTTAGAATTCAATAAATTTTTATTGAAACAAAACACAAGATTACACAGTGATCTCAAAAGGAGAAAAAGCCCCTGTATTAACAACACCACATTACAGTGAAATGTTCAAACTACCCAACCTACTAATCTAGAGATCATAGAAAAGCCCCAAAAGATTTAGGAAACCCCAAAATTGAACAGTACAAAATCCCTCCCATTCATCATGCATCGGTCAAGAAAAAAACCAACTCAGCCGCCACCGTCGCGAAAAAAACCCCAACCTTTGCGAAGCAATCCACGGTCGCCGTGTCGTCCACCGCATAGAGCTTCGCTTTCTCGAATCCCCACTCTCCACCTCAAACCCTAGCTCCGCCCCACCCGTCTCAATGTTTTTGCCGCCCGCCTGATATGAGTTGTGAGAAGCGGCGTGCTTAGAGAAAATAAACGGAAGAGAGAGATATGAAGATGAGTATAGAGTGCTTATCTTGGAACCAGAGCAAAGAGATAGGAGATAGACAGAAGTGAGAGATACGAAGAAAAAAGAGAAGAATTTTAATTTTTAGTTTTAAACTTTTTGTTATTTTTCTGGTTTTGTTTTAATATAAAAAAATAATAAAAATCAATAAAAACAAAACTAACGGAACAACTTTAACAGAAGAAAGTGAATTGAAAAAAATTGAAACTTAAAGGACTGAATTGACCTGGTCAAAATTTAGAGGACTGAATTGAACTTTGACCAAAGTTAAAGGATGTAATTTGTAATTTGGCCTTTTAGATTTTACAATCTAAGATATCTTGACGTTATCTTATCCTTCCTCTCACTATTGCATGTATGACACATCACTAACTCATCCTGTCTCTTTTTCTCGTCACAGCCGCCTACCTCCTTTAATTAAGGTATGAATAAGTCTAGCCCAAAATAAAATGACACAATTTTTTATAAAATTTGGTGAGATGCGCGGTGCTTATTGGTATATAGAAAATAAAGAGCATTCCATCCAGTGGCTAGTCTTGGTGTTATAGTATGTGATTTACAAGGTTCAAGTGAAAGCAACTATGACCAAGCCGGTTATGGAGCAGTCAGATCAGATCCAAATAACATTGGAGTTGTAATCCTTTGTGGTTCTCTTCGGTGGTGAGTTGGATTTTGAGCGATTATCTTGGAAGTAGGGGTGTCAAATGGGTGGGATTTGGACAGGTAATAAATGGGTTAGGTCTTTAAAAATCAATTGTCCATTTAAACCCATTTAACAAAGTAAGTATTACCCATACCCAACCCAACCCAATTATCTAAAGTAAAACCCAATCCAATTTATCCAACAATCTATACTATAATGTAAAACGAAACTTTTTTACTTTTGTTGACTCATAATATTGCGCCACATAAGCTTTTGAGTTCTCACAATTTTACACCTCATTATTTTATATATATATATATATTATTTTAATTGAATTTAAATTTTATTCTATAATTAAACATCTCATTAGAATCTTGACATATTATATTTTTTTAATAGAAATAATATATTATTCCATATATATAAACACAATCATAATAAATGCCTAATACTATAATATATTTTATATATAAACACAATAATAATAAATGTCTTTTAATAATTATCAATTTTCATATTTAGATAAAATATAAAAGACAATAAAAATCATAGTTAGACCAATAATTTTTTAAGCTTAATTTTAATTAATTTTCTGTGCATCGCACAAGTTTGCGACTAGTTTTATGTATGTATATGGTCAAAATATCCTAATATCTCTAAAATGACAAATGTAACCCTATAAAAATGACAAAAATACCTCCAAATGATTAATAGGTAGGCTTGGGTAAATTTGTTAAAAACCCAATAAGCAACCCAGTTAAAACCCAATTAAACCCAACTTAATTGAGCCTAATTGGGTCAGCACTCATTTACCCATTTATTTAAATAAGTGGATTTGGATGAGTAATTAGTGAGTGGGTTGGATGGACTAATGGGTTTAGGCATATTTTGCCACCCCTACTTGGAAAGGGACAAAATATTACCCGATAAGGGAATTGCTCTTTCCAATCCCATCCCTCTTCTTGGTGTCACTTGATTGATGATTTGAATGTAGCGTTGTTGGGTTTTATAAGTGATTCGGGTGTTAATCTTGGATTGCCTGTTCAAATAATTGAAAAAGACAAAAGTCCCCTCCCCCAACAAAACCAATTCTACTTAGCCTCTAATTTCATGTAACATTAAAAAATTCTAGTAAAGTCACATATAAGCAAAAAGTTAAAGAAATCTTACTGAGCATAAAAATTTAGGCATAAAAGATATTAATGCATTTTATCTTTTATAATACATTGCAAAAATTGCATTATTGTGCTTTTTTTGTAGGGTAAGTTCCATGTTAGATCCGTTGTTCCCATGTGAGCCCCATAATCCATATACTATAGTTAATCATATTGCAGTGCAGGAGAAATGTGTAATTGTACTGGATTGTACTACTTTTTTTTTTTTTTCAAGTCTTGATTGTACTACTAAATCAATATGTACTTATGTAGTACTGTACCAAAAATGTATTGCTCTATATCTTAAGCTTAGTCCTAGTTAGGGCACGACACTCCAGTTTTTCTTTTTCTGTTTTTCATCTACATTAATATATCAAAGCCCTCCTTCTAAGGTTCTCCGTTCTCTTCTTCTTTACATCTCCGCCATCAATTTTATATTTCTATCTCCTCTGTGACTCAGCCATACGCTTCTCAAGGTAATACTTCTATTTGTTAATTCACGCCCGTATCTTTGCATGTTTCTTATGTAGATCAAATTAACGGCAATATCACTTTGCTTTGATAATTTTAAGTCTTTTTTCTCCTCAACTTTTCACTTCCTTCAAAATTCAGCCGTTCCTAAAGTGTAAGGCACGGGCTTAATTCTTCATTTCATCTATATATATATATATACACACGGTTCCTACTTTACACGAACATGCCCTAAAACATGAGCACCAAATGATGTGGGTATAAGGGAAGAAAAAGTACATCCTAAACTTAATTCTTTATAATGTCAAGTCAATCTCAAAAGGTGTATCTTCACCTTCAAAGTAACAATAAATATTCATAAACTCACACCTATTCTCCCTACTTAGCTCAATAATATTTTTTTTTTTGGGTAAAAACTTAGCTCTATAATATACTTCGTACTATAAATGAACATACCCTAAATTGTGAGGACATTAACATGTGTCAAATTGTGAGGACTGTAAAGGATATGGAATTGTAGAAGATCTAGAGAGAGAGATTCTAGAGAGTAAGGAAAGAATAGTTTGAGAAATAGAATGATATTTTCTGATTGAATATCACAAGTGTACAGTTTAGGCTGTTTAGCTATATACAGATGAGTATGAGACATTGAGACTAACTAATAATAACAGATTTTTTTATAATACCAGATTTCTGTTATATCATTACCAGAATCGGTTACATGAGAGATAAAGAGTAATTCTTGATTGTTTAATAACAATCTGTACAGCTATTAACCCTTACACTCTAATAAGGACATTAACATGTGTCACAATTTATATTATTTTTTATTTGATAAAATCTTTTTTTTTTTTTCAACTAAAATAGAAATTCTATTCTAAACACACAAAATATATTTTAACCCTCACGGAAGGTTGGGACTTTTAGAGTTTTTTTTTTTTTTTTTTTTTTTTTTTGGTGAAAAGGAAATTGCATTAATTGAAATAAGAGTTTACAACATACGAGGGTACGAAACCCCTCAAATATCTGTCAGTAACTGACTTACAACAAAAGCAGGAGGAGAGATATAAAGGGAGAAGGGAGTCAAAAGGTTGTGTCCCTCCTTAGCCAAGATATCCGCACAAAAGTTGCTCTCACGATGAGCATGTTGAACAAAGGCCTCCTCAAACGACAAAATTAAGTACCTGCAATCATTAATTAGGAATCACTAATTCCTTAGCAGTGGAGAGGGGGGTTTCACCATTGGGCTGAATGCCCAAATGGATTATTTGATAAAATCTTTTGTTATCACATAAGGGGTGCATAATTCAAATCCCTAGCTCTTACATTCGGGGAAGCTAAGGGGTTCAAGATTTAAATCTCTCTTATATCATTAAGAGACCAACTCTTTGTGTAATCTCTTCAAATATATTGTATATATATATTAAAAAAAAAAAAAAAAACTCAATTATGTCAAGCTTTGTACTAATTGGGATAATACTAAAACAAGGGTAGCTCAAAATTGAACCTTCAAGAAGCAAATTTTGCAAAATGCTAACTCCCAGGCCCGTTAGCTCATATTAATAAGCAAACATATACAATGTTGGTTCATTTGCTAAAATCACTTTTTTATCTCACAAAAAATAAGTAAATGGAATGACAAAAAATAGGCTGGAACAAACTCCGATATATCGCTTGTCAACCTCTTTCAAGTTAGTTTTTCTTCATCGCCAAAGGTGATGCATGATCGCAGATAATTATGATTCGGTCTACGTAGGATTGCTTCTTGAGATATTAATGGTTTTCCAAGTTGTTTTCGATGGAGGCCATGCCAAGTAGTGTAGACAAATTCTGAACTAAAGGTCAAACAACGTACGTGGCCAACAGGGTTTGCCATTGAAAGTGAGATGACAGTTCATCAAACTATACTATTTTACACGTGAGGACTGAGGAGCAATAATGCAGTCCCCTGCGGGACAAACGATAGTTCAAACAGGTCATCATCTTATCGGAAAAACAACTTTGCCATCTCGTCGGTTTGCATTTATTAAGCATAACTCTCTCAGTAAAGACTCTGAGAAAACTTTTGTGGTCCATGTATTGAGGATTTGAGGGTCCATTGCCTTGTCCTAAACATTGAACCTAGGCTCCATTGGTCGATTTCTAGTACGGTAGTACCCCACCCATAAATCTTGTTAATTTTATATTTTATTTTTCATTGTTGGTGGTTATAATAATAAAAGGTAATTCTATGAAAAAAAAATAATAATAAAAGGTAATTTTTCTTTCATTTCTTTCCATTCCTTAAATCTAGATGAAGTAATAATATGATTATAAATTTTGGTTTTATGGATCATTTAGTTCAATTTGTACATATGTTATATGTAAACTATTGATATTTAGAACAGTTAGTAGCTTCTTTGATTAAGTTATTCCTCCTCTCCGCTGCATATAGATTATTTTCATCGAATATACTGATAAATTGCATGAAAAGTCAAGAATGATAAAATTTGAAAATTGACAATTCCACTTTTAGATAAACCTTATATGAGAAAATATGATGGGATTTTTGGAGGTGTGGTGTCGAATTAGTAGCTAGCCAGTAGCCACATCGTCATCTTTTATGAATCAAACATTTTTGTGGGGGAATTAAAAACATTATTCATGGTGTATTGTAGATTTGTAGTTAAAAAATTAACTAATTATTCAGTTTCCCTATCCATCTTGCTACTTAATTGGGTAGCAACCAAAGGTAACTGGATGACAGATAATGTTTTAAATACTGATTTAATGGTAGGCTTGGGTTTGTTTATTACAAAAAAAATATTTCAATGCAGTTAGGTCACGTGCCTTTGTGTCAGTAAGGTGTTTATGTGTGTAGGTAGGGAAATTGTGTAGTCCCAATCAGGCGTGGACCCAAAAATTTCTCGTGTAAAGTGTGTAAAGTTTGTATATTCTATTACTTTTTTTTTTTTGCCATATGTGGGATTGTTATAGGCTATTTTTAGATTTTACAATCTAAGACCTTATCTTATCCTTCCTCTCATATCTTGACACATCACTAACTCACCTTATCTTTAATTAAGGTATGAATAAGTCTAGCCCAAAATAAAATGACACAATTTTTTATAAAATTTGGTGAGATGCGCGGTGCTTATTGGTATATAGAAAATAAAGAGCATTCCATCCAGTAGCGGAAGTAAGTTATGGTAAAAGTCTTATAAGAGCAATTCAGGCATTAACTCTATTCTTCTAATAAAATCATCCTCATTTAAAAATTCTATTTATTTGTCCATTTTCATTATCTAAATTTTATTTCATAAATCTAACAGTGTACAGACTGTCTTGTCATTTTAAAAATTTAAATGACGTGCGTTAGATTTATGATATTTAATCTGAATCATGAAATGGATACTCTCCATTTCTTTTCAAATTGAGAAGATCATTTTCCTCTTTCACTTACATGTAGAGAAAAAAAAAAAAAATCAGTTTTATACTTACTTTTTCAAATATACTCTTAGCACATTCTTTATTTAAATATACTTTTCTTTATTCTTCTATCCTACTTAAATATTTTTTTTATTTATTCTTTATCATTTTTTTATTCTTATTGAGAGAAAAGAAATGAAATTATGAATAAGTGAGTGAAATTATGAAATAAAAAGCTCTCTTGTTGCATTTAGAATTTTTTTTGCCAATTTGGTTTAAAAAACCCAGCTCAAATAGAGCACTACTTACCAGACTCCCTATTTTAACTTTACTATTCCATTTTTTAATATATCTTTATTATTATTATTATTTTTTTTCACAACTCCCGAAATATTACACTACAAAAAACACTACTACACTAAAAAAAAGACTTTTTTATTCCCCCAATTGAAAAGTGGCTCCCTTGTTTGAGAGAGCCACTGTTCATCAATTCGCATTTTAAATGAAATAGGGAGGCTGATGTTTCCGGTTTTTGCTGCCTTTTGCTTATTTTTTGTTGTTTTCGCCCAGTGCTGATGAGAATGCTCTAAGAGAGTGGAAAAGAGAGGTTGATTCTAAACAGATTGTTAAAGTATTGATTGGGTCACATTGCCAGCTCCTTTACGTCACTATTTCACGTTACTCGTTTTTTTGTGGATAACGTGAACAATTATTTATCTCAAAAAAAAACCAACCTGTCTACTGTAGCTTAGGGCGCTTCCTCTGTTTCTCTCTCTCGCTCTTAAATGTCACAGCCAACTTTGTCGTTTGGCAACTCTGGACACAGTCTCACAACAATCCTTTCTCTTGAGCTAATTAGGCCTAGTTTGCGACCTTGCGTGGATGGACAACTATTTTTTTTATTTTGCTAATTAATGGACAACTAATTAAGTACGTAAAGTAATACTTTGTTTTTTTTGGACTTGGTTGAAACTGTACCTTTCTTTTTTTTTTTGCTAAA
The DNA here is from genome assembly GCA_907173295.1 of Fagus sylvatica. Taxonomy (NCBI): domain Eukaryota; kingdom Viridiplantae; phylum Streptophyta; class Magnoliopsida; order Fagales; family Fagaceae; genus Fagus; species Fagus sylvatica. The sequence goes on from OU015765.1 coordinate 19,511,296, forward strand.
TCAGTCAATAGTACTAGGTAAGTCCATTACATTTTTTTTTTTTGTAGTACTAGGTAATGTCCATGGATATATCTAGTAAGATCGAATCCAACGTGAGTTTAGCGAAAATGAAAAAACTAATCCTTTTTTAAAGTTCCTCAATTTATTTCACACGTGGTTGTTATTATTCCCACATGTGGTGGGAAAAAGAATAGTTTTATTCCATGAACATCTATATTTAGACAAGTCTTGCACAGTTCCATCATAGTAATTTAAAACAAGGCCTTTGCCTTTGATACCATCTCACACCCAAAAGAGAAATTAACCCACACCATGGCTTCTCTCCCTCAACCATCCCTTGCTACCACCAATAAGGTGTCTCTTTGTCCAAAATTCTTTCCCAAAAGAACCCAAATTACAAAATTTGCAAAACGGAACCATTACCTTGGTCCTAGAGTAGTGTCATGCAATGCCAAAAATGATGACCAAAACCATACCCCTGGCTCCAAATTTGATAGGAGAGATGTACTCGTTGGCATAGGTGGTCTCTATGGTGCTACAAATCTGTCCCATGATGACCCTTTTGCCATGGCAGCTCCTGTGTCTGCCCCAGATTTGACAAAGTGTAGCAAGGCTGATTTGCCAGCAGGTGCAACACCAGTCAATTGCTGCCCACCCTCATCCACAAAAATCACTGATTTCAAGCTACCTGCCCAAAACTCACCCTTGCGTGTTAGACCAGCTGCTCATTTGGCTGACAAGGAATACATAGCCAAATATAACCAAGCCATTAAGCTCATGAAAGCTCTCCCAGCTGATGACCCACGTAGTTTCACACAACAAGCTAATGTTCATTGTGCTTATTGTGATGGTGCATATGACCAAATAGGTTTCCCAGACCTTGAAATCCAAGTTCACCAATCTTGGCTTTTCTATCCCTTCCATCGTTACTACCTCTACTTCTACGAAAAAATCTTGGGAAAGTTAATTAATGATCCCAATTTTGCTTTGCCGTTTTGGAATTGGGATTCACCTTCTGGAATGCAAATGCCAGCAATTTTTGGTGACACAAAAGCTTCAATTTATGATCCTCTACGCGACGCAGATCACCAGCCACCGACCTTGCTTGACCTTGATTACAGTGTCAAAGACAAGTCAACAACAAACCAAGACCTATTGGCCAGCAACCTCAAAGTCATGTATCGTCAAATGATATCAAATGGCAAGAATCCTACGCTTTTCTTTGGCAGTGCTTATAGAGCTGGAGATGATCCTGATCCAGGTGCTGGCTCAATTGAGAACATTCCACACACTAATATCCACTTGTGGTGCGGTGATAAAACCCAGCCTAATTTTGAAAACATGGGAAATTTCTACTCTGCTGGTAGAGATCCAATCTTCTTCTCTCACCATTCCAATGTTGACCGAATGTGGACAATATGGAATACATTAGGAGGGAAGAAGAGGAAAGATATCACTGACCCAGATTGGTTAAACAGTGCGTTTTTGTTCTACGATGAAAATGCACAGCCTGTTCGTGTTAAGGTTAAGGATTGCCTTGAGACTACAAAATTGGGATATGTTTATCAAAAAGTGGATATTCCGTGGCTCAAGACTAAGCCAACACCTCGTAAATCGAAGACCAAGAAAGTGGCCAAGTTGTTCCAGCTAGGAGGAGGTGGTGTTGGTGCTGCACAAGCTGCTGAAAGTACAGGAAGTACTACAGGAAGTGTTACGTTTCCGATTGTTTTGGACAAGGTCATAAGTACTTTGGTGTCTAGGCCTAAGCAATCGAAGAGGAGCAAGGATGAGAAGGAAGATGAGGAGGAAGTGTTGGTGATTGAAGGGATTCAGTTTCAGAAGAGATGAAGCCGTCAAGTTTGATGTTTATATTAATGATGAGGATGACTCGCCTAGTGGTCCAGACAAGACTGAGTTTGCAGGGAGCTTTGTGAATGCGCCTCATAAACACAACCATAACAAGAAGATGAACACTACCTTGCGTTTGGGTATCACTGACTTGTTGGAGGACTTGGATGCTGAAGATGATGAATCTGTGGTGGTGACCTTGGTGCCAAAGTATGGGAAAGTAGTGCCCACCATTGGTGGAATTAAGATTCAGTTTGTTTCTTAATCTTAAAATCTTGGAAAATAATTGTTGTTTTTGCTTGCTTAATTAAATAGTCGAGCAATTGGGCATATATATGTCAACATTTCCTTCTTTTGGTATATTTTGCCCTGTTGTACTCTTGACTTATCGGATGTAATGTAGTAGTAACAGTTAATATTATGTATGTTAACTGTTTATCCTGCAATTAAAATAAGGTTGTTCCCTAAAGAGTTGCGGCTCTTTATTTTTTTGTCTATGATAGTGCGGGAGAAGAAAAAAATAAAAAAGTCGATTCACTAAGATTTTTGGCCAAAAATTATAGGGAGAATTGATGGGTTGAACTAGTACACCTACCAGTCTTCCACTACCAACCACTTTGGCGCATTAAGTAAAAACTGGAGAAATTATGAACTCAAGACGAAGGACCCCGTCCTATCCCTCTCACATGGGATGAGGAAGACTAAGCATCTTTTGGTGTGTCGGTAATATGGATATATATTCTAAGTTACTATCTTTCCGGCATGTGGTATTTAAGATAATATTTTCTATTGTCAGTTTATTAAAAAAAAAATTACATCATTATTAATAAATTAAATATTCACTACCCCATAATAAAAATTACATCATTAATAAATTAAATATCTACTACTCAATTATATGCTTCAATTAAAACCAAATATATATAATAAACAGAGACGTTGCCATCTTTCTGTCATGGCATCTAAGGTAACGTCTTCTACTTGTCATGTGTCAATTTATTAAAAAAAATTAACATCATTAATAAATTAAATACCCACTACCCCATAATAAAAACTACACCATTAATAAATTAAATACTCACTACCCAATTATATGCTCCAATTAAAGCCAAATATGTTAAACACAATATATGTATATAATATATATATATATATATAATATATATATTATTATATTATTAATATAATATTAATATATATTATTTCAAATATGATTTAAATTACAACTTAGGCATTTCGTCCCAGTGGTCATTCCTCTCCCCAAAAAGTCTCACACCCTCGGGTTCGATCCCTGAGATCCCCAAATTTATGTAAAATGATGTTTTTCTACCATGAGATACCTTAATGAATTGATCTTAAAGGGTGGAATAAAACGTGTCTCATGTTATTAGCAATTTTTTTTTTTTTTTTTTTCATGCATGCAGATGCATTAACTGAGTTGGTCTTGAAGAGAGTGGATGATATAGTTAGGATGAGTTTTTCTACACAATATGCAATATGTATATTTTACATTAGAAGTATTTTTGCTTGGTTAAGTTGTAATCCTCTATTTTTTGCAACCAAAAATGTTTTTTTTTTCCTGATACTATCTAACTGCATATAAAATTTAGTTTCGACTTGATCTTTTTATTTTTATACAATTGGATATATTCGAAGTATTTTTGCTTGGTTAAGTTGTAGTCCTCTATTTTTTGCAACCAAAAATGTTTTTTTTTTTTTTTTTACAATTTCTGATACTATCTAACTGCATATAAAATTTAGTTTGACTTGATCTTTTTATTTTTATACAATTGGATATGCTAAATAGATTGACAACTATCTGTTTAATATATTTTTTGGGGGTAAGTGTTAAGTATAAATTATTTTCCAACACTCATATTAGAATTGATGAGGCAACATTCAAATTATCTGAGATTTAGGACATCAATGAACTATCATTTAGAGATAACCAAAAAAAGCAATTGTAGATTTTTTTTTTTTTTTTTTAGGGGTAGAGGGAATAACATCTTAACATTTTTTTTTCTATGTGTTAAATTTTCCTAAGATACGTGTTAGACTTAAGATGACATTGCCATTTTTATCTCTATAGACTAATTTGTTATATGATGGACTTCTAAGGTCACAAATATTGTTTATGTGATTATTAATAAGTGATAAATTGCCCAAAAAAATGATGAAAAAAGAAACAAAAGAAAGTCAAAAAAGGTAAAGATGGGATAAATATGTGACAAATTGTATTATTTATTTGTACTATCAAAGTATTGTAAGTTAAACAAAAATGAGAAACCTCTGAACATTTAGAATCCCTATATGGAACAATTGAGGTTCACCAAAGTGATTGAAATTCATAAATGATGTGAAGTGATTTTTTTTTTTTTTTTGCTAAGTGAATACAACCCCGGGATATAAACCCTTATTGAGAGGAATCAATGCAATTAGGTTAGAAAGTTATTGGTACTTATCTTTTATAGACTTAGTATAATACATTTGATGAAATATAATAAAAATCAGTATAATACATTTGATGAGATATAATAAAAATGATCATTTCTATTTTTAAACGCAAAGAAAAATTATTTACATTTTCTATTTTACACTTTTTTTTTTTCTTTTCATAATTGTTATTATTTCTTCCTTCTTCTTAGTTAAGTTGCTTTGTTAGGAACATATTTATAGAAAAACAATGAAAAAGAGTCGCGTATTACGCGGGTTATAGTCTAGTATTAGTTGTTAAGATGGAAGTTGTGAGTGGAACAATAACTTCACATAGATACTGACATTTTTATATTAAATTATTGTTTTTGTCTTTAAAGTTCGTTTTTTATTTTTGAACTTTGAAAAGTACGTTTTTCGTCCATGAACCTTGAAAAAATTTTGTTTTTACACATAAATTTAGTCTTTTTAAAAAAAAGTTCATGGACGAAATTCATATATAAAAACAAACTTTTCAAATTTCAAGAACGAAAAACGAATTTCATGTAAAGTTTAGGGACGAAAATAATATTTTTGCCTTATTTTTATATTGGTCCATTATTAGTATTATTTTTATTATGCACATATGACATATCAATACATGACATGTGATCAATAGTTATGAAAAATATTATGTCGGTAGACTTATTAAAGATAAAATGATTAGATTAGTGGAGTATCTTCAACTGTGGTACTTAATAATTACTATAAACAAAGTGAGTTTAGGAGATAGAGATTGAATGCCACACTTAATATTTTGATTATGGGTAAATTTCATGAGTCAGTCTGTAATATGTTTTATGATCTATTCAAGTCATTTTTAAATATGTGATTCTTTTTCTTTTTCTTTTTTTCCTTGTAAATATCTTTGCATTGTTATAAGTAAAATCCAAAAGCAATAGCTATATAAATGTTTGGGGTATATCTCCAATTCTCCATAAAATTAAGCGATATAAATGTTCTTAGCATAATTTTGTCAAACACTATACTTCTTAGCAGTAAATGTATATATATTTTGATTGAATTTCCAACCTCAACGATATGTTCTTGATTCTTTAGAAAAAGTGGACACCAATCTTTTAATTTTTTCAGTAGTTCCTATCTTAATGAAGAATTAAGTTATCAATTAAATGTGTTTGTTGATTGGTCAGATTGGGGATGTCAATTTGGCAATGCGATTCTTTGAACAATGTGACCTTTTATACTGTTGAGAAAGGGACAAATCTTAGGGATTTTCTTTTTGATGGTTTGAAAATCTTAAAGACTTTTTTTTTTTTTTTTTTTAATCATAGAAAATCTTAAAGACTTACAGCATGTCGTACTATAGAATGACATTAATTTCTTGGAGATGCATATAGCCCCTGTACAAGTACTCAAAGAAACATGTGAATGATGTGATATATTATCTTGTGGTCTTTCTCGTTTCTTTTTTCTTTTGATCTATAAGTAAGATAAACATGATAAGTTCACCATTATATTTTTCCTAGTAAGAGAGAACTTGTAACGTCCTTCAATAAGCTCAAGCTAGATTTCCGTTTTACAGGATGCAAGAAAAATTGGAATTAAAAATGAAAAGGACAAAAAAGGTGAATTTTGTTATGTGCCTATCAAAAATGCATTGAAATTGATGTAATTTAATTTTTGATAATAAATTGATGTAAAATTGGTGATAGCTAGCATTTATTTAACTAATAATTATAATGTTAGAAAAAAAAATTGATAAGATTTCTTTAGGATTTATGTAGTTCTTAGGGTACATTTTCAATAATACGAGTATAAAGGAAAAAATTATTAGGTATCTCAAAATATAACGATATGATACTCTCTCCTTTCACATGATTAACTAATGGATCTCACCTTAAAAATTTATTAGGAAAAATATTGTTCTATTCATAAAGTACTGAATAATTACGCGTATAAAGGTTTTTCTTTGAAAATGTTCATGTCTATTAAGTTTCAGTTTTTAATTTAACTAATTTATTTAAGTATTCATATGTCTGTTTGTCATGGAAATAATTAATTTTGATTTAGAATATAGCACGTATATGTGGTGGGAAAGAATCCCTTTCCATTGAAAATTTTCAATTTCTCATATTTAGCTAAATTTGTAACATGTGGCAATTATTTGGTTTTGTGTGGTTTAAATGGGTTTTTTGACATCGTTGGATTTTTAAATTGCCACATATCTCTCATTTGGTTAAAAATTGATTATTATTATTTTTTTTTTCTTTTTTTTTTTTTCCGCCATTTATCTATACTATAATGTAAAATTCGAAACTTTTTTGACTTTTGGTTGACCTCATAATATTGCGCCACATAAGCTTTTGAAATCTCACAATTTTACACCTCATTATTTTAATATATATTTTCTAATTGAATATAAATTTTATTCTATAATTAAACCTTCCATTAGAATCTTGACACATCATATTTTTCTTTAATATAAAGAATATATTATTCCATATATACAACACAATCATAATAAATGTCTAATACTAAAATATATTTCATATATAAACACAATATAAATATCTTTTAATAATAATCATAATTATCAATTTTCATCAAGATTTTTTTTTTTTTTTCTTATGTATTTCATTTAATTTTTGTTGTTGGCAATGGAGAAAGGTGGATGAATTTGTTATAATGAAACCACGTGAGCTTGAAATGAGTTATGAAAATTATTTAGGTTTGATCATTTAATCATGTGCCTATGTATTTATTTGTCATTCTTCTTATTTTAAGTATCATTTATTTTATTTTTGGATGGAAACATGATCCATATGGTAAATATAAACATGAATCGTGTTTTATAAAAATTGGACTATATTCAACTTATGCAAAAAAAAAAATTACATTATATTAAATTTTAATTATCCTATGGTAAATATACTTTCTTAGTTATTTTTTTAACCAAAAAGTAAGATATCGATCTATCCTAAATCCGATCAGTAAAGTCTCTTTATCGATCTTGCCTACAACATTTCGAACTACACAAAAGAAAAAAATACATATTTAACAAAAGAAGTAAAAGGAATCAAAATTAATTTAGATTTTATTTTCAATAATTTTCCTGTGCATCGCACAGGTTTGCGACTAGTTAGATATATATTTGACAGCTCTCTCTTTCTGTACGGTTTTTTTTTTTCCACCATTCCTCTTAGGTCTGTCTTATGAAATGCTATAAGTCTTTTTTAGGGTTTAGTCTATTATTGATTGCCATAATTCCATAAACCACTATAGTATGCACTTCCTTGGGACTAGCCCTGTTATCTGGCTTATATCAAGGAATAGGATCCTCTCCATTTGGAAATCTCTCTATTTGTCCATTTCATCGTTTTAGATTTTATCTCATGGATCTAATGGTGCACATACTGCCACGTCATTTAAAATTTTAAATGATGTGTCAGTATGTACACTGTTAGATCCATAACATTTAATTTGAACCATAAAATGGATTCTCTCCATTTCATTTCAAATGAATAGGATCCCCTTCCTTATATCAAAACCCTGTTTTGCGATATATAGTGCCTAATATTGTTTATTGTTTATTATAATGTGGTTTGTTCTTGTTAATGTTGATCATTTTCAGGGACGTAGCCAGAAATTCAATTAAGTGGGGGGTCGAAGTATAACCAATTTTTTTTCTTTATGAAAATCCAAATTAACATCTATTTTATATTAACAAAATATCAACAAATGAAATGACACATAATAACTATTTCTTAATACATTGCAATGCAATTATCTAATCAAATGAAAATTGACTTTTTTATAAATTATTGAAATCATCTATAATTGGTTATGTATTAAATGTTGCAGCAAAAGAATTTTCTATTATCTCATTATATGTACAATAATATTCTAACAAAAAAGGCTAATTATTATTGCTATCATTAAGTAAAAAGAAAACAAGAAAATGAAAAACCCAAAGCCAAAAAAAAAAAAAAAAAAAAAAATGTGAGAAAAAATAGACAAAAAGATACTCTTACAAGGTGAACGGTGTTAAGGTGTTCATTTCACCCGTGTCACGTAATAAATTGTTGATGGTGGCAATCGAGCAAGTTTTAATTTATCAAGTTTAAAAATAATGATCTAACCCTCTAACAATCACTAATTATAAATTTATTAGTTCTCATTTTGAATTTATTAAGCTATCAAATTAAATTAAGTTATGAATTTGTGACTAATTAACTGCACTAGTCACTATACACAACTACCCACATAATTTATTAGTTCTTAATTTTTTTTTGTGATTATATAATTGTCTTTGTCTTTTTTATATAAAGATTCAAAATTAAAAGATAACAAAGTAAGTAATTTTATTGATTACTTTTTGTTGATATTTGGACTATTTTTATTGTTATTATTTGAGCTAATTTTCAATGTTGTGAATACCATTTTGGGATTGAATATATATATATATAATATATATATATATATATATATATATATATATAGATATATATATATAACAATTCAAAACATTGTTCTTGTACCAATTATATATAGCTGAATATATTTTTTTACCATCAAATAAATAAGTGCGCGCTGTTAATTATATTCACTTAGAAACTAGAGTACAATTGTGATAGAAAACATATACCTTAAAGGACAACCCATAAACCATCTAACACATTCACATGGGAAAGTCAAAAGTTATGATGGTAATTAATTGGTAAAAAAAAATAAGCCACGTGAGTGGGTGGAGAAACCGAAGTAAAAAAGCAAAAGAAATAGAAGGAGGAGAAGAAAAATAGAAGGAAAAGCTGTCCACAAAGTATAACGTGGAGAAGAAGCAAGCAGAGCTACCTACTAGTGGTTTCTTTTGGAAAGCTGGCAAGGCCAGGGCCTTCCTTGGTCCCCATATAGCTCCGTCCTTGATCATTTTATGTGTTAGCTTATCTCAGTTTAAAATTTGCCTTGGAGATGAATTAATTTTGCAATTCTATGAAGCAAAATAGATAGATGGCTTGTGACCAAAATATACTACTAGTTCCTTCCTAACCTTTACATGTTTTGGGTGTTTAGTTCCTAATGTTTTGTACAAGAGATATTAGTCCATAATTCAAAAACATGGGTTATTGGTCCCTACGATTGGTTCCGTTAATTTTATGTGTAAGTAACTAACAGAATGATGATATGGTATCTAATTTTTTTTATTAAAAAAATACATAGTGACATTACCCAAAGATCTTTACCTAACCCGACCTGTATTTTCCTTAATCAATTTGGCCTTTCACATTTTCCCAAATTCACAATGATGGGGAACTTAGTATATACTAACAAGATATTAATTTATGCTACTATAACATATATTTTCACAACTTCCAAATATACAGAGTAGAATGGCTACATGAGATTAAGTATATATTTGGTTTCACGAAACGGCTTGGCATCTCACCGCACAACAAAACTAAAGAATTCAAAATTTGTAAATTGAAGTTTGAACCCTAAATCTGCTGTCAAAGATTATGACCTTTGTGGTATGCCCCATTAGATCTAGTCAATATGAGAATAGTTACAGATGCTACTATTAGATCTGGTCAAATCTTGTCCTGTTGTAAATGAGTTTATGTAAATATTCATTCATCAACGATACACTTTGGAGGGTGACGTGTTTTGTGTTTGTGGTGACTGGTGAAGTTAACTTTTGTTGACTTTGCTTTTACATTGTCAATGTTTGCAACTAAGGCTTCATTTGTTTGCCTGTAAAATGTTTTTCAGAAAACATTTTCAGCATTTGCATGTGTTTGTTTGCTTGTAAAATGCTAGTTAAACTAAAAATGTTTTCCGTTGATTGGAAAATCCTTTGTTAAAATCAGGAAATTGGTTTACACCCAAAAAATCTGTAAACCATTTTCCAAAATGCATCAAAACCTTCAAAATGACCACAAAATCTATAAAACTACTAAAATACTCTTAAAACCTAAAAAATGACCAAAATATTTCTAAAACCTCAAAATGACCAAAATAGCCTTGAAACATTTAATAATGATTAAAATACCATTAAAACCTCACAAATTACCAAAATAGCATTGACACCTCAAAAAATGCCCAAAATATCCATAAACCTCAAAAATTACTAAAATACCCTCGTAACTTCCAAAATACAACAAAACTTCTAAAATAACTAAATACTCTCAAACCTCCAACTTGACCAAAATAGCATCAGAACTAGTAAAACGACCAAAATTGCTTTAAAACCTTCAAAATGACCAAAAATAACTTAGAACCAATAAAATGACCAAAATACCTCGAAATTCCAAAATGACCAAAACATCTATGAAATTTTTAAATGACTAAAATACCCATTGAAACCTCTAAAATAACTAAAATAACTCTGAACCAATAAAATGACCAAAATACCTCGAAACTTCAAAATGACCAAAATATTTCTAAAGCATTTTCTGGAATGCAACCAAACATCGGAAAAGAAACCATTTTCCCTGAAATCATTTACATTTGAAAACATTTTACGGTGGAAAATATTTTACAGTGAAACAAACGGAGCCTAAGTAGGTGAGAAAAATTAGGAAACTTGTCTCCTTTGTTTTATATATAGGTTCATATGTTTGCTTGAATACAACAAGAAGAATAAGAATTTGGTTGTAATCAAGTAGAAGTGTAAGGAATTAAATAAGAAATAGAGATTCGACATTATGTGGTTGACCACTTAATAGAAAAAAGTTAATATATTTTATCATTTTTATATTTCTTTTCTTGCTATTCCTTTTATTTCACATGTCCAACATATCCATGCAATTTTCAAAGGCTTTGTACTTTAACCCAATGGAGCATAACATCATAAAAACCGAACCTGTCCCAAACATAAACCCTAAAGACTTCATCAAAATCATCTTTCTCAAAGGTTTGGTATGCACACCCCAGCTACAGAGGTTTGGTATGCACACTCTCAGCTTCGCTCTTTTCTATCCCCACCAAAGAAGAGAGCCTATTAGGTTGGGTAATGAGATGAAATTGGGGGAATGTGAGGACTAAATTGGTTAGGGCGAATACAGGACAAATTAGGTAAAACTGGGTTTAGGTAATATGCCTGTGTATTTTTTAAATATAAAAAATTAGATTTATCGTTTCATAAGCCACATATACAGAATACTAATAGAACCAAACAAAGAGACCAATGTCGCATGTTTTTGAGACATTAGAGACTAATATTACTTGTTTGAAATATTATGAACCAAACGCAAAAAAAAACATGTAAATATTAGGGATTAACATTGTATTTAGGCCTAAATTGTTTTGCTTTCGATTTGTATGACTATAATAGATAAGAATCTATTATTGGTTTTGTGGTGGTAAGTCAGACCTTGCTTGCTTGTGAATTGTTTCTTAATAAGTATAACTATAGACACCACATTTTGCAATCCTTGAGAATTTAAATTCTTTCAAGTTGGTTTAGTTCAAAGCGTAAAATATAACCCACTAGGCATTTGGCTTAGTGGTGCAGCCCCCTCCCTTGATCCCCCACCCCTAAAGGGCGTGGGTTCAATCCCTAACTTATACAAAAAATTAGTGTAGTGTGCGTGTATATTTCTATCATCAATTCAAAAAAAGTGTAAAATATAAAAATAGTCATTTCACATGTTTGAGGGTAAAACGATCATTTTGTGTAATTAAAAGATTGAGAACTTGATATAAGAAATTATCTGAACTCCTAATGATAAAATGGTCACCTTTTACACAAGGATCATATCGAGCTCCTAACGATAACTACCTACTTGTTTTCTCGCCATGTTGCTCAAAATTTTCTTTATAGAAGCTAATACAAAATATACTTAGAGTATTTCCAATGGGTTAGCCAAAAGCCAAAATCAACTCAAATATGGCTAATAAGTCCCAAAAATGGCTCTCAACCGATTAGCAACATATTAGCCAAAACGCATTTTTGCTATAGTATAATCTAGCACCTTCTGTGCATAGAGTCATAGACTCATAACCCTTGAAAATAAACTTGTTCCTATGAATCCAGAAAAGACCACAAGTTGTAGCCATGACAATTAGAAATTCTAGCCAGTGTTTGGCCCAAAGATAACCACTTTCTGTGTCCAAAAGTAAATAGAAATGGGAACAATGTGGTCAAGTGTAAATGATTAAATCTAAACTAAACCAGACACCTTTGCTTAAAGGGGGACCAAGATTGGGTTTTAAGTATTAGTTGCACCCCAACAATACTTTTAGCCCCTCTAGGCCTCATTCCAAGAATTTTTAAAGCCCTTATAATTTTGAAAGGCCTAAAACAATAATTGATAATTTAACTCCATAGAAAAATTTGAAAAAGCCCAAATAATTAAAACAAACTCTAAAAAAAATCCAAATATTAAAATTAATTCTTTAAAATAAGCCCAACAATAATTTATTTATTTAACCCAAAGTCCTAACAATAATTAGAAATAACCTTAAAAAAGTCCAAACATTAGCTTTTATTTTATTTTTTATTGTTTGTTAGATAGAAGGCCTCATTTTTTTGCATCGCTTCAGGTTCCATGATTCACACAGTCAGCTCTAACTTTTAGATGGATGAGATGAAAATTTGCTTTTACAACTTTTCATCTTGACCGTCGAACTAGATATATTAAAGAAAATATTAATAAATTAATTTTTCATTGAACAGTCGAGATATGAAAAGTAATTTTTGCAACTTTCAATCACATCTGTCCAAAAAATATTATTGTACCTTATCTCAATTCGTTGAATGGCATAGGAGAAAAAGAATTATTTCAAAGGCAGCTTGAGTTCTCCAAAGCATCCAGTTGAAAACGCTTTTTGAATTGCCAAGAGGAGTTTGCTGATTTTGTAAGACCCTCTAGAATGAAATCGTATGGTTGCCCATCCTTTAAGAAGCTGGTACACGTTTAACTTTATATCTACATGACTTCAATTGGGCCAAATCAATTGATCCGAGGTTGTAAATCGTTCAAATGGGCATCTCCAAGATTCATTGAGCATCCTAAAGAGTATAAAGATCCACAAATTGTATAGCCCACAATCTAGTCCATTGGACAGCTTTTTATAATCGTTCTAGGCCTTTTCTATTCTCTGTGATCCTGAATGGGTTTTGGTTTCTTATGATTATAGGGAAATGGGCCTCAATGTCAATTCAATACTCTTTGTCTTCGAAAGAGGTCCCAATGCTGTTTCCTGCCGCTAATTCTATGAACGCACTCATATGGAAAAGTTTAATTTGAACATTTTGTAAGTGTCACAATCTATGGCTTGGACTTTTCACCAAAAATATCTTTGGCATGGACTTGGAGTTTCAACTTTCAAGCTTCTGATCTCTTTGTGATTTACAACTGATTTGGAAGGGATAAAAATTGAGGGAAAGGAATGAAACCCCTCCCTCATTGAATTCGTTCATTTTCCTTATTTGCTTTTGCTTTTTGCCTTTTCTTCTTTTATTTTATAATTTGATAGTTGAGGGAAAGGGATTTGAATGGAAACACCATGAGATGCAATTGAGCTACAAGGCTCTTGACAATTCTATTCCTCTTATTTAGTTAAGGAAAATATATATATATTTTCATCTTTATTTAATCAAATTATTAAGAAAATATTAAAAAAAAAAAAAAAACTAATAATGAAAGTTACATATATTTCTTTCTTTTTAATGTTGGTGAGATAACACTTATGAGAATCTCGCGCTATGTCATTCTTTTTTTATCTAGCATTATTGGCAATAATATGGCCTTTTTTCCAAGGCCACTTGGGTTGGCTTGTGTGTGTAATATGTACTTGTCCATGGAGCGTATGCACCCATCTTGTTGCATGCAGGGCCGGTCCCGGGATTTGGATTGCCCAAGTCCGTCAATTTTAGTTGCCCACTTATTATTAAATATTAAAAAACATCATAAAAGTCCCAAAAATTTTTTTATGCAAAATAAATGTTACATTATGTTTTTAGCTTGAATTACATTGAAAAAAACAATTAAAACAAAATGTAATCCCGGTTATAATAATTATATGTCTAATAATTTGTTGTTATTATTATTTTTTTTTAAAGATTTTTATTATGATATTTTATTAAGATATATTTTTAATAGTAGGAGACTTATTATCAATAATTCTTTTTAATAGTAAGAGATTTATTATCAAGAATTTGTTATTATCTATTTTTATTTAAAAGTGTTTAAATCAAATCACTTAGGAAATTTAAACAACGTATCACTTCAGAAATTTAAACGATAGATAGATATGCAAAGTTGCAAACCACTTAGGAAATCTAAATAACCTATCACTTAAGAAATTTAAATGATAGATAGACATGCCACTTGTCATGATGTGAGATATTCTAGATTTTAACGCTCATGTCTTCTACTTTTATATATTATATAGATATAGATAGATGTAACATTAAAAAATTATAGTAAAGTCACATATAAGCATAAAGTTAAAGAAATCTTACTGTAATAGCATAAAAATTTAGGCATATTAGATATTAATGCATTTTATCTTTTATAATACATTGCAAAAAGCGACTTGGATATTCGACCCAGTGATAATCTCCCTCCCCAAAAAACCCTACCTCTCTATGAGGGTGTGGGTTCGATCCCCGAGATTTTCAAAATATACATATGTGTGTGAGTTTATATTAGAATTTCTATCATATATATATATATATAAAATACATTGCAAAAATTGCATTATTGTGCTGTTTGTGTAGGGTAAGTTCCATGTTAGATCCTTTGTTCTCATGTGAGTCCCATAATCCATATATTTGATATGGAAATACTATAGTTAATCATATTGCAGTGCAGGAGATAAGTGTAATTGTACTGGATTGTACTACTTTTTCTTTTTTTTCCTAAGTCTTGATTGTACTACTAAATCAATATGTACTTATGTAGTACTGTACCAAAAATGTGTTGCTCTATATCTTAAGCTTAGTCCTAGTTAGGGCACGACACTCCACTTTTTCTTTAATTTCTTTTTTTCATCTACATTATATCAAAGCCCTCCTTCTAAGGTCCCCCATTCTCTTCTTCTTTACATCTCCGCCATCAATTTTATATTTCTATCTCCTCTGTGACTCAGCCATATGCTTCTCAAGGTAATACTTTTATTTGTTAATTTCATCTCATATATACCACGCCCGTATCTTTGCATGTTTCTTATGTAGATCAAATTAACGGCAGTATCGCTTTGCTTTGATATTGTTAAGTCTTTTTTCTCCTCAACTTTTCACTTCCTTCAAAATTCAGCTGTTCCTCAAGTGTAAGGCACGGACTTAATTCTTTGTTTCATCTATATATACGGTTCCTACTTAGCTCTATAATATACTTCATACTATAAATAAACATACCCTAAATTGTGACTTGTGAGGACATTAACATGTGCCAAATTGTGAGGACTGTAAAGGATATGGAATTGTAGAAGAGAGAGAGAGAGAGAGAGAGTAAGGAAAGAATAGTTTGAGAAATAGAATGATATTTTCTGATTGAATATCACAAGTGTACAGTTTAGCTATATATACAGATGAGTATGAGACTAACTAATAACTAAGACCAGATTTCTGTTATATCATTACCAGAATTGGTTACATGAGAGATAAAGAGTAATTCTTGATTGTTTAATAACAATCTGTACAGCTATTAACCCTTACACGCTAATAAGGACATTAACATGTGTCACAATTTATATTATTATTATATAATATATATATATATATATATATATATTATATATTATATATTTAATTAAGATAGAAATTCTATTATTAACGCATACAATTATATTTTGAAGATCCTAATGATTGAATTCACGCCCTCATTGAAGGGTGGGACTTTTGGAGAGGGGGTTTTGCCATTGGGTTGAATGCCCAAATGGACTATTTGATAAAATCTTTTGTAATCACAAAAGGGGTGCATAATTCAAATCCCTAGCTCTTACATTCGGGGAGCTAAGGGGCTCATAATTTAAATAAAAAAATAAAACTCAATTATGAACCTCTTCTATTGGTCAAGCTTTGTACTAATTGGGATAATACTAAAACAAGGGTAGCTCAAAATTCAACCTTCAAGAAGCAAATTTTGCAAAAAATAACTCCCAGGCCCGTTAGCTCATATTAATAAGCAAACATATACAATGTTGGTTCATTTGCTAAAATCACTTTTTATCTCACAAAATAAGTAAATGAAATGACAAGAAATAGGCTGGACAAACTCCGATCGCTTGTCAACCTCTTTCAAGTTAGTTTTTCTTCATCGCCAAAGGTAATGCATGATCGCAGATAATTATGATTCGGTCTATGTTGGATTGCTTCTTGAGATATTAATGGTTTTCCAAGTTGTTTTCGATGCAGGTCATGCCAAGTAGTGTAGACAAATTCTGAACTAAACGTCAAACAACGTACGTGGCCAACAGGGTTTGCCATTGAAAGTTAGATGACAGTTCATCAAACTATACTATTTTACACGTGCGGAGCAATAATGCGGTCCCCTGCGGGACAAACGATAGTTCAAACAGGTCATCATCTTTTCGGAAAAACAACTTTGCCATCTCGTCGTTTTGCATTTATTAAGCATAACTCTCTCAGTAAAGGACTCTGAGAAAACTTTTGTGGTCCATGTATTGAGGGTCCATTGCCTTGTCCTAAACATTGAACCTAGGATCCATTGGTCGATTTCTAGTACGGTAGTACCCCACCCATAAATCTTGTTAATTTTATATTTTATTTTTCATTGTTGGTGGTTATAATAATAAAAGGTAATTCTATGAAAAAAAAATAATAATAAAAGGTAATTTTTCTTTCATTTCTTTCCTTCCTTAAATCTAAATCTAGATGAAGTAATAATTTGATTATAAATTTTGGTTTTATGGATCATTTAGTTCAATTTGTACATATGTTATATGTAACTATTGATATTTAGAACAGGTAAAGTAGCTTCTTTGATTAAGTTATTCCTCCTCTCCGCTGCATATAGATTATTCTCATCGAATATACTGATAAATTGAATGAAAAGTCAAGAATGACAAAATTTGAAAATTGACAATTGACAATTGACAATTCCACTTAGATAAACCTTATATGAGAAAACTTGATGGGATTTTTGGAGGTGTGGTGTCGAATTAGTAGCTAGCCAGTAGCCACATCGTCATCTTTTACTAATCAAACATTTTATTGGGGGAATTAAAAACATTATTCATGGTGTATTGTAGATTTGTAGTTAAAAAACTAACCAATTATTCAGTTTCCCTTTCCACCTTCCTACTTAATTGGGTAGCAACCAAAGGTAACTGGATGACAGATAATGTTTTAAATACTAATTTAATGGTAGGCTTGGGTTTGTTTATTACAAAAAAATATTTCAATGCAGTTAGGTCACGTGCCTTTGTGTCAGTAAGGTGTTTATGTGTGTAGGTAGGGAAATTGTTAGTTCCAATCAGGCGTGGATCCAAAAATTTCTCGTGTAAAGTGTGTAAAGTTTGTATATTCTATTAATTTTTTTTTTTTGCCATATGTGGGATTGTTATAGGCTATTTTTAGATTTTACAATCTAAGATATCTTGACCTTTTCTTATCCTTCCTCTCACTATTGCATGTATGACACATCACTAACTCATCCTGTCTCTTTTTCTCGTCACAGCCGCCTACCTCCTTTAATTAAGGTATGAATAAGTCTAGCCCAAAATAAAATGACACAATTTTTTATAAAATTTGGTGAGATGCGCGGTGCTTATTGGTATATAGAAAATAAAGAGCATTCCATCCGGTAGCGGAAGTAAGTTATGGTAAAAGTCTTATAAGAGCAATTCAGCATTAACTCTATTCTTCTAACAAGATCATCTCTATTTAAAAATTTATTTATTTTTCCATTTTATGATCTAAATTTTATTTTACAATTCTAACGGTATATAGACTGTCTCATTATTTCAAAAATTTAAATAACGTTTGTTAGATCTATGATATTTAATCTGAATTATGAAATAGACACTCTCAATTTTTTTTCAAATTGAGAAAATCATTTTTCTCTTTCACTTACATGTAGAGAAGAAAAAATATATATCAATTTTTACTTATTTTTTCAAATATACTCTTAACACATTCTCTATTTAAATATACTTTTCTTTATTCTTCTATCCTACTTAAATATTTTTTTTATTTATTTTTATCATTTTTTTATTCTTATTGAGAGAGAAGAAATGAAATTATGAATAAATGAGTGAAATTATGAAATGAAAAGCTCTCTTGTTGCATTTAGAACTTTTAGAGAGCTTAAAAGTTGGTGGAACTCCAATTTCTTTCTTTGGATCTCTGTAAGTGCAGATGAGAGTGGAAAAGAGAAGTTGATTCAAAACAGATTGTTAAAGTATTGATTGGGTCACATCGCTAGCTCCTTTTACGTCACTATTTCACCTTACTTTTTTTTGTTGATAACGTGAACAATTATTTATCTCAAAAAGAAAAAAAGAAAAAAACCAACTTGTCTACTGTAGCTTAGGGCGCTTCCTCTGTTTCTCTCTCTCGCTCTTAAAAGTCACAGCCGCCTTTGTCGTTTAGCAACTCTGGACACAATCTCACAACAATCCTTTCTCTTGAGCTAATTAGGCCTAGTTTGCAACCTTGCGCGGATGGACAACAATTTTTTTTATTTTGCTAATTAATGGACAACTAATTAAGTACGTACAATAATATTTTTTTTTTTACTTAGATTGGGTCAGTATACTGATGTACTGGACTAAAACTGTATCTTTTTTTTTTGCTAAATCAGTACAAGTAGTACTAGGTAACGTCCATGGATATGTCTAGTATTTTTTTTTTTTGCTAAATCAGTACAGTAGTACTGGGTAATGTCCATGGATATATCTAAGTAAGATCGAATCTAACGTGAGTTTAGCGAAAATGAAAAAACTAATCCTTTTTTAAAGTTCCTCAATTTATTTCACACGTGGTTGTTATTATTCCCACATGTGGTCGGAAAAAGAATAGTTTTATTCCATGAACATCTATATTTAGACGAGTCTTGCACAGTTCCATCATAGTAATTTAAAACAAGGCCTTTGGCTTTGATACCTTCTCACATCCAAAAAAGAAATTAACCCACACCATGGCTTCTCTCTCTCAACCACCCCTTGCTACCTCCAATAAGGTGTCTCTTTGTCCAAAATTCTTTCCCAAAAGAACCCAAATTACAAAATTTGCAAAACGGAACCATTACCTTGGTCCTAGAGTAGTGTCATGCAATGCCAAAAATGATGACCAAAACCATACCCCTGGCTCCAAATTTGATAGGAGAGATGTACTCATTGGCATAGGTGGTCTCTATGGTGCTACAAATCTGTCCCATGATGACCCTTTTGCCATGGCAGCTCCTGTGTCTGCCCCAGATTTGACAAAGTGTAGCAAGGCTGATTTGCCAGAAGGTGCAACACCAATCAATTGCTGCCCACCCTCATCCACAAAAATCACTGATTTCAAGCTACCTGCCCAAAACTCACCCTTGCGTGTTAGACCAGCTGCTCATTTGGCTAACAAGGAATACATAGCCAAATTTAACCAAGCCATTAAGCTCATGAAAGCTCTCCCAGCTGATGACCCACGTAATTTCACACAACAAGCTAATGTTCATTGTGCTTATTGTGATGGTGCATATGACCAAATAGGTTTCACAGACCTTGAAATCCAAGTTCACAACTCTTGGCTTTTCTATCCCTTCCATCGTTACTACCTCTACTTCTACGAAAAAATCTTGGGAAAGTTAATTAATGATCCCAATTTTGCTTTGCCGTTTTGGAATTGGGATTCACCTTCTGGAATGCAAATGCCAGCAATTTTTGCTGACACAAAAGCTTCACTTTATGATGCTCTACGCAACGCAGATCACCAGCCACCGACCTTGCTTGACCTTGATTACAGTGGCACAGACGAGTCAACAACAAAGCAAGACCAATTGGCCAGCAACCTCAACGTCATGTATCGTCAAATGGTATCAAATGGCAAGAATCCTACGCTTTTCTTTGGCAGTGCTTATAAAGCTGGAGATGATCCTGATCCAGGTGCTGGCTCAATTGAGAACATTCCACACGGTAATATCCACTTGTGGTGCGGTGATAAAACCCAGCCTAATTTTGAAAACATGGGAAACTTTTACTCTGCTGGTAGAGATCCAATCTTCTTCGCTCACCATTCCAATTGTGACCGAATGTGGACAATATGGAAGACATTAGGAGGGAAGAAGAGGAATGATATCACTGACAAAGATTGGTTAAACACTACGTTTTTGTTCTACGATGAAAATGCACAGCCTGTTCGTGTTAAGGTTAAGGATTGCCTTGAGACTACAAAATTGGGATATGTTTATCAAAAAGTGGATATTCCGTGGCTCAAGACTAAGCCAACACCTCGTAAATCGAAGACCAAGAAAGTGGCCAAGTTGTTCCAGCTAGGAGGAGGTGGTGTTGGTGCTGCACAAGCTGCTGAAAGTACAGGAAGTACTACAGGAAGTGTTACGTTTCCGATTGTTTTGGACAAGGTCATAAGTACTTTGGTGTCTAGGCCTAAGCAATCGAAGAGGAGCACGGATGAGAAGGAAGATGAGGAGGAAGTGTTGGTGATTGAAGGGATTCAGTTTCAGAAAGATCAAGCCGTCAAGTTTGATGTTTATATTAATGATGAGGATGACTCGCCTAGTGGTCCAGACAAGACTGAGTTTGCAGGGAGCTTTGTGAATGTGCCTAGTAAACACAGCCAGACCAAGAAGATGAACACTGTCTTGAGTTTGGGTATCACTGACTTGTTGGAGGACTTGGATGCTGAAGATGATGAATCTGTGGTGGTGACCTTGGTGCCAAAGTATGGGAAAGGAGTGGCCACCATTGGTGGAATTAAGATTCAGTTTGTTTCTTAATCTTAAAATCTTCGAAAATAGCTTGCTTAATTAAATAGTCGAGTAATTGGGCATATATATGTCAAAATTTCCTTCTTTTGGTATATTTTGCTCTGTTGTACTCTTGACTTATCGGATGTAATGTAGTAGTAAGTGCATGTAACAGTTAATATTATGTATGTTAACTGTTTATTGTGCACTTAAAAAAAAAACTGTTTATCGTGCAATAAAAATAAGGTTTTTCCCTAAAGAGCTGTGGCTCTTTTTTTTTTTGTCTTTCTGTTTACTTTATTGCCTTTGTAAAAAGGCAGAGTCGGTGAAAGCTACAGGGAGAGAAATGATGAGACAAGACAGAATAAGTGCCCTATGATAGTGCGGGAGTAAGAAAAAAATAAAAAAGTCGAAGATTCACTAAGATTTTTGGCCAAAAATTCTAGGGAGAATTGATGGGTTGAACTAGTACACCTAGCACTACCAACCACCTTGGCGCATTAAGTTAAAACTGGAGAAATTATGAGCTCAAGACGAATGACCCTCGTCCTATCCCTCTCACATGGAATGAGGAAGACTAAGCATCTTTTGGTGTGTCGGTACATATAGATATATATTAAAGTTACATCTTTTTTGCTCGTGACATCTAAGGTAATATTTCTTACTTGTCATTTATCAGTTTATTAAAATAAAAACTACATCATTATTAATAAATTAAATACTTACTACCCTATAATAAAAACTACATCATTAATAAATTAAATATCTACTACTCAATTATATGCTCTAATTAAAACCAAATATATATATATATATTAAAACAGGTAATGTTGTCATCTTTCTGTCACGTAGCATCTAAGGCAACATCTTCTGCTTGTCATATGTCAATTTATTAAAAAAAAAAAATTACATCATTATTAATAAATTAAATACCCACTACCCCATAATAAAAATAACACCATTAATAAATTAAATACCCAATATCTCATAATAAAAATTACACCATTAATAAATTAAATAGTCACTACCCAATTATATGCTCCAATTAAAGCCAAATATGTTAAACACAATATATGTTATTTCAAATATGAATTTAAATTATAACTTAGGCATTCGTCCCAATAGTCATTCTTCTCTCCAAAGAGTTCCACACCCTCGGGTTCGATCCCTGAGATCCCCAAATTTATGTAAAATGATGTTTTTCTATTATGAGATATCTTAATGAATTGATCTTAAAGGGTGGAATAAAACGTGTCTCATGTTATTAGCAATTTTTTTTATTTTTTTTTTTCATGCATGCAGATGCATTAACTGAGTTGGTCTTGAAGAAAGTGAAGGATATAATTAGGATGAGTTTTTCTACACAATATGCAATATGTATATTTTACATTCGAAGTATTTTTGCTTGGTTAAGTTGTAGTCCTCTATTTTTTGCAACCAAAAATGTTTTTTTTTTTTTTTTTACAATTTCTGATACTATCTAACTGCATATAAAATTTAGTTTGACTTGATCTTTTTATTTTTATACAATTGGATATATTCGAAGTATTTTTGCTTGGTTAAGTTGTAGTCCTCTATTTTTTGCAACCAAAAATGCTTTTTTTTTTTTTTTTCCTTTTTTTTTTTTTTTTTTTTTTTTTTTTTTACAATTTCTGATACTATCTAACTGCATATAAAATTTCGTTTGACTTGATCTTTTTATTTTTGTACAATTGGATATGCTAAATAGATTGACAACTATCTGTTTAATATATTTTTTTTGGGTAAGTGTTAAGTATAAATTATTTTCCAACACTTATATTAGAATTGATGAGGCAACATTCAAATTATCTGAGATTTAGGACATCAATGAACTATCATTTAGAAATAACCAAAAAATACAATTGTAGTTTTTTTTTTTAGGGGGCAGAGGGAATAACATCTTAACATTTTTTTTTTTCTGTGTTAAATTTTCCTAAGATACGTGTTAGACTTAAGATGACATTGTCATTTTTATCTCCATGAACCAATTTGTTATATGATGGACTTCTAAGGTCACAAATATTATTTATGTGATTATTAATAAGTGATAAATTGCCCAAAAAATGATGAAAAGAGAAACAAAAGAAAGTAAAAAAAGGTAAAGATGGGATAAATATCTGACAAATTGTATTATTTATTTGTACTATCAAAGTGTTGTAAGTTAAACAAAAATGAGAAACCTCTGAACATTTAGAATCCCTATATGGAACAATTGAGGTTCTCCAAAGTGATTGAAATTCATAAACGATGCAAAGTGAGTTTTTTTTTTTTTTTTGCTAAGTGAATACAACCCTGGGATATAAACCCATTGAGAGGAATCGATGCAATTAGGTTAGAAAGTTATTGGTACTTATCTTTTATAGACTTAGTATAATACATTTTAATACTGACGACATTAAACCCTAATGACGAGCCACCACATAATGACGAGGCGAGTAAATATTACAGCTGTAGACAGCATTAACCCCACGGTGCAAATGTGCCATCTTTAAACCTCAGCAACGAAAGTCAAAAGCACAAATTAAGGACAAGAATCAAGGCAATGAACACGGTTACAGATCAGGGCGAAACAGTTACAAATCAGGGCCAAACAGTTACAAATCAGGATATCAAAGCCATTTAATGACCACAAACGGCTAGAAGACCAGGGCCTCCCTATATAAGCCCGAGGAATTCTCAGACAAAGGTAATCACTCTTTTTCTCACTTCTAAACTCTCCAAATCCCTCTTTCTCTGTCACACTCTTTGCTAACTTAAGCATCGGAGGCTTCCCCCACCGGACCACCGCCGGTGCCCCCTCTTTTAATTGTTTTTCTGTTTTGCAGGTATTGTCTCGTCGAAGAGAAGCATCGTCCGTTCGGATTGACCCGTGCGTGAGCCCACTGATTTTAGGCATTATCAGTTGGCGCCGTCTGTGGGAACGACTTAATAAGTCACTGTCGTTCTTAGAGCAAAAAGGGCCGCACACAGGTCGATAACGATCATGGAAGGAGCTCCCAACGACGGAACCAGTGCTGACCCAACCATGACTCCAATTGAGAGGCAAATGCAGGTCATCGCCACCAGCATTCAGGACCTCGCTCGAGAAACATCTCGTCAGAATCAAGAGTTATGGCAGGCCATCAGGAAGGGGCCCCCAACCCCCCATGACAACAACCAACCTCCTCCGCGGGGTGGAAACAGGTCGAATGACCAGGAAGCTGACAGCCATCAAGTCACCCGTCGTAGGGGAGACGAAGCTGAGAGAACTCCGCCTCGCAGCAGGCACAGAGCGGAAAGCGCAGGAAGTTCCGCTCCACCCAGCCAGCACAAGACGGCTAAAACAACGAGGTCGTCCAAACAGCCGGAACGACCAGATAGGTCGTCCAAGCAGCCTGAACGAGAAGATCGACAAGGAAACTCCTCCAGACAACCCGATCGTCCAGACCGATCCACAAGAGATCCGGATGACAAAACGACACGTTTGGAGAAAGAATTGCGAGAAATGAGGAAGCAAATGGGAGACATGAAGAACAGCCTGAGAGCGAAAGCTGCTCGCAACCTCGACAACCTCGTACACCGGGCTGATTCTCCGTTTATCCCAAGCATCGCTGACTTCCCGCTCCCGTCCAGATTCAAGGTACCATTGCTAGAGAACTTCGATGGAACCAAGGACCCATTTGACTACCTAGAGGCCTTCAAAACAATCATGCAACTGCAAGCCGTCCCTGAAGAAGTAATGTGCCGAGCATTCCCCTTGGGACTGAGGGGATCTGCAAGGGTATGGTTCAACAAGCTCGAATCAGAGTCGATCGGTTCATTCGTCCAGCTCAGCCGTGCATTCATCGATCACTTTATCGGCAGCCAACGAAGGGGACGACCGCCAACTCACTTGCTCAGCGTCAAGCAAATGGAAGGAGAATCACTGAGGACATTTGTACACCGCTTCAACGGAGAAGCGATGAAGATAGATCGTCCAAAAGAAGATGTCACAGTAACAGCCTTCATGGCGGGTCTGCGAAAAGGGGATTTCCTCTATGAACTCTGCAAAGACCCCCCAGAAACAATGTCAGAGCTTATGTACGAAGCTACAAAACACATGAACGCAGAGGACGCCCTAGAGGCCATGGACGACCCACCACCGAAAAGGCGGAAGGAAGTTGAGGATCGCAAACCCGAAGCCTTCCAAGCAAAAAGTTCCGAAATTCACCGAAACCCCGGAACGAAAACGGACGACCGCACCCCCCGTGAAATTCAGCAGTTTCACACCTCTGAACACACCTATCGACAAATTACTCTTACAGATACAAGACGACCCATCACTTCGGTGGCCAGGTAAGATACGTTCAGATCCTAACAGCCGACCTAAAAACTTGTATTGCAGGTTCCACAGAGATCATGGACATCTCACAGAAGAGTGCGTAGCCCTAAAAGAACAAGTAGAAACACTCATCCGACAGGGCAAACTGCAGAAGTATGTCAATCGTCCAACGAATACCCGTCCAGCAAAGCCTCCAGTACAGAGGGAACAGGCCGAACCCAACAGGCCGGGACCCGTAGGAGAAATCAGAACCATCGTTGGAGGACCAGCATCAGGAGGAACCTCAAGAGCCTCAAGGAAAGCGTATGCGAGGCAAGTACACAACATCATGGTCGTCCAGCGCCCACCAAAGAACATCCGCCTCGACGACCAGATCATCTCTTTCAGCGAAGAGGACGCCAGAGGCACCCATCAGCCCCATGACGATGCCCTAGTGATAACGATTAACATTGCAGGTTTCACCACCAGGCGAGTAATGGTAGACAACGGGAGTTCGGCTGATATACTCTACCTCCCCGCTTACCAACAAATGCAGCTTGACAAGGATAAATTGCGCCCCATGGATGCACCACTCGTGGGATTCACAGGCGACAAGATTTGCCCAGTCGGTATTGTGACCTTACCGATAATGGTCGGTACTCACCCAAAGACGGTCTCTAAGACTGTCGACTTCCTCGTCGTCAACTGCCCCTCGGCATACAACGCTATAATCGGACGACCAACCCTCAACCGACTCCGAGCCGTGACCTCCACATACCACCTTCTCCTCAAATTCCCCACTGAGCATGGAATAGGAGAAGTCAGAGGAGATCAAGTAGCAGCCAGAGAATGTTACCTTGCCTCCCTCGGGTCAGGGGGACAGAATCAGACAATGAGCATTGAAGAGCAGAAGGGTTCTAGTGAAGCCTTCTGGGGAGCTAGCCACCATCGAGCTAGAAGATGGACGACCAGAAAGGACGACCAAAATTGGAGCAGACCTTCCTCCAAAAATAAAAGAATCACTTGTCCAGTTCTTAAAAGATAACAAAGATGTTTTCGCATGGAGTCACGAAGACATGCCAGGTATCAACCCTTCCATCATTTCACATAAAGTTAAATGTTGACCCTTCTCTCCGTCCAATAAAACAGAAACGAAGAGTCTTCGCGCCAGAGCGGAACAATGCCATCATGGAAGAGGTGGACAAACTCCTGGCAGCAAACTTCATCAGGGAAGTATTCTACCCCGACTGGCTTGCCAACGTAGTCATGGTAAAGAAAAGTACCAGGAAAGTGGCGAATGTGCGTCGACTTCACCGACCTAAATAAAGCATGTCCTAAAGACAGCTTCCCTCTCCCTAGAATAGACCAGCTAGTCGACTCGACAGCTGGTCATAAACTATTAACATTTATGGATGCCTTTTCAGGTTACAACCAAATAGTGATGGACGAGGGCGATCAAGAAAAGACATCCTTCATCACCAGCAGAGGGCTCTTCTGCTACAAGGTGATGCCTTTCGGACTGAAGAACGCCGGAGCCACCTACCAACGACTGATGAACAGAATGTTCCACGACCAGATTGGCCGGAACGTCGAAGTTTACGTTGACGACATGTTGGTAAAGTCCAAAGAGGAAGACGGTCACCTGGACGACCTCAGAGAGACTTTCCAAACGCTCCGCAAGTACCAGATGAAGCTGAACCCAAGTAAGTGTGCATTTGGTGTTTATTCAGGAAAATTTCTTGGCTTTATGGTTTCGCAGAGAGGCATAGAAGCAAACCCAGACAAGATCAAAGCGATACTAGAAATGCAGCCACCAAAGAACACCAAAGAAGTACAGAGACTGACGGGAAGGATAGCCGCACTGAATCGATTCATGTCTCGATCCACAGACAAATGCCTACCCTTCTTCAAAACATTAAAGAAGGCATTTGAATGGACCGACGAATGCCAACAAGCATTTGAAGAGCTCAAGAAGTACCTGACGGAACCACCCTTGCTTAGCCCGTCTAAGCAAGGCGAGGAGCTCTACCTATATCTGGCCGTGTCACCAACTGCCGTCAGCTCCGCACTAATCCGGGAAGAAGAAAGACGACAGTTGCCCGTCTATTACACTAGTAGAGCACTGAGAGGAGCAGAAGAAAGATATCCCCCCTATGGAAAAGTTGGCGTTCGCCCTAGTGACAGCCGCAAGGAAACTCCGCCCGTACTTCCAAGCTCACACGATTGTGTTACTCACCAACCACCCATTACGGAAAGCAATGAGCAAACCAGATGCAGCTGGACGACTCATCCAGTGGTCGATTGAGCTCAGCGAGTTCGACATCGACTACCGGCCACGAACAGCGATCAAGGCTCAAGCCCTGGCAGACTTTATAGCAGAGTTCACCTCGAAAGATGACGAGCCAACGGAAGACGTCGAACAGACATCGAAGTGGACGGTGAACATAGACGGGTCGTCGACAAAGGACTCAGGCGGAGTGGGCGTAGTTTTGAGGTCCCCAGAAGGTGACATCATCAAACAAGCAATACGACTGCAGTACCCAACCACCAACAACGAAGCGGAATATGAAGCTCTTTTGGTGGGACTCAAAACGGCCAAGATACTGGGAGCCACAGAGCTAGACGTACGTAGTGATTCGCAGCTCGTCGTAGGACAAGTAAATGGAGACTATGAAGCCAAAGAAGGGCGTATGCAGCAATACCTACAACTGGTCCGACATCAGATAAGCCAGTTCCATGAAGTAAGGCTCTGTCGCGTACCACGAGAACAAAATACAGAGGCGGACCAACTGGCCAAATCAGCCTCGTCATCAACGGCCGACGACAAAATCAAGACCGTCCAACAATCAAGCCTACGAACGACTGAGGTGAACCCCATCCACGCTGAAATTTCTTGGATGACACCAATAATCTCATACTTACGAGAAGGAACATTACCAGACAACCGGCACGAAGCCAGACGGTTAAAGGTACGCGCTTCACGCTTTCTCATGTTGCAGGGAACACTGTACAAGAGAGGCTTCTCCCTCCCTTACCTCAGATGCCTGGCACCAGACGAGGCCAATTACGTCATGAGGGAAATACACGAAGGTGTTTGCGGCGACCACTCAGGCGCACGAGCTTTACAAAGAAAGATCGTCAGAGCAGGCTACTATTGGCCATCCATGAAAGCCGACACCTACCAATTCGTCCAACACTGCGACAAATGCCAACGGTTCGCCAACCTCTTACACTCACCCCCGATGGAACTAGTACCAATGACGGCACCCTGGCCCTTCGCACAGTGGGGCTTAGATATCATGGGACCTCTCCCAATAGGAAGACGGCAGCTTAGGTTTCTCGTTGTTGCGATAGATTATTTCACCAAATGGGTAGAAGCAGAACCATTGGCAACCATCACAGAAAGAAACATCCAGAACTTCGTATGGAAGACAGTGATCTGCAGGTTTGGGATTCCACGAAGTACTTGTATCAGACAACGGGAAGCAATTCGATAATCCCAGATTCAGACAATTCTCTCAGGAACTGGGCATCCACAACCATTATTCATCTCCTGGCCATCCACAAGCCAACGGACAAGTCGAGGTCACGAATCGTTCACTACTCAAACTCATCAAAACCCGACTTGAGGGGGCAAAAGGGCTATGGCCAGAAGAACTTCCAAGCATACTTTGGGCCTACAGAACAACAGTCAGGATTCCAACAGGCGAAACACCATTTCGAATGACGTTCGGAAGCGAAGCAGTGGTACCCGTCGAAATAGGACTGACGTCATTTCGGACTTTAGCATATGACGGGCAGAAAAATGAAGAACAACTCCGGCTCAACCTCGATCTAATTGATGAAGTCAGAGAAACAGCGGAAGCAAGAATGAAGAGATACCAAGAAAAAATGGCAAGACACTACAACTCCAGAGTCAAGCCCAGGCAGTTGTCAATTGGTGACCTCGTCCTGCGAAAGGTCACCTTAGCCACCAGGAATCCTTCTGAAGGCAAGCTTGGCCCAAACTGGGAAGGACCCTATAAGGTCGTTGAAGTGCGACGACCAGGCACGTATCACTTAGAAGACATGAATGGACGACGCCTGTCGCACCCGTGGAACGCCGAGCATCTTAGGAGATACTATCCCTAAAAGTTGACAAACTTTGTAAAGAAGTAAAAATACTTTGAATAAAGAAATAAGGGTGGACGTAGGCACTATTGCCGAACCACGGTAAATCACGCGTGTCAAACCCCTTTCCCACGTACCATACAAAGCAATCCAGGTTAAACTGTATCGTCCAACACGATCTTTTAACTTAACCAAATGTTAAACTGCATCGTCCAACACGATCTTTTAACTTAACCAAATGTTAAACTGCATCGTCCAACACGATCTTTTAACTTAACCAAATGTTAAACTGCATCGTCCAAACACGATCTTTTAACTTAGCCAATGTTAAACTGCATCGTCCAACACGATCTTTTGACTCAACCAAATGTTAAAACTGCATCGTCCAACACGATCTTTTAACTTAACCAAATGTTAAACTGCATCGTCCAACACGATCTTTTGACTCAACCAAAATGTTGAACTGCATCGTCCAAACACGATCTTTTAACTTAAACAATATTAAACTATGCTATCCAAACACGATCCTTAAAACAAGCGTTGGACTATATCGTCAAAAATGATATCTTAAACAAATATCAAAAGTTGTACTGTATCGTTCTTCACACTTAAAGTAAACCATATCACCCACTGCAACCTTTCTACTTAGGTAAAATTTCCTAAGTTTAAAACCCTGGACAAACAAGGCGGGGTCCTCAAACGCAGACAACCACATCGTCCAAAAGTTTCGACC
>OU015765.1:19541696-19555868 GCA_907173295.1 Fagus sylvatica
TTAGGATGTAAGTTTCATTAAATGAAGATAATTGCAGGCGCAACAATTTGGAACTGAGTGCTTGAAGGTCACACTGTTTCACCGTGTATCTATGTTATACTTGATGTGAAAATGGCTTGAAGGTGGGATCAGCTATATGTTTCATGAAGAAATTAATTTCAGTATTCAAAGTAATTATCTCTCAATAAATATTGTTGAGTGAGATGCATAATATGATACCCTTATACAAAAATATGATATAAGCTCAAAAAATCATTTGAATTTTTTATTTTATTTTTCCATGTGAGACTTTTACTCAACACATTTCAATTACTAAATCCTAACTAATGGTAAAGAGGATAAGGAGGGAGAAGATGAGTAACATGACTGGAATCCATAAGACTTTGCTGGTTCAGAATGCTTTTCAAAGCCCACATGTTTGGTCCCTCAAGCAACCGCATAACCCTCGGTCAATTGAAGCTTAGGGGGGAGCGAATGACAAATTAAAGTCACAGAAGATGATGCTGTAATCAACTTTTGAGAATATGATAATGGAAATATACATCATGACAATTAAAAACAGTAAAGTGATTATAAATATTAGGAGTATCTAATAATTTTCTGAAACAAGACTAGGTGCTAAACGAATATGAGATGTGCAAAGAAAATTCATATTTGGTCCTAACTTCTAAGTGAACCATTGAGAGTCATAGTGTCATAGATTATGTGACTCCAGGAATTCGCAGGGGTAACAATTGCACTGAGCTTGATATGGTAGCCTCTGGACTACTTTTTTTTAGGGGATAAAAAGAGGGATATTTGTATATCATTGCCACAAACCACCCAGCTAGCAATAAAAAGGAGGAATTTGCTCAATGGCCTACCACACTGGTGTTCTCAGTTTCTTGTGGAGTGGCAATATCTCATCGCCAGAATTCGTTATGTGGGGAAATGAAAAATGGTTGTTCAAGGTATATATATAGTGGGGTGGGGAAATGAAAGATCTGAGGAATTTCAGTGTGTTCGAGACTGCGAGAGTGAGGCTATATTTTTAGAGGCGAAGGTTTGGAAAAGTAATGGAAAATTTTGTGTTTGGACTTTAGATCGAACAGACCAAAATCATTCTCTAGCAATCCTATGATAAATTCTTCCTAACTTATAATACTACAATCACAATCATTAATAATAGACCTATTCTATGATGTATTTGTAAGCGGTAAGAATTTGACCATATAAAAGGAAAAATATATGTTCACACTACTTATATCTTATACCATCCAAATAATATTGTCCACAAATTATGGATATTATATCTATAAATTTGAATATGTTCATAAATTGTAAACAATATTATCCACATTTTAATTAATGAAAAATAAAGGTGTGAACCAATCAATACTCTATATACAATTCTTTGTGTAATGTGCAATTCTCTCTCTCTCAAAATTTCTGTAACTTTATAAGTGTGTACACTGGTCTATATTTCCACATTGAGGTCCTCAAAAGTTATCCCATGAAAAAAATAAGAAGAGCCTAGGGGAATGATCCTAAAAAATGATTACTTGTAAAAAATAATAAGCCTATAGATGTATCAACATTAGCCTATATGTCAGGTGGACCTATGTGATCAACAGTAAATCTAGAAGCACATTCAAATTTCATAAAAAATTCACAATTGTTAATGTGTCAAACTTTGAATGTCAAATAATAAAGTGATGTTAGTGATAGATTCATATGAGAATTAATAAAAAAAATTGACATCTTAGTAAATATGAAATTTATTATGAATATATTGTATCTGTCGCATTACTCAAAAAAAGATGTTCAATCACTAAGAAAACAAATGCACTTTAAGAAATGTACTTTCTTCATAACGTTAGCCCTACTATAATCCCTATAAATACTTCAGTCTCATGCACAAAGAAATTCCTCAGATCTTTTCATTTCCCCACTATATATCATACCATGAACAATTATCTTTCATTTCCCCACTTTAGTCCTAACAATATTGCTGGTGATGATGCAACTGTACAAGAAACTAAGAATACCATGAGGCCCATCATTGAAATTGGAGGGGGCTCGTCTTCAGTCACTCCCTTTAAGTCTCAACAGACTGGGGGTCATATGGTTGCTGGAGGAAGCAATAATTTGAGTGCTCAAGGTGTTCATGGCGGCCATGCACAAGCACATATTGCTCTTGACCCTCCAAAGTACTACTGCAAGTGCATAGTTTGTGGAAAACCGTTCCCCTCAGACAAAGCTCTAGGTGGCCATATGAAAGTGCATCCCGAGCGTCCATGGCGGCGGCTGATCCCTCCTCCAACTGGTGATCAATCTTCTGCAGCTTTATCCGCGACGAGAGGACCAGGGATTAATCTGATCGAGCCACAAGAGAATGCTCTTGCTTCTGCTAGATTTGAGTTGAATGTGCTTGCTCTTGAGGCAAAATTAGAGAAAGCCACCTCTCCTAAGTTTGATTTGAATGTCCCTGCTCCAGAGACCTTTCTCAAATTTGATTTGAATGTGCCTGCTTCGGAGGAGGATGATGACTATGCTTACTAAGGGTTTTTATGGGAAATACTGCCTTCCCTTCCACGTTGTTTCAAGTTTGGTATTTTTCTTCTTCTTGTTTTTTTCCTTTAGTTATAATACCAAATCACAGAAGGCGGTAGAGTCGAACTGTACGTTGTTTCAACTTTCAAGTCAATCATATGCATGTCTGCAAAAATAATAAGGTATTTTTTTCTTAATGATTTGTACACATATATAATAAGCTAATTAAATTATTATTAATTTTCATCCTTAAACTTTATATAAAGTTCCTAAACTTTTGAAACAATTTTTTTTCAATAGTTCAAGGGAAAAAATAAGGATGAAAAAAATATATTTTTAAAATTTACAGACAAAAAAATAAGGATAAGGTTTGACTACAAACTGGTTTGTAGCCAGTTTGCTTCAACCCACTATATGATAACTTATAAGACCATCCATATGTATTATTTAAAGAAATTACATACCTATTTAATAGGTCATGTGACTAAAGTAAATGTGAATGATCTTATTAATTGACATGTAGGTTGGCTACTCTCTATCCAAAGTATAATACTTTCAATAATTAACCATAGAAAATAAAGTTTAAGGATGAAAAACATATTTCATACAAACTTGAAAAATGAAAAATAATATTTAAGCCTATACATCATGTA
This sequence comes from Fagus sylvatica, assembly GCA_907173295.1. NCBI lineage: Eukaryota > Viridiplantae > Streptophyta > Magnoliopsida > Fagales > Fagaceae > Fagus > Fagus sylvatica. The sequence continues at coordinate 19,544,882 of OU015765.1, forward strand.
TATTTTCAAAATGTTTAGATAATATAATAAAAATACGTGTACAAATGTATATTATATGTGAATATAGTGCACACGTCATTTCTGTTTCTTATCTGACGTTCATGACTATGAGACTAACATTTATGATCTTCTTCTTCTTCTTCTTTTTTTTTTTTTTTTTTTTTTTTTTTTTTTTTTTTTTTTTTTTTAAATGAACAATTATCTTGGGACTTTCAAAAGAAATATTGAAAATTCATCGCTATCAACCCGTGCTACTTAGTATGTCGATAATGTTATTCAGCAAAAGAAAAGGTATGTCGATATTGTCTTTAGCCAAAAAACAAAGTATGTCGATAATGTGAATGTGCCACTTGGACGAATGGTACCTTTGTGTAGGTTCGTGTAATCCATAGCATGTTTGGTTTAAAGCATATATTCATAAAAATATATGACTAAATCTATTTAATAAGAACTATTTTTCTTTTCCAATAAACAAAATCTTTTTCATTTGGTTAAAATATTGTTTTTGTCCCTAAACTTTATACGAATTTCATTTTTCATCCTTAAATTTTAAAAAAATTTGTTTTTAGTTCCTAAATTTAAAAACGTTCCATTTTGTGTCCTTTTGTTAAGTCCGGTTAACTTTTATCCTATGTGTGTTACAAAATGCTAAGTTGGTATATTTTTTAGCATTAAAAATCTAATATACATCAATTCATTTTTTGTTTTTGTTTTTGTTTTTAAACACACAAATGGCACCATATGATTGGTCTCATGCACAAAGTTAGAAATTGTTAAAATACACCCCATCGTTGCTTACTCTCTTCCTCAAGCTTCTCAAAGTTGAAGCCTTTCACTCATCCAAAGCCACGACCAATTATAGGTAAACCCCATAAGCCCTTGGGCTTGGGCAACCCCCCTTAGGGGCAACCAATGAAAATAATAATTTAATAGTATACATAAACAAATAAAAACTATCAGTATACATAAAAGAAAAAGAAAAAGAAATTATAGGACAACAGACCAGCAAATCTAGATATGGGCTAATAGATAACAAACTATTAAACTGTTATGTTGGTCTTTGGTTAATGAGTTATATTCTTTAGAAGTAGTAGTCCTAGTGGTCCACTTTATTTTAGTAGTTTGGTTATCTGTTTATTTAGTTACTAGGTAGGGTTTTTAAGTGATATATCTCACAAGTGAAAGTAATTTTTTGTTTTTAGCATAGTGGAATTTCTATTTTATTGCTTTGGAACGTTAGATGGAGTTGTATAAATTCCCTTTTAGTTCTCGGAAATAAAATCATCTGAAAAATATTTATAGTCTTTAAGACATTTGGAAGGTTGGTTTCCTCGAAAAACATATATCTAGAGGTAAGGATTTCTTCAATTAAATCCTTCGTTTTCTTTTAGTTCTATTGTTTAGCAATCAATTTTATTTTTTTATTCTGCCAAAAATTGTGAATGTATCAATCTCAAACAAAATTACAAATAAAACTCCAAACAAATTTTTACTAATCCAGCAACATAAAGTCACAAGCACATAATTAGATCTCAACAAAACAAAAAGCTACTGGCTACCAAAAGTGTAAAGACAGATCTCTAATCCCTAATCGCAATCCAGAAATCACCTTGCAATGAGAAGTTTTTTTTAGTCCAATCGTGCTAATTATAAAAGCACCATAACCAAGGGTTACATTTGTTTTAATTAATTTTATTTTTATGTAATTCAAACTAAAAGCACAATATAACCTCGATTTTGCTTTAAAAAAAAAAATTGGACTTTTATGTTTTTAATATTTAATAGTAAGTGGGCAACCAAAATTGGGACAGGTTTGGGCAACCAAAGCTCGAGGCCAGCCCTATCCAAAGAAAACCCACAAACCCATTTTGCTCCCCATTAATTGTCTTAGTAGTTGTTGAGATTGGGACCAAGGTTGGTTGGACACTCTTTTTTATTTACATGTTTTACTTTGAAATTGGGAGTGGGAATTGGGTTTTGAGTGAGATTTTTTATGGGTATAAGCTAGAAAGTTTAATTGTTGTATTATTCAAAGTGAGGCATGGATGGAATGGTTTTTTGTTTGTGGAATTTTAATGGGTCTAAGCTAATAAGAAGATTTTTTTTATGCCCCTAAGTTTGAGTTTATGAGGTCTATGAGCTTGTGGTTGAGGGTGACTCAATGGGCCACGAGCTTAGCTCGGAGCATGTTAAGGGGATGAAGGTTTAGAGCTTCAAGATGTAGGATTCATGGTCAAATTCGGGGAAAGGAAAAGGGAGGACTTGAACCACAGCAGGTGGGAGTCAAGTGGGTTCGAGAAGAGGTCTGTTGCGAATCTCCGTGGCAATCATGCTTGAATTAGAAATGCCATTTTGCTTCTTGATTTCTTTTTTTCTTTTCTTGGGTTCTTTGTTTTTGTGTTTGTCGTTTCTCTCTGGAATTAGATGAAGAAGAACAACTATGCCAAATGCTAATGACCAATTATATAGAGTAATGTGTGCGTTGTTTTTAAAAATAAAAAATGATTCCATTAATATCAGATTATTTAATACTAAAAAATACACCAACTCAACATTTAGTTAGGACACCTCGATAAAAGTGAATAGAGTTACCGAAAGATGTTAAATAAAACTTTTCAAAATCTAGGGATAAAAAATGAACTTGTACGAAAAATATGAAACAAAATTAAATTACCTACCAAGATAACCATAAATATAAAGTTTTAAAAATAAAAAATAACATATTAGATAAAAAAAAAAGTAACTAATTAATATGAATTGCACCTCAATCTACTCAATGTTAGTAGTGGTTCCAAGCATTAAAAATATTCATACTTGAGAATTGCAGCTCAGGTTGGTGAGTAATTATTTCATTTACAACATAGAGTTTTAATATAACTTTAGTAAACAATAAAAATGACAATAAAGATTTTTCTTTGAGTAAAGGGCAATAAAGAATTAAAAGTTAATAAATATGATTATTTTATGAATGGATTAAATATTATTTTCAAATCCATATAATTAGCTTCGAGTGTAAACCAAAGTTTCTTCATTCTCTGACAAAAACAAGATCGATACTGAATAAGAATTTTATTCAAATGCAAAAAGTTTAAGAAGAATTGCAGTTATAGAAATATCAAAAGATCGCGTGACATTAAAGAAAACTAAAAAAATTGATTACAATCTCTTTCCACCAATAAAGAACATCTAATTTTTTGTGTTGCTTTTTGTTAACTCTAGGCTCTTTCAAATACAAGTCCATTAAGATTTTTTTTTTTTTTTTTTGGCATTATTAACTTTTATAATAGTCAAATTCCAAATCATTAAAAAAAAAAACTCTCATAATACTTTAATTCCTAACATAATAATATAGGAAAAGAAAAAAAGCAAAAACGCTAAAAATTTTTCATTTGAAAAAAAAATAAAAAAAGGTCGACCCGTGTGACCTGCTGGTTGACCCAACCCAATCCGACCCGCACTTTTGCGGGTCGGGTACAGGTTTATCCCATCTTTTTTCCCGAGTAAAAAAAACACCTATCTATACATCCTTCCTTCGGTTTCGAGATCAATTTTTCCAGGTCTAGGATTAACAAAGATGGCAATGTTTGCAGCAAGTCATGAGCAACCTCATTCTGCATGTCGAGTTCTCTCCACTCTTCACTACTTTGCTTGCTGCCCTTTCTCTCCGGTGTCTACGTTGTTTGATTTCTTTTATTCTATCTGTAAAGGTTTATCTCAACCTTTTGCTTTTTGGTAAAGTGGTTTTTTTTTTTGTTTAATTGTTCCTAGATTTATCTGATCTGAGTACCTATTGTTTAATAGTTTGTCTTTTAACTTTTAAGGGTGATTATAGTATTGTTTAATATATTTCCTTTTTGATTACATATTGGTTAATGCTTTTAAGGGTGAATAACATTGATTAATATATGTACTTTTATTACATATTGTTAAATGGTTTGTCTTTCCCCTAAAAAAAATGGTTTGTCTTTTAAAACGGTGAATGGAATTGTTTAATATATTTACTTTTTTCTTATTAACTATTGTTTAATGGTTTGTCTACTATTTTTGACCGGTTGCGTGAATAGTTAGGACTTAATTAAGAGTCAAATAGACAACATGATTTGCATAAGAATGGACAGGACTTTTTATTTTTTGTTTTTATGAAAGTAGTAGAAATGGGTAGGAGTAGGACTTAATCAAGAATCATATAGACACCATGATTTATATAAGACTGGAACTATAAAGTCTATAATGAATGATAACTATATAAATAAATATAATACAGGAAATAGTTACCCTTTATTTGTTTTGTAAATTCTTGTTTGATTTGGTGCTCTAATAATCCCTATGCCATTGTTGGCTAATCGGATAGGAGACTTTCATCATTGTTGGCTAAGGATAGGAGATCCCCCCGTATGGCAGATCCCCAAGACTCCAACCGCATCACGGAAATTACTGAGCGCTACTCCACTTTGGAATGCTGCACCTTCGATTGGGGTTTTTAGGGAAGCCAATGCTATATAGCTCACGACATTCAAGAAATCCTACTCTAATCTATTTTTAATTGGAAAAATTATATTTTAAACCATATAGTTTAGGGTGTAACAAATTAAATCTATAGTTTCAAAAATAAAATTAATTCCAAAATTTTAAAAGTAACAAATTAAACATTAACTTTCAAAATAACAAATTAAACCCTTATTTTACTTACATGGTTGAGGTTTAAATTATTACTTTTTGAAACTTCAAGATCTAATTTATTACTTTTGAAATCTCAAAGTTTAATTTGTTACCTTTTAAAACTTTAAGGTTTTTGTTACTTTGGAAACTATAGGGTTTAATTTATTAACAACCCTAAACTATATGATTTAAAATGAAATTTACCCTTTTAATTTGTAAATGTAGGAAATCAAACCCACATTTTCATAGGATGAAAATCAACCGGAAGGGAGACACATGGTGATGACGTGAATACTTTGTAGGTCCTTTTGATTTACTGTAATGGAGGGTACCCTTTTGTTGTGGGCCTTGTGGCTTACCGGTTCTTTCTGCAATAAATTTCTTTTTTTAAGCCCTCATTCGTTTGCAGTGGTCCAGATTCTAGAAAGCCCATTTATCCCTGTAATATTATCTATTAATATCTATATTATATATTTATATAATATATAAAAGCAGAAGACATGAGCGTTAAAACCTAGAATGTCTCACATCATGACAAGTGGTTATCTATCGTTTAAATTTCTAAAGTGATACGTTGTTTAAATTTCCTAAGTGGTTTGATTTAATAACTGCCAAACACTTTTAAATAAAAATAGATAATAACAAATTCTTGATAATAAGTCTCCTACTACTAAAAAGATATCTTAATAAAATATCATAATAAAAATCTTTAAAATAAAAACAGATAATAACAAATTCTTTAAAATAAGTCTTCTACTACTAAAAGACATCTTAATAAAATATCATATTAAAAATCTTACAATTATGACAATCTCCTAATACTAAAGACTTCTTAAAGATTAAAAAAAAAAAAAATTCTCAAAAAAATTAGCTTTAAAATAAATAAATAATAAAAAATTCCTTAAAATAAGTCTCCTACTACTAAAAGACATCTTAATAAAATATCATAATAAAAAACTTACAATTATGACAATCTCCTAATACTATAAGACTTCTAAATTAGATAAAAAAAATAATTCTTAAAAATATTAACAAATATATATTATTTTTTAAATCTTTGTTTACATCTTAAATTAGAAATTCTTTAAAATAAGTCTCCAACTACTAAAAAACATCTTAATAAAATATCATAATAAAAAGTTTACAATTATGAAAATATCATAATACTATAAGACTTCTTAATTAGATCCAAAAAAATAAAAATAAAATCTTAAAGAAATAACCGTTTCACGTCAAATTATTATTATTTTTTTTATTGAAACAATAGCGCCTGTATTTTATTATGTGAACTGTCTTCTCTGTTTTATTTACTTATTCTCTTCCCTTGCAAATCATGTTAGTCTTTTCTGCAAACAAATTTACTCAAGGAAGCAAGATCTTCATTTTCTGCAATCAAAGTTTCAAGAATTACTTACCTAGACAAATTGAAATATCCAAGCAAGTTGAAACGTTAGGAAAACTGTATTTCTTTGTTATTTTTTGATAATGCACGTATAATTAACATAAAAGAAAAGAAGAACCAAAGTCAAAGCCTGATTGATACTTTTTTTTTTTTTCCTTTCAAATAATTCAAATTATGTTGTTAATTCTTAAGATGGATTTATGTTTTCATTCCTAATCAAAGAAGCGAACTTTTTATATCTCATGGTTAAAGAAATAGGTCTCTCACAAAATTTACACATACAGAATGCATAAAATGAATCATCTATATTATTATTGGGAAAATTATGTGAGGAACCAGGATTCAATTGCCCAGTTATTCAAATACAAAAAAGAAAAATAGAATTACTGTATATTAGAAAAACAACTTTCTCTTATTGGAAGTTAGAAATTCAACAATGGAAACCGTTTTTTTTTTTTTTTTTTTTTTTTTTTTTATTAAAAAAAACATATACTAATAAAATATAAAATTAAATGTCAAAGGTTTGGTTCATAAACAATTATGGATTACTTTTTCATGTTTCACAGGAGCTTTCATAGAATGAAGCGAACTTCTGACTCTAGTAGGTGGTAATTTGTAATGGTAATTTAGCATTTTTTCATGATATGAAATTATAATTAATAAATATAATGTTTTTCTTCTTGCAATTTATGAACAATGATAATTTTCTAAGATGACTGAAATATTTGAAATCCAGTTTAATAGATATATATTTTATTTGTAGATTATAAAGCAAGGCTGGCCTAGAGAAAGTATCATTGACATATTAACCAAACATCTCAATAGTGGTAATTTTCTAGAACCATATAAGTACTATTTTTGTCCACCACTTAATGTCCACACTTTTTGTCTTGTACTAATGGGCATTTGAATACAGCTGAATTACAAGGCCCATCAAATCCGAACCCACAATGCATGACTACAAAGAATCCCTAATTAAGTCAAACTTCTAACAAGAACATGAGATATTTCTATTGAGATGATTAAATTGGACATGGCATACTCTTTCACTTGTTTCTTCTTTTACCTCAAAAACATCCAATGTATTTTGGAAACAAACTTGCTTTCACACCATTGCAACACTATTAAGGAATTCATTTTCAAATATTTTGAACATCTTTAGGTATGACTGTGTATTGCATGACCTAAAATGCCACTCTTCTTAATTCACTACTCTTTGTGGGGCACCTTGCTTACATCGAAAATATTCATTCTCTGAAGAGCGCATATTTACCACTACATTGTCATATTCAAGTACAAAGTTAGTGTGCTAATTGTTTTATTTGCTATGCCATTTAAAATATGGTTTGTATTTTCAATTCTTGAGAAAGCTCTAAATTCAGCAGTGAAACTATCCTTAGTGAATGTTGTTCTCTACTTGCATGTGTTGAATTTTGTACATCATATTAAGCCATTGATGACCCCTAAGATTAAATTTTTGCATCATTTTATCCCAAGTCTGCTGAAATTCCAATTCTGAATCAAAATATTTTTGGCACTTATTTAACAAGTACTGAAATTTGGATTCAATATTTACTAAATGGGAAGGAACATTTTTTGCAATATGCCACAAACATAACTGATGATGTGTAGTTGGAAACACCTCCTCAATAACATTAGACATAGGTTGATCTTGGTCAGTAAAAATTATTACTAGTGACCTATTCCCCATTGATTCTAAGAATGATTTAAACAACCATTTAAATGAATCGGTGGTTTCATCTAAAAGCAAAGCACAACCAAACATCACATTTTGCAAATGGTGGTTAAAAAACAACAAATGAAGCACAAATCAAATTATATTTATTTGTGCGGTAGTATCTATCAAATACCAAAACATCTCTAAAACAATCATTGATCTCCCATCTTTCTAGAAAAAAATAGTTATACAATTTTCTCGATCTACTTGAACTATGTAAAAGAACATTGGATAAGAGTGTGGGCTTTACGAAATGATATTTTTATAATTAAGTGAACAAGCTAAAGATGGAAATAATTAGTGCTGGTGATCCTCAAATCCTTTTGAACCACTTTTGCACTATATACCACCTTATCCAACAAATTGTCATCACTATATATATTCTTGTCGGGCAATAAACATGCACTCCTCTTCACTTCTTTCAACATCATTTGAAATTTTAGAGCATGTTTGGCAATAGGATTCAAATAAAAACATTGTTGAAACAGCACTCAAATGCCAAATTTAGGGAACAACTTATAGTTGTTTAAGTGCGAATTGAGAATGATCGATGGCATTTTTGCAATTATATGCACAAATGACAGGTGGCATTTTTGTAAATAACTTCACCTCTTTTCTGACACTCTCAACGGCCATTCACTTTGTAATTACTGATGAAGCTTATCTCCCTCATCGAGAAGCTTCCCCTTCCTTCTCTCATTACGCCCCAACCTCCACATATCGCTTCTCATTACTGAATCCATTGCTTCCTTCACGCCATCGTCGTCTCTCTCCATCATTTCTCATTAATTCGGTTGAACTTCCTCATTAATCCACATCTAATTTTGTAGATGGTATAATATTCCTTTTCAAATGTTTTCCCAATCTGCAAAATAAATTCCAAATAAAGTCCAAGGTAGAAAATGTTTTACACAAATCTTGAAAACCATGCTCCAATTGCCATAAATATTGCATAGCAAAAAAAGGAAAGAAAAAAAAAAATTTAATAGAGGTTAGATTGAGTAGGGGTTTCAAGCAAACAAAACCTAGAAATTTACTTCGTGGTGGAGATGGTGGAATCAAGCGAGAAGTGAAAGCAGAGTTAGGCTTGAAAATCAGATCTGCGGTGGGTGAAAAATCAGATTTGGGCTGCGGCAGTGGTCTAGTTGTCACGCAAACAGTGGAGCAAGTGGCTTGCGGCATTGGGCTGACGCCATCCAGCTAGGACAACTCCTTATCTACCTTGGGTGGCTCACGGGCAGATGGGCTGCTAGGGGTTTGTATCACAGGCTTGGGTCTGGGGGAGGAAATGTTTGTGTGTGGGCTGGTATTTATTATGGAGGGAAATAATGATGTGGTAGTTATAAGTGAAAACAATCCAATGAAAAAAAATGCCAAACAAAAAAAAAAGTGATTGAAAACAAAGAAAAAATTGTTTTTGGATTCAAGTTTAGAGAAGAGTATAAATACAAAATTTTGAAAACAAAAACACAATTCAGTCACCAAACATACCCTTAATAATTGCATCATTTTTTATTACAATTATAAAATATTCAAAACAAGATAACAAGGAAGTTATATTACTTATACAAATCCAAAAAAAAAAATTATATATTTTATTTGTGAGCAAAAATATCATCAATGAGTTATAATATTTTCTTCAAAAAATAAAATAAAATATATCAATAGCATCAACCTTTATAATATTTTTCTTTGATCGGAAGATCAAACTCATACAATGAATATATAAAATAAATTTAAAAGAATTTCTTTATAATTCATTGGAAAGCAGACACATAACCAAACAAACTGTAAACTATTTCATTCACGGCAAACATATAACCAAAAAATAACTTCATTGTTTTGCAAATTGCTTTCGTCCATTACTTTAATATAAACAAACAGAAAATCTTCTGAAATGTTTGAATTGCAGAGGAGAGTGAGCAGCACTTCTATGTTTTTTCAACACACAGAACTAGGTATAAAATAAAAAAATAAAGGCGGTCGGCGTAAATTCAAAGAGGAGGCAATGTAATTATTACGTTTGGTGTGTCAAAACTTTTAAGAACAAAATCAGCCAATTACGAAAGTTAGTTTTACAAATTCCCTTTTTTTTTTTTTTTTTTTCTACTTTTTAATTCTTAGTTGGCACTTGGCACTTGGCAGACTCCACTTATGTCCGTTTAACTTCTTTATATGGCGTTTATTTATTGGAAGGAACCACTTATGTAAGCTTAGCTTCCTTATATGGTATTTATTCATTTGTTCGGACTATAAGGCCAGCTTGCTGACCTACTGTAGTACGGTTGATATGCAGAATAATGACAAAGCACATTGATTGTGGACTCAAAGAACGATCTTACTTTACAATATTTAAGCCATAATAAAGAAAACTATTATTATAACATTGGCAAACAAAAAAAATTCTAAATCACATTAATTTCTATAATCTAGATACGAATTCCTTTGAATCCTTTCTATGTTCCTTTCTATGTTACATAATATTTACCGCTGCATGTCTGCCATAAACTTCAAAAGATCAATTTTTGCAACCCTTCTTTTATGTATTAATGGACCTCGCGAGTCGCGTCACTTTTTTTTAACTTATAATAATAATCTGCTAGTGATATATGCACCCTTATCTGTTGTCATCCATGTTTGTTTCCTCACGTGGCCATGCTAAACAAACAATTTCATCCGCACAACTGCTTTCGACAACGAACTTCTTTTTGACCATGAGGGGTTTTACTATGGTTGCTTCTTCAGTCTTCAAGCTATTTTGCTTATGTGACGGATTTAGTTTACTTCGAAGCCGACCACCAGCCCCCTCCTCTATTTACTTAACAAAAAAATAAGAAAGAAGCCATCATTTGGTAACTATTATGTTCAACTGAAGTGGTCGAAGGTCCTATTTCACTCCCTCCCAGTATCTTCGTTGTACATTTATATGAAACATAATTTCAAGGCAAAAGGTTCACCAAGAGAGATGTTTGACGAAGAAATTTCAGTACTAGTTTGGCTATGTAGTTGTCTCCCAATAAATATAGTTGTGTGAGATGCGCGAATAGTGCCTTTTTAATTAAAACCACTGCCGCCGTTTGGGCCTCATGGTATTCTCAGTTTCTTGTACAGTTGCATCAATGACACTATACCAGCAATGTTGTTAGGCCTAATGTGAAGTAATGAAAGATGATTGTTCATGGTATATA
>OU015765.1:19555968-19602804 GCA_907173295.1 Fagus sylvatica
GGTGCAATTATAGGGAGGGCCACCAGTGGTTTAGTCTTAACTCTTGAGTGCTTTTAGTCAAGAACAAAAACAAATTCCACTGCAATATTATGGGTGAGATTCATGAACTTCGATTCCGCTATGCTGCGACCCTTTGTGGCTCTGTGTACTCCCAGCATAACTCATTTGGATTTGTATCAGCCCAGATGCAATAACCATATTTGTGTCATGCATGAAGATACAAAGAGCCCATGCCTACTATGGAGGAACAAAGCCACATTACTAAGACCAACTGTGGTCCGAGCCCCAATCAGCCTTTTTTTTTTAATCAAATATATATTAGTTTGGTTACTTTAGAAGTTGGATCCCTAAAAATTAAATTGAGCCCCACTAAGATAATTTATGGTTCTCTTAAACAAAATAAAATAGCCCAAATATTACAAAAACAAAATCTAAAATATTGTTTTCATCTCTAAAGTTTGCATAAATTTCATTTTTTGTCCTTAACTTTAAAAAATTTGCTTTCCGTTCCTAAATATTGAAAGTGTTACACTTTTTGTCTTAAACTTAAAATAAATAAATAAATCTTTTTTCATCCCTAAACTATTAAAAAGAAATTCGTTTTCGATCCCTAAATATTAGAAGTGTTACACTTTGTTTTTTCGATCCCTAAATATTGAAAATGTTACACTTTGTGTCCTTAAACTTTTTTAAAAAAATATATTTTTTTCATCTAAACTATTGAAAAATTTTTTTTTTGTCCCTATTTTTGCCCCCAAACTATTGAAAAAATATCTTTAAAAAGTCGAGGACAAAAAATAAACTTCATGCAAACTTTAGAGACGAAAACAATATTTTTGCCAATAAAACAAAATTATAACCATAGAAGATCAGCCCAAATTACAACATGCTAACAACAAATCAGCCCAAATTACAAAAAAAAAAAAAATAAAAAAAAAAAAAAAAAAAAAAAAAAAAAACAAAAAAATAAAACGAAATCAATATTAACAAAAACACGCTAATATCAATTTTATATGTGAGATACCGTGGGACCTCAAGGATGTTCATATTAAACTTTCTAAGGTTGAACAGAGATAGGATTGCCACGGTTTAGAGGTACAGAACATAAATATGATTTATACACAAAAAACTAGTCTTATTATTAATAAATAAATATATTATATTGTGTTCTTACACACTCTATTCACCCTTTTAATTTTGGTCTAAATAAACAATCATATAAAAATCAGCTCACAATTAATAATTTAAGTCTTGATTTATTTAGCCAAAAAAAAAAAAAAGTATTTGTTTATTTAGAAAAAAAAAAATGTGATTTGCATTTTTTATGAGGATATTTTTTTTTTTTTAAATATATTTTTTTCTATTGTTATAAAATGTTTCACATGATTTTCTTTATATTTTCTAATGTTTTATGGAATCTGGCTTTTAGGAACTAATTTTAAATTTTGGAAGTGTTTTTTAATCAAAACTTATAAATATTATATTTTATTAAATAGTATTTATAGAAAATCACAATTTTGGTGGGGGCCAAAGTGAATCTGTCTCTGAGAGTAGTGTCATTATCTTGCTTATTCAAATCAACTAGTCGCAAACCCGTGCAATGCACGGGAAAGCTATAAAAAAAAAAAAAATCTTGGCTTATTTTTCTTTTCTTCTATTAAATATGTCTTTTTTTTTTTTTTTTTTTTTTTAAAGAATAAGATGTTGCTAGAAGTTGGGAATCTTGCCAACTTCAAGATTAGAAATTTTTTAGTTTTCTAGAGGTACTAATTTCCATTAGATATTTCAAGAATTCCACCTTAAAAAACATATATTGAAAGTAAAATATTACAAACAGAAAATAAATACACATAGGGTAAATCAAATTGGAGAGAGAGAGAGAGAGAGAGAGAGAATCAGAGATCTTTGGGCTGAAACTGTTGTGGGGGATGAGAGTGGCTTGGATGGGAGTGGGGACGAAGGAGAAAATCATGGGCTACAGAGGCTGCAAAGAGAGAAAATATTAGGTAGGGGACAATCGGGTATAAATCAAAAACAAAATAAGCTTTAAAATGTTAATTAAAAAATAAGAATGATGTGTAAAATTGCAAGGGCACAAAAGCTGATGTGCCAAAACTTTATGAAGTCAACAAAAAGAATAAAAAGCAAAAAAACTACGGTTTTACATTATAGTATAGATTTGCAAAACTTAACTGTAGTTTGTAGTTAGTGCTCTCTTTCTCTCATCCAAATGCTCCTCTTTTTAGGCGTTTGTGATTGGTCCTTAGTAGAGATAAACAAAGATAGAGAATTCTATGTAATGATTTCTCAATCGTGTCTACTATAATAATTAGGAAGAGGGTAGGTGGTTCTTTTGTTTCTGCCTATTCAATATTCAATTTTATGTGTATAGTATCACCTGCCTTTTTGTGCTTGCAAAGCAAATCATGGTCTGTAATTATGTAGCACGTCTATCATATGAGAAATTGGACTTGGAAGTGGAAACGGAATGAGAAGATAAATACTACTACAATACCCTAATTCTGTAAGCATCATAATTCATATAGTGAATCGCATAATGTATGATACCATGATTTATAAAGTCATCTTCAACCAATATTTCACTTGGAGCATCTGATGTAAATAGGTACAAATGTGGGAACAAAATAAAATGTTTATTATGCTTAATATTTTTAGTTTGAATTGTATTTGGATTAATTCTATTATTTTTTCTAGTAGTTTTTCCATTGCCAAATTGTGTGAGGCTTACGCTTTTTTGAATCCAAATGTAGATTTTATGCTAAAAATACCTATACTATTTTTTCTCCTAACTTTTGTTTGTCATTTAATACTCTCCTAGAAAAATTTGTGTTTTATTCTAAAAGAAATTCTAATAATTGATAAGATCAAATAAGTCAATATAACCCTTAGATTTAAATAATGAGATTGTCTGGACCACCCCTGTTCCTCTTTTGAACAACTTTTTTACATTGAAAGCACCTAATAGAGACCGCCACAAATTGAGGACCATGTGACACTCTCTACTAGTCCAATCAGTTAATCTCATAATAATGACAGGCTTTTACAAATTACAAATTCACTGAACCCACCCAAACAAAACGCACGCAAAACTAATCTTAACTCTTTTTGTTTGTGCTTTTAACTTGACGATGATAATAATTACATTAACATTTTAATAAGCTGAGAAGGATCAGTACATATGATTCACAAATTGATCCAACATATTTGGTATAGGGTGAATAAAATACATTTCTTTTTTTAATAGGCACTAGAATGTTTATTGTTTATATATAAGTGCTAACATAACTGAAATTAATAACCATTATACTTTGAACAAAAATAACCAAAAAAAGTGACATTAATCAAATTGCTATGTTAGAGCGTTATTGATATCAATAGAAACAATGGGAGACGGTGCTGAAAATTTTTCATGGGACAAGCTTTTAAAATCCATTTTAAATAATAAGCTCGCTATCAAAGATAGGATGGTTTTTGTAGCCTTATGGCTTTTGTTGTATTCTTTTAAGCTTTCTTAATAATATTCTTCTGATTTATAAAATAAAATAAATAAATAAAATCTCAATATTCAGACCAAGAGTAAAGGTATAAATATACATCTCGAATTTTATTTTATCTTACTGATCTGTTTTTAATCATAGAAAAAATTATTAATCACGTTTTATGAGTGAAATCATAATTTGAATTACTTATAAGTTATAAGAAAGAAAGGTCACCCAAGAAAGAGACTATTTAAAATAGAACGGTTTTGCTGTTAATTAAAACTAGTCGCAAACCCGTGCAATGCACGGGAAAGCTATCAAAAATGAAATCTAAAAAATCTTGGCTTATTTTTCTTTTCTTCTATTAAATATGTCTTCTTTTTTTTTCTTTTTCGTTTTTTTAAAAGAATGAGATGTTGCTAGAAGTTGGGAATCTTGTCAAATATTATATCTATGAATTTACGTTTTAGCGTCCCAGTATGCAATCATCAAACCAATCAACAATTTGTTTAAACATCCTTTCTTTTGAGAGATGAATAAATTCTTAATACTCATAACTCATACCACAAAAGGACCATATCGTTCAGTTCAACAATGGTTCTGTAAATTTAGTTCCTTGAAATTAGGGATTTGTAGAAGTACTTCTGCTAACCATCATTGTAGTCACAAAACAATATAATGTATGGACAAAAGGAGAAGCCTGAATATAAAAACTCAGGCATTTATTCTTCACTAACATGACAATAATCGTGGAGTGACAGAACAAAACTTAACAAAGGAGTTCTTTATTCATTGAATTCAAACAAATAATACTTGTTTTAGAATTCTGTCAATACACATGTTATAAGTGGCAATTTGCACTAACTTCTTGTAACCACATTGTGCTTCTTTGCTACAAAAAGAAGACGCATTGGATTAGTACAATTGAGACTAATCATTTATCACAACCACATAATTTATTGTATACAAAAACATTTTCATCAATATAAAAAAAAAGGTAGAGTTCTTCTTATGTAACTACAATTGGTCAATTGTCACCACTCCCATAAAGTCATGCCTAGATATCTTCTCACAAAATCTTCCACAATTTCATTAGTATCTTCAAGTACTTCCTTTACATCTCTGAAACAATCAATCCATTCAAGGTCTAAGTTACTGGACATGTCCAGTAATGCTATCTCCACCATAGTCACCTGTTTTTTTTTTTTTTTTTTCCAAATAGATAAATGAAAGGAAAGGAAAAATGGAAAAGAGTTCAGTAATTGATATATGTATATGTACACGTATAAACACACAAATCAAAAGTGGAAAAAACTTATAGAGTGGAACTATGTTTTTTCTTTTTTCATAAAGGAACTACGAATCAAGAAAAAAATAGGTTCCATATTTCATTAAACGTAAGATTTGGTGTCACAACCACAATCATCATGCCAGAGGAGATAAAGTACAGATTAGGTACTTATCAAACTTCTGTAAAACTAAAAACATATCACTCTAAAAAGTGTTAGGATGATTCACTAAGAGCTTCTCTATTAAGCAAAAGAAATTATGCAGTTCTGAGCCCCTGCTTAATTAAAAAGTATTTAATCAATTTTAATAATTTATTGTAAAACAACACCAGTATCTTGAAAAAGTTACTGCAAATTTGTTGGTTGCAAGAGGTATAGCAGTGGGGTAAAGAAGAACCATGTAGCTCAATATAAAATTCAAATCTTTATTTCGTTGTTTGAAAAATCCATCCACTTTTAAGCTCAATCTCAATCATCTTTACCATTTTGTCAACCTGCCACTACAATAACATCCCAATGGATACTAATAACTCTTAATTATGACATAACACTTCTTTTTAACCCAATTGTTAAAATATACTTTTCGTCCCGTGGAGGCCTTTTGTCGATCACCTAACAGATATAGCCAGAACTTGGTCAATCTACAGGTCTTAAAATTGAGGGAATATATATAAATATATATTAAACATAAATTATTATTAATAACACAAACCATAGATATTACCTTCAGATTATGGAAACCATCCCTATGACGAATGGAGATCGTACTCGGTGTGTAGCTGTCATCAAGATGAAGTTGTGCACCATCTGATCTGATCTGCAGTGGAACATATGAATATGTCATTTAATACTGTTGATACAAGAAAATACCACATCTTGCTTGTACAACTATGATTTTATGCAGGCAAAATGGTCAAGATCATAAAGGTGACGCACTTGGACTTCCATAAAGATGGTTTTGAATTTTCTTTCAAATGACCAAAAAAAAAAAATATTCAATTCCAACATCAAAAGGAAAAACAACTTCCTCATCAACACGACCCAATAAGGGAAAACCACCTAAAAACAGTATCCAAGTGAAAAAAAAAAATAGTAAAAATGAAATCTAACCGCATGTAGATTTTTACCCATTAGTGGAGGAGGGCTGTTCATCACCAAGACAATCAAAACTACAATTAGATTTACAGTTTTCAGATGAAAATCTTTAAATATTGTGATGACACACCAATTATTCCTTTGTTTTATTATTAAAAAAAGAAAAAAGAAAAGAAAGCAGCATCTACCACAGGTTGTGTGAAGAGTAAAACAGAACCCATCAAATACTAAAGAAACAATTCCAGCAAGAAGCACTAAGAAACAATTCCTTCAATTATATATATATTTTCAATGCCAGCAAGAAGCACTAAGAAACAATTCCTTCAATTATATATATATTTTCGCACATACACGTTCTACCAGCTCTTCCAAATATGCAGTTGACTTTGCTGACTACTAATAAAATAAAATAAAGTGATTAACAGCATTTAACAGAATGTCAAGCTTCAAGGGAATTCCACACTCTACAGGCACAGTACACACAAATCCAAGAGTCATCAATAGTTTCTGCTGAATCAGCATCAAAGCAGATTAACATTGTTGCACATAATCTAGTGCAGCATTCCACACTCTACAGGCACAGTACACACAAATCCAAGAGTCATCAATAGTTTCTGCTGAATCAGCATCAAAGCAGATTAACATTGTTGGACATTATCTAGTGCAGCATGAGACAGCTACCCACTTCGAATATTCCACGTGTCATCTTAAGTCTTAACATCTCTTTCATCCACCTAGTCAATTTTGACAGCATTTAACAGAATATCCAGGAGCATGACAACAATACATCAGGGAACACATTATCAACAGCTCCTTACACCTTTATTCTTTCTGCAGACCATAATCCTCCAAAACCAAAGAAAATGGTTTTGGTATAAAACTCTAACTCTTCTCGAACCTTCTAAGGATTAGCTCTTACAGTTTATATTGTACGCTGGGTAACGTAACTGTAATTAACCTCAATTCTTAAGTTGAACAACATTGTGTTGTTTCCATGACCCTCTACATATAAGACCCAAAGGTTCTACACTATGTTTCATGCTTTGGCTCAAGAGAATCATATCTCATTCATGTTCTTCTTTGTCAAAGAAGAACCTTCTTTTTGTTGGCCCTGCATTAGCATTAACTACACTACTTGCAAACCCGCGCGATGCGCGGAATAGATTTACAGTTTTCAGATGAAAATCTTTAAATATTGTGATGACACACCAATTATTCCTTTGTTTTATTATTAAAAAAAGAAAAAAGAAAAGAAAGCAGCATCTACCACAGGCTGTGTGAAGAGTAAAACAGAACCCATCAAATACTAAAGCATCACCAAATTGAAGTAAATAGTTATTACAACAACAGAGTATTACCTTCAGAACAAACAATAAAATACTACATGCTAGGCATACAAACATGCAAAACACACCCCTAGCATTCGTGCATGTTAATTCATATAAAATCAGTCAAAAATCACAGCTATTGATGGCATTATTATTAGAACAACAGCCTAGGATATCAAATTATAAAACAAACCCATACACAATCTGGAATCTTAAGTTGCATTGAGATTTTCAGAACCAAACTGGAATCACAATCTTTAGAAAACAGAACCACCCTTTACAAATGGAGGAACCCCACATAACAACCTCTGTGTAATTCAGCAGTGCAAATATATCAAACTTATGGTATAAATTATTCCTTTCTTACTTAATTCATCTCCTGCTAGTTCATGACTCGAATCAAGAAATACTACTGATCAATTTTATTCTACACAGCATATAGTGAACATTCCTATGTTTTAGCAAGAAAAAAAAAAAAAAAAAAAAAAGAAAAAATTATAGCATCAAGCATAAGGAAGAATACCTTATGATACATCCATTATGCCGAAATATACACACAACATTCCTAGATGCGCATTCTGATACATCCATTATGCCGAAATATACACAACACCCCCCTCTCCTTCCCTTTAATGAAGGAAAGTATAAACATGTTATGATATAGCTTTAGATTGCTTAATTGATTGTCATTTTAAAGGGAATTATTTTTTACATACTGCATATTTGATTATAAAAAATCATTGAATTATTAATTAGTTAAGTATTGTAACATATATGTTTAAATTATTTCTTACTATACTTTTTCTGTTGTGTCCTTGAGAGTCCATTAGTTTCACCACTTCAAGAACAAAATGCCTGACCATTTCTAGTTGTTTGTATATGTAGATATAGTGAGGGGTGTATTGGGGCAAAAAACATACCTTCATCATTATCATCATCAGTGTCCCAGTCAGGAGGCGAAGTCGACGGGGTTCCATTTTCCACTTGCTCAGAAGACCGCCATTCTGCCAACGCTTCCCCAGACTGACAACGCAGCCCGCTTGAAATTCCCTCCAAGGACCTTCCCACTCCAGACTCCTCACTCGCAGTCCCAGCCATTTCCCACTTCAAAACTTCCTTCCTCCACTATCCTAAATCTGCGAACGCCCACATAAACAGTCAAATTTGGCTCTTGAACCACACTTTGCATGGCAACTACCAAAATAGTACACCACATGTATGTATTTAATATCTACCTATTCATTTACCAAGTTGCCAGAGAACCCACAAATGAAACCAAGATTATATGTATACACCTGAGGCTCATGGATTACCAATTCTACAAAACAACGAACTTGAAAAAGCCTTCTGTTTGGTTGCTGGGAATGCAGTGATAAAAAATAAATTGATATTGGATTAATCAATTTTTCATAACTGGGACATTAAGGAACCAAAACCTTCACTCAGCTTATCGTAACAGAGCTCGGATTCTGTTACTTCTCTCTTTTTTCCAAACCCCAACACAGCATCAAAAAATGAGAATTTGAAGAAATTTAGTTTCTTTCCAATTTTCTCGCCAACCAAACAAAGCCCAACATTTACAATCCTAAACCAAAAACCCACCCCCGCGAAAACCAAATAGCAATAAACCCTAAATTCAAAAATCTAAAAAATCGCACAATCAAACGGAATAAAAATAGCCATGGAGTGAATTGTAAGCAGAAGCATCACACTGAAGCTCCTCTCCTTCCTCCAAGCTCAAAGTATTTCGCCGGCATCGACGGTATTGAAGAAGACGAAGAAGACCCATCTTCTTTCTTTGAGCCCTGCACACAAAAAATCACAGATGGGTTTGAAAAAAGTGACCCCAATTAACTGGAATAACTAACCCATTAACGGTCAGGAATAAAAATTGAACCTTGCTCTTTCTCTTGGCTTTCTTTGGGTTTTTGATGTTGCGAACCATTTTCTGGGTCTTGTTGAGGGGAAGATGTCGGCTGGGTCTTGTTGAGGGGAGAGTCGGGTGAAGAGAAGCAGACCGTGAAGGAGAGAGAGAGGTGTTATCGGGAGATTGAGGGGAAGATGTCGGGTGAGAGAGAAGCAGACCGTGAGAGAGAGAGAGAGAGAGTATCGGGAGATTAACCGTGAAAGAGAGAGAGGTGTTATAAAAAAAATTATATTAAAAAAATTATAATGATGTGTAAAATTATAATGAGAGAAAAGATGATGTGGCGAATTTTTATGAAGTCAAACTAAAGAAAAAAAAAGTCAACAAAGCTTTGAGTTTATATTATACTAGTCGCAAACCCGTGCGATGCACGGGAAACTTTCTAAAATATCATCATATTAGTATAAGTTAGCATGAATATTACCTTTTATAAATATGTGAAATACATATAAGCATGAGAAAATGTAGTAAGTATGCAAGATACCAATTAAATTCATTTAAAAAGAACAATCATAATAAATTGAAACAAAAAATAGAGTATTATCCAACAAATATTAAAATTTTAAAAGAGCAAAATGTTAGCCATAGGATCTATGAAAGCTCTAAAATGTCTCTTAAGAACAAAATAGTTTTCTTAAAAGAGTCCAATTAAACAATTCTTTGTTTCTTCTTTTTTTGCTCTGCATTAGTCAATGAGTAATTCCTTTCATTCTTTATAGAGTCATTTTAGAGCTTTCATAGATCCTTTTTTTGCTCAGCATTTGTGTCTGGAAGCAACTACAATTAGATTTACAGTTTTCAGATGAAAATCTTTAATATTGTGATGACACACCAATTATTCTTTTGTTTCTAGCTTTCATCTATTAATAAAGTTCAGCATTTGTGTCTGGAAGCAACTTGAACAAAGAAAAGAAAAGAAGAATGACTTCAAATAGAAATTGTAATGAATTCTGATGGGCTGTACAAAAGAGTGGAGAAATCCGAGAAAAACTTCTTTGGTGGGTTTGGCTGTTGGGGCACGGGTAGTACACCTCATTTTGACCCTAGGAGTTTGAAGTCAGCTTTTGTATATGCGATTACTTATTTGCTTACTTCTAGATAACTTGGGGTCTTTGTATCTAAACCCTGTAATGCTGTTTACATTTCAGCCCCACGTGTTTCTTTGATTTTGAATACATGGGTTTTATGATGATGAGAAGTTTCGTTGAACCTTCTTATCTTGATTTTCTTCTTAGGCATATGCCATTTTATCTAGGCTCCAACATACTGGTCAATTTAGGGAGGATGCTCATGCTACGCTGTTAATTACTGCAGATACAGTATGCTTTGATTCCTATTTCTTTACTGCATATTTGATCATTTACCTGATTTCAGCATAAAGTAGATCCTTCTGCCCTCTCTAAGGTAATGTTTTCTTACTTTCTTGGCCTTGGTTTTGAGGCCCATAAGCCACAGCTCTAGTCATGAATCTACTTCCTTTTTTGAAGCTGAGTGAGGAGTAGGTCTTCTGATACCTATCTACTTACCTTAATATGCTGTTGAACTTGCACAGAACGTGCTTAAAAACTATTTGTAAATATACCCACCTAGTGCGTGAGAAAGCTTTGGGAAGATGATATGTTTCCAGCCTGTTCTCCCTTTGTATTCATGCAGTTTGTCCAAACTGCCAATTTACAGGTTCTTGATCGAAGATCTTCTTGGTAAATATTTGACAATTACGTAATCCTACTTGCAAACTACCCAATTCAATTAATAGTCAGATATAGTGAAACCTTTTAGTGGTTGTAACCACCTTATAAACATTATCCATTAGACCATCATCTCAAAGTCGATTAAGTAATGGCTTATCCAAGAGTTGCCATTACCGATGCAAAAACAATGATACCCTGCATACTCAAGCTTGATTAGTAAAGGCTTATTGTAATTAAAACGAAAGCTGACTTTAAGTACAAATTAAAAGGCCTTGACAGATGGTATGGCTGTTCAAACACAGGTTTGCCTCTATTTGATAAGTTGTGAGGATTACTGGCACGTCTCAGGTCTACATAACAGAAGTCATGTTCACTCTTGAACTTAGAGTTCCAAAACTAAGCTGTCATTGGTCTACCTCATTGAGCTGACCTAAATAGCTTCCAATCTTACACATCTTCCTCTAATCAACATATGTAACCAATAATACTCTCCAACTGGTAGTGGGAAGTGAGTGCCTAAATTTAGATGAATAATGTGATTGACTGTTTTCTAACACATGCACAAAATATTGGATTGAAAGACCTAGGAAGTTTGATACTATGCACAAAGGAATTTGCAGCTTTGCAGCATCTGGAGCATCTGATTATTATGGCAGATTACCAAGCATTTGGAGCATCTGATTATTATGAATTTGCAGCTTTTCTTCTATAAGCCTGACTTATGGTGGCCGAATGGTATGGGAAAACAATCTAGATCTTATTGCCACTATAAATGATTTAACAGGGGACATGGACTCTAAAGAGAGCTAAATGGAAATACTGGATTGATGTAGCCAACTAAATTACTTAGGATAATGGCTTTGTTGAATTATTTTTTTAATTGCCATTAACCTGTCTCAGCATCGTTTTTCTCGAAAAAGTAATTTGACATTGTCTGCTGTTTGGAATATTGTAGTAGGATGAAAAAAAACAGACCCAAATTCACTGAAATCATCGAGAAAATATATTGAATGAAATGCTCACCACAAATCAACAACCATTCATAGTGAACTTGTGCTGAAAGCATATCAGGATAATGCCATATCAAGTAGTTGAGATAGAAAATCATTGATTCATTTATGGTAAAATAGTTGTAGTACTGAACATTGCTATCCAAAGATGAGATAATATTTTAAAAACTATGGGTATCCATAATATCTCATTTATAGCTGTGTATCTTTAAAAAGAAAAAAGAAAAGAAAGCAGCATCTACCACAGGGTATCGAAGAAGAAAAGAAATATCTCATTACATTATGACCTAATATAACAAATCAAATTTAAATAGCTTACTTTAACTGATCCATGAAAGTTTTATACTTAAACTTGCAATAGTTTCTGCTGAATCAGCCAAAAATCACAGCAATTGATTTTTTATCACAGCAATCAATAGTTTCTGCTGGCATTATTATCAGAACAACTGATGGCAGGAGTGATTCACTACTGGCCAAAAATCACAGTACACACACAAATCAGTAAAAAATCACAGCAATTGATGGCATTATTATCAGAACAACAGCCTAGGATATCAAATTATAAAACAAACCCATACACAATCTGGAATCTTAAGTTGCAGTGCACTGGCACAAGCACATAAGCTCCTGGCAGGAGTGATTCACACAAAAAAGTATTTGCAACTTAGCACAAATTGCATGAGTGACTACAGAAACTGAATTGAATGTAAACCACAAAAGAAAGATCTTGCTTACTCAAAGGATGTAGGAATTCGGGCCAATTCACCGAATGGACACCAGTGAACTCTATATGGCTGCAAAAGTCATTCAAAGAACACAATCAAAATTATAATGCAGTAGATAACATCAATGACTTGAATCAAGAAATACTACTGATTCAATACTACTGGCACAAGCACATAAGCTCTTGGCAGGAGTGATTCAGACAAAAAAGTATTTGCAACTTAGCACAAATTGCATGAGTGACTACAGAAACTGAATTGAATGTAAACCACAAAAGAAAGATCTTGCTTACTCAAAGGATGTAGGAATTCGGGCCAATTCACCGAATGGACACCAGTGAACTCTATATGGCTGCAAAAGTCATTCAAAAAACACAATCAAAATTATAAATGTAGTAGATAACATCAATGACTTGAATCAAGAAATACAACTATGTTTTAGCAAGAAAAAAAAAAAAAAAAAAAAAACAGAAAAAATTATAGCATCAAGCATAAGGAAGAATACCTTGCTTAACAGTTAACAATAAACCCTAAAGCTATGATAAACTAAATAGCTTTTATAAATACTTGTAGAACCGACTAAATAAAGAACCGACTAAATATATTTCCTAATATTAATTCTTGTAGGACACTCAAAATATAATTGGACTATGGGCCTAGACCAAGGGTACCCTCCAAAGCCAAGTTGGATTTGGGGGCAGAATTGGGTTTTTGACAGCCCATAATCCATCACATTTTCTGGGCAGAATTGGTTACTTTCCCAGTAACCAAACAGAAAATAAAGAGAATTCAAAGCATGACTTAGCTCGGTTATGACTCAAAGAATTTCGCCGGCATCGACAGTATCGAAGAAGACGAAGAAGACCCATCTTCTTTCTTTGAGCCCTGCACACAAAAAATCACAGATGGGTTTGAAGTCCAATCATGCTGTATGACCCATTAACTAAGAGATAAACCCAACGTACATCATTTAGGATGAATCACTAATTCATATGTTTCCCTGATAAACATTGAATTTACAATTGAAATAATAAAAATAAAAATTCCCCAAACCAATCCCACAGAACGTTAGTGTTTCAAGAAATTGCTCTTCACAGACCCCCTCGATCAGTCCAATTGCAAAGGGTCAACATTTACAAAATTCCGAATGTTAGACCCACCCTGTTTTGCTTTGTTCTGTTCAGTAACAGAGTAAAAATTGAACCTTGCTCTTTCTCTTGGCTTTCTTTGGGTTTTTGATTTTGCGAACCATTTTCTGGGTCTTGTTGAGGGAAGATGTCGGGTGAGAGAGAAGCAAACCGTGAAAGAGAGAGAGAGATGTTATCAGAAGATTGAGGGGAAGATGTCGGGTGAGAGAGAAGCAGTCCGTGAGAGAGAGAGGGAGGTGTTATCGGGAGATTAACCGTGAAAGAGAGAGAGAGTTGTTATAAAAAAAAGTTATATTAAAAAAATTATAATGATGTGTAAAATTATAATGAGAGAAAAGCTGATGTGGCGAATTTTTATGAAGTCAACCTAAAGAAAAAAAAAGTCAACAAAGCTTTGAGTTTATATTATATATAGATATAGATACGTACATTCTAGACAATTTTTATATCATAATAACTGTGCATGTATGGTATTATGTTTGTAATTTCTATTGCGTGTTTGCTTATGAGACTATTTCAATTTGCATACTTTTTTTTTTTTTTTTCATATATAAGTTGTATCTCTTAGTCTTAGGGAAAAGCTCCCAAACGGATAATCCACTGTCCGCCAACCATGATATGATGTTTTTTTTTTTTTTTTATGAGAGAGGAAGATTATCACATCATTGGTCCGATTGCAAAGAGGGAGATAGGGGATTGCAAAACATCACATCATTGGTTCCAATTGCAAAACATCACAAATGACGATTCTAAAGAGGGAGTTAGGGGATTGCAAAACATCACATCATTGGTGAACATCACATCATTAATCACCAAATGACGATTGCAAAGAGGGTATCTCCCTCACATCAATCCCTCCCTCACACACCAAATGACGATTGCAAAGAGGGTATCTCCCTCACATCAATCCCTCCCTCACATCATTAATGATGTGATGTTCACCAATGATGTGATGTTTTGCAATCCCCTATCTCCCTCTTTAGAATCGTCATTTGTGATGTTTTGCAATTGGAACCAATGATGTGATGTTTTGCAATCCCCTATCTCCCTCTTTGCAATCGGACCAATCTCCCTCTCTCATGATATTTGTACCATGCATTCTCTTATTGACATCATTATTTTGTTATCTACCTCACATTTTGACATTTCAATATTGTTGTAAAGATGGTATGCCCATAATTTTATTCATTTTCTATTCCAGCATTCTCACTACAAGTAGTCTTTTTTTTTTTTGGATCGATATTCCCTAAATATCATTAGGTGCATGCATGTTAACTGAAGATAAACGAACTTGTGGTTAAGAATGACAAAGATTCATTAGATATCTGCAGGTTGTGATGGCACATGGCAGATGAGCCACGGCTGGGTATAATTGATTCAATAACTTTAAAGCCATAAAATTTGTGACAATTTTTCTTTTCTTACAATTGTTGGAGCCAATATGTTGTGATTGGTGCTTAAAAAAAAAGTGATGTCAATAATAGGTACATGATGTTATTTTAATAACAATTTATAGGTAAAAAAAAGTGATATCAATAATAGGTACATGATGTTATTTTAATAACAATTTATAGGTAAAAAAAAGTGATATCAATAACAGATACATGATGTTATTTTAATAACAATTTATAGGTAAAAAAATTTGTGGTCTCTAAACATCACCCTAATTGATACGGAAAATGCAATTGATGCTATGCTTGAATACGCTGGTGCCGAACGCACGTTTGATAAGGCCGATATGTATAGAGCCGACCTTTTCTATATATGTGTAGACTGTAGTACCATTTTGATTGATCTTTATGTTCGATTAAAGCAATATAGCGGCTTGACTGAAAGGCATTGATTCATTGATTTGAAAATGACAAATTAATTACATGGTCACAAACTTTCTTATTCTTCTTCTCATTGTTTCTTTTTGACTTCTTCTCTTGGAGTATACTCAACTGTCAAATTGCGTATCATAATTGATACTGACGGAGTTAAACCCCAACGACGACCCACACTGCGAGGACGACAGAATCAAATCTCACAGCTGTACACAGCTGTAAATCCACATTCCAAACGTGTCATCTTTGAACCCCACTAATGAAAGTCAAAGGCGTAATTACAAGACCCGAATCAAAGACTGAAAGAAGTTACAAATCATAACCCGACGGTTACAAATCTGAGCATCAAATGCCATTTAATGCTGATGAACGGCTAGAAGACTCAAACCCACCTATATAAACCCAGAGATAGCTCATACCAAGGTATTCACTCTTTTTCTCACCTCTATACTCTCTGAGTCCGTACTCTTGTTCTGAACCACTGCACACCTTGCTAATTTAAGCATCGGAGGCTCCCCCCACCGGACCACCGCCGGTGCATCTTTTCATTTGTTTCTCTGTTTTGCAAGTATTCACTCGTCGGTAAGAGCATCGTCCATTCGAGTCAATCGGTGTGCGAGCTCACTGATTTTTAGGCAATATCAGTTGGCGCCGTCTGTGGGAACGGCATAATAAGCTACTGTCGTTCTTAGAGCAAAAAGGGCTGCACACAGGTCGACAACGATCATGGAAGGAGCTCCCAACGACGGAACCAGCGCTGACCCCGCCATGACCCCGATTGAGAGGCAAATGCAGGTCATCACCCCAGCATCCAGGACCTCGCTCGAGAAACGTCTCGTCAGAATCAAGAGTTATTGTAGGCCATCAGGAAGGGGCCCCCAACCCCCCATGACAACAACCAACCTCCCCCGCGAGGAGGAAACAGGTCGAATGACCAAGAAGCTGACAGCCATCAAGTCACTCGTCGTAGGGACGGCGAGGTTGGGAGAACCCCACCCCGGAGCAGACACAGGGCAGAAAGCGCAGGAAGTTCCGCTCCACCTAGCCAACACAAGACAGATAAAACAACGAGGTCGTCCCAGCGAAAAGATCTACGGGGAAGCCCATCCAGACGACCTGATCATCCAGAACGATCATCAAGAGATCCGGATGATAAGACGGCACGACTGGAGAAAGAATTGCGAGAAATGAGGAAGCAAATGGGGGACATGAAGAACAGCCTGAGAGCAAAAGCTGCTCGCAACCTAGACAACCTCGTACACCGGGCTGATTCTCCGTTCATCCCAAGTATTGCTGACTTCCCACTCCCATCCAGATTTAAGGTACCATTGCTAGAAAACTTCGATGGGACCAAAGACCCATTCGACTACTTGGAAGCCTTTAAAACAATTATGCAACTGCAAGCCGTCCCCGAAGAAGTAATGTGCCGAGCATTCCCCCTGGGACTGAGGGGATCTGCAAGGGTATGGTTCAACAAGCTCGAGTCAGAATCGATCGGTTCATTCGTCCAGCTCAGCCGTGCGTTCATCGATCACTTCATCGGCAGCCAACGGAGGGGACGACCACCCACTCACTTGCTCAGCGTCAAACAAATGGAGGAAGAATCGCTCAGGACATTCGTACATCGCTTTAACGAAGAGGCAATGAAGATCGATCGTCCAAAAGAAGACGTCACGGTGACAGCCTTCATGGCCGGTCTACGAAAAGGCGATTTCCTTTACGAACTCTGCAAGGACCCCCCCAGAAACAATGTCAGAGCTTATGTACGAAGCCACGAAGCACATGAACGCAGAGGACGCCCTAGAGGCTATGGACGACCCACCACCGAAAAGGCGTAAGGAAGCTGAAGATCGTAAAACTGAACCCGCCAAGCAAAAGGTTCCGAAATTCACCGAAACCCCGGAACGTAAACGGACGACCGCACCCCCGGTGAAATTCAGTAGCTTCACACCACTGAACACACCTATCGACAAACTTCTCTTGCAGATACAAGACGACCCATCACTTCGGTGGCCAGGTAAGATACGTTCAGATCCTAACAGCCGACCTAAAAACTTGTATTGCAGGTTCCACCGAGACCATGGACATCTCACAGAGGAGTGCGTAGCCTTAAAGGAACAAATAGAGACACTCATCCGGTAGGGCAAACTGCAGAAATATGTCAGTTGTCCAACGAATACCCGTCTAGCAAAGCCTCCAGCACAAAGGGAACAGGCCGAGCACAACAGGCCAGGACCCGTAGGAGAAATCAGAACCATCGTTGGAGGACCAGCATCAGGAGGAACCTCAAGAGCCTCAACGAAAGCATATACGAGACAAGTACACAACATCATGGTCGTCCAGCGCCCACCAAAGAACATCCGCCTCGACGACCAGATCATCTCTTTCAGCGAAGAAGACGTCAGAGGCACCCATCAGCCTCATGACGATGCACTAGTGATAACAATTAACATTGCAAGCTTCACCACAAGACGAGTAATGATAGACAACGGAAGTTCGGCTGACATACTCTACCTCCCAGCCTACCAACAGATGCGGCTCGACAAGGACAAACTGCGCCCCATGGACGCACCACTCGTAGGATTCACAGGTGATAAGGTTTGCCTGGTCGGCATTGTCACTTTACCAATCACAGTCGGCACTCACCCAAAGACGGTCTCTAAGACGGTCGACTTCCTCGTCGTCGACTGTCACTCAGCGTACAACGCAATAATCAGACGACCAACTCTCAACCAACTCCGCGCAGTGACCTCCACATACCATCTCCTCCTCAAATTCCCCACTGAACACGGGATAGGGGAAGTCAGAGGAGATCAAGTAACGGCCAGAGAGTGCTACCTTGCCTCTCTTGGACCAGGGGGACAGAACCAAACCATGGCCATAGAAGAGCAGAAGATTCTAGTAAAGCCCTCTGGGGAACTGAACACTATAGGGCTAGAAGATGGACGACCCGAGAGGACGACTAAAATCGGAAACGACCTCCCCCCGAGAATCAAAGAATCACTCGTCCGATTCCTGAAAGAGAACAAGGATGTTTTCGCATGGAGTCACGAAGACATGCCAGGTATCGACCCTTCCATCATTTCGCATAAACTGAATGTTGAGCCCTCTCTCCGCCCAATAAAACAGAAACGAAGGGTCTTCGCACCAGAACGGAACAATGCCATCATGGAAGAGGTGGACAAACTCCTAGTGGCGAACTTCATCAGGGAAGTATTCTACCCCGATTGGCTTGCCAACGTGGTCATGGTAAAGAAAAGTACCGGGAAGTGGCGGATGTGCGTCGACTTCACCGACCCAAACAAAGCAAGTCCCAAAGACAGTTTCCCTCTCCCAAGAATAGACCAGCTAGTCGATTCGACAGCTGGTCATAAATTACTAACGTTTATGGATGCGTTTTCAGGTTACAACCAGATAGTAATGGACGAACGCGACCAAGAGAAGACGTCCTTCATCACGAGCAGAGGGCTCTTCTGCTACAAAGTGATGCCGTTCGGACTGAAGAACGCCGGAGCCACCTATCAACGACTGATGAACAGAATGTTCCACGACCAAATCGGCCGAAATGTTGAAGTCTACGTCGACGATATGTTAGTAAAATCCAAGGAGGAAGACGGCCATTTGGACGACCTCAGAGAGACTTTCCAGACACTCCGCAAATACCAGATGAAGCTCAACCCAAGTAAGTGTGCATTTGGTGTTTATTCAGGTAAATTTCTTGGTTTTATGGTTTCGCAGAGAGGCATAGAAGCGAACCCAGACAAGATCAAGGCAATTTTAGAAATGCGGCCACCAAAGAACACCAAGGAAGTACAAAGACTGACGGGAAGAATAGCTGCACTAAATCGATTCATGTCCCGATCCACGGACAAGTGCCTACCCTTCTTCAAGATATTGAAAAAAGCGTTCGAGTGGAATGACGAGTGTCAACGAGCATTTGAGGAGCTCAAGAAGTACCTGACGGAACTGCCCCTGCTTAGCTCGTCTAAACGAGGTGAAGAGCTATACCTGTATTTGGCTGTCTCACCAACTGCGGTCAGTTCCACTCTAATCCGAGAAGAAGAAAGACAACAGTTGCCAGTCTATTACACGAGTAAAGCGCTCAGAGGGGCCGAGGAAAGATATCCGCCTATGGAGAAGCTAGCATTCGCCCTGGTGACGGCAGCAAGGAAACTCCGCCCATACTTCCAAGCCCACACAATAATATTGCTCACTAACCACCCACTGCGGAAAGCGATGAACAAGCCCGACGCAGCCGGACGACTCGTCCAGTGGTCAATTGAACTTAGCGAGTTCGACATTGATTACCGACCCCGGACTGCGATCAAAGCTCAAGCCCTGGCAGATTTCATAGCAGAATTCACCTCGAAAGAGGACGAGCCAACTGAAGACGTTGAACAGACATCGAAATGGACAATGAACATAGACGGATCGGCAACAAAAGACTCAGGCGGAGTCGGCGTAGTCTTGAAATCACCAGAAGGTGACACCATCAAACAAGCTGTACGGCTCCAGTACCCAACCACCAACAACGAGGCCGAGTACGAAGCCCTGCTGACAGGACTCGAAATGGCGAAAGTACTTGGGGCAACAGAACTAGAGGTGCTTAGCGACTCCCAGCTCGTCGTGGGACAAGTAAACGGGGATTACGAAGCAAAGGAAGGACGCATGCAACGTTACTTGCGCCAGGCCCGGCATCGAATAAGCCAATTCCGAGAGGTAAAACTCAGTCGCATACCAAGAGAACAAAACACAGAAGCTGACCAGCTAGCAAAGTCTGCCTCATTGTCAACATCCGACGACAAGATCAAAATCGTCCAGCAATCGAGCCTGCAGACAACAGAGATGAATCCCGTCCACATTGAAACCAGCTGGATGACACCAATAATCTCATACCTACAGAGAGGGACCCTGCCAGACAACCGACACGAAGCCAGACGATTAAAGGTACGCGCCTCACGTTTTCTTATGTTGCAGGGAACATTGTACAAGAAAAGTTTCTCCCTCCCCTACCTAAGATGCCTGGCACCAGACGAGGCTAACTATGTCCTGAGGGAAATACACGAAGGAGTCTGTGGCAACCACTCAGGAGCACGAGCCTTACAAAGGAAGGTTGTCAGAGCCGGTTATTATTGGCCATCCATGCAAGCTGACGCCAGCAGGTTCGTCCAACACTGTGACAAGTGCCAACGTTTCGCCAATCTAGTACACTCACCCCCGGCAGCACTAGTACCAATGACGGCACCCTGGCCATTCGCGCAATGGGGACTAGATATCATGGGACCATTCCCCATCGGAAGACGCCAACTCAAGTTTCTCGTCGTTGCAATCGACTACTTCACCAAATCGGTGGAAGCAGAGCCACTGGCAACCATCACAGAGAAGAACGTCCAGAGCTTCGTATGGAAGGCAGTAATCTGCAGGTTTGGAATTCCGCGAGTGCTTGTGTCAGACAACGGGAAGCAATTCGACAATCCCAGATTCAGACAGTTCTCTCAAGAACTAGGCATCCACAACCATTATTCATCCCCTGGCCATCCACAAGCTAATGGACAAGTCGAGGTCACGAATCGTTCACTACTCAAACTCATCAAAACCCGACTTGAGGGGGCAAAGGGACTATGGCCAGAAGAACTCCCAAGCATACTTTGGGCCTATAGAACAACAGTCAGAATACCAACAGGCGAAACACCGTTTCGGATGACATTTGGGAGCGAAGCAGTAGTCCCCGTTGAGATAGGCATGACGACACTGAGAACTTCAGCATACGACAACCAACAAAACGAAGAACAACTCCGACTCAACCTTGACCTAATCGATGAAGTTAGGGAAACAGCGGAAACCAGAATGAAGAGATACCAGGAGAAAATGGCGCGACACTACAACTCAAAAGTCAAGCCCAGGCAATTGTCAGTCGGTGACCTCGTCCTTCGGAAGGTTACATTAGCCACCAAGGATCCCTCTGAAGGGAAACTAGGTCCGAACTGGGAAGGACCGTACAGAGTCATAGAGATACGACGACCAGGGACATATCACTTGGAGGACATGGATGGACGACGACTACCTCACCCGTGGAACGCCGAGCACCTCAGAAAATACTATCCCTAAAGAGGGAACAACCTTGTAAAAATATACTTCGAATAAAGAAATAAGGGTGGACGTAGGCACTATTGCCGAACCACGGTAAATCATGTGTGTCAACCCATACCATGCAAAACAATCTAAGAGTTGAACTGTATCGTCCAAACACAATCTTTTAACTTAAACAAACACACCAAGTTAAACTGTATCGTCCAACACGATCTTTTAACTAAACCAAGTTAAACTGTATCGTCCAACACGATCTTTTAACTTAACCAAGTTAAACTGTATCGTCCAACACGATCTTTTAACTTAAACAACGTAAGACTGTATCGTCAAAACGCGACCTCTTAAACTTAACCAATGTTAAACTGTATCGTCCAAACACGATCTTTTAACATATATCAAAAAGTTAAACTGTATCGTCCATCACGATCTTTTAACAAATATCAAAAGTTGAACTGTATTGTCCCCCACAACCTTTTAACTTAGACCATATCATCCGTCACAACCTTTTAACTTAGATAAAATATCTTAAGATTAACCATGTCAACCAGGCACGGCCCTTAAAACCAGACAAAACACCTAAATCATAAAGATGCGTCGTCCAAAACGTCACTTAAGTTTGGAACTAAGAAACCAAAACTTCAAAAAATAAACCAACAAAAAGATCATGCACAGATGGGGAATTCTCATCAAAATAAAATATCAAAACTCAAGCTTCGTGCACCGCCTTAAGACGACGAAACATGCACAAAACAAGAGTCAAACAAACGAGTATCATAATGTTTTAAACGCCCTAAACACGGGCCCCCAACAGATCGTCTAAACATGTTAACGCCCTAAAACACGGGCCCACAAATTGTTTCAAAATACTCTTACAAAGAAAAATCAAACCAATCCTACTTTGAAGAAACATCGTCGTCACCGGCCTGGTCTTGGGAAACATCCACCACCGAGTCCTCATCGTCATACGATTGAAGAGCTGAAAAGTCCAAACCGGGGAATCGCTGGACGGCTTGCTTCCTGAAGGCTTCAAAACCGGACAAGAAGTAGCGGGTGTTGATGTCCTCGAAGGTCTCAGAAGCCCTAAACTCGGACACCGCGGCTTCTTTGGCTCCTTCGATCTGACCGACGAGGTGCTTGAAGTCAGCAACGGACTTGTCCTTGGCCTCAACCGCGGCCTTCACATCCTCATCCCTCACCTTCAAGTCCTTCTTCAGCCTTTCCACCTCATCGAGCGCGTCCCTCCTTTCTCTCGTCAGCTCGAGAACGGCCCTCTTCGCATTCTTCATTTCCGCCTCATCAGCCATGTACTTCGCTCGAAGAGTGGCGAGCCCTTCCTCCGCGGCAATGCACCTCTCGCTCATCACCATCGCCTCGTTCAAGCCCTACAGACGCCAAAAAATCAGAAGCAAAAGACAAGTATTGCGCAGAAGAAAAACGTTGAAGCCCAAAAACATACCCTCATAAGTGAGTGTACCATCAGGATGCGAACGTCCTCTGTATGGGCGGCAGCGTAATCGTCCATATCCTTAGTAGTGACGGCTGCCTTGGCCCGGTCTATCGCCACGTGAGGGCTTCGACTGATGGTGACCACAGAAGGGTCTGAAGGAGGATTTAGGTCCAGGTCCACCATGATAACGGGTGGAGGGTCTTGGACGAGAGGTACAGCTTGAGTTGGAGGAGGACGAGTAGACGGCTCTTCCGCTTGCTTCGAAGACCCCTCACCAGCTCTCTTCCTCTTTAAGACGAGAGGCTCTACAACCACTTCACCAGATTGGGCGAGTTGCCTTAACCTGCTCTTATTCAGCTTCATTGTGTTCACACCTACAAACGGAAGACACATAAGTCAAAAAAAAAAAAATGACGAAGTATATTGGAACAACGACTCACGTTTCTTATTCGCTCTCACTAGAGCCTTGACAGTAGAGTTCGGGACAGGTCCTAGAGAAAAGGTGGCTAGAAGATCCGGCTCTATATAAACGTTGTACCGACGGTTTTCAATATCCAATATCCTTAAAATCCTCTGCTGCCAGACGAAGTTCAGTAAAGGACGATCCAACACTGCAAAAAACATCAAAAAGAAGATAGGTCAAGCAATGACGACTAAGCAAAAAGCAGGAAAGAGAACTAAAAAGAAAAAACACACACCAGACGGTGAGGGGGTCCCCCACGACCTACGGACCCCAACAAAGTCCCTAGGATCTTCTTGTGGGAGTCTTTCCCAGTTGTCACCGCAAACAAAGAAATACTTGTCTTTTCAAATCCTATCAGACGACGGTAGCCCCTGGACGATCCTAGTGTTGGCATCCCGATTCTTGAACGTCCAAAAACCACGGGAGAGCGCAATTTGACAAGGCTCGTAGCAAAAAAGGAATTCGTCTACTGTAAGGTCCTCACTCCCATTGCTACTAACCATCCACATAACCATTGAGGTTCTGATCGTCGGCCAACCATTCGGATTCACTTGCCCCGACGCCAAGCCTAGAAAGTCTAGCAACTCCCTCACAAAAGGCTGTATGGGAAACCGCAGACCGGCCTTAAGGTCAGCCTCATAAAACGCCACATCGCCCCCGTATTTAGGACAACATGCCCTCTCGTCGGAGTCAGGAATCCTTAGGACGACGTCATCAGGAATCTGATAACGTCTCCTCATCCTATCTATATCGTCCTGAGGTCACCCTACTATAGTAAGACAAGGCCTTCCAAGACCTGTCTACCCTTACTGGACTGACGCGCGCCCGATGTACTCGGGACCGCTTCGGACGAGTCCTCCCTCGTCACCCTCCCCGGCGACTCATCGGAGAGACCCTTCGGCAGCTCCTCGGACAGCGGAAGCGACCATTCGGCTTCGTTCGCCGCCATTCTACCCCTAATCCCTTCCCAAGTACTCAGAGCCGGGTACACAATAGAGTAAAGCTCCACCGCTAGCCGGTGAAGCACGCTATCGGAAGAAATATAACCCTCCAACGGCGGAGGTCCTAAATTGCTCTCGGCAAATCTAGAAACGCCGACAAAGAACAACTGGAACGACTGACTAAACGAAGCCAGACCGGACTCAAATAGGAATCAAAAGAGCACGAATTTAAAAGCTAAGGGATGAACGGAAAACTCACCGGAAAAACCAGAGGATACCTAGTCGCTCGCCCCACAAAGTTTTCGGATGTGAATAGAAATGGAAACCAAAATCATGTATAAAAACCCTAAACCCAAAAACCCTCCGTATTCAAAAAACCGCCAAAAGCTGACGGAACGACGCCTCGAACACGACGGCCAATCATATGACGACACGTGTCAGCCCCATATTTAAAAAACCGCCAAAAGCTGACGAAACGACGCCTCGTATACAACGACCACTTGAACGACGACACGTGTCACTCTCCGCCAAAGCGACGTCTTTTCATTAATTGCGAGTGCCTGACAAAACGACGTCTCCAACACGCCAACCATTAGAATGACGACACGTGTCACTCGCCACCTGAAGCGCCGAATCGTCATTAAAACCTCCGTTTCCCGAGGTATCAGCTCGATAATTTGAAGACCCCCGCTCCACCTCAGTACCCCGTATTATCGTCAATATATGACGATAGTACGGAGTAGGGGGCATCTGATACTGACGGAGTTAAACCCCAACGACGACCCACACTGCGAGGACGACAGAATCAAATCTCACAGCTGTACACAGCTGTAAACCCACATTCCAAACGTGCCATCTTTGAACCCCACTAATGAAAGTTAAAGGCGTAATTACAGGACCCGAATCAAAGACTGAAAAAAGTTACAAATCATAACCCGACGGTTACAAATCTGAGCATCAAATGCCATTTAATGCTGATGAACGGCTAGAAGACTCAAACCCACCTATATAAACCCAGAGATAGCTCATACCAAGGTATTCACTCTTTTTCTCACCTCTATACTCTCTGAGTCCGTACTCTTGTTCTGAACCACTGCACACCTTGCTAATTTAAGCATCGGAGGCTCCCCCCACCGGACCACCGCCGGTGCATCTTTTCATTTGTTTCTCTGTTTTGCAGGTATTCACTCGTCGGTAAGAGCATCGTCTATTCGAGTCAATCGGTGTGCGAGCCCACTGATTTTTAGGCAATATCAATAATAATCATGCCATTAAGATAGTTGAAACCATTAAATAACAGACCTTTTCACTTGGGGTCACATTTATATATTTTAATAGAGATTGATAATTAAACTAAGAGATTCTTATGCATCTCCGATAATACAAATTAAAATGGAAAAGAGGATAAATTACCAGTACTATTAGTAACAGAAAGAAGACCATAAAAAGCAACATAAATTGCTAGTACTATTAGTAGATGCTATAGAAAACCCCAGTAATAGCATTGTGAAGATCTATTCCTCCGAAACAGGCTGATTCAAATCAATTTGCAAAGGAGCAAGGGCTTCCAAAGCAGGCTGATTCAAATGAATTTGCTGAGGAGCAAGGGCTTCCGGAGCAGGCTGATTCAAATCATCAATTTGCTGAGGAGGATATAGGCCCCGCCATCCACGTCCAGGATGCATTTTCATGTGACCACCTAGAGACACTTCATTGCGGAACTCTTTTCCACAAATCACACAGGCTACTTGAGCCATCTGTTGAGCCCTAGGAAGAATGACTAAAGATCCTCCTCCAATCAGTTTCTTGTGGAGTGTGGTATGTAAAACTACTAGAATTGTAAAAAAAGGAGCTTAAAGTTTCAAGCCCTTGGTCTGTGTCTCGGTATATTTATAGCTGCATTGGATAGGAAAAAACAAATATTCCATGCATGAGAGAGAGAGAGAGAGAGAGAGAGAGAGAGAGAGAGAGAGAGAGAGAGAGAGAGAGAGAGAGAGAGAGAGAGAGCCGGGCCTACTCACTGGGGCATGTCTCTGAGAACACCACAATTCTAGTGATTTTATTGAAACTTTAAGCTCCTTTTTTTACAATTCTAGTGGTTTTATATACCCACTCCACTCCACTCCACAAGAAATTGATTGGAGGAGAAACTGAGAAAGGAGCATCTTTACAAGAAACTGATTGGAGGAGAAACTGAGAGAGGAGCATCTTTAGTCATCCTTCCTAGGGCTGACTCATGATGGTGATCATGGCAGGTCCCAATTAAAACCTCTAGGTGAACATGGGGGTTGGCCTAGCCCTACCCCTATTGGGGCAATAAATGAAGAAAAAAAAAAAAATTAGTAGACATTAAAAAAAATAATAATAATTATTAGTATACAACTATACATAAAAGGAAAAAAAATATATATTAGTCTACATATAAAAAAATTTATTAGTATACATTTTTTTTTTTATGGGAGTATTGTGCTTTTAATAAGATATATGTGAAGCATATGTGATGTGTTTCAGTATTCGTGTGAATGAGGCCGGTCTCCACTGTGTGATTTATTGATTTGTTTGAAAATTTTGTTCGCACGTGTATGTGGTCACTGGCCATGTGTTTTTGTTTGTAGAGACAGGTTTGTGGGGCAAGCCATTGTTTTGTGTTACCGTGTAATGTGTTCCCGTGTTTATCTAATGATTTTTTTATGACTTTTAATTTATTATTAGTATTAATTTTGTTGTGCTTTATAAGACCGTGATTTTTTTTTTTTTTTTTTTTTATTACACTAAGGAATTTTTTTTTTTTTTTTGGACTTTTATGATGTTTTTTAATATTTAATAATAAGTAGGCAACTAAAATTGTGACGGGTTTGAGCAACCCAAACCCCGGAGCCGGCCCTACTAAGAGAGAAACGTTTTTACAGTACCCTAATCTGGTAAGGATCGTAATTTATATAGTCAATCGCATAATGTATGATACCATAATTTATAAAGGCGTCTTCAATATGGAGCATCTGCAAAATCGCATGTATATAAAAGGCTAGATTAAGACATCTCAGACACATTAATTTTACTTCAACATCGCGAACGCTGTCAGATATTGTGACATCGACAGCCAATATATATATGTACCACACCAACTTTTGGATGATTACCATCAGAAACTGCTTTCATATTAAAATTATTAGAAAAACAATGTTACCTTTAATACCATGCACTATAATTAAGTTCCAGTGGAAGTAATTTGACCATGATAATAAAAATAATTTTAATAAATTGGCAAGGATCAGTATATATGATTCACAAATTGATCCAATATAATTGAGATAGGGTGAATCAAATACAATAATTCTTTTTGAATAGGCACCAGAATGTTTCTTGTTCATAAGTGCTAACAGTTCTTAAAAAAAAAAAAAGATGATTGTTATTTCCACACCAATTTTGTAATTTCCATAACAGAAATTGATACAAAGTTTAATACTAATTTGATGCGGAAATAACAAAAATGAGTGAAAATATAATTTTCCAAAAAGTATCAAATTATTTATATTTATTTAAATACAGTCACAATTTCATTATTGTTAAATTATATATAGTATATAAAAATTATTTAAATTAATTGGAAATTCAAAAAATTATAATGAACACACTTATTCCAACAATTATCTCAAGTAATGTCTAAAAAAAAAATTATCTCAAGTAATAAATGAAAAACAAACAAGGGTTTTAGACTTTTAGTACTTAAACGGTATGCCTTGTAATTTAAATAAGGATGCCTAGCTTTTATATTATTATTATTTTTTTATTGTACTTCTCTAATACCTAAATATCGCTGATCAAAGATAGGTTAAAAATTTCAAATCTTTTTGTCAACATTTAAACAATTTTTCAAGTTTAATAATATATATTCTGTACTACACATATTCAGGTTTTGTCAGTCAGAGATCTCATGATGATAGTTTGATCAACTATTCTTCTGCTGCTTTTTTCGCGTTACAAGGTCACTTTCAACACTTGGTGACCTTCTATTTTCTAAAACGGTCATCCCAGAGGCCAGAACACATTCTCCTGTCATCTATACCTGCATTCTCACAACAATTATTATTATTAATTTTTTTTTTTTTTTTGGGGGGGGGGGGGGGGGGGATCAATGTTATGTTCCTAATATTATTAGGGTGCTTGTTAAGAATGAAAAGTAGATGAGCAATGGCCGGGTATAATTCACTACAAGAAATTTTGTCTTCAGCGACGACTCAAAGTCGTTGCTAATGCCTTAAAAATCGCCGCTGATGTTATCTGCGACGATAATGTCGCCGCTAACAGTGGTTGCGTCTGCTCCGTGGCTGATTGGTTTTCTGCAGCGATATTTTGTCGTCGCTCATGGTTACTCTTATTGTCGCAAAAAACATAAGAACATAGATCAATAAATCGCCGCTGATATGTCATTATTTTGCGACAACATTTGTGTCGTCGCTAATATGAAATTATCAGCAACGACATTATGCCGTCGCTAATAAATACTAATTAGTTAATAATTTCTTATCAGCAACGACACACATCGTTGCTAATTGATACATATTTGCAACGATATTGTGTTGTCGCTAATAAGTTTTTACATTTTTTTGGATTTTTTTTATAATTTCTATTATGTTTTTGTATGAGCTGATGAAACACACAAAATCCCAAATCATCATACAACCATTTAATAAACATTTAGAATAAAAAAATTAAAAATAAAAACACAATTCAATTACAATCCATCATATACAAAGTTTATATTCATAATCTATTCAAACATGAATCTTGTCTTATCAACAAATTAAATAAACATCCTCATGAGGATATATAATCTCTAATCAAACTCAAAACTTGTTACATTGAAATGAATCTTCCTCTCGAGATGTGTAGGCATGGATCATTTCTTCTCCCTAAAGTCAAAAACAAAACCCAATGTAAAGGATTACTAAAATAAATGACAAGATTAAAATGAATAGATTTACTAAATAGCTTCCAGAAACACATATATAGAGATTGTAAACTAATAGGCAAAAGCAAACATTAATATGATTATGAAATTTAGGTTGAGTTTTAGTTAATTTTGTAAGTCATTTATATAGCATTCTTCAAGAGACCCGCCTAAATTATTCTCAAAGTACATTTCAATAGACCCGCATAAATTATGTTTCATTCTCAAAGTACAAAAATGAATCCAAAATAAAATAATATCAATTTATAATTACCAACTAAAGTAATTAAATTACAAAGAAAATATCAAATACTTTGGAGGAACACAAAATCATGACCATATTACTTGAATGATTAAAGTGTTGAAATTCTTAAATTCTCAAACAAACTTCAAATGTTCGTAATAAACAAACCAAAACACCAAATGAACAAATGAAAAACACATTTCACAATACATTACCATGTCACCCATCATCAAAGAAAAAGGTTAACAAAACAAAACAAAAAAACCAAAATTCCCAAGAGACCCAAAACACCCATTGGCTTGATACATAATTTTTTTTTTCTTCAAAAAAATTCATTCCTTGAACATTTGACTTGAAATACCAAATAAAATACAAATTAACAATGAACCCAAATAATTCTTTCCTAGGACCAAATCTCATATGAAAGAACAACATAAACTTCAAACAATGAAAAGCAAATAAAAAAAAAAAAAAATTCATAGCCATTCATTTCAATCAATACACAATTCACATAACAAAAATCACGATGTCATACACATGATAGTGTATGATAAGAAAATAATGCAAAACAAGATTGTTCACATTTACTCAAATAGACAATCAAAGTCAAGCTCATTAAAACAATTCATCAAACACTTGGGAGAAACTCATAATCATTACCATTTTACTTGAGTGATTCAAGTGTTGAGATTCTTACATTTCCAAACAAACTTCAAATGTTCATGACTAACAAACCCAAAACACTAAATGAACAAATAAAAACTCACTTCACTTCACAATGCATTTATCATGTCACCCATCATCAAAGGAAAATGCAAAAATACTAAAAAAACCCAAATTTCCAAGAGGGTCAAAACCCCATACATTTGTTACATTATTTTTTTTTATTTTTTCAAAACAATTCATTCCTTGAACATTTAACATGAATGACCAAATGAAACACAACTTAACAATGAACTCAACTAATTTTTTCATAGGGCCAAATCTCATATAAAAAAAAAAATCAACTTTAACTTCAAACAACAAAAAGCAAATTAATTGTTTTTCATAGCCTTTCATCTCAATCAATACCCAATTCACATAACAAGTCTCAAGATGTCAAACACATGATAAAAAAATAATGCAAAAAAAACTTGTTCACATTTGCTCAAAGAGACAATCAAAGTCAAACTCATTAAAACAATTCATCAAACACTTGGGAGAGACTCAAAGGATTAAATCAAAGATTCTTATCCTTTTCCATGCTTAAAAATCATGCATTTCCCCAAATATAAATATAATGCAAATTTCCATGCTTCATGCACTTTCCATAAATCATTAAATAACGAGAATTGTACCCATATTACCTTTTAGGAAAACCATGAAAGATATTTCAATCTTTAAAATGCCAATATGCAATAATGATTTGTTTTCTAAAAATTCCCATTAAGTAGCTACTTACCTAGCATAATCACCAGTTTTACCTCAAGCGAGCACTACACAAGCAAGCCAAACTAGTCACTAGGTCCATCACCAAGTACATTGGAACCTAGAAACATAACATCAAGCCTATAAATAATCTTACTCATCACAAAGTAGAACACCACACTTATCTCCATAAACTAAAAGGATCCCCTAAAATTCAAACCAAAGGCTCAAAAGCCTAACTTGACCATCCTAAGATAGAGATCCAATCTTGTTGGGAGACAAACAAGCATACAAGAAATCTCAAGCACCATAATGCTACCAAAGTATCTTAATACTTCATTGCAAGCAATGCGTATTAACTAGGATGACTCAAGACACATCACCCATGGAATCAAGCAATATTAAGAACAGAGGTAGCAAAACATTTATATTTATTTCGGGTTCTAAGCAATAGAACCAAGCCACCAAAAAAATCAAGCAAGTTGTACACACATTAAAGAATACTCATATGAAATTTCAACTCAGTCCAATAAATAAAAGCTTGGGACAAATTCTGCAAAAATATCTATTTTCAGATTAAAATGGAAGCAGGTCAGCCCTTTGTAAAATTCGTTTTACCCACTTAGAGTCATCCGATTAGCCTGAAAATTTATAGGGATGTACATCTATATGTGTATAATGTACCACAGAAATTTCAGCTCAAAATGAGTTCTACATAATTTATTAAAAATCCCGCAATGTGGCTGACTCAAATCTGTCCCCTGACAGAAACTGATTATAGTTTTAATAGTAGTCTATTTGCTGTAAAATTCATTTCAAGTGGTGTTCTATACACCTCATATTATACAGCCAGCAATCAAAAGCAGCTCAATCAACCACTCAAACAAATACAAAGTAAAAATCTTTAATAATGGAAAGTGCAAACATTTATGACCATTTTACTTGAGTGATTCAAGTGTTGAGATTACAAAATTGCCAAACAAACTTCAAATGTTCATGACAAACAAACCCAAAACACCAAATGAACATATAAAAACCCACTTCAAAATACATTTATCATCTCACCCATCATCAAAGGAAAATGCAAAATATTAAAAAACTCAAATTCCCAAGAGGGCCAAACCCCCCAATTGACTTGATACATGAATTTTTTTTTTTTTACAAAACACTACAATCCTTGAACTTTTAACATGAGGGGCCAAATAAAAAACAACTAGTAACAATGAACTCTAATATTTTTTTCCATAGCCCTTTCATCTCAATCAACACCCAATTTAAATAACAAGCCTCATGGTGTCATATACATAAAAATAAAAATAAATAAATAAAAGAATGCAAAACAAGCATTATCACATTTACTCAAATAACCCACCCACACACCAAAAAAAAACATTGTATTAGGCATAGTTAATGGGTACTTATTATAACTCAAAACACCAAACACACCAACATCAAAAAATCATGTATATAATTTCTATTTCATTTACTCAATTTTCTAAGCAACCAAACACCATATATCAACAAACAAAACATCAAATATGTTAAAAACCACAAAATTAATTACAAATCCAAGAAAACCCACAAAAGATTTTACCTTTAGTAGCTCTTCAAAGTCTTGTAAAAGACTACATAGCAACAACCTCTTTCATCTTCTTCATCAAATCAACCTAAAAAGCAAGAACAAACAATCAAATTAAAGAGAGAGAAAAGATAGAGAGAGATAAAGAGATAAGAGAGTAAGAGAGATAGAGAGAGAGTGTGACATGGTCGGCGGTGGTGGTGGAGGGCGGCGGTGGTGCCGGAGGGCGGTGGTGGTGGAGGTGGTTCCGGCGGTAGAGGTGGTGAATGGTGGTAATAGTGTGAAAGTGAGAGTGTGAGAGTGTGAGAGAAAATAATAGTGGAAAAGAAAAAGTGAGAGAGAGTAGTGAATTAGAAAGAGATTTTGTAATAGTAAGAGGGAATTGAAATTTTGAGGATGAAAATAAGGAGGGAGAAAGTGAAAATAAAGAGGGAAAAGGAGGGGGGGGGAGCTCATGAAAATAGAAGAAGAGGGAAAAGGGAGGGGGGTGAGGCTGAAAATTTAGAAAAGGGAAAGGGGGGGTGGGGTGGGGGGGGTGGGGGGTGGTGCCTAAAATATCTAAAGGTAAATGTGTGGTTCAACCACACGTTTTGTTTTTTTTTTTTTTTTTTATTTTATTTATTATTTGTTTTATTTTGTTTTTTAATTAACACTTTTTTTTTTTTTTTAAAAGATATACGTTGAAAAAAAAAATGTTCCTGATGCTCATATATATTTGTTGAGCAATGCTAGTTATAGATACAATATTTTCACAATAATACTTATTTGACTGGTTTTTATTAATTA
Organism: Fagus sylvatica; assembly: GCA_907173295.1. Taxonomy (NCBI): domain Eukaryota; kingdom Viridiplantae; phylum Streptophyta; class Magnoliopsida; order Fagales; family Fagaceae; genus Fagus; species Fagus sylvatica. Next base: position 19,589,413 of record OU015765.1, read on the forward strand.
TTATCTAAACCTATCACTCAAATCGTTTTATTATTTACCATTCACAGCTTGACACCTCATTATTGTTGTGAAATTTTTTACAACAATACTAAGTTGGTAAGTTTTTATTAGTTCTCATCTGGACTCACAACTTACATCACTTTATTATTTACCATTCACAACTTGACACCTCAGCATTATTGTGAAAATTTTCATAACAATACTGTGTTTGCAAGTTTTTATTAGTTCTCATTACATCACTTTATTATTTATCAGCTTGACACCTAAGCATTGTCAGTGAAATTATTGTATCCATAGCTTTATTGATATTTGAAACCTGTGTAAAAAACATTGGATTGGTCTTCATACAAACCACTAGACTACGTACTTCCTAATAGTCTTATTTGGAAAATAAAATATTTGAAGTTCTTTTTGTTAAATAAATATTTGAAGTTCATTTGAAAGGATTAAATATATTTAATATGACACATACCAATAAAATAAAATAAATAAACCTTCATATTGTTTCTTATCACTAATATATTCATTTTGATTATGTTTTATACTTGAAGGAGTAATTATAATTTCATTTTTATTTTTATTTTTATTTTTTATCATCAAAATTGCTATATTTTTTCACTTTTTGGTTTCACTAATTTGTATTTTAATTAATTATTAAAGTGTGTGTAAAGTTAGTTCTAATTAATAACTAACGTGCATATATACTATACTATATTGCATAACATTTAACTCATATTTATAATATTTATTAGCATTGGGGTTCGGTGGCTAAAAGATTGGATATGAAGGTATTAGACACCTATCAATGCAACCTAACTAAAGTCAATCTCTAAGATCCACTAATCTATAGTTCATGATTTCAAACAAACCACACTTGAATCCAATTCACATCATCATATAGTACATGCAAACAAATATTAAACAGTGATTAATCAAACAACAAATAAAATCATTCAAGTATGCAGATCTCATCAAAATAACACATTAATAGGGAAAAAAAAAATACTAATACCGTATCACAAACCACAAAATACTGTACCAATTGGTTGGTTCGATTCGGTTTGATTGTGGTTCGTTTTTGTTGTACACCCCTAGTTATAGTACGCAAAAAGGAAATAATGAACTCTGCTATACAGATAAATTGATAACTTAAAATGCCAAAATACATCATCATGTATAAAATGGGGATGTGAGCAATAACAACCATTGTCTCAATCTAAAAAATATTACCATGTATAAAATGCATTTAAAATTTTAGAGATTTAAAATATATTGTACGTTATCAAAGCATATAATCTGATTCCTTCGCTATCCGGTAAAAAATATTGATGTTAGAAATTCAAGCACTCTTCCCCAGGGTAGTAAATTTTGAGATATTCTGTCTCTATCACATCAATTTGAGATTTTGTTTGGGTTCAAAATAGTTAGAGAAGTTTGATTTGTGTTATATTATGTTTTATGTCTTTTAATTTATGTGTTTTTTTTTAAATGAAAAACAATGAGGTTGGTAACGATGCATAACGCAACCAACCATAGGGGGGCAAAATGTTGGTTTTCAAACTACGGGTAGACAATGTGTAAACAGGCCAAACCACAGGTGGATAAAATGAACTTACCTGTTATTATTTTTAACCACATCATTTTTAAATGTGCCATGTTAGTATTTCATTAGCCACATCTTCAACTTCCGTTAGTGAGATGACTACAAAGACCAAATGAAACACGGTTTAAAAACTAAAGGACTAAAATAAAATTTTAAAAATACAAGGACCAAATGAAAACACATCTTAAATAGAAGGATGAAAAGTGTCTTTGTGCCTATGAACTAATATAGCCACTATAAAAAAAATATATATATATATATATATATATATATATTATATAGAAAACTAATAATTTAATCGATTTTTCATTTTGGAATAACCATATGCATTAACTTTTCATTTTGGATGTTCGAGGATATATTAGTAATTTTGAAAGTTTCAGGGGTATTTTAGTCATTCAAGAGATCTACAAGAGTTTTCTTTCATTTTGGGAAGTACATATATGGTTCATTTTTAGGGGTTGAAGGTATTTTCGTCATTTTAGAGGTTTAGAGGTATTATATATTATTACTTTTTTTATCACATATCAGCGACGACACATAATTTCGTCGCTAAGAAGTTCTTATCAGCGATGACCCACAATGTCGTCGCTGTTAAATTGCTATCAGCAACGACTATTGTCGTCGCTAATATTAAATAATATATATTGTTATTATTTTGGCCACATATCAGCGAACGACATTTGGAGTCGTCGCTGAAAAGTTACCATTAGCGACGACAATAGTCGTCGCTAATATAAAAATTGATTTGCGACGACAATATCGCCGCTAAAGAGTAACTTCTTGTCACAAATAGATTCCTTGCGATTTCCCGCGTGTGAAATTTTTCCCTCCATCATATTAGCGACGGCCTATAGCGACGATCTTTTGTGTCGTCGCTAATGTTAATTTGTTTTGGAAAATTAGCGACCACAACTCATTGTCGCCGCTGATGCTTGCTTATTAGCGACAACATTTGGGTCGTCGCTAATAATTTGGTCGCTAAAGGCCAAATTTCTTGTAGTGATTGCTAAAACCACAAAATTTGTCATAATTATTTTTATATCTATTTAAAAAATATGTTGTAATTGATACTAATAAAAGTGGTGTCAACAATAAACACATATGACAATAATATTATTTTAATCAAAATTTATTGGTAAAATATATTCAATAAGTCTTTAAGGCAAAATGAATTTTACTGAATATTTTATAACTATCGAAATATGTGAAGTTATGAATAATAGATGAATCATTTAACAGTAAATTGATTGACAAGTGCACTAATTGGAATTGGAAATGACAAATTGCATGTGCCAATTGTATGGCACATGCTCTTGCAGCATGCGGCCCTTTTACTCTTTGGGTTCTTCCCATCTTTATTCTCTCTGCTTATATTCTTGAGCGGGAGAAGGTGGATGGCTCGGGCCTACCATCCTTCATCTAATATATCTCTACTTATTCATCCAAAAAAAGAAAAAAAAAAAAAGAAAAAAAAAGATACTCAATTATCACGTTGGAACTTTCATAATTATCATGCCTACAAAAAAGATAATGTCGTCATAAGCATTAAATAACAGGCAGTACAAAGCGTAGTATGTCCTTTCTTTGCTTTTTGTGCCCTATCGTCTACTCTTGAGTGCAGCAGTACAAAACCGAATGTGCTTGCTTATTTTTCGGAATCCACGAGATATAATAAAATTTGTTGTGAAAAAATTATGTATGTAATAGTATTGCTTGTTTATTTCAATAAATTATAAAGAAAATATTTTCACAATAATTTCATAATAATAATAATGAAGTATTAAGTTGTGAATGATAATAGTAAATATTAAAATGATGTAGTGAAAATATTGTGTTATTGAATTGCTTTTTTTTTTTTTTTACTTGAATTAACAAGTGTCTTTTGAAAAGTTGCGTTACAATTTTATGCAAAAGTTGAAATTTTATGCTTTTTTTTTTTTATTTTTGATAATGAGTTGAAATTTTATGCTAGTTCCTATATTTTTTTTTATAGTTACGATAGCATTTAAACCTATGGCGTCCGCTCATAATGGTTGCTCTTACCATCAAGTCAAGACATCAATTGGTTTTTGGTGTAGGCGGGATTTGAACCCAGGTCCCTTGCTCGACGACAAAAGACTTTACCAGTTGAGCTAACTGGAACCCACATGCTAGTTCCTATATTACAAGACGGTTTGTGATGAGCGACAGGAAAGAACCATATTATATAAAACCGCTACAAGTATAAGAAAGGAACATTTAAACTTTAAGGCCCTTTGTCTTTGTCTTGGTCCAAGACGAAAGTTGAGTGTCTGAGACAAAAGTGGAAAATTTTTATTGCACCAAAGTTGAAATTTTGCACATGCACTAAAGTTGAAGTTATTTTCATGAACCAAATTTTGACTTAGTGATATATACTGATAACGACTCATGAGCGTGTGGTTGGGGGACTGATTTTAAGAGGACATGACTTAATTAATTGACATAATCTGGTCGGTATCATTGTATCACTGCATATTTTAGTCAGTAATACATATTGGAATATGATAATCTCTATTTGTTTATTTTATGATTCAGATTTTATTTCACAGACCTATCGACTGCATGTCTTTTAAAATGTTAAATGACATGATAATCTATATACTGTTAAATCTGTAATATCTTATCTGAACCTCAAAATGGACTCTTCATTTCATTTTAAATGAAGAGGCCAAGATTCTATTCCGCTTATATCCTAATTAACCTTTTAGTTAAAGAAAAAGTATTAAAAGAAAACTATTGTTGGAATGTTAACGTGGAAATAGAACATTTGTATCGGATAATAGAGATAAAAAAATACATACAAAACATAAGTATTAACAAAACATCAACAACTGAAAAAAAATATATTACCGGGGTTTTTTATGGGATCTACTACTAGTGCTTGCAATCTAGAGTGTTTTATGGTCTTGTTTTTGTTTAATCTGTTATAATATAGCATCTCATGCATATAGGATATATCATATATATATATATGATTAGCAAAAAAAGTCATATATACATGTGTGTTACGTGAGATTCTGATGCATGAGATATCTTATCCTAGTTTAATTTTCAGTGTCATCACATCAATGTATCCCCCAGTAAAAAAGGCCGTCTGTTGTTTAATGCTTTTTACTCTCTTAATGGCATGATTATTATATAAATTGCAGCTTCACAATTGAGTATACTCCAAAAGAAGAAAGTTTGTGACCATATAATTTGTCATTTTCAAATCAGCGAACCAATGCCTTTCAATCAACGGTTTTATGATTTTTATGGACTTTTTACTTTTTACACGCAAATCCTCTCTGGCTCTCTCTAGCGCCGAGGATATTTCACTCTAGAAGTGGTAAATTTAGTTGCAGATGCGCTGATGCAACTTGGCTCCTCTTTCTTCTATCAATTGTGGTACTGACATTTTTCCAATTTGGTCAATGAGAAAGTGTAGGAAATAAATGGGGAAAGATGATGAAAGTGTAAAATTGTCATGCTTTACATTGTTTCAAACTGAAGTCACAACCAAGTGTTGTCAAGCTGCTATATATTGCTTTAATCAGACATAAAGATCAAACAAAATGGTACCATACATGTATAGAACTACAACTTTTGTCACAATTTAGAGTTGTGACAACATATAAGTGATTAACAACAAAAATATTGGGCTCCACCATTGGAACTCCATTGGTTTTCCTCCAGTAAACACAACACAGCTCAACAATCGTGCCAAAATAAGAGTTAGTGGTTTTTGGTTATGATCCTAGACTTTCTCATATAAAAAATGGCAGCACTATGCATTCTCCAATTAGAGTGATGTTAAGAATACAATTCTTCACAGTTATTTTATCAATAAGTTGTGTTCAAATTGTCAAAAAAAAATAAGTTGTGTTCAAAATAATATGCTTTTCATATGAGTCAACTACTAACATCATTTTTATTAGCATCAATCACAATATATATTACCTCAACAAGTGTGAATAAAATCGTGAGAAATTTTGTGACGACTTGTTTAATCAATTATACCTAGCCATGGCTCATTTGCCCTGTCCCATTCACCTAGCAGATGCCTAATGAATTGATGTCATTCTTAACCACAGTTCTTCGTTTATCTTCAATTAACACGCACCCTAATGATATTTAGGGAGCATTGATCCAAAAATAAAAAAGACTTCTTGTGATAATGCGGGTGGCCGGGTAGAGATAATAAGAGAATGTGTTATGAGAATACTGTTATAGAACATTTAATTATATTAGCCTATTAGGTTATGCCTTTGTGTAAGTGGCTCAAAGGGTCAAAATGGTAAATGGAGAAGGCAAGTGGGGCTCCATCACTGACATATTAGGGAGGATGATTAAGGTTGAATGGGAATGAGCAAAAAGAAACAATAAAGAGCACTAGTTTTAGCTTTTACATGTAAAACCATCAAACAAGATGGTCCATATGGTTATTATTATTATCATTATTTACAATTAAAATTTTATTCTCCCAATTAAACAACTTTCAAAATATCACATCATTTAAAGTTTTTAAATTGATTTGTAACATTTAATTAGAATCGTCTAATAAATTCAAATTAGAATCCTTTTAACTTGAGTGTAATTTATTCAAACTTGAAAACTTGGTCCACGACACAAATGCTACAAATCATCCTTTTAACTTGTGATGATTTAGAATTTCTAGAATAACTTCTATTTCATCTATTCGTTTTGGAATAATTGGATTGGATTTTTTTTTTTGTTACTCTTTGGGGCTTGGTCCTACATTCAATTCCAATTATTTCATGGACTCAAAGGATACCAAATTGCCTACTAATATTTTATAATATACATTCAATTCCAATTATTTCATGGACTCAAAGGATACCAAATTGCCTACTAATATTTTGCCCAGACAGATCCAAGCCCAACTCATTCGACAGCCACCTCTCATAGGCCTCCGTTTGGGACCTTTGGGCCATAATTCACGCCATTAATGTTTCCCTCTTATTTACTTTCTTTTCTTTTTTTCTTATTTTAAGAGATACAAATCCTTTAATCTTGGCATTTTTTTGAGGAAAAATAACCTTTCGAAAAACATGTCATGATCAGACTTGATGTGGCTAAAATTTTCAAACAGTGTTATTTTGCCAAATGATTTTGAAAAACATATTAATTAAATGGAGAACATCTCATACTAATGATCCAAAAATGAATGCCAAATATTTTTTTGTGTTCAGTCATTAATATGAGATGTTCTTATTTGGCATCAATTTTAAATGGTTTATAAACAACATCCTTCTTTTCAATACTTTTTCTTTTTGGATGTAAATCTCATGTATCTAAACCAGGATAAACGGGCCAAGTAGGATATGACCCGTGGCCGTAACTATAACTGATCGTACTGAATCAATCCAAGGGTTCAGAAACACCCAAAAAAATTATTTTCAAATAAGAAAAATCAAAAAGGCACCCAAAAATTAAAAGTAATAACATGAAACTAAAAAAATATATAAGTTCAAAAATTAAAAGCCACTAAAATACTCACAATTTTTCAGTAAAAAACACAGAAAAATTCAAGCACAGAAAAATATTCCATTGTCTTGGGGAGGGAGAAATAGAACTCTATTGCTTTGTTGAAGACTTGGTGATGAAGGAAGCAATTAAGCTCCTTCCATTGCCGTTTTGTTATGAAGATGAGGGTTTGATTTCCTACATCTACAAATTAAAAATAGATTAGGGTAGGATTTCTTGAATGTCGTGAGCTATATAGCATTGGCTTACCTAAAAAGTAAAAACCCAATTGAAGGTGCAGCATTCCAAAGACAGTAATTTCCAAAGTTGTAGATACTGTTTCGGCACCCGTTTTGGTTTGGCCATTGGAATGAGATATTTCGGTACCGGTCAATATCAGCGTTCCGTTTCGGGTTTATCGCAAATATATATATATATACAGAAAATTAGCAACTATAAACAAATAACATCAAATAATATAAAGTCTTAACTAATATCTTATTAAGAAGGTTTATAAAATCTCATTACATAACATAACAAACAAATAAGTCTAATTAAAATCACATTACATAATATAAAATCACATCACATAAAGTCAAATAAAAGCACAAAAGTCACACAATTTTTCAATATGTTCAGTCAAATAAAATCACTAAGCCACACAATTATAAGTCAAATAAAAGTCACAATTATCAAAAAAATAAAATAAAAGTGCAAGCCAACACAAAAGTCACAGACAGTTTTCATTTTTCAATATATTCGGTCAAGGGTGGTCAGCATTCAGCAAAAGACAAAAAGGAGAAGCACGCCGCTTAGTTTGGTGGCAATGGGTCTCCAATTTAAAGAGCCAAATGAGGGAAATAGGCTTTAGATTTGTTGACAGAGAGAGAGAGAGAGAGAGAGAGAGAGAGAGAGAGAGAGAGAGAGAGAGAGAGAGAGAGAGAGAGAGAGAGAGAGAGAGAGAGAGAGAGAGAGAGAGAGAGAGAGAGAGAGAGAGAGAGAGAGAGAGAGAGAGAGAGAGAGAGAGAGAGAGAGAGAGAGAGAGAGAGAGAGAGAGAGAGAGAGAGAGAGAGAGAGAGAGAGAAAATAAAAACCCAAAAAAGTAAACCAGCTGAAATGAAGATACCAGCCGAAATGACCCAAGATAAACTGAAACGGCCGAAATTCACCGAAACACCCCGAACTTTTTTCCGAGGTGGAATAGGGGGTTATCTCGTACCAGTACGAGATTTTCTGGCCGTTCCGGTCGGAACGGAACGGAAAATACAACTCTGGTAATTTCCGTGATGGTTGGAGTCTTGGAGATCTGCCACACAGGGGATCTCCTATCCCTAGCCTCAATGATAAAAGTCTCCTATCCGATTAGCTGAGCCAATAATGGCATAGGGATTAAAGCACCAGATCAAACAAGAATCTATTTACCAATTTACAAAACAAATAAAGGGTAACTATTTCCTATATTATATCTGTTATTAAGTTATCATTCATTATAAACTTTATAGTTACAGTCTTATGCAAATCATGTTGTCTATATGACTATATATGAATGCGTGGGATACCAACATGGATGATGGACCTCATTGGCCAACTTAGTAGAAAATTATTTATATTGAAAAAATATAAATCACTAGCTTGAAGTGTACTCCATTTCAAGGACGGAGTCAAGATTTCAATTGAGTGGGGGCCAATTCAAGGATGGAACCAAGATTTAAATTGAGTTGAGGACGATGTACAAACCAAATATTTTCATGAAAATCTAAAGTGGCATCCATTTTTTTATGAAAAAAATATGATTAAATGAAAAGACATGGACAATTTATTATTACATTACGATGTAATTATCTAACGAAATTAAAATTGACTTTTTTTGTTTTTTATTTTTATTTTTTTATTATTGAAATCATTTATTTTTTTTTTATTATTGCAATTATGCCGTAGAAAATAAAAAATATGTTTATTTTCTCATTATATATTTATATTTATAATAGTGTTCTAACAAAACAAAATTGTTATTGCTAATGTAAAAAAGAAAACAAGAAAAGGAAAAACTCAAAACCAAAAAAAAACAAAGATGTGATGGCAAATAGCCAAGTAAAAAACATTTATTAATATTAAATTAATACAGCGTCAAGTCTCACAGTGCGTGAGGGATCTTTCCAATGAGAAACTTTCCCAAAAAGCAAAAGGCTGAGAGAAATCATTGCAGATAGAAAATAAAAGAAAACAAGCAACGTAGACACCGGAGAGAAAGGGCACTAGGGCAGGAAGCAAGCAACGCACGACCTGCAGAAGGAGATTGCTGCAGCAGAGACCGAACTAAAGAGGGACTGCCCCCACCATTATTTTTTAAAGTATTATATATATATATATATTTGACTATTTTTCTCCTAACAAATTATAAATGAGTTCATAACACTCAAATTGTTTTGTTAACTTGGTCCATCACGTGCCAAATAAAATAAATTTTGTTATTGCATTGAGGTGGGTGTAAATGGTGGTGTTATTAACATTAATTTTGTTGTGTATTAGTGTGCCAATAATTTATTAGCAGTCATTTTGTTGTGGTTTGTGGGGCTGTCAGACATTTTGTGTTATTTATTTCTTAATTGGAAAAAACTAATGAATTTTTTTAGTTAAGAGGCTATTAGACGTATAATAAGATAATTAACATAAATTTTATTTGATTTGTAAATCTTGAAAATAATTAATACAAATTTGATTTGATTTGTAGATCATAAGAAATTCAACTATAATTTTAGAATTTTTTCAAAGAAAAAATACCAATAATCTAAAAGTCAATAATGATGATGTATTGTTGCTAACCTCTAGCGTTGATATCATATCCCAAATTCTAGAAATTCTCAAACAAAATTTGAAAAATTGATATTAGCTTGGTATTTTGTTAATATTGAATATATGGTAATAAGTATTTTGTAAACAAAAAAAAAAAAAAATGGTTTATACTTTGGCCGGCCCGATCTCCACTAAGTTCAAATCCTGGCTCCATCCTTGGCTGAAGACATTGCCATCGTCGTTAATCCTAAACCTGGCAAAATTGGACTCGAACCCATTACTTGACCCAAACCCAAAAGAAAGATATTGGTATAAATAGTTGTTTTTCGACTTGGAAACAAAGATGGGGTCAACCCATACCTAACCCATGAAATTGCAGGTCGAGTTGGGTCAACTTGTTAGCCACAAGGGTCGAACCTTTTTTTTTTTTCAAATAAAATTTTTTTCTCATTGTTTTTGGGTTTTTATTTTTTTTTTTTATTTTTTATATATAGTTTTTAATTTTGTCTGAAATTTCTCATGTCGAATGGCTTTAACGACACAAGGCAGTAAAAGTACGTCAAAATTATACAACAATAATCAAGTACTGCCATGTAATCCATTGTTTGATCAAGCAATTTGAGCCTATTTATTGAATGGATTGAGATCATGGTGCAATTATTACACCATGCAATTGGTTTCAAGGATTGAGACTAAAAGTTGCTCTTGAATATAAAAAAATTAAACTTACTTTTTCACCTTTTGACATTTTACTTTTTTACCTTTGAAACTTTTTGAACTACCAATTGCATGGCAATACCACCAAATCTCAATCCTGCTTTTGACATGCCGGCTTATAATTCTCTGAGGAATTCCTAGAAAGATGACATTAGACTTTGGATAAATTGCAAAGAATTGAACTTTAAACCATAGGGTGCAGCTTGGGTTCAGTGCCCCATTGCACTGGACCCAATCCAAGTCCTAAACCATATAATGTGCATTATGTCCATCATGTAATTGACTCAGGCAATCCCACACGTAACAGAAGTAGATTGTGTATTTTAAAATCCACCCATCAGCTTGGGTGTTGTCATCATGATCAAGCAATCAAATGAAGCGTTATTCCACCCAATATTTTGATATTTCCCTCATGATCAAGCAATCAAATGAAGCGTTATTTCATCCAATGTTTTGATATTTTCACACTAATTATTTGGAAATATAAAAAAATTGGTGTGGAATTATTATTTCCTTAGATTTATTGATGAGGATAACACCACGATGGAAACAAACATTATGATCGTTACAAAGAAATTCGCGCGGTGCATGCTGTCGATTACACGAACCTACCACAAAGGTACCATTCGTCCAAGTGGCACATTCACATCATCGATATACTAATCAGCAGGGGTTGATAGATGAATTTTCAATTTTTCTTTTGAAAGTCCCAAGATAATTGTTCATTTAAAGTGTAAACACTCAATCATAGATTGTCATAAACGTCAAATAAGAAACGAAAATGATTTGTTCACACATACAATATATACTTTTCTAGATATTTGATCATATTATATAAATGTTGTGAAAGTGTGCATTCTATATGATCAAGCTTAATAAGCAAGTACTCTAGATACGTTATTCATTTTTGCAGACATGCATGACCGACTTGAAACAACGTACGTACAGTTTGACTCTTAAAAAAAAAAAAAAAAAAACCTTGAAACAACGTAAAAGGAAACACAGTATTTCCCATAAAAACCCTTAGTAAGCATAGTCATCATCCTCCTCCGAAGCAGGCACATTCAAATCAAATTTGAGAAAAGTCTCTGGTGCAGGGACATTCAAATCAAATTTAGGAGAAGTGGCTTTCTCTAATTGTGCCTCAAGAGCAAGCACATTCAACTCAAATCTAGCAGAAGCAAGGGCATTCTCTTGTGGCTCGATCAGATTAATCCCTGGTCCTCTCGTTGCCGATAAAGCTGCAGAAGATTGATCAACAGTTGGAGGAGGGATCAGCCCCCGCCATGGACGCTCAGGATGCACTTTCATATGGCCACCTAGAGCTTTGTCTGAGGGGAACGGTTTTCCACAAACCGTGCACTTGCAGTAGTACTTTGGAGGGTCAAGAGCAATATGTGCTTGTGCATGGCCACCATGAACACCTTGAGCACTCAAATTATTGCTTCCTCTAGCAACCGTATGACCCCTAGTTTGTTGGGACCTAAAGGGAGTGACTGAAGACGAGCCCCCTCCAATTTCAATGATGGGCCTCATGGTATTAACAGTTTCTTGTGCAGTTGCATCATCACCAACAATATTGTTCGGCCAAATGAGAGGAAATGAAAGATGGTTGTTCATGGTATGATATATAGTGGGGAAATGAAAGATCTAAGGAATTTCTGTGTGCTTGAGACTGCGAGAGAAAGTGAAGTATTTATAGGGCGAACGTTTGGAAGAAAGGACATTTCCTAAAGTGCATTTGTTTTCTCAGTGAGTGAACTTTGTTCTTTGAGTAATGGGACACACCCAACATATTTTACATTTGTTGAAGTGACAGTTTTTTTTTTGTTAGATTTCATTGAAACACTAATATTATCTATTATTTACTATTAACAATTTGACACATCAACAATTGTAATTTTTTTTTAATAATTTGATTGTGCTTCTAGACTTATTGTTCACAAAAGTCCGGACATAATGTAATCACTTTGTGAGAGTCTTGTTGTTAGACCCCTACGGTCTTATGCCTTTCTACATATAATCACTTTTGGTCTTTATGCCTTCTCACATGTATCACTTTTGAGGATCTCAATGTGGGGGTATAGACTAGAGTACACGCTTGCAAAGTTTATAGAAATTTTGAGAGAGAGAAAATTTCAATTTACACGATCAACTGTATACATAGTATTGATTGGTTCACACAACTATTTTATACTACTATTCCACATCAATTAAAATGTGAATATGTTATTCACAACTTATGATTTTTGGTCGGTAAGTTCGGTCCAAAGTCCAAACACAAAACATTCCATTACTTATCCAAACCTTCGCCTCTAAAAATATAGGCTCACTCTCGCAGTCTCGAGCAAACTGAAATTCATCCTCAGATCTTTCATTTCCCCACTATATTATATATATATACCATGAACAATCATCTTTCATTACTTCACATTAGGCCTAACAACATTGCTGGTATAGTGTCATTGATGCAACTGTACAAGAAACTGAGAATACCATGAGGCCCAAACGGCGGCAGTGGTTTTAATTAAAAAGGCACTATTCGCGCATCTCACACAACTATATTTATTGGGAGACAACTACATAGCCAAACTAGTACTGAAATTTCTTCGTCAAACATCTCTCTTGGTGAACCTTTTGCCTTGAAATTATGTTTCATATAAATGTACAACGAAGATACTGGGAGGGAGTGAAATAGGACCTTCGACCACTTCAGTTGAACATAATAGTTACCAAATGATGGCTTCTTTCTTATTTTTTTGTTAAGTAAATAGAGGAGGGGGCTGGTG
>OU015765.1:19602904-19626851 GCA_907173295.1 Fagus sylvatica
CAACATTTATAATTTATCACATCAACAATTGTGATTTTTGTTGTGGCTTTAGACTTTCCGCTTAACTTGTGAATGTAGTGTGATTCGTATAAAGCCTTTATCAAGATTTTCATAATTGGTTTTACTTTCTAGTTTTACCACTATGGTCTAACCCTCCATGTAATGGTGTCAAACTTTTCATTATAATTCAGCCAAAAAAAGAATGTTTTTCATTTTGAAATTTGTAAGACAGAACAGTATAACTTAAATAATAAAACACAAGTGTCCTCTTCTAATTAAGCAAACATTTTAGATTGTGTAACATTGTATGTGGCATCCCCAATTGCTAGGCCAATACATATAATTTTTTTTTTTTTTTTTTCTAATTTGTTGATTTCCCCCCTTGAAATAGCAATTAACTTATTATCTTTATTGGATCAAGCTGGTTCTTGTTATTTTCCTTTCTTCAAAGAAAGGTTAGAATGCATCGAATGTGGTCAAGAGTTTTAAACACTTTATTTATTTTTTTTTTTTCAAAAAATTTTTTTTTTTAAAAGAGGTTTTAAATACTTGAAGCAAATTTAGTATTACATTGGATCAAACCGTAGGATTTAGTAATAACTACTAACCAATTCATGGTTATTTTCACAAATTCTGATACCATAAGTCGTGATTAGAGTAACATTACTCTACCATATCATCTAATCCTAACGGTTATAAAATAAAAATTGTAAAAAGTTTTGCACCCTTAAATTTATTTTAAAAAAGAAAATTTAATTAATTATTGGTTATAAAAAGATGTCATTCTGAGATGTCATTGTTTAAAAACAATAAATAAAAAAATCCTACTGAATTGTACGAAATTTAATGACCGTACAAGAAAGCAAAAGGTCCAGTATACAAATTTACCTCCCATACTTTAAACATCTACCAAGGATGAGCGTCGACTTTGGTAAGCCACAGAAAGTAAAAAGACAGGTACCAACCAAAAAACAAACACTTCCGAGGAACACGAACTGGCACGTAACAGGTCAACTGAAAGAATGATCAACGGGTAATCATGGGTAGCCCGTAACCCTTCATTTCCATTCATACCTCTCCAACGTTCACTATATAATAAAGCCTCAAACCATACAAGCTTTGCTGCCATCTTCCTGCAACAAAAAAGTCTTATTCATTGTTGTTTCCTAGAGCTTTGTCTCTCTTAGCTCTCTTACTTTCTCTTTCCCTCTCCTTCTTTGTATTTGGATGGAGGGCGAGGAGGCCTAAGGATAGGTCTCTCTCGAAGAAAGTTGAAAGAAAGGGAGTTGATCTCTTTAATAAAACAAAAAAAGATAATAACCCAGAAGAGAGGGATTAGCATTTGCTCTTCTTGGCTGTGATCTTTCATCATGGCCACCGGAAACATATCTTTGGAAGATGTCAAGAACGAGACTGTTGATCTTGTAAGCAAACAACATTATATTTATATATATATATATATTCAGATCAAGCTTGGTTAATGTTACATTGTTACACCACTTAATAACTTTTTATTATATTCACATTTTGAAAATCTCACTGCCAAATTTCATGCAATCTGATATTATTTATTTTTATTGATTGATAAACTCATGTTATATATATAATTCTAAGTTTCATTTGGAAATGTTTTTATTATTTTGGTATGTGTTGGATTTTGTTTTCATAAACAATGAAAAACTCGATATGATTCAAATATGTGAAATGGGCATTTTTTTTTTTTTTATATGTTTTCTCAGACACCAAACTTTTTTCATATATTTGAATGGTGGAAATTTTCATGCGCTATTTTTTATTCATTTCTCGGTTTGGTTATTCTCCTTTGCTATTCTTTTTGTTTTATTCGTTAAAAGGTTTTTTGTATGGTATGAACTTGGAATATATGAGAGGATTAGTGAGAGTTTTTTGACATCATTGTATGAATTGCTATTGTGTGTGTAGGAGCGAATTCCTGTCGATGAAGTTTTTGAGCAGCTGAAATGTACAAAAGAGGGTTTGTCATCAGATGAGGGCGAGAAGAGGCTTCATCAGATGAGGGCGAGAAGAGGCTTCAAATCTTTGGCCCAAACAAGCTTGAAGAAAAGGAGAATAAGCTGCTCAAATTCTTGGGTTTTATGTGGAATCCCCTATCATGGGTCATGGAATCTGCTGCTATCATGGCCATTGTTTTCCCAAAAAACCCACAAATCTCTCTCTCTCACACACACACACACAAAATAACTAACAATATATATGTTGAACAATTCAGGGCAAGCCACCGGATTGGCAAGACTTTATTGGTATTATTGTGTTGCTCATCATCAACTCAACCATCAGTTTCATTGAAGAAAACAATGCAGGCAATGCCGCGGCTGCTCTCATGGCAGGCCTTGCCCCCAAAACCAAGGTACACATCACATGTTCATCCACATAAATACATGCCCAATATATACTCAGCACTTAATTACACTGGTTGCTGCATTCAATTTTAGGAGGAGGAGGTAATGGATTCATGTGTTTGTGTATGTGCACCTAAATTTTGTAGGTGTTGAGGGATGGGAAATGGACTGAGCAAGATGCAGCAATCCTGGTACCAGGAGATGTGATCAGCATCAAGTTGGGAGATATCGTCCCGGCTGATGCCCGTCTCCTGGAGGGTGATCCTCTCAAAATCGACCAGTCTGCTCTCACTGGTGAATCCCTTCCGGTCACTAAGCACCCAGGCAATGAGATCTTCTCTGGCTCAACCTGCAAACAGGGAGAGATTGAGGCTGTTGTTATTGCTACTGGTGTTCACACCTTCTTTGGCAAGGCTGCTCACCTTGTGGACAGCACCAACCAAGTTGGTCACTTCCAAAAGGTATATTAGCCAGCTAATAGTTATGCATAACACAATTAATTGCATGCTAAAATTTTAATGATTCATTTGAATTCTTTCAGGGATTAATGGTTTGATGGTTGTTGTTGTTAATTTGATCAGGTGTTGACAGCAATTGGTAATTTCTGTATCTGCTCTATTGCGGCTGGCATGCTAATTGAGATTGTAGTGATGTACCCAATCCAACACAGGCCATACAGAGAGGGTATTGACAACCTGTTGGTGCTTCTCATTGGAGGTATCCCAATTGCTATGCCAACTGTCTTGTCAGTGACCATGGCTATTGGGTCTCACCGCTGTCGGAACAAGGTGCAATTACCAAGAGGATGACAGCCATTGAGGAGATGGCAGGAATGGATGTCCTATGCAGTGACAAGACCGGGACTCTCACTCTCAACAAGCTCACTGTTGACAAGAGCCTGATTGAGGTTGGTGACTTAAAAGCCAAGTAGTGTAATTTGCCAAAGGAAAATGAGGGATCTGTGACCATTTTTCATATTAGTACTTATCATGGGTGTTTTTCTTTTCTTTTCTTTTTTTCTTTTTAACTGCAGGTGTTTGTAAAGGACATGGATAAGGATACTGTAGTCTTGCTTGCTGCCAGGGCTTCCAGGGTTGAAAACCAGGATGCCATTGATGCTTCAATTGTTGGAATGGATGCCATTGAGAGTCTTAAAATAGTTGGAATGTTGGGTGATCCCAAGGAGGTATAAAATGCTACTTTTTGGTGGATGCATTTCATGTTAGTTTACTTCCTATTCATTGAGATGTAGTAACTGTGGGCTTTGCAGGCAAGAGCAGGAATCACTGAGGTGTCATTTCTTGCCCTTAATCCTGTGGATAAGCGCACTGCAATCACCTATATTGACAGTAAAGGAAACTGGCACAGATGCAAAGGAGCTCCTGAGCAAGTAAGAGAATCCCCTTCTTGAACCAATATAGCATTTCAATTCTGATATCCTATAAAACACTCTTTCACCAAAAATTGTTTCATTTCACATACGATTGCTAACTATTTTCTTGTATACCAGATTATTGATCTTTGTGACCTAAAGGGGGATATAAAGAGGGAAGGCCACATTAGTAATAATTTCTATTGACGACTAATTTATTTTATACGTACATGTAGTTTAAATAATATTTTGTATCTTGGGGAGCCGCATCTCTTTGAAGTGGGGGTCGTCATCTTTTTCACTGCAGAATTGTGAGTTCTTAACGTCATCAGCAATACAGTGAGTATTCTAAATGTAGTAGTGTTATAGAGAGTCTGAAATTTTAATAAATAATAGTCAATGTGTGTGTGAGAGCCCGAACTCACACCCTCAAAGAGAGATGGGGATCAAGTGAGGGGAGGGGGACACCATTGGGCTACTCCCAGTGGATCAGTTAAATAATATTTTAGATGTTCAATGTAATCTAACCCGACCCAATCGACTTAACACATTGTAAGATAAGCAGGTTGTAAGAAAATTTTCATAGGTGGGCCTACATGCATAGATCCCACTATTAAGCATTGTGGATTGTTAAATCAAGTATGAGTTGTGTCAGTGACACTTGTTTTAATCGTGAAGAAAAATTGACCAAAGTGAATTACACATCTTTAGTGTGCATTAATTTGGTCATGCAACATATACTAAGGACACGTTTGGTACACTGTAATAGGTTTTATAATGTAATAATTATTCCTAAGTAATAGCTATTCGATTGTTTGGTTACGCTTTCATTACATGGGATGACTATTCTTTAAAATGAGGAATAACTATTATTTATCAAAATAGTTGTAATAGGTATTTCTTAGATAACGTAATAACTAAAAAAAAATTAAGAAATTTTAAAAATCATAGCTGACTACCACTTTTTTTAAATGTTTTTTTCTCTCTCCTCAAGTCTCCAATTTTTATTATTTGCTCTCTCTCTCTCTATGAATATATACACCCAACACACACTCATATTCATTTGTTATCACCAAACCGATGAATGGTAATGTTATTACAATTTTTTTTATTCTTTGTAATACTGATTCCTATTACAGTGTACCAAAGTGAGTAAATGTTCAATTTTATGTGTAGAGGCTAGTCTTAGAACACATGAAATTCCAATTCTTTTGATGAGCAAACATGGAATTAGGGCTTTTTATATATATATATATATATATATGGTTCTTCACATCTTACAAACTCTCGGGAAGGAACTTGGAGGTGGAAGACCACAACCGTCAAAACACTTGCTACTTGGACTATCTTCATCAATGGCGATAGGTATCCACTATCCTTTTCTTCTCCGGTCTGACATGGGATCTTGAATATGGGGTTTATTTACAAATCCAACAAGTGGTATATCAAGGCTGGCCTCTTGCCAGGTCGTTTAAGAAGAAATTAAATAAGGTTATTTTCCTTCTTTTTTTTTCATGAAATATTAAGCATTGCTGGTTGTTTGGGATGCGCCGTTTTGCTGGACATTTTTTTCTTTCTTTCGTATGCAATGTGATGTTTTTTTTTTTTTTTGGTTAAAAGGAAATATATAAATTACGAACTAATCAAACGGAAACGAGTAGCATTCGAAACATCAAAAGCTAAAGCCTCCAGCACATACGCTGGGGCATTGGAAAAAGAAAGAAAATCCAGAGACTGGACACAGCCAGTTTTTGCAAGTAGATCAGCACAACCATTCGCTTCCCTAAATATGTGCTTGAGGGAACAAAGCTCAAATCTCTCCATTAAGGACCTGCAATCAGTCACAATGGCACTCAAGAATACATTAGGGGTAGTAATGGAGTTAGCAAGCTCAACTGCAACTAAAGAATCCATCTCAATCTCAAGGTTAAGAATCCCAAAATCAATGGCTAACTCTAAGCCATCTTTGAGAGCCCTCAATTTAGCCTGAATACTAGTTGTGGCACCAATGGCCCTAGAAAAACCACCCACCCATTCACCTACATGATTTCGGATAACTCCCCCACCCCCTGCCATTCCTGGATTTCCCAGTGATGAACCATCTGTATTCAATTTAAACCAACCCAAAGGAGATGAAACCCATTTAATAGGTGTAGAAATCCTAGATTTTTCCTTGGAGCAATTGCCAATAAGATAGAAAAATTCTGATGCATATGAAATGGCATTTACCACAGGATCCAAAAAACAAGAATCAGGTTTAAAAACAAACTGGTTTCTTCTCAACCATAAGATCCAAATACCAAAAGAAAACAGAGTTTGCCATGGAATGTTATGATCATGAGTAGAAGAGGCAGTGCAATTAATATGAATCCAATCAAGCAAAGAAGCAGAATGAAAATGAAAGCCCAAGGATGGGGAATCGAAAAGAGTTCCAAAAGGCAATAGAATCAGGGCAATCTCTAAGCATATGGATTAAGGATTCATTAGGGCTCAGACATCTAGGACAAAATGTGGGGATATTCATCGCACAAGATGCAAGTATTTCCCGCAAAGGAATGCTAACAGGAACATGGCTACATTGATGGTAACATTGCCAAAGACAAAAACATAATTCTAGGACTAGTTCTAACTTTCCAAATCCAAGAGGAAGGTCTAGAGCTAGGACATTCAGAAGATTTGTTGCATGCTATAGAATATGCTTTGCCAAGTTTAAAATCACCCCCAACTGTGTCCCAAACACGCTTATCATCAAGAGGACTATTTAGGCAAATCCACATTGCCTTTATAGCCTCCCGAGTACAAGCAGGAATATCAAGGGAGAGGATTGAAAGATTCCACATATTGACACCCTCAACAACATCACAAACACGAAGAGTATCCTCCCAAATAGACAAAGGACCATGCACCAAGGTGCGTAGAGGGCTATCACCAACCCATAAATCATGTCAAAAGGAAACTGTATGGCCATTGTTAACCACCCATCTAAGACCTTTCCTAAAAACCTCATGACCCTTCCTTAACCCTTTCCAATTACTAGATCCACTCCTACGAGTTCTCAACCTCTCATCCATAATGCCATTAGAACAATACTTAGCAATCAAAGTTTTGGCCCATAAGGAATCAGGTTCCTCCATCACTCTCTAATTTAGCTTTGCAAGAAAAGCAAGATTTCTAGCCTTAGCAGAGTATAAGCCCAAACCTCCCAAATCTCTAGGCCTACACACTTTGTCCCAACTAACCATATGCATTTTCCTCCTTTCATCAGTGGAACCCCAAAGAAAATTTCTATTCAACTTATCAAGACTAGAGCAGATTCTAATAGGTAGAGCAACATTCTGCATATAATAAGCGGGGATGGCAAAGGTCACAGATTGGACTAGAATTACTCTACCTGCAGGAGAGAGAAGCTTAGCTTTCCAGCTAGAAAGCTTGGCTTGGACTTTCTCCACAACAAAATCAAAGTCTCTAGTATTCCGACCATTGGGACTTAGAGGAAATCCCAAATATTTACCAAGATTTGGGGTGCTAGAAACCCCAAGGATGTCACACAGGTGATGCCTAAGAATATGATTGACATTAGGGGAAAAGAAAACCTTAGACTTAGACAAATTAACCTTTTGACCAGATTGTAGACAAAAATCCTCAAGAATTCTAGTAATTGTAAGGAAACAACTACTAGAAGCCTCAGCACAAAGCAAAAGATCATCAGCAAAGAATAGATGTGAGATGGAAGGACCTCTTCTAGAGACTTTGATGGCTTTCCAACTGTTGTTATCACATGCCTCAAGGATCTTGAGACTCAAATATTCCATACAAAGTATAAAGAGGTATGGAGATAGAGGATCTCCTTGTCTAATGCCCCTAAAAGGTTTGAAGTTTTCTAATTGACCTCCATTTACCAGGATAGAGAATGAGGAAATAGTCACACACTCGAGAACTAGGTCAACGAAAGAAGGAGGAAACTTAAAGAAGCTTAAGACCTTACGGATGAAACTCCATTCAAGACGATCATAAGCTTTTTCCAGATCAAGCTTAAGGATTAGATGACCCAATCTACCTTTTTTCCTATGGGTGGAGTGGATAAGGTCTTGGGCAATGACAACATTATCTAAACCTCTCTTACCAGGAACAAATGCGGCCTGAAAAGGGGAAACAAGGTTACCCACAATAGGCCGAAGTCTACACACAATGATTTTTGTGACAATTTTATAGACAGTATTGCAAAGGCTAATAGGGCGAAACTGGCTTAAGGTTTCAGGTCTAAGACATTTAGGAATCAAAGAAATCAAAATTCTATTCAAGTACTCAGGCATTCTACCACTAAAGAAGATTTGCCTAACCTCATTAACAATCGAATCACCAACAATGGGCCAACACTTTTGGAAAAATCCAGGATGTAATCCATCAGGCCTAGGAGCTTTGAAGGCCTTCAAAGACCAAAGACTCATTTTAACATCTTTGACATCCCATGAGCAATGAGAGACAAAGCCTCTTGATCTGAAACTCTAAAGGCCCACATAGGCAGACAAAAACCACTAGGAGGATGGTGGTGAGAGGTGGAAAACAAATCAACAAACCCTTGTTGAATATGGAGGCGAATGAGCTCACTATCAGTGATCCACTCCCCAACACTATTCCTAAGTCTGACAATCTTATTTGCCCTCCTACGAACAATGGTGGAAGTATGGAAAAATTTGGAGTTTCTATCCCCTTCAACTACCCACCCCACTCTAGACTTGAGAGCCCAAAGCTCCTCTTCTAGTTTGAGGACGATAAAATAATCCTCCCTTAGAGACTTCTCCAATCTATACAATGATTCTGAGGGATTAGAGGTCAAAGCACATTGCACACCATTCAACCTAGCAAGAATACGTTTTTTCCTATGAAAAATGTTACCAAACTTAGACTTGTTCCAAGCAGACACCAAGGCAGCAAATATGGCAAAAATAAATGACAAATTGAGGGCTGGAGTAGCCCAAGCTTTTTCAACAACAGAGAGCAAATCCACATGACAGAACCATATGCTTTCAAAACGAAAATGTCTAGGTAAAATGCAAGGGATATTAGGACAATGAGTCAAAAGAACAGGGCAGTGATTAGAATGAGTACGGGTTAAGTGAGTAACTAAGGCCTCAGGAAAAAAGATCCTCCAATCAGGATTCGCCAAGACTCTATCAAGTCTTTCCATAATCAAAGAATTCATATCATGGCAATTACTCCAAGTAAATTTAGGACCCGAAAAACCCAAATCAATCATGTTGCAAACATTCAGACAATTTCTAAATTCCCAAATTCTACTATTTGAAGGTCTATTTCCCCCCCATTTCTCTTCACAAGACAAAATATCATTAAAATCACCAAGCATAACCCAAGGCAGATTATTTAAACCAGCAATAATCTTAAGGTTTTCTCACAAAATCCTACGTTCAGACCTATGAGGGCTAGCATAGATAGCAGAAAGTAACCAAAGAGAATTAGAACCTCTTACCTTCACTGATGCATGGATCTCTTGTTCAGTAGAGCACAGGTGATCCACTTCCACTGCCTCTTTTTTCCAGAGAATCCAAATGCCCCAAGCAAATCCGATGGTATTAGTGCACAAAAACCCATCAAAAGGAAAAGATCGAGCTAACTCTGCAGCTCTATCACCTCCAAGTCTAGTCTCAGTCAAGATAAGAATCTCTGGGTTATTAATATTCAGAGTATCAAGCAACGCTTTACGGAAGCAAGGATTCAAAACTCCTCGGCAATTCCAAGTGAGGATGTTCACACCAATCTCATTGCTCGACATAAATGATGGATTATTGGTCAGGAAGAGCTGACCCTCCACTTCCAACGAGTTCCATGCCTTCTCCGGCCACATTTCCCATAAGCGGTTTCAGATCGTCTTCTAGGTGAATTGATACTCTAGGAATCCCTTCCCCTTCAACTCCGAGCAGTGGATCCTGAACTCGAACTGAGGGATACATTTCGTTATCTGAGCTAGTTTGAGTGATGTCCGATTGCCTACCCAATTGAAGTGGATTGGGACTGATAGCAAGACTTTCCTTTCTTCGAATTCTGGGAGTGTTGCACAATAAACTTCCTCCAAAAATTGGACAAATCGCTGCTCCCGCAATGTCTGACAACGTATCCGTAGTGGACAATGAATCCCATCTATCCTCGAGATGTCCGTGAGGAAGTTCCAAAATGGACTTATCTCTTACAACCAAGCCATATCGGTTAGGCAAGGGAGATTGGGACATTCTTCTGGTAGGACTGCTGGAGCTATTTCGGACCAAGCCTGAGCTATCTCGGCATCATACCAACCCCATATGTGAAGGGGATCCTTCTGAATCAATTTTATCACATCTTCGTCTATCCAAATTACCCAAGATCCCAATCGAATCCTCCAACTTGGAGGTTCTTTAAACAGCGGAAAAGTCCCTCAATAAGTGCTTGTCATGATGACCTTTGGATAGGGGAGCTTTGGATTATGGAGCTTTGGTTTGTGGAGCTTTGGAGTGAAGAGCTTGGGGATGGAGAGAGATAGGAGATGTTAAAGAAGACGGCTGCTGTGGAGTTGGCTTGAGGATAGGTTTAATTTTTGATAGAGTTGGAGTTTTGGACGGCTGGGATTGAAGAGAGCTCTTTAATGGACTGGTTATGTTGAAGGTGAATACGGGCTCTTTAATGAACACGGGGTCAGACGGTTCAGCAGAGAAAACTTGCTCAGAATTTTTCGAACTGGGTTCATTAATAATCTCATGAAGTTTCGGATTGGGCTCTTCACTAAGCCCAGCATCTAGATTTTTCTTACCTTTGTTTAGTGGATGAAAGCTAGCTTTGCTTAGCTGTCTACCACCTTCACTTCTTCATCAGAAAAACCACGCCCACGTCCCTTCATAGCTGCACCAGAAAAAACACGCCCCTGACCTCCATTGCCAGCAGCACGATCAGGAGAGATACGGCCCTCATCTCTCATCCCACGCACCCCATGCACTCTAGCTGTCTTGGTTTGTTTTTTTCGGTGAGTCACTAGCATCTAAGGACCAAATACGGTTGACTTTTCTTCTTCCTTCAAATCTGGAGTAGTCGGAGAAGCTTCTAGAGTAACCATTTCCTCCTGTATACGGTGTGGGCACCACTCACTCTGGTGGCCAATCCTCCCACAATGAAAGCATAGCAGGCCGATCCCCTCATAAACCACGACAAGTTTCAATTTCCCTACTCTTATAATATGTGTTAGAGGTTGTTCGAGGTCCAGTTGAACACAAATTCTCGCAAAACGCTTTCTTGTTCCAGCTGCTGTATTAAAATCCACTCTCAATACTGGTCCTAATCCACTATCTATTTTAAGCAGAGAGTCCTTATGATAATATTCCACAGGGAGTTCTGGAAGTCTGACCCAAATTGCAACCGATGAAACAGAAGCTTTGGAAGCGCAAAAGTTTGGGACCCATGGCCTGAGAGACAGATAATGCTCTCCAATGAACCACGAACCACCCTTGAGAATTTCCTCAAAACCAGATCTAGAATCAAATCTAATGAGAAAGAAGCCCATACCAATGTCTACACAAGAAAAATTCCCTGCAACCTTCCACATATTTTTGAGTTTATTCACGAGGAACACATAACCAACTGAACAGCCAAAGACCTTTACAATAAGGGAGGAACTCCATGGATCTCTAATCCTCTGCTTTAGTTCACGAGAGAACTTGATAACCACTTCCCCATCTCCTGGTGGCTCATCCTTATCGTCTTCATCTGAGCTAAGGTCAGCATCCTCTTCCATACTGCTCCCAAAAAAAGCATGTTCATAAGCTCCTGGAATCATGCCTATAAGAGAGTCTTTGTAACTAATACTAGACCTAACTCCAACCGGGGAGATTGGTTCTCTATTTGGTACAGTATTTCCATTAGGATATCCTGACTCATGACTCTCTCCATCAGTAGATATTAAGTGAGATTCTTTATGTTTCTTGTTATTTCGGCGACTGGTGCCGTCATCCTTAAATGAATGACCTAGAAATTCCCCATTATCAAAACTACGAACACGATCTTTTTCTTTTGGACAATCTGACATGTCAGTGTCCTCCATGATCCAAAAGAGATCCGTATGCAATGTGATGTCACACAAAACACATTTTTTTTCCGTATGCAGTTGTGATGTCAAAGCAAAGGTGAAGATTAAAGAATGAGAAAGGGGTGTGCTGCTGGCCATAATTCTTAAAAAAACAATGTTTTGAATTATAACCTTCAATTTCGTTACAGAGGCCAATTCTTTTCATAAGGATCTGTTTCTTTTTTTTTCTTTTTAGGGTTTGGGTTAGCTTATTTGAAAAAGTGCGTTTTTTTAAAAACGATTTTAAAATGTGCGTTTTGAAAACACGATTTTAAAAATTACAATTAAACGTTTGGCAAAATTAATGAAACCGTGATGTTTCTGTCAATTGAGCATTTGGATAATTTTAGTTTAAAACTACTGTTTCGGGTGCAAATGACCAAAAATGACTTAACCTATACAATTAAGCTTAATAATATATATATAATAATAAAAAGTAATGATACATCTAAAGAAGATTTCTTGGATATCTATATCTATATATAAATTAAAGCAGAAGACGTTGCCATCTTTCTGCCATGTGGCATCTAAGACAACGTCTTCTACTTAACACGTAGCATCTTAGGTGGTACATGAATTAAATAAACTAAATTAAATATCCACTACCCTATAATAAAAACTACACCATTAATAAATTAAATACCCACTACCCAATTAAATGCTCATATTTAATAAATTAAATAGTCATATTAATTAATTCAGATATAAATAGATATATTCCAGCCAAATCTGTTAAACACAATATATATTATTTCAAATATGCATTTAAATTACAACTTTGGCATCCACCCCAATGGTCATTCCTCTCTCCAAAAAGTCCCACCCCTTTGTGAGTGCTTGGGTTCTATCCTTGGGTTTGTATCAATTTATATTATATTTTCTTTTTATTTGCATATTTTATTTTTGTTTGCGTCTAATTTACTTACTATTGTATAATTATTTTCTAATATTTAATATTTAAGTGGAAATAAGAGCTTGGGCAAGATAAAGTTTACATAAATATTATCTTCATTTTCGTCTTTTCTCAGGTTAAGTTTCTATGTGTTTGCTATGTTGATAATTGTATATTTGAAAATTATATTTTCTTTATTTAAAGAGCAAAGATTTGTTTAGATTATAAACTGCTACAATTAGGTTGAGTTTTTTTCCCAAGTTGAATGCTAAATAGCTATTAATAATTACACATGTGTCAAAAAATGATACTTTAACTATATATGTGGTTTGGCCATAAAAGTTTTGTTTCCTTTTTGCTTTAAAAGTTAAATCAATGATGATAGTCATTATATGACAATATACTTTCGTGATAATTGAAAAGGAGCATGAGGCAGAATCTCATATTTTTAAAATATTCATTTGAATTATTATATGAAATTCTTTTGTGAGTTATATGACTCTAGCTATAATTATGTAAAAATATATTCTTCTGTCATGAGATATCTTAATGAATTGATCTTAAAGGGTAAAGTAAAACGTGTCCCATATTATTAGCAATCTCAATTGATTCTGATCATATGATTTTTTTTTTCATGCATGCAGATGCATTAGCCGAGTTAGTTTTAAAGATAGTGGAGGATATAGTTATGATGAGTTTTTTTATGCAATATGCAATATGTATATTTTACATTCGAAGTATTGTTGCTTGGTTAAGTTGTAGTCCTCTATTTTTGCAACAAAAAATGCTTCTTCTTTTATCCTTTCCTTTTTTTTTTTTTTTTTTTTTTACAATTTCTGATACTATCTAACTGCATATAAAATATAGTTTGACTTGATCATTTTATTTTTATACAATTGGATATGCTAAATAACTTGACAACTATCTGTTTTTAATATATTTTTGGGGGGTAAGTGTTAAGTATAAATTATTTTCCAATACTCATATTAGAATTGATGAGGCAACATTCAAATTATCTGAGATTTAGGACATCAATGGACTATTATTTAGAGATAACCAAAAGAGGCAATTGTGTTGATTTTTTATTTTTTTATTTTTTTAGGGGTAGAGGGAATAACATCTTAACATTTTTTTTTCTTTGTGTTAAATTTTCCTAAGAGATACGTGTTAGACTTAAGATGACATTGTCATTTTTATCTCCGTGGACCAATTTGTTATATGATGGACTTCTAAGGTCACATATATTGTTTATGTGATTATTAATAAGTGATAAATTGCCCAAAAAAACCCTCATTGCCTTTATGAATATCCCATTTGATGAAATATAATAAAAATGATCATTTCTATTTTTAAGCGCAAAGAAAAATTATTTACATTTTCTATTTTACACTTTTTTTTTTTATTTTTTCCTTATTTCTTCCTTCTTCTTAGTTAAGTTACTTTGTTAGAAACATATTTTTAGAAAAATAATGAAAAAGAGCTGCACATTGCGCAGTCATAATCTAGTATATACTAATGACACATATCTCAAGAATGTTTTTTTAAAAGGACAAATTGCATAATCATCCCCTGGGGTTTGGCTCAGTTGCAAACAGACCCTCTGAGGTTTTAATTTTGCAATATAACCACCTGGAGTTTTTAAATTGGTGAAATTGACTCCTCTAAGTATATTTTTTTGTCAATTTTGCTAACAAAATTTGTCATATGCATTATATGTGATCACTTTATAATAAAAAATTCATTATTATAAACCTAAGTGCAATGCATATGACAAATTTTGTTAGCAAAATTGACAAAAAATATACTTAAGAGGAGTCAATTTCACCAATTTAAAAACCTCAGGGGGTCTATTTACAACTGAGCCAAACCTCAAGGGGTAATTATGCATTTTAGCCTTTTTAAATTAATAATGATACATCACAATTTTATCTTTTAAATAATAGTCACCAACGACTTGATGTACGTTTTCCAGGTATATGGATAGCCTTTTTCTTTTGGTACATATCCAGCTATACACTACAATCGCCACCACCAATTTGATGGTCACCCGCATGTATGCCTCAATCTTATTTCTTCTTATCCTTGAAACCCAAAACCTTCAAGTCTTGATTCTGTGCCAATAGATTTTAATTTAGGGGCTTGTGGGTGTGTAGAAAGTTTTTGGTTCTGTCACTCAGTAAGTTTTATTCTTGGTTCCAACCCAATTCTTCTTTGCTCATTTCAATAGAAGCATCCATTTAAAAAAAAAAAATTGGCACTTGACACAGACGATTGTTCTTGTGGATGGAGGACAACGCTTTTGTTAACAATTTGCAGTAGATGTGGAGGAAAATGAAAAGGCATGAAATCCTCGAAACCAACTATGTAAAAAAGTTTGGTATTTTTGTCATTAAGCAAAAGCTTGAGCTTATTTAAGGAATTTAGACATGAAGGAAGATCCGGTGCAGAAACGTTAAAAAGTGTGTCAGTGACAACAGGGGGCCAAACGGATCCTAAGTAAGACCTTTAATTCTTGGGTAAAACTTACAAAATTAAAGGAGCCCAGTCCATCTGCCTTCTCCAGCAAATATTACAAAATTCCTTCTCCAGCAAATATTACAAAATTCAGCTCTGATTAGAACATAATCAAATTTGATAGTGTACCTCCTCAGAATATTTCGATGATGCTACATCCTAATTAGTCAAAATGGTAGGAATAGGCATGAACGTGCAAAATTGTGTTCAGTCATTTTAATATGAGATGTTCTTATTTGGCATCATTTTTAAATGGTTTATTAACAACATCCTTCTTTTCAATACTTTTTTCCGTGTGAATCTCATGTTTCTAACCCATGATAAATGGGCCAAGTAGAATATGACCCGTAACGATAACTGATCGTACTGAATCAAATCCAAGGGTTCAGAAACACCCAAAAAAATCTATTTTCAAATAAGAAAATACATAAAAGCACCAAAAAATTAAAAGTAATAATATGCAAACTCAAAAAACAAACATAAAAGTTGATAAAGCCTAACAATTTTCACAGACTAGACTAAGATAAAAATTAAAAGCAACTAAAATACTCACAATTTTTCACTAAAAAAACATAGAAAAATATTCCAATTAAAAATCACGAAAACAAATCAATATAAATGCATCAAAAAGAGAAACGAGATTTAGTGGAATAAAATGTTGCGACTTGTTCGAGGCCATAATCAAAATTAAATTAAATTTGATAGGCACGGAGAATCGCGATGAAATTTTATATCGCCAACCTTCAATGCAATTTGCGCCACTTTTATTATAGACGCTCTTGCTCTGCAAATTGGCTTTTTTATTTTTAAGATTGATCTTTTAAACTTTGAAACAAAGAACAAAAAGCAAAAATCAACAAACGAAAGAAAGAGACTTTACTTGTATTTGAAACAAAACTAGGAAATTGAAAAACATAGGTTGTGACTTGTGAGAACTGAGGAGCAGAAGCGAAACTGTGTTCTGGTCAAAATGTGATGGTTCAGAGCGTCTTTTATAAGCCAGAAGTAAAACCCTAACCCTAATTGCTCTGTGTGTGGAATGACAGAAATGACCCTTGAGTTTGAGGAGGTGGAGTTAAGTTGGGCCGTAGGGATTAGAAGTGGGTCAGATTAGTAAGAGAGAAGCCCGTTCAGCCTGAATCCATTGGTACGTGTGACATGGACTGCACCACTGGTTCGCAGAGTACTGGGCTAAAAGGACTTTTTTTTTTTAGTGCTACATGGACATTCTTAGTCATTAACAGAACCAAAAAAAACCCTCTTGGTTATTTTAACTTGCTAACTAAATGGGCTTTTTCTAGAATCTGGGCCAAATGCAAACCAATGAGGTTTTTGGTTTTTCGGCTCGATTGAAAAAGTAATTGATTGCAGAAAGAACGGTATCGCTACAACAAAAGGGAACCCGGAACCATTACAGCAAATCACAAGGGCCTGTTCGATGCGCTGAGCCAACCATGGCATAGGGATTAGAGCACCGCATCAAATCAAACAAGAATCTATTACTAATAAAATAATATAACTACTTCACATCCAGCTGCCGTTGGTTAGTTTTTTTCTTCAAAGAAAATTGTGATGGTGCTTTTGAGCAAAAAAAAAAATTGTGATGGTGCTGCCATGTGTTATTGGGCATCTGTTTATGATGTTGCTAAGTGTGGTTGCCAACGGCACGCATCATTTGGAAGCTACAAATGTGTCTTTACTTCATTTAGCGGCATAACGGCTCATTTGCAGGGTGGCTGATAAGTCACGAAATATAACTTATTTACATGTATTTTAGAGAGATTTTACTAGAATTATATTGTATTATATGTTTAATTACACTTAAATAGATGTTTGTTGTTCAATTCATTCAATTACATGACTTAGACATTTAAGTGTATTAATTTAATCCCTTAGATGTTAATTTGAGCTATGCTTGATTGTAGATACAAGCTGGATCATATTGGAGTAGATAGCACAAGCTAGAAAAAGCAAAAGAGAAGAAATGAGTGATAAAGCACAATCCAGTCGATTGAATTGGGACATCCAGGCGATTGAATGAGACTCTAAGTGACTGTACCTTTAGGTGGGAACTCCATAATTCAAAATCAAGAAGAATCCAGTTGATTGGATTGGATCCAGTCGACTGGATTAATTGTCCAGAATCAGGCAGAAACTCCAGACCTTGAGAATTTAGGTGACTGGATTGGATCCAGCCAACTGGAATAGTTAATCCGAATCAAGCAGAAACTCCAGTCTTCGAGAATCCAGGCGAATGGAATGGATCCAGGTGACTGGATTCGCGCGAATTCAATTTTAATGAAGGCCCATTTGTATTTTAAAGCGCTCCAAATTCATGGCCCATTAGACCTAATTTGTTTAGGCTCTGAAGTCCAAATTAGAGAAGAGGATTAGGGTTTATATAGGGTTTAGATTAGCCGACTTAGACTCAGACAGACTGACCCTCTCTCTCTCTCTCTCCCAAGCTTAGGTTATCATTGCCTAAGCCTCTTGCTAGAGTTAGGGGCTATGTTTTCTGTATAACAATATGAGTTCTTTGTAGTCCATTTGATTTTTAATGTTAAATTACAGATGATTTTTAATTTATTGATTCATAATTGATATACGTTTTATTCCTTACTTTCTATAAGTTCAATCATGTTTTTCTTATAATTAAGAGGGAATATTGTATGGTTTTAATTAGGTCTTGTGTTTTATAAGTTGAAAGATTTTTCTAAATATTACTCTAGCCACTTTATTTTTTTCGGTTATATAGTGTTCTTGAGTTTTCTTAGTTCAACTATGTCAAAAGCTTTTTAAAAGGAAAATAATCAACTTGTATACTATTATTAGAACAAGATTTTTAACCGGGATTATAAAGGAATCATATTAGTATAGAGAAACACCCCAAAACCCTAATGCCTTTTTACATATATTTCTTACAAAATTTCCATAAACCAAATCCATTTTACCCTTTTTTAAATATTGATCTTCATTGTCTTTTGAAAACACAACTCCCTAAGGATCGACAATCCTTTACATGTACTACAAGGTATTGCTTACTATTGAGCAACATCAGTGGCCCTGGGCAAGGGCGAGGTGGGTGACTGCCCTAGGCCTCATATCAAAATTAGGCATCATCCCAAAATTTCTTTTAAGGCTCATATTGAAAGGCCTCAATATATTTATATATACAAAAATTAAAGAGGCCCATATATTTAAAATAAGCCTTTAAATTAAGCCTAGTAATAATTTCTTTCTCTAACCCAAGTATGTATAAGAACAATTTTTGGTATTTATTTGATGTGAAGAATTTAATTTCACTAAATTATGATAATTTGAAAAGGTATTATGTTAATCTTGAAGGTTTTTTAAAACCTAATAATTTTTTGATCTTGATAGTATTGATTTATTTTCAGATTTAAAAGTTTTACAAGAGATTTTATCAAAAGAAAAAAATAAAAAATAAAAAAAAGACAGCGACAAATATACTTAATTTTATCATGGAATTGAATTATTCCAAATGCATCTATTGCATATAGAATAGTATTGACTATACTTGTCATAGTCGCATCCGTTGAAAAAAGTTTTTCAAAGTTAAAATTATAAAAATCTTACGTGCGTTCAACTATGTCATAAAAAGATTAAATAGATTAGCCATATTATCTATTAATCAAGATTTGTTAGAAAATATTAAATATAAAATTTTAATTAGTAATTTTGTAGTAGAAACCGTATGTAGAGTAATTTTTCAATGATTTTTTTTTTTTTAAAGATAGAAGGCCTCATTTTTTTGCACCGCCCCAGGCCTCATAATTCCCAGGGACTGGCTCTGCACAGGGGTGGCCCTGGGCAAGGGCGAGTGGGCGACCGCCCTAGGCCTCACCTCAAAATTAGGCCTCATCCCAAAAAATTTTAAGACCCTTATTGAAAGGACCTCAATATATTTATATATACAAAAATTAAAAAGGCTATATATTTAAAACAAGCCTTTAAATTAAGTCTAATAATAATTTATTTCTCTAACCCAAGTATGTATGAGAACAATTTTTTGGTATTTATTTGATGTGAAGAAGCTAACTTCACTAAATTATGATAATTTGAAAAAGTATTATGTTAATCTTGAAGGTTTTTTAAAACCTGATAATTTTTTTGATCTTGATGGTATTGATTTATTTTCAGACTTAAAAGTCTTACAAGAGATTTTACCAAAAAAAAAAAAAACAGTGACAAATATACTTAATTTTATCAAGGAATTGAATTGTTCCAAATGCATCTATTGCATAAAGAATATTATTGAATATATTTATCACAGTTGTATCCGTTGAAATAAGTTTTTCAAAGTTAAAATTATAAAAATCTTACTTGCGATCAACTATCTCACAAGAAAGATTAAATAGATTAGTCATATTATCTATTAAACAAGATTTGTTAAAAAATATTGAATATAAAAGTTTAATTAATAATTTTGTCGCAGAAACTATATGTAGGGTAATTTTTCAATGATTTTTTTTAAAAAAAGATAGAAGACTTTATTTTTTTATGTCGTCCAAGGTCTCATAATTCTCAGGACGGGCCACTTGGCACAGTGACTAGGAAAATAAAATTAAAAAACTGAAACAAAGGGTACAGACTAGATATGGACTATTACTGTATTGTTGATGTGATGGGAAAACGGGGAGGATTTCTAGAAGGACAAAGTTTAGCTCCAACCCAGGTTGGAGGAATTCCTCCAACCTGGGTAGGTGGCACCACTCAAAAATTGACATGTGTCCTGGTCATGTGCATTGCACATGACCAACTTAACTCCCCCTTAACCCCGTTACTCTCTCTCTCTATCTACAGTAAAACCTTCAGATTTCTCTCTCTCTCTCTCTCTCTCTCTCTCCTAACTCCTCTGCCGGTCTCCCTCTCCATCGGTCCCAACGCCTCCATAGGCCACAACCCACTCCATTCTCACTCTCTCCTCTCCACCGATCTCTTTTCCCCGCCGATCCCAACACCCTATGACTCACGCCATTCTCTTTTTCTCCTCTCCATCGATTCCAAACCATGTTCTCTCTTCGTCGGTCCCCAGCCCTCCTTCCTCTGTCGCTTCCAGTCCTCCTTCCTCCGCCGCTTCCAATCCCTCACTTGAAACAATCAAGAAAACCCACTGAAATTTCTAAATCTGCTTGTATTTCCAGATCTGAAATTTCTTAACTCGAGAGGGAGACTGACAGATCTAGAAATTTCAAAGGAGAGAGAGAGAGAGAATGGAGTGGGAGAGCTCCTTCAAAAACAAATTCAGATCCGAAATCAAAGCCAGCAGATCTGAGCTTCTAATGATATTGGAGTAGAGGCTGGTCATTTCCCCATGATTTTCCCGAGAAAATTTGAGAAGGAAAATGAGAGAATAGGTTTTTCGGAGAGAGAAAGAAAAAAGAAATGGAGGTTATGGACGTGAGAAATAAAAAGATAAGGTGGCTTTTGAATTGGGAATTTTACTCTTATTTTTAACATAGTACAAGTAGATCTGGAAATCTGGAAATACAAGCAGATCTAGAAATTTCAGAACTGGGGAAACGAATGGAGTGGGATGCTGGGACTTGCAGAGGAGAGAGAGAGAATGGAGTGGGCTGTGGGATGTTGGGACCGGCGGAGAGGAGAAAAAAAGAATGGCGTGAGTCATGGGGTGTTGGGATCGGCAGGGAAAAGAGATCGGTGGAGAGGAGAGAGTGAGAATGGAGTGGGTTGTGGCCTGTGAAGGTGTTGGGACCGACGGAGAGGGAGACCAGTAGAGGAGTTAGGAGAAAGAGAGAGAGAGAGAGAGAAATCTGAAGGTTTTACTGTAGATAGAGAGAGAGAGTAACGGGATTAAGGGGGAGTTAAGTTGGACCAGGACACATGTCAATTTTTAAGTGGTGCCACCTACCCAGGTTGGAGCTAAACTTTATCCTTTGGAGAAAGAATAATGTAGTAGTGGGAATAGAGATCAATGGTAGGATGGGATCCTACTGGCAAAAAACTTTTTTTTGGGAAGAGATACCAAAAGGTAGCTATCTGATGAGATGCGAGCACATTGGTTACAAAAAATCATGCCTAAGCATACGGATAAGGGGAATATCCGAATATTGAACCCCAACGTATGACAAAAACAAACCAAAAAGTTATGCTTCCTTTTAGTCACACATATACGACGAATTTATAGTCACGCGATTCGCCAAAGTTCATTTTCATTTTCTTTCCATATATGTTGCAAAAAAGTTGCTTCCAATTCCGTACGAGTGTTACTTTGGCTTTTTAATCACACATGGAAACAAAAAATAAAATGAGAATGACTTGGACCATCTTCACATCTTGCAAGATTTTGTGTAGAATAAACAAATAATCGACACATCTGTACAAAAAAGGCAGTGCACTGAACCAAACCAAATAAAGAAAAGATTATTTTAATCGTCAAAATTTTCAAACCACCAATGGCCAAACCCCCCAAAATTATTTTTATTTTATAATATTATCTTTTTTCTTTTTTTAAGGAAAACGATAGATATCATATTATCTTTATCCATACAAATCATGCCATTATTTATTACAGAGGAAAAATACAATCTAGTTAGCGTCACTTTTTCCCTTGCCAATAAGATACTATATATATATATATACAATCCAGTTAGCGTCACTTTTTCCACTACCTATATATATATAATCTAGTTAGCGCCACTTTTTCCACTATATATATATATATCTAGTTATAATCTACTTTTTTGCGTCATTTTATACTATATTTATTACAATCTAGTTAGCGTCACTTTTTCCCGTGCCATTAAGATACTATATATATATATATACTTGTCTCGACTCTCAAGCACACTGAAATTCCTCAGATCTTTCATACCATGAACAACCATATTTCATTTCCCCACATTAAGAATGCTAGTGATGATGCCAGTACTCCACAAGAAACTGCGAACACCATGAGGCCTGTCTTTGAAAGAGGAAGCAATAATGTGAGGACTCAAGGTGTTCATAGTGGACATGCTCTTAATGTTGGAGCAGGGCCGGTCCTGAGAATTATGAGGTTTGGGGCGATGCAAAAAAATAAGGCCTTCTATCTCTAAAAAAAAAAAATCACTGAAAATTTATTCTTCACATGGTTTGTGATACAAATTACTAATTAAACTTTTATATTCAATATTTTCTAACAAATCTTGTTCAATGGATAATATGGCTAATCGATTTAATCTTTTTTTTGTGATATAGTTGATCACAAGATTTTCATAATTTTAACTTTGAAAAACTTCTTTTAACGGATGTGACTGTGACATGCATAATCAATAATATTCTATATGAAATAAATGCATTTGGAAAACAATTAAAATTCTTAATAAAGTTAATTATATCAGTCGTTGTTTTTTTTTTTTTGGCAAAATCTCTTATAAGACTTTTAATTTTAAAAATAATCAAGATCAGAAAAATTATCATGTTTTAAAAAACCTTCAAGATTAACACAATACTTTTTCAAATTATCATAATTTAGTGAAGTTAGCTTCTTCACATCAAATAAATACAAAAAATTGTTCTCATACATACTTGAGCTAGAAAAATAAATTATTATTGGGCTTGTTTTAAATATATGAGTCTTTTCAATTTTTTTGTATAGGGTTATATTATATATATATTTAGGCCTTTCAAAATTATAAAGGTCTTGAAATTTTTTGGGACGAGGCCTAATTTTGAGGTGAGACCTAGGGCGGTCGCCCACCTCACCCTTGCCTAGGGCCACCCCAGTGTTGGAGGTTCTCCAAATTATTATTGCAAGTGCACGGTTTGTGGAAAACCGTTCCCCTCAGACAAAGCTCTAGGTGGCCATATGAAAGTGCATCCCGAGCGTCCATGGCGGGCGGCTGATCCCTCCTCCAACTGGTGATCAATCTTCTGCAGCTTCATATCCGCGACGAGAGGACCAGTGATTAATCTGATCGAGCCACAAGAGAATTCCCTTGCTTCAGCTAAATTTGAGTTTAATTTGCTTGCTCCTGAGGCACAATTAGAGAAAGCCATTACTAATATTGCTTCTCCTAAATTTGATTTGAATGCGCCTGCTCCTGAGACTTTTCTGAATTTGAATTTGAATATGCCTCCGGAGGAGGATGCATGATCATGAGTCATGACTATGCTTACTAAGCGATTTTGTGGGAAATACTTCCTTTCCTTTTACGTTGTTTCAAGTCGGTCATGCATGTTCTACAAAAATAAAAATAATGTACTATTACTTTCTTATTTGATGTTTATGACTATCTATCTTAATGACATGATTTCTATCAATAAATAAAATAATAGCTCTAAAACCCTGGTACGTTTTTCCAAGCTTCATGGAATTAAACATGATGCAATAAAAGCAATGGCACTGTTTGATGTTGTTGTTTTTGCAAAAGTTCTTAATTTGTTTGAGAAATGTGATTTTTGAAGGTGATTGTAGATTTGTGATGGAGGCTTTTGCTGCTAGCTAGGAGCACAAATGCACAATCTGTCCTCAGTGGGTCATATTTTTAAAGATATCAGTTCAATTGCTTTGGAGGTTGAAACATGGTTAACTTTCAATGGGTTTATAAATATAAAATATTGTAATCGGCCAGTACTGTGTGGATGGAGGCTTAATTTTTATTACTTTGTTGCTCATTTGCGAATATCTGTACGTTTTTTTTTTTTTTGATGAAATATCTGTA
>OU015765.1:19626951-19636952 GCA_907173295.1 Fagus sylvatica
AAAAAATAAGAATGATGTGTAAAATTACGAGGGCACAGAAGCTGATGTGTCAAAACTTTATGAAGTCAACAAAAAGAATAAAAAGTCAAAAAGCTTCAATTTTACATTATAGTATAGATTTGCAAAACTTAACTGTAGTTTGTAGTTAGTGCTCTCTTTCTCTCGTCTTTCTCTCGTCCAAATGCTCCTCTTTTTAGGCGTTTGTGATTGGTCCTTAGTAGAGATAAACAAAGATAGAGAATTCTATGTAATGATTTCTCAATCGTGTCCACTATAATAATTAGGGAGAGGGTAGGTGGTTCTTTTGTTTCTGCCTATTGAATATTCAATTTTATGTGTATAGTATCGCCTGCCTTTTTGTGCTTGCAAAGCAAATCATGGTCTGTAATTATGTAGCACGTCTATCATATGAGAAATTGGACTTGGAAGTGGAAACGGAGTGAGAAGATAAATACTACTACAGTACCCTAATTCTGTAAGCATCATAATTCATATAGTGAATCGCATAATGTATGATACCATGATTTATAAAGGCATCTTCAACCAATATTTCACTTGGAGCATCTGATGTAAAAAGATACAAATGTGGGAACAAAAATAGAATGTTTATTATGCTTAATATTTTTAGTTTGAACTGTATTTGGCTTAATTCTATTATTTCTTCTAGTAGTTTTTTCTTTGCCAAATTGTGTGAGGCTTACGCTTTTTTGAATCCAAAGTAGATTTTATGCTAAAAATTGTATATTCCGTTTCGGCACCCGTTTCGGTTTGGCCATTGGAATGGAATATTTCGGTACCGGTCAATAGGCGTTCCGTTTCGGGTTTACCGCAAATAATATATATATATATATATATATATATATTATATATATTATATAATTAATTAGAGGAGACAAAGACATTAAATAATACAATTCTTAATTTTTAATATTATAAACTGATTATAAAAATAAAACTTAGGTACAGTTCCTTAGGTCAAGTACATTAGGTTCCTAGTTGAATTCAAATACATTGAATTTAAATATTTTTGGAAAAGATAACATTGTTTGTGTTTCATTGGTTAATGCAACTATGTGTTTGAATTCAATTAAACCTAACGTACTTGACCTAAGGAACTGTACCTAAGTTTTACCTTATATAAAATTAGCAACTATAGACAAATAACATCAAATAATACAAATTCTTAAGTTTATATATATATATTATATAATACATAATAATATAATATATATATATAATATATATATTATATATAACACAATTTACTACCATATAAAATTATCAACTATAA
This sequence comes from Fagus sylvatica, assembly GCA_907173295.1. Taxonomy (NCBI): domain Eukaryota; kingdom Viridiplantae; phylum Streptophyta; class Magnoliopsida; order Fagales; family Fagaceae; genus Fagus; species Fagus sylvatica. The sequence goes on from OU015765.1 coordinate 19,628,243, forward strand.
CAAATAACATCAAATAATACAAATCTTAAGTCTTAATATCACATAACAACTTAAGACAAATAACATCAAATAAAAAAACAAAAACCCAAAAAGCAAACCGGACGAAACACACCGAAACACCCCGAAATTTTACTCGAGGTGGAATGGGGGGTGTCTCGTACCGGTTTGCATACCGGTACGAGATTTTCCATCCGTTCCGGCCGGAACGGAACGGAATATACAACTATGGTTTGAACTGTATTTGGCTTAATTCTATTATTTCTTCTAGTAGTTTTTTCTTTGCCAAATTGTGTGAGGCTTACGCTTTTTTGAATCCAAAGTAGATTTTATGTTAATCAAAGTATATTCCGTTTCGGCACCCGTTTCGTTTGGCCATTGGAATGGAATATTTCGGTACCGGTCAATACCGGCGTTCCGTTTCGGGTTTACCGCAAATATATATATATATATATATATATATATATATATATATATATATAATATATATATATAATTAGAACTATGACAAATAACACAAATAAACAAATTTAAGTTATATATATATATATATATATAAGGGTAAAACTTAGGTACATTCCTTAGGTCAAGTACGTTAGGTTCCTAATTGAATTCAAATTCATTGAATTTAAATATTTTGGAAAAGATAACATTGTTTGCGTTTCATTGGTTAATGCAACTATGTATTTGAATTCAATTAGGAAACCTAACGTACTCGACCTAAGGAACTGTACTTAAGTTTTACCTTATATAAAATTAGTAACTATAGAGAGATAACATCAAATAATACAAATTCTTAAGTTTATATATATATATATTTAGCAACTATAGACAAATAACATCAAATAATAAAATTCTTAGTTTAAATATATATAATATATATAAAATTAGCAACTATAGACAAATAACATCAAATAATACAAATTCTTAAGTCTTAATATCACATAACAACTTAAGACAAATAACATCAAATAAAAAAAAAAAAAAAAACCAAAAGCATACCGGTCGAAACACAAAATTCACCAAAACGGTCGAAACACACCAAAACACCCCGAAATTTTACCCGAGGTGGAATGGGGGGTTATCTGTACCGGTTTGCATACCGGTACGAGATTTCCTCCGTTCGGTCGGAATGGAACGGAATATACAACTATGCTATAATACCTATGCTATTTTTTCTCTAACTTTTGTTTGACATTTAATACTCTCCTAGAAAAATTTGTGTTTTATTCTAAAAGAAATTCTAATAATTGATAAGATCAAATAAGTCAATATAACCCTTAGATTTAAATAATGAGATTGTCTGGGCCACCCCTGTTCCTCTTTCGAAATCTTTTTTTTATTTTTATTGAAAGCACTCCCCTAATATAAGACAACTTTTTTACATTGAAAGCACCTAATAGAGACCGCCACAATAAGATAACGTCGCAAATCTGGCATTTAGCTCTCTCTCTCTCTCTCTTTGAACCCCCAATCCAAAACCAAAGTTGTATATTTCGTTTCGGCACCCGTTTCGGTTTGGCCATTGGAATGGAATATTTCGGTACCGGTCAATACCGGCGTTCCGTTTCGGGTTTACCGCAAATATATATATATATAATTAGCAACTATAGACAAATAACATCATTAATTTATTTTTTGAACAATTAATAATAAAAGGGTAAAACTTAGATACAGTTCCTTAGGTCAAGTACGTTAGGTTCCTAGTTGAATTCAAATTCATTGAATTTAAATATTTTTGGAAAAGATAACATTGTTTGCGTTTCATTGGTTAATGCAACTATGTATTTGAATTCAATTGGGAAACCTAACGTACTTGACCTAAGGAACTGTACCTAAGTTTTACCTTATATAAAATTAGCAACTATAGACAAATAATATCAAATAATACAAATTCTTAAGTCTTAATATCACATAACAACTTAAGACAAATAAATAATAAAAAAAAAAAAAACAAAAGCATACCGGCCGAAACACTCCGAAATTCACGGAAACGGCCGAAACACACCGAAACACCCCGAAATTTTACCCGAGGTAGAATGGGGGGTTGTCTCGTACCGGTTTGCATACCGGTACGAGATATTCCTTCCGTTTCGGCCGGAACGGAACGGAATATACAACTATGCTAATAATACCTATGCTATTTTTTCTCTTAACTTTTGTTTGACATTTAATACTCTCCTAGAAAAATTTGTGTTTTATTCTAAAAGAAATTCTAATAATTGATAAGATCAAATAAGTCAATATAACCCTTAGATTTAAATAATGAGATTGTCTGGACCACCCCTGTTCCTCTTTCGAAATCTTTTTTTTATTTTTATTGAAAGCACTCCCCTAATATAAGACAACTTTTTTACATTGAAAGCACCTAATAGAGACCGCCACAATAAGATAACGTCGCAAATCTGGCATTTAGCTCTCTCTCTCTCTCTCTCTTTGAACCCCCAATACCAAAAAAGCAAAGCGTAATACCCAAAGTTGTATATTTCGTTTCGGCACCCGTTTCGGTTTGGCCATTGGAATGGAATATTTCGGTACCGGTCAATACCGGCGTTCCGTTTCGGGTTTACCGCAAATATATATATATATATATATATATATATATATATATATATATATATATATATATAATAATTAGCAACTATAGACAAATAACATCAAATAATACAAATTCTTAAATTTTATATAATAATGGGTAAAACTTAGGTACAGTTCCTTAGGTCAAGTACATTAGGTTCCTAATTGAATTCAAATACATTGAATTTAAATATTTTTGGAAAAGATAACATTGTTTGCGTTTCATTGGTTAATGCAACTATGTATTTGAATTCAATTGGAAACCTAACGTACTTGACCTAAGGAACTGTACCTAAGTTTTACCTTATATAAAATTAGCAACTATAGACAAATAACATCAAATAATACAAATTCTTAAGTTTATATATATATATATATATATATATAATTAGCAACTATAGACAAATAACATCAAATAATACAAATTCTTAAGTCTTAATATCACATAACAACTTAAGACAAATAACATCAAATAATAAAAATAAAAAAAAAAAAAAAAAGTAAACCGGTCGAAATGCACATACCAGCCAAAACACTCTGAAATTCACCGAAACGGCCGAAACACACCGAAACATCCCGAAATTTTACCCGAGGTGGAATGGGGGGTTGTCTTGTACCGGTTTGCATACCGGTATGAGATATTCCTTCCGTTCCGGCCGGAACGGAACGTAATATACAACTATGGTAATACTGGGATTGGGGACCATGTGACACGCTATACTAGTCCAATCTGTTAATCTCATAATAATGACAAGCTTTTACAAATTACAAGTTTACTAAACCCACCCAAACAAAACACACGCAAAACCTTCTTTTTATTTTTTATTTTTTTTAGCGATAACATACGCAAAACCTTTATTTATTTATTTTTTGATAATAACATTTTTTTTTATATTATAATATACGCAAAACCTAATAAAACTAATCTTAACTCTTTTTGTTTGTGCTTTTAACTTGACGATGATAATAATTACATTAACATTTTAATAAGCTGAGAAGGATCAGTACATATGATTCACAAATTGATCCAACATATTTGGTATAGGGTGAATAAAATACATTTCTTTTTTTAATAGGCACTAGAATGTTTATTGTTCATATATAAGTGCTAACATAACTGAAATTAATAACCATTATACTTTGAACAAAAATAACCAAAAAAAGTGACATTAATCAAATTGCTATGTTAGAGCGTTATTGATATCAATAGAAACAATGGGAGACGGTGCTGAAAATTTTTCATGGGACAAGCTTTTAAAATCCATTTTAAATAATAAGCTCGCTATCAAAGATAGGATGGTTTTTGTAGCCTTATGGCTTTTGTTGTATTCTTTTAAGTTTTCTTAATAATATTCTTCTGCTTTATAAAATAAAATAAATAAATAAAATCTCAATATTCAGACCAAGAGTAAAGGTATAAATATATACATCTCGAATTTTATTTTATCTTACTGATCTGTTTTTAATCATAGAAAAAATTATTAATCACGTTTTATGAGTGAAATCATTATTTGAATTACTTATAAGTTATAAGAAAGAAAGGTCACCCAAGAAAGAGACTATTTAAAATAGAACCGTTTTGCTGTTAATTAAAATACGTACATTCCAGACAATTTTTATATCATAATAACTGTGCATGTATGGTATTATGTTTGTAATTTCTATTGCGTGTTTCCTTATGAGACTATTTCAATTTGCATACTTTTTTTTTTTTCATATATAAGTTGTATCTCTTAGTCTTAGGGAAAAGCTCCCAAACGGATATTCCACTGTCCGCCAACCATGATACGATGTTTTGCAATCGGACCAATCTCCCTCTCTCATGATATTTGTACCATGCATTCTCTTATTTTGTATGAGAGAGAGAGAGAGAGAGGCGGGCAATCAGAGAGAGGTTTTTACTTTTTAAGGCAACATCCATTTTGACAGGGACAGGGACGGGAATTCCAACCTGCATGAAAAAACAACATTAATTTTACTTGCGTCTGTTGTTTATTACACCGCATAATGGCTCCACGCTATCAGATATTGTGACATGGACAGGCAATATAACCACACCAACTTTCGGAAAACTACCATCAAGAACTACTTTCATATTAAAATTATTAGAAAAACCATTAAATAACAGACCTTTTCAATTGGGGTCACATTTATATTTTTTAATAGAGATTGATAATTAAACTAAGAGATTTTCATGCATCTCCGATAATACATATAATACATATAGATGAATACAAATCTTGTATCCCACTTTTTGTGTTATACTTAATACTCATCAATTACAACTTACCACGTGTTTTTTTTATTTCCTTATAAAATAACTAAGATTTAAAATGGAAACAAATAAAACACAATCTGACACGTGGTATGTTATAGTTTGATATATTATAATTGGTGGAGTATGGAACACAAAAAGTGGAATAGAGAATAAATTACCAGTACTATTAGCTAGTACCAGCAAAAGAAGACCATAAAAGCAACCTAAATTGCTAGTACTATTAGTAGATGCTATAGAAAACCCCAGTAATAGCATTGTGAAGATCTATTCCTCCGAAGCAGGCTGATTCAAATCAATTTGCTAAGGAGCAAGGTCTTCCGGAGTAGGCTGATTCAAATCAATTTACAAAGGAGCAAGGGCTTCCAAAGCAGGCTGATTCAAATGAATTTGCAGAGGAGCCAAGGCTTCCGGAGCATGCTGATTCAAATGAATTTGTTGAGGAGCAAGGGCTTCCGGAGCAGGCTGATTCAAATGAATTTGCTGAGGAGCAAGGGCTTCCGGAGTAGGCTAATTCAAATCAATTTGCAAATCAACATTTATGCCCCGCCATCCACGTCCAGGATGCATTCTCATGAGACCACCTAGAGACACTTTATTGCGGAACTCTTTTCCACAAATCACACAGGCTACTGGAGGTTCTAATTAGGGCCCGCCATGATCACCATCTTGACCCATCTGTTGAGCCCTAGGAAGAATGACTAAAGATCCTCCTCCAATTTGGTGTTCTCAGTTTCTTGTGGAGCGGAGCGGTATATAAAACCAATAGAATTGTAGGAAAGGAGCTTAAAGTTTCAAGCCCTTAGTCTGTGTCTCAGTGGGAGAGTTGAAGGGTATATTTATAGATTATAGTTGCATTGGATAGGAAACAAATATTCCATGCATGAGAAAGAGAGAGAGAGAAAGGCAAGCAGTCAGAGAGAGGATTTTACTTTTTAAGGCAACATCCATTTTGATAGGGACAGGGACGGGAATTCCAACCTACATTAAAAAACAACATTAATTTTACTTGCGTCTGTTGTTTATTACACCGCGTAATGGCTCCACGCTATCAGATATTGTGACATGGACAGGCAATATAACCACACCAACTTTTGGAAAACTACCATCAAGAACTACTTTCATATTAAAATTATTAGAAAAACCATTAAATAACAGACCTTTTCACTTGGGGTCACATTTATATATTTTAATAGAGATTGATAATTAAACTAAGAGATTTTCATGCATCTCCGATAATACATATAATACATATAGATGAATACAAATCTTGTATCCCACTTTTTGTGTTACACTTAATACTCCATCAATTACAACTTACCACGTGTTTTTTTTATTTCCTTATAAAATAACTAAGATTTAAAATGGAAACAAATAAAACACAATCTGACACGTGGTATGTTATAGTTTGATATATTATAATTGGTGGAGTATGGAACACAAAAAGTGGAATAGAGAATAAATTACCAGTACTATTAGCTAGTACCAGCAAAAGAAGACCATAAAAGCAACCTAAATTGCTAGTACTATTAGTAGATGCTATAGAAAACCCCAGTAATAGCATTGTGAAGATCTATTCCTCCGAAGCAAGCTGATTCAAATCAATTTGCAAAAGAGCAAGGGCTTCCGGAGTAGGCTGATTCAAATCAATTTACAAAGGAGCAAGGGCTTCCAAAGCAGGCTGATTCAAATGAATTTGCAGAGGAGCTAGGGCTTCTGGAGCATGCTGATTCAAATGAATTTGCTGAGGAGCAAAGGGCTTCCGAAGCAGGTTGATTCAAATGAATTAATTTGCTGAGGAGCAAAGGCTTCCGGAGCAGGCTGTTTCAAATCAATTTGCAGATCAAAATTTATGCCCCGCCATCCACGTCCAGGATGCATTCTCATGTGACCACCTAGAGACACTTTATTGCGGAACTCTTTTCCACAAATCACACAGGCTACTGGAGTTTCTAATTGGGGCCTGCCATGATCACCATCTTGAGCCATCTGTTGAGCCCTAGGAAGAATGACTAAAGATCCTCCTCCAATTTGGTGTTCTCAGTTTCTTGTGGAGTGGAGCGGTATATAAAACCAGTAGAATTGTAAGAAAGGAGCTTAAAGTTTCAAGCCCTTGGTCTGTGTCTCAGTGGGAGAGTCGAAGGGTATATTTATAGACTATAGTTGCATTGGATAGGAAACAAATATTCCATGCATGAGAAAGAGAGAGAGAGAAAGGCGGGCAGTCAGAGAGAGGTTTTTACTTTTTAAGGCAACATCCATTTTGACAGGGACAGGGACGGGAATTCCAACCTGCATGAAAAAACAACATTAATTTTACTTGCGTCTGTTGTTTATTACACCGCATAATGGCTCCACGCGTATCAGGCAATATCCATTGCTATCAGATATGGACAGGCAATATAACCACACCCAACTTTTGGAAAACTACCATCAAGAACTACTTTCATATTAAAATTATTAGAAAAACCATTAAATAACAGACCTTTTCACTTGGGGTCACATTTATATATTTTAATAGAGATTGATAATTAAACTAAGAGATTTTCATGCATCTCCGATAATACATATAATACATATAGATGAATACAAATCTTGTATCCCACTTTTTGTGTTACACTTAATACTCTATCAATTACAACTTACCACGTGTTTTTTTTTAATTTTTATTTCCTTATAAAATAACTAAGATTTAAAATGGAAACAAATAAAACACAATCTGAAACGTGGTATGTTATAGTTTGATATATTATAATTGGTGGAGTATGGAACACAAAAAGTGGAATAGAGAATAAATTACCAGTACTATTAGCTAGTACCAGAAAAAGAAGACCATAAAAGCAACCTAAATTGCTAGTACTATTAGTAGATACTATAGAAAACCCTAGTAATAGCATTGTGAAGATCTAATCCTCCAAAGCAGGCTGATTAAAATAAATTTGCAAAGGAGCAAGGGCTTCCGGAGTAGGCTGATTCAAATCAATTTACAAAGGAGCAAGGGCTTCACCAGTTGCCTAATTCAAATGAATTTGCAGAGGAGGCAAGGCTTCCGGAGCATGCTGATTGAAATGAATTTGTTGAGGAGCAAGGGCTTCCGGAGCAGGCTGATTTAAATGAATTTGCTGAGGAGCAAGGGCTTTTAGAGTAGGCTGATTCAAATCAATTTGCAAATAAAAATTTATGCCCCGCCATCCACGTCCAGGATGCATTCTCATGTGACCACCTAGAGACACTTTATTGCGGAACTCTTTTCCACAAATCACACAGGCTACTGGAGGTTCTAATTGGGGCTCGCCATGATCACCATCTTGAGCCATCTGTTGAGCCCTAGGAAGAATGACTAAAGATCCTCCTCCAATTTGGTGTTCTCAGTTTCTTGTGGAGTGGAGCGGTATATAAAACCAGTAGAATTGTAGGAAAGGAGCTTAAAGTTTCATGCCCTTGGTCTGTGTCTCAGTGGGAGAGTCGAAGGGTATATTTATAGACTATAGTTGCATTGGATAGGAAACAAATATTCCATGCATGAGAAAGAGAGAGAGAGAAAGGCGGGCGGTCAAAGAGAGGTTTTTACTTTTTAAGGCAACATCCATTTTGACAGGGACAAGAACGGGAATTCCAAACTGCATGAAAAATCAACATTAATTTTACTTGCGTCTGTTGTTTATTACACCACGTAATGGCTCCACGCTATCAGATATTGTAACATGGACATGCAATATAACCACACCAACTTTTGGAAAACTACCATTAAGAACTACTTTCATATTAAAATTATTAGAAAAACCATTAAATAACAGACCTTTTCCCTTGGGGTCACATTTATATATTTTAATAGAGATTGATAATTAAACTAAGAGATTT
>OU015765.1:19636999-19767524 GCA_907173295.1 Fagus sylvatica
GTTATTTAATGGTTTCAACTATCTTAATGGCATGATTATTATGAATACGCAGTTTGACAATTGAGTATACTCCAAGAGAAGAAGACAAAAAGAAACAATGAGAAGAAGAATAAGAAAGTTTCTGACCATGTAATTAATTTGTCATTTTCAAATCAACGAACCAATGCCTTTCAATCAACGGTTCGATGATTTTATGAACCTTTTAGTTTTTCCATGCAAATCTATCTCTGGCTGTGACCATCGCCGAGAATTTTTCACTCAAGAACTGGTAATTTAGTTGCTCCTGAGATGCGATTTGGCCCCTCTTTGTACTATCAACATGTGCATGGTACATTTTTTGGAATTATGCTTTTTAGTGACATGTTTCAGTTTGGACCATGAGAAAGTGTAGAAAATTATTGGGGAAAGATGATGTAAATGTAAAATTCCATGCTTTACATTGTTTTGGTTTCAAACTGAAGTCACAACCAAGTCAATCAAATTTAGTAGGCCTAGCTAATTACATTGTCAAGCCGCTATATTGCTTTAATCGAACATAAAAATCAATCAAAATGGTACTACACATATATAGAAAAGGCCGACACTATACATCGGCCTTATCAAACGTGCGTTCGGCACCAGCGTATTCAAGCATAACATCAATTGCATTTTCCGTATCAATTAGGGACCACAAATTTTTTTACCTATAAATTGATGTTTAGAGACCACAAATTTTTTTACCCATAAATTGTGATTAAAATAACATCATGTACCTATTATTGACATCACTTTTTTTTAAGCACCAATCACAACATATTGGCTCCAACAATTGTAAGAAAAGAAAAATTGTCACAAATTTTATGGCTTTAAAGTTATTGAATCAATTATACCCAGCCGTGGCTCATCTGCCATGTGCCATCACAACCTGCAGATATCTAATGAATCTTTGTCATTCTTAACCACAAGTTCGTTTATCTTCAGTTAACATGCATGCACCTAATGATATTTAGGGAATATCGATCCAAAAAAAAAAAAAAAAAAAAGACTACTTGTAGTGAGAATGCTGGAATAGAAAATGAATAAAATTATGGGCATACCATCTTTACAACAATATTGAAATGTCAAGATGTGAGGTAGATAACAAAATAATAATGTTAATAATAGGTTCAAATAAAAACTAATTAAAAGTTATTAACTCAATTAATATTGTCATGATGTGGATGTGATGTTTTGCGATTGTGATGTTTTGCAATGTCATGTGTGGATGTGATTTTGCAATTGGAACGTCAATGGATGTGATGTTTTGCAATCCCCTATCTCCCTCTTTGCAATCGGACCAATGATGTGATAATCTTCCTCTCTCATAAAAAAAAAAAAAAAAATCATATCATGGTTGGCGGACAGTGGATTATCCGTTTGGGAGCTTTTCCCTAAGACTAAGAGATACAACTTATATATGAAAAAAAAAAAAAAGTATGCAAATTGAAATAGTCTCATAAGGCAAACACGCAATAGAAATTACAAACATAATACCATACATGCACAGTTATTATGATATAAAAATTGTCTGGAATGTACGTATTTTAATTAACAGCAAAACGGTTCTATTTTAAATAGTCTCTTTCTTGGGTGACCTTTCTTTCTTATAACTTATAAGTAATTCAAATTATGATTTCACTCATAAAACGTGATTAATAATTTTTTCTATGATTAAAAACAGATCAGTAAGATAAAATAAAATTCGAGATGTATATTTATACCTTTACTCTTGGTCTGAATATTGAGATTTTTTTAATTTATTTTATAAATCAGAAGAATATTATTAAGAAAACTTAAAAGAATACAACAAAAGCCATAAGGCTACAAAAACCATCCTATCTTTGATAGCGAGCTTATTATTTAAAATGGATTTTAAAAGCTTGTCCCATGAAAAATTTTCAGCACCGTCTCCCATTGTTTCTATTGATATCAATAACGCTCTAACATAGCAATTTGATTAATGTCACTTTTTTTGGTTATTTTTGTTCAAAGTATAATGGTTATTAATTTCAGTTATGTTAGCACTTATATATGAACAATAAACATTCTAGTGCCTATTAAAAAAAGAAATGAATTTTATTCACCCTATACCAAATATGTTGGATCAATTTGTGAATCATATGTACTGATCCTTCTCAGCTTATTAAAATGTTAATGTAATTATTATCATCGTCAAGTTAAAAGCACAAACAAAAAGAGTTAAGATTAGTTTTATTAGGTTTTGCGTATGTTATATATATAAAAAAAAATGTTATTATCACAAAATAAATAAATAAAGGTTTTGCGTATGTTATCGCTAAAAAAAATAAAAAATAAAAAGAAGGTTTTGCGTGCGTTTTGTTTGGGTGGGTTAGTAAACTTGTAATTTGCAAAAGCCTGTCATTATTATGAGATTAACAGATTGGACTAGTATAGCGTGTCACATGCTCCCCAATCCCGTTGGTATTAGGGGTTCCTGACAAATTTTTATGAGAGAGAAAAAAGAAAGAGAGCTAAATGCCAGATTTGCGACGTTATCTTATTGTGGGGGTCTCTATTAGGTGCTTTCCATGTAAAAAAGTTGTCTTATATTGGGGGAGTGCTTTCAATAAAAACAAAAAAAGGTTCCGAAAGAGGAACTAGGGTGGCCCAGACAATCTCAGTATTTAAATCTAAGGGTTATATTGACCTATTTGATCTTATCAATTATTAGAATTTCTTTTAGAATAAAACACAAATTTTTCTAGGAGAGTATTAAATGTCAAACAAAAGTTAGGAGAAAAAATAGCATAGGTATTATTAACATAAAATCTACTTTTGGATTCAAAAAAGCGTAAGCCTCACACAATTTGGCAAAGAAAAAACTACTAGAAGAAATAATAGAATTAAGCCAAATAAAGTTCAAACTAAAAATATTAAGCATAATAAACATTTTATTTTTGTTCCCACATTTGTATCTATTTACATCAGATGCTTCAAGTGAAATATTGGTTGAAGATGCCTTTATAAATCATGGTGTCATACATTATGCGATTCACTATATGAATTATGATGCTTACAGAATTAGGGTACTGTAGCACTCCGTTTCCACTTCCAAGTCCAATTTCTCATATGATAGACGTGCTACATAATTACAGACCATGATTTGCTTTGCAAGCACAAAATGGCAGGCGATACTATACACATAAAATTGAATATTGAATAGGCGGAAACAAAGAACCACCTACCCTCTCCCTAATTATTATAGTAGACACGATTGAGAAATCATTACATAGAATTCTCTATCTTTGTTTATCTCTACGAAAGACCAATCACAAACGCCTAAAAAGAGGAGCATTTGGACGAGAGAAACAGAGCACTAACTACAAATTACAATTAAGTTTTGCAAAATCTATACTATAATATAAAACCGAAACTTTTTATTCTTTTTATTGACTTCATAAAGTTTTGACACATCAGCTTCTATGCCCTTGCAATTTTACACATCATTCTTATTTTTTAATTAATATTTTAAAGCTTATTTTGTTTTTGGTTTATACCCAATTGTCCCCTACCTAATATTTTTTCTCTCTCTTTGCAATCTTTGTAGCCCACGATTTTCTCCTTCGTCCCCACTCCCATCCAAGCCACTCTCATCCCCCACAATGGTTTCAGCCCAAAGATCTCTGACTCTCTCTCTCTCTCTCTCTCTCTCTCTCTCTCTCTCTCTCTCTCTCTCTCTCTCTCTCTCTCTTCAATTTGATTTACCCTATGTGTGTTTATTTGCTGTTTGTAATATTTTACTTTCAATATATGTTTTTTAAGGTGGAATTCTTGAAATATCTAATGGAAATTAGTACCTCTAGAAAACTAAAAAATTCTAATCTTGAAGTTGGCAAGATTCCCAACTTCTAGCAACATCTCATTCTTTTAAAAAAACGAAAAAGAAAAAAAAAGAAGACATATTTAATAGAAGAAAAGAAAAATAAGCCAAGATTTTTTAGATTTCATTTTTGATAGCTTTCCCGTGCATTACACGGGTTTGCGACTAGTTGATTTGAATAAGCAAGATAATGACACTACTCTCAGAGACAGATTCACTTTGGCCCCCACCAAAATTGTGATTTTCTATAAATACTATTTAATAAAATATAATATTTATAAGTTTTGATTAAAAAACACTTCCAAAATTTAAAATTAGTTCCTAAAAGCCAGATTCCATAAAACATTAGAAAATATAAAGAAAATCATGTGTTCCAAAAAAGTTGCTTCCAATTCCATACGTGTGTTACTTTGGCTTTTTAATCACACATGGAAACAAAAAATAAAATGAAAATGACTTGGACCATCTTCAGATCTTGCAAGATTTTGTGTAGAATAAACAAATAATCGACACATCTGTACAAAAAAGGCAGTGCACTGAACCAAACCAAATAAAGAAAAGATTATTTTGATCGTCAAAATTTTCAAACCCTCGCCTTGAGACTAGCTAATACGTTTGAGGGCAACAAACCACCAATGGCCAAACCCCCAAAAATTATTTTTATTTTATAATATTATCTTTTTTCTTTTTTAAGGGAAACGATAGATATCAGATTATCTTTATCCATACAAATCATGCCATTATTTATTACAGAGAAAAATGTAATAGTGTAATTTAGCAAATAACAAAAGAGTAATGCTAGAGACACAACTTATTTTACAACCAAATGCTTACAAACTGATGTGGTATCCAAGGTGGAGGTTGCCATGTCATTAAAATAATAATGAATTAATGATAGCTAAATTTAAGTGTTATATTTTAATGACATGGCAACCTCCACCTTGGATGCCACATCAGTTTATAAGCATTTGGTTGTAAAATAAGTTGTGTCTCTAGTATTACTCATTTTACAATCAAATGCTTACAAACTAACATGGCATCCTATATAGATATAACACATCAGCAATTAATATTAAATGTTAATATTGAGTTGGTAATTTAGTGTTTTAATTGCTGATGTGTTATATCCATATAGGATGTCATATTAGTTTGTAAGCATTTGGTTGTAAAATTAATTGTATCCCTAGCATTACTCTTTAGTTAGCGTCACTTTTTCCCGTGCCATTAATACTATATATATATATATATAACCAAATTAGTTAGGTTTTCTTTATTCTCACATTCTCAGTACTGTATCCAGGATATTCATATAGAAATCATTCATTAGTTTCAGAAATAATAAGATTATAAGAAATTGATACATTTCTTAAAAACAAAGCCATTTCAACTTCATGCCATTAAGATATACTCGTATATAAAATTCATGGCTTTTTAATGGACAAAATCAAGAAACCGAACGAAAGTTGTCGTCCCAACATAAATAATAATAAATTCATCAGAAAACATAAATAAAAAAAAAAAAACATCAAAGACTCAAAGTTGTACGATTACTTTGAGAAAAGTCAAGAAATATTCGACTATTTATCCTTATATTTTATAGTCTAAGGTTTATGGTAGGCATGCTTCATACTGCCAGAGTGAAGAGTGAGATAAACTACCATGACAACTTTGACTTTGAACAACTTTTTTTTTTTAATAGGGGACTTTGGACAACTTTGATATATCTTTTTATTATTATTTATATTGGGATAACTTTTGTTCCTTTGTTCCTTTGCCCTTTGGCAAATAGATTGTATCATGGTACTCCTTCCAAGCTTATTACTACTTATATTGAAACAATCCTAAGTGGGCCAACTGCCTAACTGATTGAACACCTCTAACTACACAAATTGACAGAGGGACTTGTCCCAACATAAATAGATCAATAAGCTTATTCATACTACCGAGGGTGGTGGTCTAGTAGTTATTGGTGCGTATTCTAATGAAAACTCTTGAAATCTCCCATATGTAAACATTGTGGAAAATTAGGGCATAATATTCATACATGTCCCATGAAAAATATGATTTGGGTAGTCAAAGGAACTACTCCTCCAAAAGCTAACCCTAGTGGACCCAAGAAAATTTGGGTACCAAAGAAAGTTATTTGAAGTTGTTTTGTAGGTATGCTTGATATCCAAATCTACCAAGGATAAGTGGTTTCTTGACAGTGGATGTTCAAGGCATATGACAGGTGACAAAAACAAGTTCACTTCTCTTACTCTAAAAGATGGAGGAAATGTCAAATTCGGTGATAACTCAAAAGGAAAGATCATCGGTATAGGTAATATTGGTAAAACACATTCTCTTGTTATTGAAGATGTTCTCTTGGTTGATGGTTTGAAACATAACTTGTTAAGTATTAGCCAATTGTGTGATAAAGGCTATAATGTAATATTTAAATCAATCATGTGCATTATAGTAAATGAAATTGATAATCAAGTTTTATTTGTGGCATTTAGAAATGAAAATGTCTACACTATTGATTTTGATAATATGACTTCAAAAGAATCAATTTGTCTTGCTGCCATAAATGAAAATAGTTGGTTGTGGCATAGAAGATTAGGACATGCCAATATGGAATTACTCTCAAAATTGTCTAAACTTGATTTAGTAAAAGGCTTGCCAGTTACTAAATTTGTTAAAGATAAAATATGTGATGCATGTCAACTAGGTAAACAAACTAAATCATCCTTTAAGAAAAAGAAAGTCATTTCTACCTCAAGACCTCTAGAACTCTTGCATATGGATTTATTTGGTCCTATTAGAACTGCTAGTTTAAGTGGTAAATTGTATGCATTTGTAATTGTTGATGATTACTCTCGCTATACATGGGTATTATTTCTTGCTCATAAAAATGAAGCTCATAAAGCATTTGTTAAACATTGTAGAAGAATTCAAAATGAAAAAGGTTATACAATTAACAATGTTAGAAGTGATAGAGGTAGAGAATTTGATAATCAAGATATTGAACTATATTGTGATCAAAATGGTTTTGGACATAATTTCTCGGCACCTCGTACTCCTCAACAAAATGGAGTAGTAGAACGTAAAAATAGATCACTTCAAGAAATGTCTAGAACTATGCTTAATGAACATAATTTACCTCAATACTTCTGGGCAGAAGCTGTTAACACCGCTTGCTATGTTATAAATAGAACCATCATTAGAAACACTTTAAATAAAACTCCTTATGAACTATGAAATGGAATAATCGAAAACCTAACATACATGGATATTTCAAAGTTTTTGGATGTAAGTGCTTTGTATTGAATGATAGAGATAATCTTGGTAAATTCGATGCTAAATCCGATGAAGGTATATTCCTTGGTTATTCTACAAATAGTAAAGCATATAGAGTGTTCAATAAACGAACTATGGTTGTTGATGAATCTATGCATGTTGTTTTTGATGAAACTAATCCATTTCATATCAAAAATAATTATGATGATGAGCCAATTTCTCTTGAAAATAAAGCTAGTTCATCTAATCAAGTTGATTTAAGTGAAAAAGTCAAAGATCAAGTGGATGAACCAAAAGATGAAGAAAAAGCGCTTCCTCCAACCAACAATGAAGAATTACCAAAAAGTTGGAACGTAGTCCATAGTCATCCTAAAGAATTGATCATTGGTGAAATTGAACATGGAGTAAGCACAAGATCAAAGCTCAAGAACCAACTCATTCTAACACTGTTACCGGCTAATCCAGTTATTTCTCTTTTTCTGAAAACGTATTTCTCTTTCTCCTCAATCTCAAAGCACAACCTCGACCACCTCTATCTGGGACGATCACCACGCTCACTACAAAAAGGCTAAGCCCGCGTGATAATTTTTTGTCACCCAAAAATAATCTCAAAGTTGCAGAGCTTGATCACGCCGGTTCTTCCAAAATCCAATCCAACATAAATGAAATGGTAAGTATCTCTCGCTTTCTCTTTCTTTCTCTGTCTCAAAAATAATCATGTGCCATTCATTTATGCAAATCCCTAATATTTTGGTATCATTCTCATCCTCATCCTCATGCAAATCCAAATGCTCTCTCCTCGATCTACTCCTAAAAGGTGCATATTTTATTTTATTTTGATTTTATTATCGATTCGAATGTGAATCAGGTACGGAACTTGATCCTAGTGTTTATGTTTATTTTCAAAGTAATTTTGAGTAAATCTTTGTTTGGTTTTGTCAGAAAATTTAGGAAATTTAAAGAGATTTGAATTTTTTATGTTAGGGTAGCTTTTCAATTAAATCTTATAGAAAGTAGAAACAAATTGGATAAGTTGTTTACAAGTTTCGTAGTGTATGATTTTTTAATTTCTTTGAATCTCTCCAGTAATTACATTCATCCATAAATTGTACCTAAGTTTGGTTTTGGTATGTTTGGTTGAGAAAGACAAGTGGATTTCAAGTGTCATCAATTTGGATATCACGTAATTGAGTTGTGAATGTTTGGTTTGCTTTGATTATAATTGCTAATACAAATAGCAAGCTGTTATTAGATGCAACTTGGATTCAAAACTTCCCTGGCAATTTGGTCTGTTTAATCTATGGTATACAGTGACCTTTAATTCCTTAGTAACTATTAGAGGCCTTCTTTTGTTTCTGTGGTGTCTGCGTATTGTGTATAAGCCAATAAGGCCTTGAAGGTGTTTGACAAAATGTCGAATTCACTGGTGGAGCTGAAAGTCCCAATGAAAACTTCAACCATTATGGTTTTGAAGAAAATTAATATATTTTGTCAACATTGCATGCCTGTATTATTTGTTTCTGAATCATTATTAATGTGGTTTTTCAGGGCATAAGGCTAGATCAACATTTAAAGTTGGCAAACTGTCATTTGAAGACAATTACTTTTGATTTTTGGATTTTAGTTGTATCTATTATTTTCATCAATTCTTTTATATCTGAAATGTTGTCCCATGCTCTTGTGTTTTTGAAGCAAATATGAAGCAGCCCAAGCTTATGTTGATGCTGCTCATTTCTATAAGAAACCATCTATAAATGGTATCTATGGTGTTGGCTTACTTCTGGACAATTTTAAATTTTCTGACATTATGAAATTCCATGTCTTTAGCAAATACACCATTTAGTTGAGAAGCAATGAATAGGTGCTTTGAATTTATCATTATTTGTTTATATAATTTCCTAAGAAACAGGAATCTTTCTCATGATCACCTTTATATTGTATTTAGGACCATATATGAATTGTGGAAACAATTGTCTATCAATATTCTTGCCTTCCTTTTTTTATCATCTCTGGTTTGTTTCTCTTTCCATAGAGTTGGATAATACTTTATTGCTGCTAAAATCCTTGTCTTTACACAAAGGCCAGATCTTGCTTAGAGCAGGCAGTAAATCTGTTCTGTGAAATTGAAAGGCTCTGCAGGGCTGCAAGATACTTCAAGGTACATTTTTTACTCAGCTTTGTCATCAATTTTTTTTTTCTTTGAGATTATCATTTATTGTAATTTTCTACTTACCGTGTTATTTTTTGAGATCATTTAGGAGATGATCTAATGATAAACATGACATTGGGTGAATTTTGATTTTTTTTTTTTCGTGCACAGGAAATTGCTGAATTGTACGAGTCTGAACAGCACATTGAGCAGGCTATTGTTTACTTTGAAAAGGCAGTTGACTTCTTCCAAAATGAAGAAGTAACAATTTATGCCAACTAGTGCAAGCAGAAAGTAGCACAATTCGCCACTCAACTAGAACAGTAAGCCTGACAACTCTTTGCAAATATTTTACTCTTGTGACAGTCTATGCCTTCTGGTTATTGTAGTTTTTCTAGGGTATCGTGCTTGCATGATTTATATCTATCTCATCATGTGTGTTTGTGTGCATAGAATTTTGTTGCCGTAAGTTGTTTGGTATGGAAACAAAATAATCACAGATTGATTATCTTAACATGATCCTGAGAATTGTCATAACCTGATGCATCGAGGAATTCTAGTCATGTTTTAATTTATTAGGAAGTGCAGTTGAGATTTATTTGATACATTTAATGCAAAGTGTAAATTTCATCATACTTTTCTATATATGAATATTTGGGAGGGCCTCAGTGTGGACATGAACAGTTAAAGTGCCCCTAAGAACTTTACTTAGATCTGTTAGTTGTCAATAGAATATTGTTGTTGAGTGTAGCGTCTTCATTTTGATAAGGCTGGAAACTAGTTTGTAATGCTGCTACTATCTTATTGATATGTTTGATTTTCTTATAATGGTTAGTTATTGTTTGCACAATTTTTGGGATAAAGATGCTAGTCTGGGATAGATATTTATTAATTATCACATGTCTCCTAGCTTAACGGCTCAACCTCAGAAGTGCCAAGTTACCTAAATTCTGTGGTAGGAGAATGCAAAGTGATGCCCACATATATCCTCATTTTGGAACCGTTTTATTTATTAAGGGACATAAATAAAATGTATGAGCAGTCTATGTATTTACATACATGCTTGATTTGCTTTTTGCAGTCCTGGAACATTAGTGACAGTGAGTTCAATATTGTTAGCTCTGATTCTGGCTGGAAGAGTAGCTATCGTTTTTGCCCAACTCTAAAATGTATAATTGATGCTGATAATATTCTTGTACTATAACATATACTGATATTGATGCTCTTTTTGCCCAACTCGGAAATGTATAATATATATATATATGCTCTTTTTGGCTCAAGTTATTTTCTTGTTCTTCTTTTATACTGTCTGCTGTAGTACTAATTGTTGAAACTATTGAAGCATCAATATTTATTTTTGTGACTTTCATTTTCAAAGAACACAACTTTACTGACTTCCGAATTAGAGATGTTCTCCAATGCAGCATATGGACAGTATCGTGTAGAGATGAATGTCTACTGGGGTGAGAGAGAATTTGTGAGGTACAACAATTCCCTTGAAAGCTTTCGCTTTGACAGCATCCCACTTGCCCCATGTGGAGTTCCTCAAATTGAGGTGAAATTTGATATCGATGTGAATGGTATCCTTTCTATCACTGCTGTTGACAAGGGAACTGGAAAGAAGCAAGATATCACCATAACTGGTGCTAGCACCTTGCCAAGTGATGAGGTATGTATTTGAAAAACTGTTGTTTTGAAGAGAATTTGGTATTTGTTCAAATTGAGATAACAAGTTTTAGTTCTTAATAGAAGGCATGAATTAGGTTGGTGGTTGAAGCTGTTATGGCTAGAGATTAAAATTAAATTTTTTGATTAATTTGTGGGTTTGAATGTCGTTGATTCTAATCAGGAGGTATTGCTGATTTTTTTTTTTGATATATATGTTCCTTATAGTCTTTAGTTTTCTTATTTTCCATTGATAGTAGTATATAAGGCATGCTAGTTTCCTTGGCATATAGGTTTTATCTTGGAGTACCTATGATAAAACCATTTATGTAGTCAGGTCTTGATACATATGAATTCATGTTAATATAGTTCATTTGATCTCTTGATATGGCACTGGTTTGTAGAATGGTGGGAATTAGCTGGTTAGGTTTATAATAAAAAGAAAATTTAAGGAATATGATGCTTGCTATTTTGGTTTTTTCTATTCTTTTATTTTTTCTTTTGGTTAAGAATTTTTAAGTTTGTTAACTATTCTTGTGTACTAAGAATACAAATGTTCCCCCTTTTGTAATAAAGAATTCTTTTTAAAAAAAATAATAATAATAATAATAAAAGTTGCTTTTATCGAGGGTTATGACCATTGATAAAGTGAAAAAGTACTTATTTCGAGGATTATGACCCTCGATACAAGTAATATGTGTGAAGTAATCCAACACTTTTTATCGATGGTTATGACCCTCGATAAAGGTTAAATACTTTCTTCGAGGGTTGTGAAGGCTGTCGAAACATATTTTTCGACGGTGTTTCTATCAACGCCTTTTGAGGGCCATCTTGACCGTCGAAACAACTGTTTTCGAAGGTTTTTATTACTTATTTCAAGGGTTTCGACCCTCGAAAAAAGGCATTTTTTTTGTAGTGGCTCTTGGACCACCTCAATCGTCGCCCCTCCCTCCACGCCAATCTACTTCGTCTTCAACACAACCTCGACCACCTCCATCTGGGACGATCACCACGCTCTTGGAACCAATTTTGGAATACGTAATCTTCCTACCTCCAATTTGGGAACCACTTTGGAAACTGCTTTACCTCAGCAAGTTTTTTTAGAAGATGCAGATTAAGTTGGGAACCATAGTTATTTTAATGGGTAAATTGCATTTTTCCCCCTTTAACTATTGAGTTATCTCAATTTCCCCATTTATCTATAAAATCAAGCAATTTCCCCCCTTATGTATTAAAAGAGGGGAAATTGCTCGATTATTGGGAAAGCACTTTTTTTTGGTTTTTTGTTTTTGTATTACTAAAGGAGAAGTAATAATCTTGTCCTCTTCTTTTTCTTCTCTTCCTTTTGTTTTCACACATTGTAGGTGGTGAAGAACAAGAAGGGAGAAGGCATCTGATCTGTATGCCCCAAATGACAGTGTAAACAAACATTAGTGGTGAAAGGAATGGACGGATGTTTCTGTTCCTGATTCAAATGTGGATGAAGAAGCTGGTTTAATTTCTTACTCGAGCATGTCTCATCTTGGGAGAAGCCACCGTAGTAGTCATACAGCTTAGAAGCAGAGAATGAATTGCAAAAAGTAGCCAGCCAAAGTATAAATCCTTCTTTTCTTGGTGTGGAAATATATATTTTCTTTCCACAGGTCATCTTTACATATATGACTATAAACTTTGTATAGTTACTTTTTTGCCCTTAAAGAATGTATTATCAGCTTATGTAGTTTTAGAGCTTAGAAGTTACGTTACAATTTATGATTGTTTCTCAATCTTTTATTTTTCCCTGAATTCAAATTTTTGTTTGTTTATGATTATATTTCATGCTCCTACAACATAAACACCATATTGAGATGTCTAGGTGGGCTAATTTTCCACCTGATGTCCTCTCTTAGATAATGTGTCGACCATTTTCTTTGTTGATATTCACAAGGAGTAATTCAAGAATGTTGACAATTTTTCTGTCAAAGATAGCTTGCTTTCTTCATATTTTCATTGATATTCATAAGGAATTACAAAGCTTGACTTGTCAAAAACACATGATAAATGCTGGATAGTCAATAGTTTGCAAATGACATCAAAACCATTGAAGTTTTGAAGTAAAAATATTATTGTCCGGGAGGTACGGAACTAGATTTTTTAGCTCAATGTCTCCAGAAAACTTGAACTTCAAATTCAATATGTCTCTAAGATTGAGTGAAAGTTGTGCAGCTAAAATATTTCCCAAAGCATTACAGTTCATACATCTTAACATAATTGAACCTTCATGGCCAACAAACACTAGCCAAGATTAAGGATGGCAATGGGTCGGGTTTCGCCCCGACCCACCCCGCCTCGCCCCGTTCAGAGACCCGCCCCAAAAAACCCGTTTACTGTCCCGCCCCGTTTGTTTCAACGGGTACCCGTTTAACCTGACCCGACGGATACCCAATGGGTACCCGACCCGTTTCTTATCCATCAGTGCTGGTTCCACTGCCTAAAATCATCTTAGCTTGTAATGAGAAATGGGTGATTGTTTAGAATTGTGGAATTGGGGTTGTAGTCCTTTTTATTTCGACCCATTTTGTTGGGCTCATAGTAATAAAATTTTGGCTTCTTTTGAATAGGCATGTAAGATATTGACTACTGGATGAAAGTTAGAATTATCAAAAATTAATTTAAGCAAAAGTTGGAACATGTTTGTGTTTTGTTTATGAAAAAATCTGAAACAGTCTTTTTATTCTATCTTATAGCATGCGATTGGAACCTATCAATGTTCAAATTGACCAGACTATAGTGTGTTTACAGTTGCATGTGCATATGTGCAATTAACCCATGGAGGTTCAAATGGGAACCATAAGAAATCAACAAATTAGTTGAGTCAACTTGGAAAGAAAATGATTGACCTCTAAATTGATTTAAACATAGTCTGGTAAACACTACATAATAGTAGAGCACTTAAACATAGTCTGAGCAAACATTACATAATAGTAGAGCTCAAACAAGAAAAACTATTGTTTGTCTAGTCCACAATCCAAAAAATCTGCAAAGCATTTGTTTCTAAAATTTCATGCAAAGAATTCAATACCCCCAAATTCCACATCCCTGACATTACCTCAATATTATTACAATTTGTCTGTCCATGCAAAGAATTCAATACCCCAAAATTTAATAACACAAAAACTTTCAAAAAACAACTCATTTCAATTAGTCCCCAAGCTCCATGGCACCACTTTCCTCCTCTTCATGATCATCATAGTCCTCAAGAATGTTTTGAATTGTGACATCTTCTGGCATGGGTGAAGAACCTACATATCTCTACATACACAATATCAAAGTAAATGAGTATAGGACTTAGTGAGTTAACAAAGTACAACTAACAGATAAGCTTCAAGAACTCCGTATGCATCTAGACAATCAAAAAAACATTTTCAAATAGATGATAATGGATAAAATATGGACCTAGCTCTTACAAGGGAGGCATTGCCGTTTGAGCTAGAGTTCATCGGCCCTAATTACAGTATGCCTAAGACATTATCTTTCATAGACATCAATGAAACATACTTAATAGACTCAATCTCAACTAATTATCTATGTTTCATACCAAAAGGATTAGTCTACTAGTGGAAATACTCTTTTTGATCAAGCACTAATATTAGGCTACACAAGCCTTTCCCACTGAAATCTCCCTGCACAGAAAGCAGTACCAGTTGCCTAGATGGTGCCAAAAGAATGTTTCAACCCAGAAATTCAGTACTACTTACAAGATATTAAACCAAAAAAACCTCATCAGATGATTCATCAATTCTATGCTCATTATTTAGATCATATGTTGTAGAAGTATATCATACATGATACATATACAGCTAATAAAATGTAGAAAATTAATGCTTTGTTGTGTTCAGTTTTAAAAATATGCCAAAAGTTGCCATAACCCATGAACATGAAATGTATACAAAAGAAGCCCTGAAGCAAACTGAAAACATAGCAAACCCAAAACTTGAGGACACATTCATCAGATATTTGGAATCTGGTCCCTTTATGCTTAATGTGGCTGATTTGGAAGGAATGCAATTGCCGTATTTTCGAGGACAAAGAAAAAACTGAGAGTCAGTTGCTGAATGAGTTTTCTATTTCTTTATTTGAATGGTCTAGAGTCTGGAACTTGAACTACTAAAAGCTCCACTTTAGATTTTATTTCATCCTTATCTTCTATTGATCCTGCTTTTGTCCCTGTAAAT
This sequence comes from Fagus sylvatica, assembly GCA_907173295.1. Taxonomy (NCBI): domain Eukaryota; kingdom Viridiplantae; phylum Streptophyta; class Magnoliopsida; order Fagales; family Fagaceae; genus Fagus; species Fagus sylvatica. The sequence continues at coordinate 19,652,166 of OU015765.1, forward strand.
CAGTAACTCTTACTGTGCATGCTTTATGCACTTTAAGAATTCTCTTTAATAAAATTTGTCTATTACCTATCAAAAAAAAAATAAACTTGAGGACACACACATAAGTGAAAAGAGGGAGGAAGTCCAGGAGGACAAGAACTGCATTTGGGAGAAACAGAAAGCAGGGGAAACAATAAATGCTAGATGACAAATAGTTAATGCACCATACTTTACTGTCTAATAAAATATTCAATGGAGATTATGAACTAGTGACCCTCCTAGTATAGGCAAACATGGACCATGATATAACAAAAAGACCCTCCTAGTTGCCATAACTCATATTATTATTAGCCTTAAACAGTCAGCAACTACATATTATTATTAGCCTTAATAGATTTACTTTTACTGTTTTCTGAGCAACCAAACAGCATACACAACTAAAATCCATATACATTCTACATTCTACACTCTATACACAACCAAAGCAACCAGATTTATACACAACCAGAGGTCCAGAGCAAAAAAGTTACTGCCAAAAAATAGACACCATAAATTACCAATTATTTTGGCAAATCAGTGTTGAAAAGGCCTCTCTGTTAAATTATTTTAGTGATTTTATCAGTTTGTAAAGCTTTCAATTAAAACGATCCTAGTGCAGAAATACAAAACACGCAACACAAGCTTATAGGAAGTATGCTAACCAAACAGTGAGCAATGGACCATGAGGCAGTAAAGGGTCAAAATCCAACTCTTAGAGGTCTTTGGTCGAACACCTATGAGATATAGCCATTTTTTGCAGAAACAAAATCCAAAATACAACTCCTAGTGCAAAAACAAAATCCAAAATCCAACTCCTAGTGCAGAAACAAAAACCCAGATACCAAACCAGCTCAAATTGCTTAAAACCACTAAAAACAATAACAATAACCAAAAAAATCCACATATTAAACAAAACCCAGATAACAAAATCACTCATACCTCAGATTTTGTGCAGGTTCCTCTCCAATCCACTCGGGTTTCTCAGATCTTGGACATCGGTTCATTCTCCTTGGAGTTCCTCTCAGTTTCGTTCATGAAATGGCTCGTGATTCTCGGTCTCTCTCACTCGTCGATGGAGAGGCTCCTCGTGGTTCAGTGGTTCTCGATCTCTCTCACTCGGTCGACGGCTTGAGTTCAGGTCCCACTCGTGCTCTCTCATCGGCTCTCTCACTCGGTCTGAGTCCAATGTCACCTTGAAGAGGTCGTGGGTGATGGTGGACGGTAAGGCTGAGGTGGAGAAAGGGTGAGGAGGAGGAGGAGTAGATGGGGAAAGAGATGTAACAGCAGGTGAGAGGCGGAGGCTGAGTAGAAACGTTATACGAAGATTTTAGGGTTCTTAGATTCTGGGTACCATTTGATTGTTGTTGTTTGGTACTGTTTAATTTTTCTAATATTATTAATTAAATAAAATAAGTATTAACCAATAGGATGATAGGTACCATCAATTGTGATGTATTTATGAAGTTGATATTATCTAATTTTTTAGTATAGTATATATATTTTTTTTAAATTATGGTACCAATTAATATGATGGTAGGGTACTATTATATGTGATATTGATATAATTAAATGTGATGTTGGTACCATAAAATGTGATGTTGGTACCATAAAATATGACACAAAATTAAGGTACAAACCAATGTGATGTTAGGTACCATCATATGTGATGTAAGGTACCATTATATATGAGGTTGGTACCAGGTACTATTATTGTGATGAAGGTACTATCATATGTGATATTTGGTACTATTACATGTGATGTTGGTACTATAAAATGTGATACAAAATTAAGGTACTAACCATTATGATGTTAGGTACCATTATATGTGATGTAAGGTACCATCATATATGATATTGGTACCAGGTACCCAAGGGCGAAGCCAGGAATTTATTTTAGGGTGGGCTGGAATATCAAGTAAGTAAATCTCGACGATACGAAAAAATTTTATTAAATAGAAAGAAAAATACACCTAGTCAGAGAGGACATGGGTAAAAAAATGGTATTTCTTGCCTTCTTTAATTGAGGTTGGATTGATATTTTAATCTACAAACCACAAAGATAATTTTTTAAATAAAATATTTTTCTTATTAGACACATGCCCCACGAGACCACAAATAGTGAAATTATCCACTGTTTACACACACACATATTAACATATACCAGTACACTATCCACCCACACCACATTCAAGAATAAAATACTAAAAGTTTTATATTAAGTTTAAAATATAAAAGTAATTGACAGTCTCAAATAAACCAAGGTGACTGACATAGTAGTGTACTGAAACAGTAAAACAAGTAAAACAAATTGATAATTGAACTGAAACAGTAAAATAAGTACCGACTACTGAGCAAAAAAAAACAAAAAAAAACTGAGCAAAAACAGTGAACTGACTAAAAGAATAAAAAAGAGAATATGAGAATCAGAAAATAAGAGAAAAAAAGAAAGAAAGGTAGAACCGGTCAACCGGAAAAGAAAGAAGAAAAGAAAGAAAGAAAGAAAGAAAGGAAGAAAGGAGAAGAAAAAGAAAGAAAGAAGGAGAGCTGGTGGCCGGTGAGCAGAGGCGGAGGCGCAGAGCTGAGGCCGTGAGGCAGTGGTCCGTCAGTCTCAGTCCGTGAGTGGCGTGAAGATTTAGATGAAAGAGAGAAAGAGAGAGAAAAACATACCAGAGGGGTTCGGGTGGACCGGCGGAGGCGCGCCGCACGGAGTAGAAGAGAACCGTTCCACTGGTGAGGGCTGGCCGGTGGCGGCTGGGTCACGCACGGCAGTCCACAGTGTCCAGTGAGTGTTTTATTAATTGATTTTGATTTTTTTTTTTTTATTTGGAATTAATTGGGAATTTTATGTTTAGATGATATTGAAATTGGAAATTTGGAATTAATTGGGTTAGGGTTTGATTGGAATTGCTGGGTTTCATTTTATGTTTAGATGATTTTGGGTTTTAAATTGGAATTGTTGGGCTATTGAATTGGATTGGGTTAGGATTGAGTTTGTGATTGAAATTTAGACTGGGCTAGGTATAGGACTATTAAAAAAAAAAATTACCTATGAAATTAAAAAAAAAAAAAAAGCTTGACTGGGCTATAGCTGTCACGACCCAAATCCGTAATATGATTCAGAGTCGGACCGGCATGCTAATACCAAGCCTGTGCCTGATATTAACACGAACCAACTAAAAGGAGTATGAATTTTTTTTTTTTCTTATTTCCTCTCTTCTCTCATCTTGATTCTTTAACATCTTCTTGGGTTGAAAACTCCCATAATATAATAACATACCCCTTTACAAAATAACTGAATATAATAGTCCACCTAAAGGAAGTGATAGTAATCAGAGCATCTATAACTGTTTATACAAAATACATCAATATGTGGACATAAAAACTCTAATACAGCGGAAGACTATTTAAACCTATACATTACTTCTGTTTTTTATTTATATAAAAACTCAAAACATCTAAAACTTGTTCTAGATACCACAAACTTGCCCCTCCATGCTGAGACTCTTGGCTGCACCATAGGATGTTCCTGCAATCTGAGCAATCCACTTTGCTCAGGAAGGGAATTGTGACATGAAGATTTAACAGTATGCATGAATGCATGATAAACAGAAATATCTTTGTGGATATGACTTGCGTATAAACAGTTCATGCTAAAATGATTTTATGGGTTTCTTGCACATATATGTTTCATACTGATGAACATAATATCTGATAACTTGTAAGACATAATATATTTATTGAAATCTAAACATATAGCATGATTCTCTTATATGTAAACTAAACATGTTCCCTTAAACTGTTCTGAAGAGAAACTTATCTCATACTCTTGCATAATATAGCAAAAACTATATGGAACATGTAACTGTACTTTATCTTTAAGACTTGGCACCTTGTGACTTTACTTGTGCCATGTCTACAGGGAAATTATCCCCTCGTGGCCTTTCTGCTTACCAGTCTACAGGGTATAAAACCCCTCGTGGCCTTCCTGCTTGTCAGTCTACAGGGTACGAAAACCCCTCGTGACCTTCCTGCTACCAGTCTACAGGGAATACAACCCCTCGTGGCCTTACTTGTTGCCGGTCTACAGGGAATAAAACCCCTCGAGGCCTACGATCCTGCTTGGGGTCACAAGGCCCTCACACTGAAAACCATTTTAGGTGTTCATAAAACATATCATGCTTGTTTACTTTTCAATCTCTCTCTTGCCTTACTAAGCCCAAAAATCCATAGCATATCCACAGTTTGCTTCTCAAAACTGTCTTAACTGTATCAACTCAAAACTGTTTCTAAATCAATGCACATTTTTCTTTATAAACAAGTATCAAACTAAGTTTACTGAAAGCATTGATAAAACATATATAAATATATTCTTAAAACATGGACCATTAAATTTTCATGGCACATTCCCTTACCTCAATCCAGCAGCAGCACAGCAGTCTCAAAGCTTGCAATGGAGTTCTCTACTTTCCTTGTTCAGTCCCTAAACCAAAGGATATTAAAATCCAATGATTAGCAGACATTCTAACTCACAAAAGCACTCATGGTTTCCCTTAACTATCAATTCTATAGGTTTTCTAATCCTTCTCACATCCTTACCCTATTTAGTTTCCTAAGAGTCTCTATATCGCAACCCAAAGGCAACCAAACAAGCAAACGAAGCAATAATGGCAAAACATCAAAACTAGTTCTATTTACTGCCTAAATCAGAAACCGTATTGCAGGACTCAAAATATTTCTTTTCTATACTAAATGGTATAATTAGGACATATAAAAATTCACCCATTTAGTAAACACATTATTTATCATGCATACCAAATTTCAGCTCAATTCACTTGTCCAATTGCAAGAATAAATTCTTCAAAGTCTCACTCTTTCAGGAAATAAAGGTTCTGTCCCACTACAGGGCAGACCATTTGAACAGTAAATTTAACTATCCATTCACTATCCAATTTCCTTTCTATTTCATTTACTTGTTCTATTATATGTCTAGTACTTTACTTAAAAATTTCAGCTCTATTTGAGCTTTATAAAAAATTATAAAATTCAACAAAGGCAGAAGATTCAAACCTGCCAGCACAGTTTTGAAGGCAACTTTGGATCAGTACCCACAATTCCTTATTTACTAAAATCACATGAGGCTAATTCCATCAATAACATATACATCCTAGGGTTCTAGAAATATACTCCAATCACTTAAATTCCAAATATTTGATTTATTAAGAAATTTCAAACCAACAAACACAGAATCTGTCAAATGGACAGATTTGCACAGTTTTCTTGTAAAATCACAAATAATTATCAAAACTCAATATTTTTCTATGAAATTTCATATACATAACCTAGATATATGATAGATTACCCTAGAGAAAACCGTTTCTTATTTGCTCTTCTCAGAAATTCCAGAATTTCCACGAAATTTTACTGTTCACGCAGACTTGACAGAGCAATAAATTTCCAGCAACTACCACTTCAAATCCCACATGCATGTCCATAAAAATTCATTTTCCCTAACCCAAAATCCTATTTCTACAAACCCATAACCTCAAAGTGTAGAAATCATGAAGATCAATCAACAATTTTAACTATACCCATTTCAAAACATACATGAAAAGCTAAGATTTCACCTAATCTATCACATGCATGAAATTTCAGTTGAAACCCACAATTAAACTCCATGGAACCCTAGAGAATTTGAGGAATTTACCTTCTAAGTTTTGGGAATATAAGCCCTAACAAGAGCTTATCCTTTTCTTGATGGAGGGAAGCTTGAAGGAGAGCAACTATGGAGGTTTTTCCTCCAAGGAATTTCGGCCAGCAGAAGGAGAGTTTCTCTCTCTTTCTTTCCCTTTCTTTCTTCTTGAAAATAAATGAAATGAAGTGAGTGCAATACATGGCCGGTCACTAAAGGAGAAAATGGGCTGACCATGGGATTTTATTTTAGTGGATTACACATGTCATTTTGCATGTGGTGCAATTAAAAGGTGGGACACATGGCAATTTTCCATTGGGCCACCAATTTAAGTGTGCAATGACTCCTTTGCCCTTATGTTTACTATCAAATACATAATTTAAGGTTTATCTATTAACAATACTAATGCATCTAAGTTAATGTAGTGTGGTAATTATCCAATTTAAATTAACTTACCATAAGAATTTATTAAATCTATAATCTCTTAGTGACTTAGCACTAATATGATTAATCTAAAATGTTTAGGGGTGCGGGGCATCACAATCTCCCCTCCTTATAAAATTTTCGTCCCCGAAAATTGAAATCGTTTATTCTCACCTATGACTCAACTCTACAGTTGTATCCTTAGTTTATCTCATAAAGGCCTCAACCAACACATAAGACACATAAACCTCAAAGGGTTTCTATTACTTCAACATGTCTTTAAACTCCTCAATACACTATGTTTCTGCCCTTCATAAACTTAGGGTAACATTTCCTAAATTTAGCCTAAAAGTTACACACTACGCTTTCGTTGTATTCCTCTGATTTTCTTACTTGACAAATTTAACTCCAAATCTCACCTTTTCTAAAATGATACAACTGATTTAAACCCTCACTTCAGGATTATATGTTACCTCCACTCTTTGATATATTCTCTGTCATTAACAACAATATAAGTTATCTATAATCTCTAAAAACAACTTGCGTTTGTCGTAAGGATACTACTTTAATCGAAAGTCTTAATGTGCAAACACACCTTACATAACGTGGCAACTAGTGCAAGTAGCATCAAACTTCTAGATTGAATACACTCTTGACTTTGGTTGAATAAAAAAATCTAGGTCATTGAATTGCTATCCATAGCTACCTCTAGGACACATACTTTTAGAAAGTTTATTCGGCAAGTTCTAACTCCTCATGGGTTCTTTGTTTCTTACTCTTATTACTTTAGAACCATACTCTGTCTAAACTCCTCTGTGAGTTGACATATCACGCTTCTGTTGCGCATCTTTGGTTCCTTTAATAAATGATAAGCTCTAATGTCATCATTTTCCAACATGACACAATTAATTTAGGTTTTCATTTCATAATAAGGGGTAACCTAACTCTTTATGGATTCATTTAAACTTTCAAGCTATGACTAGACTACTCTAAACCTCAGGGTTGAGTATTACTTCTTTTCCTTGATAGATCATGAGCACTATGCTTAGCTGTCTTCCTTCCTCAAGATAGTAAAGAGAAGTTTCCTAGTCCCTCAGGTATTCATAGTGTATAACGAATCACTACTCATAGTATACTTTTGGTTTGTTGCACTAAGTTTAATTCCTCAACAACTTGACTAATCTTGTTATCAATCTTAAAACATATTCCTTGATATTCCTTAATCATATCATTTCTTGTATCTTATATATACTTGGTCCTTTCTTGGATCCTACCTGTCTATCATCATAGCACCGAGGTGCCACGACCACCTATAATAAGTTGTAACCTTAACCTCAATAATGTCCTTCAAATCAATTCATTGAACTTAAGGTACACCATCACCATGAATGTAGGATTGCCATAAAACACATAATAACATAAATATGGTCACCAAAGGAAATTCACATTAAGTATCAATTGACCTTGGAATAACTTTCCCAAAATCCTTTTAACAATGTTGTAAAACTCACAATGTTCCTAAAACCAATTTCCAAAGGATCCACACAAATCTTGGCCTAAACCTCATTAAGTTCATCACTAGACATTAAGTCTATACCTTCAAAATATGCCTCTAAAACAGTTTACAAAAGTGATGCTTCTAGATTAGGTTTCTAAGAGTTCAAAGTTACAACCTCCACATTAATTTCTAGAACAGATCAGCCCACTAAGACTTAAAAATTAAAATACCCAGAAGTCTCCAAAAATTTCCAAATTCTTCATATTATAACATATATATGTTAACTTCATATACCCCAAATTTCGTATCAAGAATTAATTTCTAAGTACAGCTACAAAGGATTCAACCTCGAGTACTCAGACTGCATTCTGCAGTAACACAGCTCTAATTAGACTGTCTTTAGACACCCAAAACCATAATGAAAACTCATGAAATTTCACAGAATTATAGAATATCAAGTTGAGCATCTATTCCCAAAATTTCGTTCCAAAATTCCATTCCAATCTCAAGTTATGCCTTACCCAATTCGGTACAAACAAACTGAAATCCAGAAACAATTACAACCACATATTCAGATTTGATCCTAACTTTTAATCAAGAAAAGGGTAACATCCAAAGTTCAACATCTTAAATTAGGAAAATACTATAAACATTATTATCTCTTTTTCACCTCTTACTAGACTACCAATAGAACTCAGATGAAACAATTCATGATTAACTTTAGTAAGAATACTAATACTAATAACATAAATACCAAAGCCATGATCATAACATTTAAGTATGAATCCTCAACAACATCCCATTAAGCCATAACTAAAACATAGCCCTTAACATTTTCATAGTCACTTCTCAACCCTATAAGCATTTTATCACATATTAGACTCAAACTCATGTTAACATGTAACAACTATAAATCATTAAACCAGATAGGAACTCCTATTTCCCAATTACCTTTGTTTCTATAACTTCTTATGACCAAGCCTAATATTATATCATGAATCTACTTGGCAGATAAAAAAAAATCTAAGGCATTGAATCAACATGTCCAAGTATAAATCACCATAATACACTTTACTCTCAATGACAATTTCAATATAATATGGAGAACCATTAAGAACTTCGCTTAGTACACTCAAAATACAAAATCAAATAGCACATAGATTAAATCCTATTGGCACCTATTCCCTTGTTGTAGGTATACATACCAAAATTTATCAATAATAGATGTTCCTCAAATAGGTGCAAAGTGTGAGATTACTTGAGCAATCTATCTATTCTCTATCACAATCAATTTCATGAGAATATCATGAACATTATTCTCTCATTTACACATCTTCATCTAAGAAAATCTCATGAAAAATCATTTGACTAAATCTTCCTTTTTAGAAATGTCTTTAGGAAAATAATAACTAAACCTTTTTCTTTGGCATGTGAAAACCCTTTTTATTTATTTTTTTTATAGGGTCTAAAATTTGTTCAACCACACGGGAGCTCAACGGGGTTCACAAATTATCTGACCAAAATAGGGTCATATACATATCATAGTTAAAACTTCATGTCATACCACACTAAGGTTAGATGATCAAAATTTACCGGACCACACGTGGCCAACGGGGTTCGACAAATCCAATTCAAACTAACATTAGGGAGGTCGACAATATATATTTTAGAAAATAAATATATATATCTTTGTTAAAATACTTTACATTTTAACTTCTCAAATCCACAACAACTCAGGATACAAATCCACAAAAAATTGTAACCAAATCTTATAATTACTAGGCTGGATATCCCATCTCATGTTGGGCATGTTATAGAATGGTAAAAATCAAAATCATGCAAGCATGAAGCAAACCATCAGTCACTATGCAAATGCTGCATCATCATTAAGTAAACAAGTCCTACATCCCGACTATCCTTCTACCTTGCTATAGTTCTCAAGTTCAAGCCTAACTTCTAAAAATCACTTCCTATTGCTCTGATACCACGTCTGTCACGACCCAAATCCGTAATATGATTCGGAGTCGGACCGGCATGCTAATACCAAGCCTGTGCCTGATATTAACACGAACCAACTAAAAGGAGTATGAATTTTTTTTTTTTCTTATTTCCTCTCTTCTCTCATCTTGATTCTTTAACTTCTTCTTGGGTTGAAAACTCCCATAATATAATAACATACTCCTTTACAAAATAACTGAATATAATAGTCCACCTAAAGGAAGTGATAGTAATCAGAGCATCTATAACTGTTTATACAAAATACATCAATATGTGGACATAAAAACTCTAATACAGCGGAAGACTATTTAAACCTATACATCACTTCTGTTTTATTTATATAAAAACTCAAAACATCTAAAACTTGTTCTAGATACCACAAACTTGCTCCTCCATGCTGAGACTCTTGGCTGCACCATAGGATGTTCCTGCAATCTGAGCAATCCACTTTGCTCAGGAAGGGAATTGTGACATGAAGATTTAACAGTATGCATGAATGCATGATAAACAGAAATATCTTTGTGGATATGACTTGCGTATAAACAGTTCATGCTAAAATGATTTCATGGGTTTCTTGCACATATATGTTTCATACTGATGAACATAATATCTGATAACTTGTAAGGACATAATATATTTATTGAAATCTAAACATATAGCATGATTCTCTTATATGTAAACTAAACATGTTCCCTTAAACTGTTCTGAAGAGAAAACTTATCTCATACTCTTGCATAATATAGCAAAAACTATATGGAACATGTAACTGTACTTTATCTTTAAGACTTGGCACCTTGTGACTTTACTTGTGCCATGTCTACAGGGAAATTATCCCCTCGTGGCCTTTCTGCTTACCAGTCTACAGGGTATAAAACCCCTCGTGGCCTTCCTGCTTGTCAGTCTACAGGGTACGAAAACCCCTCGTGACCTTCCTGCTACCAGTCTACAGGGAATACAACCCCTCGTGGCCTTACTTGTTGCCGGTCTACAGGGAATAAAACCCCTCGAGGCCTTCCTGCGGTCACAAGGCCCTCACACTGAAAACCATTTTAGGTATTCATAAAACATATCATGCTTGTTTACTTTTCAATCTCTCTCTTGCCTTACTAAGCCCAAAAATCCATAGCATATCCACAGTTTGCTTCTCAAAACTGTCTTAACTGTATCAACTCAAAACTGTTTCTAAATCAATGCACATTTTTCTTTATAAACAAGTATCAAACTAAGTTTACTGAAAGCATTGATAAAACATATATAAATATATTCTTAAAACATGGACCATTAAATTTTCATGGCACATTCCCTTACCTCAATCCAGCAGCAGCACAGCAGTCTCAAAGCTTGCAATGGAGTTCTCTACTTTCCTTGTTCAGTCCCTAAACCAAAGGATATTAAAATCCAATGATTAGCAGACATTCTAACTCACAAAAGCACTCATGGTTTCCCTTAACTATCAATTCTATAGGTTTTCTAATCCTTCTCACATCCTTACCCTATTTAGTTTCCTAAGAGTCTCTATATCGCAACCCAAAGGCAACCAAACAAGCAAACGAAGCAATAATGGCAAAACATCAAAACTAGTTCTATTTACTGCCTAAATCAGAAACCGTATTGCAGGACTCAAAATATTTCTTTTCTATACTAAATGGTATAATTAGGACATATAAAAATTCACCCATTTAGTAAACACATTATTTATCATGCATACCAAATTTCAGCTCAATTCACTTGTCCAATTGCAAGAATAAATTCTTCAAAGTCTCACTCTTTCAGGAAATAAAGGTTCTGTCCCACTACAGGGCAGACCATTTGAACAGTAAATTTAACTATCCATTCACTATCCAATTTCCTTTCTATTTCATTTACTTGTTCTATTATATGTCTAGTACTTTACTTAAAAATTTCAGCTCTATTTGAGCTTTATAAAAAATTATAAAATTCAACAAAGGCAGAAGATTCAAACCTGCCAGCACAGTTTTGAAGGCAACTTTGGATCAGTACCCACAATTCCTTATTTACTAAAATCACATGAGGCTAATTCCATCAATAACATATACATCCTAGGGTTCTAGAAATATACTCCAATCACTTAAATTCCAAATATTTGGATTTATTAAGAAATTTCAAACCAACAAACACAGAATCTGTCAAATGGACAGATTTGCACAGTTTTCTTGTAAAATCACAAATAATTATCAAAACTCAATATTTTTCTATGAAATTTCATATACATAACCTAGATATATGATAGATTACCCTAGAGAAAACCGTTTCTTATTTGCTCTTCTCAGAAATTCCAGAATTTCCACGAAATTTTACTGTTCACGCAGACTTGACAGAGCAATAAATTTCCAGCAACTACCACTTCAAATCCCACATGCATGTCCATAAAAATTCATTTTCCCTAACCCAAAATCCTATTTCTACAAACCCATAACCTCAAAGTGTAGAAATCATGAAGATCAATCAACAATTTTAACTATACCCATTTCAAAACATACATGAAAAGCTAAGATTTCACCTAATCTATCACATGCATGAAATTTCAGTTGAAACCCACAATTAAACTCCATGGAACCCTAGAGAATTTGAGGAATTTACCTTCTAAGTTTTGGGAATATAAGCCCTAACAAGAGCTTATCCTTTTCTTGATGGAGGGAAGCTTGAAGGAGAGCAACTATGGAGGTTTTTCCTCCAAGGAATTTCGGCCAGCAGAAGGAGAGTTTCTCTCTCTTTCTTTCCCTTTCTTTCTTCTTGAAAATAAATGAAATGAAGTGAGTGCAATACATGGCCGGTCACTAAAGGAGAAAATGGGCTGACCATGAGATTTTATTTTAGTGGATTACACATGTCATTTTGCATGTGGTGCAATTAAAAGGTGGGACACATGGCAATTTTCCATTGGGCCACCAATTTAAGTGTGCAATGACTCATTTGCCCTTATGTTTACTATCAAATACATAATTTAAGGTTTATCTATTAACAATACTAATGCATCTAAGTTAATGTAGTGTGGTAATTATCCAATTTAAATTAACTTACCATAAGAATTTATTAAATCTATAATCTCTTAGTGACTTAGCACTAATATGATTAATCTAAAATGTTTAGGGGTGCGGGGCATCACAATAGCCCAGTCAAGCTTGTACACAGCTCCGCCTCTGCAGGTACCATAATTGTGATGAAGGTACTATTATATGTGAAGTGAATAAAGGTACTAAATAATATGATAAAGGTACTATTATATGTGATATTGGTACCATCAAATGTGATGATGGTACTATTAATGTGATATTTTTGTGACCTGTTATAGCAGGTTACGAGGTACGGTACCCAAGTGGGTACCGTAGAATGATCCAGTTGGGGGAGACGGCAAGACCTGCTTTAATGCTCTTAATGGTGACCCCAAATTTAGTTAGATGGTTTGTTGCTGCGTTAATCAATAACATTTGATTACTTAGTAGCTCTTTTCTTTCATGCTCTTTTAGTTGGGTGAGAAGGGAAGTCAAGGTTTATTTCTATATAAACCAATGAACAAAATCGTTCCTTAAGAATATTATCATAGCCAATCGACATTATAAAATGAAGCACAAATCCAACGTGAGGGGGGCTTCCGCCACAAGAAGTTCAAAGAGAGAAATCTCCAAGTTTATGCTAGACTCATTCAGCAAATATCAAATAATCTTTTGTAATTGTTGAATGCATTAATGAGATTTTCCCCCCCTAAGTTATTGTTAGTTTGATTTTATCCACTTCCACAAATTAATTTTACACTCTCCTATCAATACAATTTATTTTGGGGGAATTTTTTTCATATTTTATTCTAAAAAAAAAAACAGCTGGATATGCTCAAGATGCGCCGCTAGCCTTCCCCACTATCGTGATGACGTGAATAGCAGATTTGACTTCCTAAATTTAAACCCAAGTCAATGAAGATACCTAATCTGACACGTGGCAAAGATATATATATATATATATATATATATATATATATATATATATATATATATATGTATATGACTTGAACATGTTGGCAACTCCATTGGCGTTGCTCATCTTTAAATTAAAAAAAAAAAATCCTTTGGATTTGCTCAAGACACGCCGCTATCCTTCACCACTATCGTGATGACCTAAGTAGCAAACTTGACTTCCCAAACTTGAACTCAAGTCAATGAAGAAACCCAATCAGACCTCCACACATGGTAAGGCAAAAAAATAAAAATAAAAATAAAAATTACCATAACATTTTGGCGACTTCACTATGGAGTCGAGTAGCGTCTTTGACAGAAACATGCTAACAACTTGCAAAACGAAGGAACCCTTGGTCAAGTCACTGTAAAGCTCCTAGTGCGGCGTTTTGAAGATAGCTCATCAATTATGGATGAAGAACTTAATGAAGTCTGTTAGCCTCAAGGTTTCAATAATTATTACTCGGCTAATTAATTCAAGGACATTCATGTAGTTTTGATGATAACTATGATTTTAAGTTATTCATAAATGATATTTTCATATGAACTAATGATTTATGTTTAAATCATAATGTTGACTATTAATTTAATTGGACCAACATGGCCAATTCAAATATCAAGCAAATGCAAAGTCGACAAGTTGCTGAAGATCAAAGTCATCAAGTCTCAAGACAAAAAAATCAAGCTCAAAGATCATGCTCCGAGATATATGAGAAGTAAGAGTTAGGTTTTGTAAAGTTTATTAAGATTTGATCTTTAAGGCTCAACTTTAAAACCAACTTAAATTGATTTTCAAAAATAACGGCTAGATATTTTTGATATTTAAAGATAGCCATGTGAAGAACACAAAGAAATCTCTTACGGTTGAAAAATTTTTGAAACAAAAAAATTGTTTTTCAAAACATTGACAAAGTCAATATTAATGGCTAGATATTTTTTATATTTAAAGATAGCCATGTGAAGAACACAAAGAAATCTCTTACGGTAAAAAAAAAAATTTATGAAATAGAAAATTTTTTCAAAATATTGACAAAGTCAATATTAATGGCTAGATATTTTTTATATTTAAACATAGCCATATGAAGAAATCTCTTACGGTGAAAAATTTATGAAACATAAAATTTTTTCAAAATATTGACAAAGTCAACATTAATGGCTAGATTGATATTTAAAGACAACCATGAAATCAATTACGGCTGAAAAATTTCTTAAGGTAGCCGACATGTAAGACTTGTAGGAGCATATGAGTTACAATCCCATATGCCTCCACCTACGTGCAATACATGCACACCTTGCTGAAAGTAAGCTTGACAAATATAAGGAAATGTTGACTTAGTGGCACAAGCTTATTAAAGGTGATTGACAAGCTAGGTGGTTTGAATTAATTACATGAATCACATGGGATAATAACCCATGAATCTCCAAAAGTCATACAAATTAGCTACTAGCAGATTTGGATATCTTTGGCTAAAAATTGTGCTGACAAAAAGCAGAAAAGTTTTTCAAAAGATTTCAAAATCAATAAAAACAATTTGATTGATTGAATTAAGTATGTGTCCGTTGGAGAATCAAAGCTCTGCCAAAGACTTGCAGCAAAGTTTGGTGCAGAAAAGTAATGAATATAAGCTGGCATACATTGGCACCGTTTATTTTAAAAAGTCATGCAAATTATTCAAAAGGCTGATTGCCATTTTCAATTGTCGGTTAAAGATATCTTCTAACATTGGCACCGTTTATTTGAATTTTAAAAAGTCATGCTAATTATTCAAAAGGCTGATTGCCATTTTCAAATGGTCGGTTAAAACAATCTTCTGACATTGGCACTTTATCATTTAAAATTATATAGAATCATGATTGTGTTTTCTAACGAACAAAAATTTTCAAATTCAAATTTCCTTTAGTCGATTGATTGAACAATATATAAAGAGAATAGAAGAGAGAAACAAAAAGAATAACAGAGCATACAAGAGAAATCTATTGAGAAATAAAAGAAAACATCTTTTACATCAATCCATCCTTCTCAAGCTTATATTTTCATATCATTCAAAATCTTTGATTGAAAATCAAATTCCTCTAAATACTCTTTGAGCCATATTGATCAAATCCTTGATATACTATTAGAGTGAGCATATTGTGTACAACTACTCTTTGAGAGAGCCATATTTTGTACAACAATCCTTTGTTGAAATTATTGAGTGTTTTTGTTAGGGTTTTGGTATAAATCCTAAGTAGTGAAAAGGATTTTTCACTGGGTGGTTACTCTTCACCTTGTAAGGAAGATTTGTGGGTTTTGGTATAAATCCTAAGGAGTGAAAAGGATTTTTCACTCGGTGGTTACTCTTCACCGTGTAAGGAAGATTTGTAACGGTTTGATCTTCACCCGGAAGAAGATTGTCAAATTAGTGAATTTGGGAATCCTCGAGAAGTGATCTTGAGGCGGGGACGTAGGCGAGGAAGCCGAACCTCGATAACAATTACTGTGTTTGATTTTCTCTATCTCTATCTCTTAACTTATTCAATTGCTTATATATGCTTGTGTTTGATTTTCTATCATATCTATATTGCAATTGAATTGTGTTCTCAAATTTGTTTTTGTTAATTGAAAATAGATTTTAATTCCGCATTTAAATCGAAAAAGTTTGCCTCAACCTAAATCACCCCCCCTCTTAGGTTGATATTTGGGTAACAAAGTCCATGGAGTGGCAATCGCTTAATGATAGCCAGATGTTATCAAAGAGGGGACACAAGCATTATCTTATTTTAGAGAGGTGAAGTAAGATACAAAGACTTCGCTGGATTTTCTAACACACGTACTTGGGGGATTGGTCTCACTCGCTCCAAGCTCTTCTGCTAAAGGTTACATAAATCCCCATACCATCGTTGAATTATACAAAATCATTCGCTATCGAAGATGGATTTTTTTGCTAGATCATGGACTCGTCTCGCTAAGTTATGTCCTTGCATCCATCTCTTTTGGAATCTATCTTTATTGAATTATATCTTTGCTAGACTACTAGTCCAAGTGTTACCTTTGGTTGTGTTGCATCTTCGTTAGATTGTACGATGACCAAACCACATGAGTAGGGCCGGCCCTGGGAATTATGAGGCTTGGGGCGGTGCAAAAAAATGAGGCCTTCTATTTAAAAAAAAAATCATTGAAAAATTACTCTACATATGGTTTCTACTACAAAATTACTAATTAAAATTTTATATTCAATATTTTCTAACAAATCTTGTTCAATAGATAATATGGCTAATCTATTTAATCTTTTTTGTGACATAGTTGAACGCACGTAAGATTTTTAAAATTTTAATTTTGAAAAACTTTTTTCAACGGATGCGACTATGACAAGTATAGTCAATACTATTCTATATGCAATAGATGCATTTTGAATAATTCAATTCCACTATAAAATTAAGTATATTTGTCGCTGTCTTTTTTTCTTTTGGTAAAATCTCTTGTAAGAATTTTAAGTCTGAAAATAAATCAATACTATCAAAATAAAAAAATTATCAAGTTTTAAAAAACCTTCAAGATTAACATAATACCTTTTCAAATTATCATAATTTAGTGAAGTTAGCTTCTTCACATCAAATAAATACCAAAAATTGTTCTCATACATACTTGGGTTAGAGAAATAAATTATCACTAGGCTTAATTTAAAGGCTTATTTTAAAGATATGGGCCTTTTTAATTTTTGTATATATAAATATATTAAGGCCTTTCAATAAGGGCCTTAAAAAAAATTTGGGATGAGGCCTAATTTTGAGGTAAGGCCTAGGGTGGTCGCCCACCTCGCCCTTGCCCAGGGCCACTGATGTCGCTCAATAGTAAGCGGTACTTTGTAGTACGTGTAAGGGGTTGTCGATCCTCAGGGAGTTGTGTTTTCAAAAGACAATGTAGATTAATATTTAAAAAGGGTAAAATGGATTTGGTTTATGGAAATTTTGTAAGAAATATATGTAAAAAGGCACTAGGGTTTCGTGGTGTTTTTCTATACGGGTATGATTTCCTTATAATCCCAGTTAAAAACCTTGTTCTAATAACAGTATACAAGTTGATTATTTTCCTTTTAAAAGCTTTTGACATGGTTGAACTAAGAAAACTCAGGAACACTATATAACCGAAGAAAATAAAGTAGCTAAAGTAATATTTAGAAAAATCTTTCAACTTATAAAACACAAGACCTAATCAAAGCCATGCAATATTCCCCCTTAATCATAAGAAAAACATGATTGAACTTATAGAAAGTATAGAATAAAACATACATCAATTAGGAATCAATAAATTAACAAACAACTGTAATTTAACATTAAAAATCAAAGGAACTACAAAGTACTCATACCGTTATATAGAAAATATAGCCTTTAGCCCTAGCAAGAGGCTTAGGCAGCCATGGAAGTGATAACCTAAGCTTGGGAGAGAGAGAGAGAGGGTCAGTCTGTCTGAGTCTAAGCTGTCTAATCTAAACCCTATATAAACCCTAATCCTCTTCTCTAATTCAGACTTCAGAGCCTAAACAAATTGGGTCCAATGGGCCTTGAATTTGGAGCGCTTTAAAACACAAATTGGCCTTCATTAAAACTGAATTCGCGCGTATCCAGTCGCCTGGATTCTCGAAGACTGGAGTTTCTGCCTGATTCGAATTAACTAATCCAGTCGGCTGGATCCAATCCAGTCGCCTGGATTCTCGAGGTCTGAAGTTTCTGCTTGATTCTGGACAATTAATCCAGTCAGTTGGATCCAATCCAGTCGACTGGATTCTTTTTTATTTTGAATTCTGGAGTTCTCGCCTAAAGGTACAGTCACTTGGAGCCTCATCCAGTCGCCTGGATGTCATCACTCATTTCTTCTCTTTTGCTCCTTCCAACTTGTGCTATCTACTCCAATGTGATCCAACTTATACCTGCAATCAAGCATAACCCAAATTAACATCTAAGAGATTAAATTAATATACTTAAATGCCTAAGTCATGTAATTCAATGAATTGAACAACAAACATCCATTTAAGTGTAAATAGACATGTAATACAACACAATTCTAGTAGAATCTCTCTAAAATACATATAAATAAGTCATATTTCATGACTTATCAGTCACCCCTGCACATGAGCCGTTATGCCGCTAAATGAAGTAAGACACATTTGTAACTTCCAGATGAGCGTGCCGTTGGCGACCGCATTCAGCAACATCATGAACAGATGCCCAATAACACATGACAGCACCATCACAATTTTCTTTGAAGAAAAAACTAACCAAGGGCAGCTGGATGTGAAGTAGTTATATTAATCTTTTTATTAGTAAATAGATTCTTGTTTGATTTGATGCGGTGCTCTAATCCCTATGCCATGGTTGGCTCAGCGCATCGAATAGGCCCTTTTGATTTGCTGTAATGGTTCCGGGTTCCCTTTTGTTGTAGCGATGCCGTTCTTTCTGCAATCAATTACTTTTTCAATCGAGCCGAAAAACCAAAACCTCATTGGTTTGCATTAGGCCCAGATTCTAGAAAAAGCCCATTTAGTTAGCAAGTTAAAATAACCAAGAGGGTTTTTTTTTGGGTTCTGTTAATGACTAAGAATGTCCATGTAGCACTAAAAGAAAAAGTCCTTTTAGCCCAGTACTCTGCAAACCAGTGGTGCAGTCCATGTCACACGTACCAATGGATTCAGGCTGAACGGGCTTCTCTCTTCCCAAACTGACCCACTTCTAATCCCTACGGCCCAACTTAACTCCACCTCCTCAAATTCAAGGGTCATTTCTGTCATTCCACACACAGAGCAATTAGGGTTAGGGTTTTACTTCCGAGGCCTATAAAAGACACTCTGAACCATCATATTTTGACCACAACACACTTTCGCTTCTCCTCCTCATTCCTCACAACCTATGTTTTTCAATTTCCTAGTTTTGCTTCAAATACGAGTAAAGTTTCTTTCTTTCGTTTGTTGATTTTTGCTTTTTGTTCTTTGTTTCAAAGTTTAAAAGATGAATCTTAAAAATAAAAAAGCCAATTTGCAGAGCAAGAGCGTCTATAATAAAAGTGGCGCAAATTGCATTGAAGGTTGGCGATAAAAAATTTCATCGCGATTCTCCGTGCCTATCAAATCTAATTTAATTTTGATTATGGCCTCGAACAAGTCTCAACATTTTATTCCACTAAATCTCCTTTTTTTTTTTCTTTTTTTCGATGCAATTATATGATTTGTTTTCGGATTTTTAATTGGAATATTTTTCTATGTTTTTTTAGTGAAAAATTGTGAGTATTTTAGTTGCTTTTAATTTTTATCTTAGTCTAGTCTGTGAAAATTGTTAGGCTTTATCAACTTTTATGTTTGTTTTTTGAGTTTGCATATTATTACTTTTAATTTTTTGGTGCTTTTATGTATTTTCTTATTTGAAAATAGATTTTTTTGGGTGTTTCTGAACCCTTGGATTTGATTCAGTACGATCAGTTATCGTTACGGGTCATATTCTACTTGGCCCATTTATCATGGGTTAGAAACATTAGATTCACACGGAAAAAAAGTATTGAAAAGAAGGATGTTGTTAATAAACCATTTAAAAATGATGCCAAATAAGAACATCTCATATTAAAATGACTGAACACAATTTTGCACGATCATGCCTATTCCTACCATTTTGACTAATTAGGATGTAGCGTCATCGAAAAATTCTGAGGAGGTACACTATCAAATTTGATTATGTTCTAATCAGAGCTGAATTTTGTGATATTTGCTGGAGAAGGAATTTTGTAATATTTGCTGGAGAAGGCAGATGGCCTGGGCTCCTTAATTTTGTAAGAGCTTTAGGGTGGGTTTGGATTAACTGTTTAAAAAAGTGCGTTTTTTAAAAGTGTGGTTTTAAAATTACGATTTTGAAAACACGATTTTAAAAATCACAATTAAGCATTTGGCAAAACTAATGAAAAAGTGCTATTTTTGTCAATTTTGGGTACAAATGACCAAAAAGGACTTGACTATACTGTTAAGTTATAATGCAATTTTTCAAATGCTTACAAATTGTAACAATAATAACAATATTTTGTTGCTAAATATAAAAATGATGATAATAATAATATACTAAAAATGATAAAAAAAATCCATTAAAATTGTTCACACCCAATAAAATCCATATTAACTAATAAGTTTAAGAAGAAGAAAAAAATACCAACCAATACATAAAAAATAGGAATAGTACAAATATTTTTTATAACCCGCAAATAGATCGAGCTATGTTGTCACGAATAACTTTCATCTCCTCGTGATGTATATTCTCCATGCTTTCTTGATTACTACCATACTTACCTCCTTTATCAGCATTGCTTCCCAATTCATCCCACTTAAATCCCTCATCTTCCTTATCATGTATTCTAATAAAATTATGCAAGACACAAGTAGCAACGACAATATTTCTTTGGTCCTCAATGTCATAAGATGGCATTTGCCTTAAAATTCTCCATTTATTCTTCCACACTCCAAAAGTTCGCTCAATCACACTTCTAAGTGATGAGTGAACATAGTTGAACCTTTCTTCTATCTTATTTCTTAGAAGTGTGATACAACGAACTTTTGGTGTGTGGAAGAATAAATGGAGAATTTTAAGGCAAATGCCATCTTATGACATTGAGGACCAAAGAAATATTATAGCTGCTACTTGTGTCTTGCATAATTTTATTAGAATACATGACAGGGAAGATGAGGGATTTAAGTGGGATGAATTGGGAAGCAATGCTGATGAAGGAGGTGAGTATGGTAGTAGTCAAGAAAGCATGGAGAATATACATCACGAGGAGATGAAAGTTATTCGTGACAACATAGCTCGGTCCATTTGCGGGTTATAAAAAATATTTGTACTATTCCTATTTTTTATGTATTGGTTGGTATTTTTTTCTTCTTCTTAAACTTATTAGTTAATATGGATTTTATTAGGTGTGAACAATTTTAATGGATTTTTTTTTTTTATCATTTTTAGTATATTATTATTATTATTATTATTATTATTATTATCATTTTTATATTTAGCAACAAAATATTGTTACAATTTGTAAGCATTTGAAAAATTGTATTATAACTTAACAATATAGTCAAGTCCTTTTTGGTCATTTGTACCTGAAACAGCAGTTTTAAATTAAAATTAACCAAACGCTCAATTGATAGAAACAACACTTTTTTCATTAGTTTGGCCAAACGCTTAATTGTGATTTTCAAAATCGTGTTTTCAAAATCGTGATTTTAAAACCGCACTTTTTAAAAAACACACTTTTTTAAACAGCTAACCCAAACCCATCCCAAATGAGGTTTTGGCTGATATTTTGGTTATAAAGAATAAAAGTTGAGGATAATTTAGGTTTTTTGTACAGAAAAAACTGCGCTGCGAATACATGATTTTGGGAGCAAATCGCGCGTAATGGAAAAAGCAGCAAGTATGCTCCCGTTTCTAAACGTGATATTTGTGTGATTCCAAAAACACGATTTTACTAAAATCACGGGGCCAAACGACTGAAGAATTGTGGTTTCTATCAATAACGCGTGTTTACCCCTGGAAATCGCGGGGCCAAACGGGCTCTTAATTTTGTAAGTTTTACCCAAGAATTAAAGGTCTTTCTTAGGGTCTGTTTGGCCCCCTGTTGTCACTGAACATTTTGGAACTGACATCTAGCTTTTTCCAAAACACACTTTTTAACGTTTCCGCACCAGATCTTCTTCATGTCTAAATTCTTTAAATAAGCTCAAGCTTTTGCTTAATGAAAAAAATACCAAACTTTTTTACACTGTTGGTTTCAAGGATTTCATGCCTTTTCGTTTTCCTCCACATCGACTGCAAATCAATATCTATTATATAAACTAATAGGGGAAGCTTTAGCTTTCTCCCTAGAGATGCCACATCAGATTTCCTCTTCCCACACCTTTCCCCCTAATTCTTTCTCTCTTACCTTTTAACATTTACCTCTATTTACTTTTCCTTTTCACATTTACCTCTATTTAATTCTCTTCCTTTTTATATTCTTTTCCAACTCCCTCACCTATTCATCTCCCTCACCTATTCATCTCCCTCACCTCCTCATCTCCCAGATTGATTGCACCCCAATCTCTTATTTAAACACCTTTGTGTGCTTTCCTAAGCTTCAAGTCCAATTGCCTTTGTGGTTTCCTATCAGAAAGTTATTTGCCTCACCTATAATTTTTTCTTTTCGTATTATCGATCTTGGTTCTGCAACTGCTAAAGGCTCGTGAATATTCTAAAGGCGAAGGGAAAAATGTGAACAAAAAAAGGCAGATTGAAACAAGCAATTGAGTGAAAACCATATGCATAGTTTTATTTTGGAAAGAAGTGGCCATTACAAAGTTTTGCAGTGATCTATTTCTGTTTCATTTCAATGTAGTTTTTGTAATTTTTGAAATGATCATTGAATTTAAAATGATCATGTTTATACACACGGCTATGCTTTATTTTGGAAAGAATTGCCCATAGAGAGTTTTGCAATGATCTGTTTCTATTTCATTTCAATGCAGTTTTCTGCTTCTTTACATAGCACTGTACACAGCCATACTTTACTTAGCGGTTATTGAACCACTTTAGTTTTGAGTTTTTCTTGATAGAAAGAAAAATGATGTAATGAAAATACCATGGCCTGTTTGGTTACCATCTCAGCAAACATCCCATTTTTTATTTTTTATTTTTATATCTTTGGTAATATCTGCAATGTCCGCAACACATGTGTTTGATCTGTTCCAGTAGAACACCTATATAAAAAATGCAGTTTTCTCATGTTAATTAATTGAGTGATATTTATAAAACAATTTTAGCTAGATAAATCGATTAAAGAAATAATTATCTTGATTAATACAACAAACCAACAAATCAAATCAATAATATTTGTTCTAACCAAATGTACGTATGGAGTGAAATCCGTGAGTTAGACCATGCTATACAGTTCTACCCTCATTTGAACTCTTTTTTTAAAAAAAGAAAAAGAAAAAAAGAAACCAAGCTTACCCAAGAAAGATGTTGGACCATGCTATCCACATACTTCAAGCTTGACACTTCAACTTCCTGCATCTAAAGCAACAAAGATTTATATTTTCTAATTTTTATCATTCCTCTCTTTTGTTCTTTTGTAGTAACTATTGTTTCACAGCCTTTGTGCAAATGGGATTAAAAAAGAATGTAAAAAAAATAGGGTGAAGTATGGTTGCTGGCAATTTGACTTTATATGTATCATTCCATTTATACTTAAATGGCCATACAATATTTATTCCATTCGAATTTATGTTCTGTCAATTTTGGGAATGGTTAATGGACTTTCAATTTCCTTTTTGAATTCGAAAATTTCCTTTTTTGTTGTTCCTTTTTATTTCTTTTCATTTTTGCAATTTCCTTAATTTCCTATACGTTACTATGTTACTATGTTTTGTCTTCCGGTCAGATTATTGTTTAAGACCAAAAAATGTCCAAATGGGCCACATAAGGGCTGTCATGGATGCTGTGTATTTGCTGCCATAAACTTCACATTTGGGTATTGTTCAACTTTTTGTGTCCTATTTGATTTTAGCATTCCTATTATAGTGAAATTTGATTAGCAATCAATTGTCAATTGTCAATTAGATATTGTCAACCGCATCTCCTAGGCTATTATTAAGGAACTCCAATTCCTTAATTTTAGGAATTAACTGTGCTGGCTGTAGTCATTGACCTTTGCTAGAATTCTCTAGAATTGCAACCCTACTTGTATGTTATATAAAGATGTTACAGCAAAGAAAGCTGGCCAAAAATTGGAAGCAAGGGGAAAGAAATGTGGGAGAGAGAAAAAAGAGGGGAAGGCAAATAATAATAAATAATCAATTGGAATAAATGCAGAGAGAAATATTTGGAAGGGAGAGAAAAAATGTAGGAGAGAGAAAAAATAGGGGAAGGCAAAAAATAATAATTAAACAATTGGAATAAATATGGAGAGAAATAATTGGAAGACAAAGAGTGATAAGTGGTAATAAATTGTCAAAATTTGTATAAAGATTAAAGTATAATTAATAAGTTAAAGATAAAATGATAATTTTTTTAAATTTTTTTACTATAAATACGCCTTTAGCAAGAGGTTTTCGTGTTTTGTTTAGAAGATAGAGTGAACATTACCTTTGTAGATTTCGATTTTAGTCTTCATAAAGTGTCTTTGCTGTGGTTCAAACAATATATGACTTAATTGTTTTTTCCTATAATATTCTAACAAATTTGTATACATGACGATTTTTTAGGAAGTAAAAAACTTTGTAATTAAAAAATTGATACTTTAGCCATTTTACGGTAGCTTTACTTCAATAAAAAATGTATATGTATACCATTATAGTATTTTGAAATATTGCCTATTATTTTAGGTCAAACCTTTAATGCATACATTTATTCCCTTTATATAGCCATTCAATACATTTGCATCTTCATTTTTTATTTTTTAAAAACTTAAATATAATTTGTTAAAATTAATCATAGAAACATATTTGATATTTAATTCTAGCCCTTAATGCATACATTTATTTCTCCCTATTGCAATATTGTGATCTTCTTTCCTTCTTTTTATATTTCGTTGCATTCATAAATTATTATGTCATTCCTTTTTTACTTAAATTGTCATTCACTATTTATTCCCTTTAATTTTTTCTCCTAATTTATGAATTTCCTATTACCTTTCCATTCTATATTGTTAACAGCTTTGAAAACTGTGAATTTCCTATTTTTTGCCAAAAAGACAATAGTCAAAGCCTGCCATGTTTTTCCAAACAAAACTGATCACTTTAATAATTTACGATCCAAAAATAATGCTAGCATTGCTTTTCTGTAATGCATATTGTTTTGGGCCAATTTAAAAATGTGCCACTGATGATAACTAAAATGACTTAGGCTAAGATAAAAAAGAAAATTTATATAGTTATACGAAAGACATGTACAATAGAGGTGTTTATTTTTCTTTTTATCGTGATCTTTTCTAATTGATTTTTTGTAGGTAGGAAGCAGTCTTCTTATTATGCACGTTTTAGTGTATGTGTTCTATTATATTTAACAAGCTATTTTCATTGTAATGTATTTTAATAAAATTAGATAGAAAGTTTTTTATTTGACTCTATTATTTATACATCAATGTAATGTCATTTGGATTTTTTTTTTTTTAATGTACAGCTGCAAAAGCTACAATCGTCTTACAAAAAATGAAATTGTACTTAAAAATATCAAATTGGACGGACTCATGCAACACCCAGTATTCTTAAGAAATGATGAACTCATACTACTTCACGACTGTTTCTTGGCTGGTAATACACAAGCAAAGTTTGTTATTGGAGCTTTCAATTACTTCTTATTGGAAAAAACTACAATGGGGAAACAAATGCTACATGAAGCAAACAAAGAAGGAGAAACAAACGCACAATATGGAATTAGCAATTGCATTAATATGCGAATTTAACGACAATGGAAAACAACTACTCTTATCAATACTTAACCAACCAAATGGAAAGCATCTACTACAAAATTGTCGAAGGATCCTTCGTCATACTACTTTAGGAACAAAAAAATTCCGTCTATCCAACAAACAAGAATGCAATAAGGAGGGAGTTGGTCATTGGGACCGTGATTTTCCATACCCTTATGGAAATGATGAATTATATGTCAAATGCAAGATGTGTTCAATCGACTTGGAAATTTATAAATTAGCAAATAAATTATGGTAGGATTTAATGTAACCTTATGTTATGTCTTGAATTAGAATGCTTTATAATGTGTCTGAATAATTCACTCTTTATAGCCCATTGCTTTTTTATTGGAGTTGTAATTTTTAATATCTACGTATATATATATATATATATATATATATATATATAAGTTTATCCACTCTTTCATTTAAAATATTAAAATAATCCATTAAAGATATCCACTTAAGCATTTGAGAAATCAAAATTAAAAGATTTCAATAAAACATAATCATATATGAATAGTCACTTTAACAAATACATTAAAGACACAAATAACATTTGGTAGATATCTAAATTTGAGGAAGAATTATTAAGGCAGACTATTGCTTTTCCCATATGAAAAAAAATTCGCGCATCGCGCAGGTCCCACAACTAGTATATATAAAAGCAGAAACCTTTATTTGAGGTTCTGCCAAGTGTCTCTCTTTTCACATTGTGAGATTCTGTCAAGTGACATGTTTATCTATTGTTTAATTTTGTTAAGTGATACGTTGTTTAAATGAGTCATATCTATCTATCATTTATATTTCTAAAGTGATATGTTGTTTAAATAAATTGACTTAATGCATTTTATTTATCAAACAGTATTAATCACCAGTCAAACACTTTTAAATAAAAACATTTAAAATAAGTCTCCTACTACTAACAAACATCTTAATAAAATATACTTTCTTAAGTGGTATAATTAATAATGTTCATATTATAATACTAACAATAACAACGGATAATAACAAAATTTTATTAAAAAATCCAAAATATTTCTCCTATTACTAAAAGACATCTTAACAAAATATATTTCTTCAAGATAAATGAAAAACAGTTAATTTAAAATATACCTCCCAAGCAGCATGACTAATAGCGTTAAAATTAAACGATCTCTTCATTCTCCTACTACTAAAAATTATACGTCTCTTCATTCTATCTTCTCCAAAGTTTGGCCTCATTCACAGTCAAAAGAATCTCACTCAATGATTATTAATTTCAAAGAGTGCTGAGAACACTCTGTTGCTTCTCTCACTAAAACTGGTTATCTTCAACAACATTAAAGGATTCATAATTTCGGCGTGAGTACCTCAATTAATTCTTTGTTCTATGGTTCTTTTTTTTGTTTTTCCATATCTTTTTCCATTGTCTATAGTGATACAAGTTCTGATATTTTTTTGTTTTTCTATCATAATTTTTTCCCTTCTTGCTTTTGTATGTTTGTATGTTTTCTTATAGACAACAATATATTTTACAAAAATATATATTAATGATATTATATTTGATGGAATATATATCAACAATCATCTTTTACTTCTGGAGCAATTTTAGAATTTTTATCATATCATGTTTATCTTATTAGAGTTATAGTGGAATATTTAAACACTCAGTGAAAATAGTGATATCTACTACCATTTTATGCTGAATTTTAAATACTTCACATACAAATTATCCTGCGCTTTGCGCGGGTTATATGCTAGTTGTTAACAAAAGCGTTGTCCTCCATCCATAAGAACAATTGTCTGTGACACGTGCCAAATTTTTTTTTTAAATGGATGCTTCTATTGAAATGAGCAAAGAAGAATTGGGTTGGAACCAAGAATAAAACTTACTGTGTGACAGAACCATAAACTTTCTTCACACCCACAAGCTCCTAAATTAAAATCTATTGGCACAGAATCAAGACTTGAAGGTTTTGGGTTTCAAGGATAAGAAGAAATAAGATTGAGGCATACATGCGGGTGACCATCAAATTGGTGGTGGCGATTGTAGTGTATAGCTGGATATGTACCAAAAGAAAAGGCTATCCATACACCTGGAAAACGTACATCAATTCGTTGGTAACTATTATTTAAAAGATAAAACTGTTATGTATCATTATTATTTTAAAAAAACATTCTTGAGATATGTGTCTTTTTTTGATAAATTCTTGAGATATGTGTCATTAGTATATACTAGACTACAATCTATAATGTGCAGCTCTTTCTTATCAAATGAAATAGAAAATGTAAATAATTTTTATTAGTATATATATGTCATTAGTATATCAAATGTGTCATTAGTATATCTAGATATGTTCATTAGTAAAATATATATATATATAATAAATATAAAATATATTATTTCTATTAAAGAAAATATAATATGTCAAGATTCTAATGAGATGTTTAATTATAGAATAAAATTTAAATTCAATTAATATATATATATATATATATATATATATAAATATATATATATATATATATATATATATATATATTAAAATAATGAGGTGTAAAATTATGAGAACTCAATACTATAATATATATTTTATATATAAACACAATAATAATAAATGTCTTTTAATAATTATCAATTTTCATATTTAGATAAAATATAAAAGACAATAAAAATCATAGTTAGACCAATAATTTTTTAGATTTAATTTTAATTCATTTTCTGTGCATCGCACAGGTTTGCGACTAGTATATTAATTAAACAGATAGTTGTCAAGTTATTTAGCATATCCAATTGTATAAAAATAAAATGATCAAGTCAAACTATATTTTATATCCAGTTAGATAGTATCAAAAAATTGTAAAGATAGAGGACTACAACTTAACCAAACAAAAAATACTTCGAATGTAAAATATACATATTGCATATTGCATAGAAAAACTCATCATAACTATATTCTCCACTCTCTTCAAGACCAACTCGGCTAATGCATCTGCATGCATGAAAAAAAAAAAAAAACCATATGATCAGAATCAATTGAGATTGCTAATAACATATGACACGTTTTACTCTACCCTTGAAGATCAACTCATTAAGGTATCTCATGACAGAAGAACATATTTTTACATAATGATAACTAGAGTCATATAACTCATAAAAGAATTTCATATAATAATTCAAATGAGTATTTTAAAAACATGAGATTCTGCCTCATGTTTCTTTTCAGTTATTACGAAGGTATATTGTCATATAATGACTACCATCATTGATTTAACTTTTAAAATAAAAAGGAAACGAAAGTTTTATGACCAAACCACATATATAGTTAAAGTATCATTTTTTGACATATGTGCAAGTATTAATAGCTATTTAGCATTCAACTTAGAAAAAAACTCAACTTAATTGTAGCAGTTTATACTCTAAACAAATCTTTGCTCTTTAAATAAAGAAAATATAATTTTCAAATATACAATTATCCACATAGCAAATACATAGAAACTTAACTTGAGAAAAAACGAAAAATGAAGGTAATATTTATGTAAACTTTATCTTGCCCAAGCTCTTATTTCCACTTAAATATTAAATATTATAAAATAATTATACAATAGTAAGTAAATTAGACGTAAACAAAAATAAAATATGCAAACAAAAAGAAAATATAATATAAATTAATACAAACCTAAGGATAGAACTCAAGCACTCACAAAGAGGTGGGACTTTTTGGGGAGAGGAATGACCATTGGGGCGAATGCCCAAGTTGTAATTTAAATGCATATTTGAAATAACATATATTGTATTTAACAGATTTGGTTGGAATATATCTATTTATATCTTAATTAATTAATATGACTATTTAATTTATTAAATATGAGCTTTTAATTGGGTAGTGGATATTTAATTAATTAATGGTGTAGTTTTTATTATGGGATAGTGGATATTTAATTTAGTTTATTTAATTTATGTGCCACCTAAGATGCTACGTGTCAAGTAGAAGACGTTATCTTAGATGCCACGTGGCAGAAAGATGGCAACGTCTTTTGTTTTAATTTATATATAGATATCTTAATTAATTAATATGACTAATTTTTTTTTTTTTTTGATAACCTTGGGTGTCCGGGCCAGCGTTCCGTAGATACGCGCACCTCGACTAATCCCAGGAGACACGCAACACCCTACTAGCACGTGTACCACGATAGACGCAAGGCTTTGCCTTGGGTATTTATTAAATATGAGCATTTAATTGGATAGTGGATATTTAATTTATTAATGGTGTAATTTTTACTACGGGATAGTGGATATTTAATTTAGTTTATTTAATTTATGTACCACCTAAGATGCTACGTGTCAAGCAGAAGACATTATCTTAGATGCCACGTGGCAGAAAGATGACAACGTCTTTTGTTTTAATATTATATATATATATATATATATATATATATAATATATCTAAAATTTCTTTAGATGTGTCATTACTTTTTATTATTATTATAATTATTATTATTTAAGCTTAATCGTATGGTTAAGTCATTTTTGGTCATTTGCACATGAAACAGTAGTTTTAGGCTAAAATTATCCAAATGCTCAATTGACAGAAGTATCACGGTTTCATTAATTTTGCCAAACGTTTAATTGTAATTTTTAAAATCGTGTGTTCAAAACGCACATTTTAAAATCGTTATTTAAAATAAAAAAAAATAAAAATAAAAAACGCATATTTTCAAATAGCTAACCCAAACCAACTGAAATCTGTTTTGAATATAGAAACCCCCCCCCCAAAAAAGAAAAAAAAGAAAAAAAAATTAAAAGAAACAGATCCTTATGAAAAGAATTGGCCTCTGTAACGAAATTGAAGGTTATAATTCAAAACATTGTTTTTTTAAGAACTATGGCCAGCGGCACACCCCTTTCTCATTCTTTAATCTTCACCTTTGCTGTGACATCACAACTGCATACAAAAAAAAAAAGTGTTTTGTGTGACATCACATTGCATACGAAAGAAAGAAAAAAATGTCCAGCAAAACGGCGCATCCCAAACAACCAGCAGTGCTTAATATTTCATGAAAAAAAGAAAAGGAAAATAACCTTATTTAATTTCTTCTTAAACGACCTGGCAAGAGGCCAGCCTTGATATACCACTTGTTGGATTTGTAAATAAATCCCATATTCAAGATCCCATGTCAGACCGGAGAAGAAAAGGATAGTGGATACCTATCGCCATTGATGAAGATAGTCCAAGTAGCAAGTGTTTTGACGGTTGTGGTCTTCCACCTCCAAGTCCCTTCCCGAGAGTTTGTAAGATGTGAAAAACCATATATATATATATATATATATATATATATATATATATATATATATTGTAAAACCGAAACTTTTTTTACTTTTGGTTGATCTCATAATATTGCGCCACATAAGCTTTTGAGGTTTCACAATTTTACACCTCATTATTTTAATATATATTTTTTAATTGAATTTAAATTTTATTCTATATAAGTAAACATTCTCATTAGAATCTTGACACATATATAAAAATAATATATTGTTCCATATATACTAACACAATCATAATAAATGTTTAATACTATAATATATTCTATATATAAACACATAATAATAATAATAATAATAATAATAATAATAATAATAAATGTATTTTAATAATTATCAATTTTCATATTTAGACAAAATAATATGATGTTAATGTTTTATTTTTATTTTTTTCTGAGTGACCATGGTGTTCACGTTGAGGGGAAAAAGTAAGTCCTGAATGTTGGATTTTCTAGCATTTTTTTGTTGCTAAGTTGATTAATAAAATTCTTTAAAAACATTTAACTAATTATTCTCTTGGTTGATTAATAAATTCTTTAATTAAGTCCACCGTAATTGTGTGGCAAAGTAGATTATCAAATTAAAATAGCAGGTTGTATAACTAAGTATAACTTTGTCAAGAAATAACCAACTTTGTAAAAATCATTGTACTATTGTTACTTTAAAAAAAGAAAAAGAGAAAGAAAATCTTTATTGATTCTTTCACAATTTTACACATAATCATTTATTTTTTATTAATTTTTTAAACTCAAATTTTACACATCATTATTTCATAGAGTTTAACTAAAACTCTATTACCTGTTAATGCTAAAATCAATCCAAACTTTTTTATTTAATAGAATTCAAGTAAAACTCTATTACATGTTAATACTAAAATTATAGAAATTATAAAAGTAAAACCCCAAATAAAAATTATAAAAGCAAAAGTCATCCATTGTTGGGAGATTCATAATCATCAATTTTTATCATTAATGATTTGTTAATATTTTTTAGTGGGTATTAACATACATGATCGATATATCATATTCACTAACTTTCCCGTGCATAGCACGAGTTTGCGACTAGTATATATATATATAAAGCCCTAATTCCATGTTTGCTCATCAAAAGAATTGGAATTTCATGTGTTCTAAGACTAGCCTCTACACGTAAAATTGAACATTGACTCATTTTGGTACACTATAATAGGAATTAATATTACAAAGAATAAAAGAAGTTGTAATAACATTACTATTCATCAGTTTGGTGACAACAAATGAATATGAGTGTGTGTTGGGTGTATATATTCAAAGAGAGAGAGAGAGCAAATAATAAAAAATTGGAGACTTGAGGAGAGAGAGAAAAAAAAACATTTAAAAAAAGTGGTAGTCAGCTATGATTTTTAAAATTTCTTAATTTTTTTAGCTATTATGTTATCTAAGAAGTATCTATTACGACTATTTTGATAAGTAATAATTATTTTTCATTTTAAAGAATAGTTATCCTATGTAATGAAAGCGTAACCAAACAACCGAATAACTATTACTTAGGAATGACTATTACAATGTATCAAACGTGCCCTTAGTATATGTTGCATGACCAAATTAATGCACACTAGAGATGTGTAATTGACTTTGGTCAATTTTTCTTCACGATTACAATAGGTCTCACCGACACAACTCATACCTGATTTAACAATCCACAATGCTTAATAGTGGGATCTATGCATGTAGGCCCACCTATGGAAAACTTCTTACAACCTACTTATCTTACAATATGTTAAGTCGATCGGGTCGGGTCAGATTACATTGAACATCTAAAATATTATTTAACCGATCCACTGGGAGTAGCCCAGTAGTGTCCCCCTCCCCCCACTTGATCCTCATCTCTCTTTGAGGGTGTGGATTCGGGCTCTCACACACACATTTAGACTAGACTAGACTAATTAGTTAAGAATTTCTATCTCCACTTCAAAGAGTGGCCTAAAAACAAAATATTATTTAACTAAATGTAAGTATTAATATGTAATTATACACTAAAAAAATCCTTATTTATAATATAATCTAAAAAAAATCAAGCGCTATAACTACTTGATTGTTGTAATAATTAATTATGTCCAAACCACTAAAAAACTGTTACAAATCTAGTATGGCATTTAAAAAAACCATTATATCACATAAGTTTGAGCTCTAACCATCCAAAAAATAATTTAAAATCAAAACAGCACCTAAATTGCTTAACAACATACTTCCACTTTCCTTTTTGTAAGTCGTCCAACACAACGTGATTTTCAGCATGATTAAGAAATCATATGAGAATCACTATATTAAAAACCTAATTATCATTTTTATTTTTATGTAGAGAGATAAATTAAGAGAGACACATCATCCTTTGTTATATAGTCCCTAGTTTTTATATAAATAAAATTAATAATAAAAGTATTTAGTAATTTAAATATATAATCAAGTCGGATTTTGGTACCTAGATGTAAGATCTAAATTCTAGTGGGTTTAAAAATGTGGATCCAAACCATTAAAAAAATTCGAAATCTTTGCCGGGTCGGGTGACAAACCCTCAAAACCTAACCCATTATCATCCCTACTTATGGCTAAATGGTCAGACTTAATGTTTTTTTTTTTGATGGATAGGTCAGACTTAATGATTAATGCGGCTAAACGCTCAGACTTAATGATTAATGCCATCTTAGATTGAATAGAATACGGTTGATATGAATAATAGTGGCAAAGCACATCGATTGTGGAATTTACCAAAAAAAAGATTGTGGAATTTTCCAAAAAGTAAGATCCTACTTTACAATTAATAAACCATAATAAAGAAAACTTTTATTATAATTTATAGCATTGGCAAAGAAAAAAAATTCTAAATCTCATTATATCCAGATACGAATTCCTTTCATTGTTACATAGTATATACCGCTGCATGTCTGCCATAAACTTCAAAGGTAGATCAATTTTTGCAACCCTTCTTTCATGTATGGGACCTCGCGTAACTTTTATATTAATAATAATCTGGAAGGGATATCTCTGCACCCTCATCTACGTAACTGCTTTTAACAACGAAGTTCTTTTTGACCATAAGGGTTTTATGGTTGTCTCTTCAACCAGTTTTGCTTATGTGATGTGGTTACTTCGAAGCCGACCACCAGGCCCCTTCCCCTATTACCTAACAAAAACAAGAAAGAAATAATGATAGCGCCAGCCATAATTTGTGACTACCATGTTCAACTCGAGATGATGAGGAATATGTTTTTTTTAAAAAAAGAAAAAAAAAGACTATCATGTTCAACTGTTCAAAGTACTATTCACACCTTCACAGTATCTTCGTTACATC
Source organism: Fagus sylvatica (assembly GCA_907173295.1). NCBI lineage: Eukaryota > Viridiplantae > Streptophyta > Magnoliopsida > Fagales > Fagaceae > Fagus > Fagus sylvatica. The sequence continues at coordinate 19,686,849 of OU015765.1, forward strand.
ATATATGGAACATAGTTTTAAGGCAAATTTCAGCAACAGAAATTTCAGTACTAGTTTATGTTGAAGATTATGAGAAGATCAGAAAAAATGATGTGACTTTGAGAGCCAAGCGCACATGTGCGAGTAGTAAAACCACATATCCATAACTTCACTTTATTCATTTAAAGTGTTGGTGTGTGTATCATTTTATAAACACTTTCAAGGCTTTGTATTTTTTCAACGTGGGACAAGTGTACAAGTCCCTACTTCTATATCACTATAAACTACCATTGTACAACCAGTCGCGTAGCCACTTGAAGCCTTGATTGGGCTATAAGCCCAAGTCAAGGTTTTTTTTTTTTTTTTTTAAATTTAAATTTTTTTTTACCTTAAATAAATAATTAGCCCAGTCAAATTTTTTTTTTTTTTTGGCAATTAGCCCACCCTAAAATTTTTTTCTGCCTCCACCCCTGTGTACAGCAGCTTACACTAGTGTTGGCTATGTAGTTGTCTCCCAAGTCCCAATAAATATAGTTGTGTGAGATACGCGAATAGTGCATTTTTAATTAAAGTAGTAGAAGTAACATGTTTAGGATGTAAGTTTCATTAAATGAAGATAATTGCAGGCGCAACAATTTGGAACTGAGTGCTTGAAGGTCACACTGTTTCACCGTGTATCTATGTTATACTTGATGTGAAAATGGCTTGAAGGTGGGATCAGCTATATGTTTCATGAAGAAATTAATTTCAGTATTCAAAGTAATTATCTCTCAATAAATATTGTTGAGTGAGATGCATAATATGATACCCTTATACAAAAATATGATATAAGCTCAAAAAATCATTTGAATTTTTTATTTTATTTTTCCATGTGAGACTTTTACTCAACACATTTCAATTACTGGTAAAGAGGATAAGGAGGGAGAAGATGAGTAACATGACTGGAATCCATAAGACTTTGCTGGTTCAGAATGCTTTTCAAAGCCCACATGTTTGGTCCCTCAAGCAACCGCATAACCCTCGGTCAATTGAAGCTTAGGGGGGAGCGAATGACAAATTAAAGTCACAGAAGATGATGCTGTAATCAACTTTTGAGAATATGATAATGGAAATATACATCATGACAATTAAAAACAGTAAAGTGATTATAAATATTAGGAGTATCTAATAATTTTCTGAAACAAGACTAGGTGCTAAACGAATATGAGATGTGCAAAGAAAATTCATATTTGGTCCTAACTTCTAAGTGAACCATTGAGAGTCATAGTGTCATAGATTATGTGACTCCAGGAATTCGCAGGGGTAACAATTGCACTGAGCTTGATATGGTAGCCTCTGGACTACTTTTTTTTAGGGGATAAAAAGGGGGATATTTGTATATCATTGCCACAAACCACCCAGCTAGCAATAAAAAGGAGGAATTTGCTCAATGGCCTACCACACTGGTGTTCTCAGTTTCTTGTGGAGTGGCAATATCTCATCGCCAGAATTCGTTATGTGGGGAAATGAAAAATGGTTGCTCAAGGTATGATATATAGTGGGGTGGGGAAATGAAAGATCTGAGGAATTTCAGTGTGTTCGAGACTGCGAGAGTGAGGCTATATTTTTAGAGGCGAAGGTTTGGAAAAGTAATGGAATATTTTGTGTTTGGACTTTAGATCGAAGACCAAAATCATTCTCTAGCAATCCTATGATAAATTCTTCCTAACTTATAATTCTACAATCACAATCATTAATAATAGACCTATTCTATGATGTATTTGTAAGCCGGAAGAATTTGACCAGAAAAAATATATGTTCACACTACTTATATCTTATACCATCTGAATAATATTGTCCACAAATTATGGATATTATATCTATAAATTTGAATATGTTCATAAATTGTAAACAATATTATCCACATTTTAATTAATGAAAAATAAAGGTGTGAACCAATCAATACTCTATATACAATTCTTTGTGTAATGTGCAATTCTCTCTCTCTCAAAATTTCTGTAACTTTATAAGTGTGTACACTGGTCTATATTTCCACATTGAGGTCCTCAAAAGTTATCCCATGAAAAAAATAAGAAGAGCCTAGGGGAATGATCCTAAAAAATGATTACTTGTAAAAAATAATAAGCCTATAGATGTATCAACATTAGCCTATATGTCAGGTGGACCTATGTGATCAACAGTAAATCTAGAAGCACATTCAAATTTCATAAAAAATTCACAATTGTTAATGTGTCAAACTTTGAATGTCAAATAATAAAGTGATGTTAGTGATAGATTCATATGAGAATTAATAAAAAAAATTGACATCTTAGTAAATATGAAATTTATTATGAATATATTGTATCTGTCGCATTACTCAAAAAAAGATGTTCAATCACTAAGAAAACAAATGCACTTTAAGAAATGTACTTTCTTCATAACGTTAGCCCTACTATAATCCCTATAAATACTTCAGTCTCATGCACAAAGAAATTCCTCAGATCTTTTCATTTCCCCACTATATATCATACCATGAACAATTATCTTTCATTTCCCCACTTTAGTCCTAACAATATTGCTGGTGATGATGCAACTGTACAAGAAACTAAGAATACCATGAGGCCCATCATTGAAATTGGAGGGGGCTCGTCTTCAGTCACTCCCTTTAAGTCTCAACAGACTGGGGGTCATATGGTTGCTGGAGGAAGCAATAATTTGAGTGCTCAAGGTGTTCATGGCGGCCATGCACAAGCACATATTGCTCTTGACCCTCCAAAGTACTACTGCAAGTGCATAGTTTGTGGAAAACCGTTCCCCTCAGACAAAGCTCTAGGTGGCCATATGAAAGTGCATCCCGAGCGTCCATGGCGGCGGCTGATCCCTCCTCCAACTGGTGATCAATCTTCTGCAGCTTTATCCGCGACGAGAGGACCAGGGATTAATCTGATCGAGCCACAAGAGAATGCTCTTGCTTCTGCTAGATTTGAGTTGAATGTGCTTGCTCTTGAGGCAAAATTAGAGAAAGCCACTTCTCCTAAGTTTGATTTGAATGTCCCTGCTCCAGAGACTTTTCTCAAATTTGATTTGAATGTGCCTGCTTCAGAGGATGATGACTATGCTTACTAAGGGTTTTTATGGGAAATACTGCCTTCCCTTCTACGTGGTTTCAAGTTTGGTATTTTTCTTCTTCTTCTTTTCCTTTAGTTATAATACCAAATCACAGAAGGCGGTAGAGTCGAACTGTACGTTGTTTCAATTTTCAAGTCAATCATATGCATGTCTGCAAAAATAATAAGGTATTTTTTTCTTAATGATTTGTACACATATATAATAAGCTAATTAAATTATTATTAATTTTCATCCTTAAACTTTATATAAAGTTCCTAAACTTTTGAAACAATTTTTTTTCAATAGTTCAAGGGAAAAAATAAGGATGAAAAAAATATATTTTTAAAATTTACAGACAAAAAAATAAGGATAAGGTTTGACTACAAACTGGTTTGTAGCCAGTTTGCTTCAACCCACTATATGATAACTTATAAGACCATCCATATGTATTATTTAAAGAAATTACATGACTCTATTTAAATAGGTCATGTGACTAAAGTAACAATGTGAATGATCTTATTAATTGACATGTAGGTTGGCTACTCTCTATCCAAAGTATAATACTTTCAATAATTAACCATAGAAAATAAAGTTTAAGGATGAAAAACATATTTCATACAAACTTGAAAAATGAAAAATAATATTTAAGCCTATACATCATGTATATTTTCAAAATGTTTAGATAATATAATAAAAATACGTGTACAAATGTATATTATATGTGAATATAGTGCACACGTCATTTCTGTTTCTTATCTGACGTTCATGACTATGAGACTAACATTTATCTTCTTCTTCTTCTTCTTCTTTTTTTTTTTTTTTTTTTTTTTTTTTTTTTTTTTTTTTTTTTTATAATACATTTTCTTGGGACTTTCAAAAGAAATATTGAAAATTCATCGCTATCAACCCGTGCTACTTAGTATGTCGATAATGTTATTCAGCAAAAGAAAAGGTATGTCGATATTGTCTTTAGCCAAAAAACAAAGTATGTCGATAATGTGAATGTGCCACTTGGACGAATGGTACCTTTGTGTAGGTTCGTGTAATCCATAGCATGTTTGGTTTAAAGCATATATTCATAAAAATATATGACTAAATCTATTTAATAAGAACTATTTTTCTTTTCCTAATAAACAAAATCTTTTTCATTTGGTTAAAATATTGTTTTTGTCCCTAAACTTTATACGAATTTCATTTTTCATCCTTAAATTTTAAAAAAATTTGTTTTTAGTTCCTAAATTTAAAAACGTTCCATTTTGTGTCCTTTTGTTAAGTCCGGTTAACTTTTATCCTATGTGTGTTACAAAATGCTAAGTTGGTATATTTTTTAGCATTAAAAATCTAATATACATCAATTCATTTTTTGTTTTTGTTTTTGTTTTTAAACACACAAATGGCACCATATGATTGGTCTCATGCACAAAGTTAGAAATTGTTAAAATACACCCCATCGTTGCTTACTCTCTTCCTCAAGCTTCTCAAAGTTGAAGCCTTTCACTCATCCAAAGCCACGACCAATTATAGGTAAACCCCATAAGCCCTTGGGCTTGGGCAACCCCCCTTAGGGGCAACCAATGAAAATAATAATTTAATAGTATACATAAACAAATAAAAACTATCAGTATACATAAAAGAAAAAGAAAAAGAAATTATAGGACAACAGACCAGCAAATCTAGATATGGGCTAATAGATAACAAACTATTAAACTGTTATGTTGGTCTTTGGTTAATGAGTTATATTCTTTAGAAGTAGTAGTCCTAGTGGTCCACTTTATTTTAGTAGTTTGGTTATCTGTTTATTTAGTTACTAGGTAGGGTTTTTAAGTGATATATCTCACAAGTGAAAGTAATGGTCTCTTGTTTTTAGCATAGTGGAATTTAATTTTATTTTATTGCTTTGGAACGTTAGATGGAGTTGTATAAATTCCCTTTTAGTTCTCGGAAATAAAATCATCTGAAAAATATTTATAGTCTTTAAGACATTTGGAAGGTTGGGTTCCTCGAAAAACATATATCTAGAGGTAAGGATTTCTTCAATTAAATCCTTCGTTTTCTTTTAGTTCTATTGTTTAGCAATCAATTTTATTTTTTTATTCTGCCAAAAATTGTGAATGTATCAATCTCAAACAAAATTACAAATAAAACTCCAAACAAATTTTTACTAATCCAGCAACATAAAGTCACAAGCACATAATTAGATCTCAACAAAACAAAAAGCTACTGGCTACCAAAAGTGTAAAGACAGATCTCTAATCCCTAATCGCAATCCAGAAATCACCTTGCAATGAGAAGTTTTTTTTAGTCCAATCGTGCTAATTATAAAAGCACCATAACCAAGGGTTACATTTGTTTTAATTAATTTTATTTTTATGTAATTCAAACTAAAAGCACAATATAACCTCGATTTTGCTTTAAAAAAAAAAATTGGACTTTTATGTTTTTAATATTTAATAGTAAGTGGGCAACCAAAATTGGGACAGGTTTGGGCAACCAAAGCTCGAGGCCAGCCCTATCCAAAGAAAACCCACAAACCCATTTTGCTCCCCATTAATTGTCTTAGTAGTTGTTGAGATTGGGACCAAGGTTGGTTGGACACTCTTTTTTATTTACATGTTTTCCTTTGAAATTGGGAGTGGGAATTGGGTTTTGAGTGAGATTTTTTATGGGTATAAGCTAGAAAGTTTAATTGTTGTATTATTCAAAGTGAGGCATGGATGGAATGGTTGTTTGTGTGTGGAATTTTAATGGGTCTAAGCTAATAAGATGATTTTTTTTTTTATGCCCCTAAGTTTGAGTTTATGAGGTCTATGCGCTTGTGGTTGAGGGCGACTCAGTGGGCCACGAGCTTAGCTCAGAGCATGTTAAGGGGATGAAGGTTTAGAGCTTCAAGATGTAGGATTCAAGGTCGAATTCAGAGAAAGGAAGAGGGAGGACTTGAACCATAGCGGGTGGGAGTCAAGTGGGTTCGAGAAGAGGTCCGTTGCGGATCTCTGTGGCAATCATGCTTGAATTAGAAATGCCATTTTGGTTCTTGATTTCTTTTTTTCTTTTTTTGGGTTCTTTGTTTTCGTGTTTGTCGTTTCTCTCTGGAATAAGATGAAGAAGAAAAACTATGCCAAATGCTAATGACCAATTATATAGAGTAATGTGTGCGTTGTTTTTAAAAATAAAAAATGATTCCATTAATATCAGATTATTTAATACTAAAAAATATACAAACTCAACATTCAGTTAGGACACCTCGATAAAAGTGAATAGAGTTACCGAAAGATGTTAAATAAAACTTTTCAAAATCTAGGGATAAAAAATGAACTTGTACGAAAAATATGAAACAAAATTAAATTACCTACCAAGATAACCATAAATATAAAGTTTTAAAAATAAAAAATAACATATTAGATAAAAAAAAAAAAAGTAACTAATTAATATGAATTGCATCTCAATCTACTTAATTTTAGTAGAAATTCTAACAATAAAAATATTTATACTTGAGAATTGCAGCTCAGGTTGGTGAGTAATTATTTCATTTACAACATAGAGTTTTAATATAACTTTAGTAAACAATAAAAATGACAATAAAGATTTTTCTTTGAGTAAAGGGCAATAAAGAATTAAAAGTTAATAAATATGATTATTTTATGAATGGATTAAATATTATTTTCAAATCCATATAATTAGCTTCGAGTGTAAACCAAAGTTTCTTCATTCTCTGACAAAAAACAAGATCGATACTGAATAAGAATTTTATCTCAAATGCAAAAAGCTAATTAAGAAGAATTGCAGTTATAGAAATATCAAAAGATCGCGTGACATTAAAGAAAACTAAAAAAAAATTGATTACAAATCTCTTTCCACCAATAAAGAACATCTAATTTTTTGTATTGCTTTTGGTTAACTCTAGGCTCTTTCAAGTACAAGTCCAATTAAGTTTTTTTTTTTTGGCACTATATGAACTTTTATAATAGTCAAATTCCAAATCATTAAAAAAAAAAAACTCTCTCATAATACTTTAATTCCTAACATAATATAATATAGAAAAAAAAAAAAAAAAAAAAGGCCAAAAATTTTTTCATTTGAAAAGAAAAGGTCGACCTATGTGACCTGCTGGTTGACCCAACCCAATCCAACCCACACTTTTGCGGGTCAGGTACTGTTTATCCCATCTTTGTTCCCAAGTAAAAAAAACACCTATCTATACATCCTTCATTCGGTTTCGAGATCAATTTTTCCAGGTCTAGGATTAACGAGGATGGCAATGTTTGCAGCAAGTCATGAGAAACCTCATTCTTCATGTCGAGTTCTCTCCACTCTTCACTGCTTTGCTTGCTGCCCTTTCTCTCCGGTGTCTACGTTGTTTGCTTTCTTCTATTCTATCTGTAAAGGTGTATCTCAACCTTTTGCTTTTTGGTAAGTATTTTTTTTTTTTATTTGGTTCCTAGATTTATCTGATCTGAGTACCTATTGTTTAATAGTTTGTCTTTTAACTTTTAAGGGTGATTATAGTATTGTTTAATATATTTCCTTTTTGATTACATATTGGTTAATGCTTTTAAGGGTGAATAACATTGATTAATATATTTACTTTTTTTTTATTACATATTGTTTAATGGTTTGTCTTTCCCCCCAAAAAAAACGGTTTGTCTTTTAAAACGGTGAATGGAATTGTTTAATATATTTACTTTTTTCTTATTAACTATTGTTTAATGGTTTGTCTACTATTTTTGACCGGTTGCGTGAATAGTTAGGACTTAATTAAGAGTCAAATAGACAACATGATTTGCATAAGAATGGACAGGACTTTTTATTTTTTGTTTTTATGAAAGTAGTAGAAATGGGTAGGAGTAGGACTTAATCAAGAATCATATAGACACCATGATTTATATAAGACTGGAACTATAAAGTCTATAATGAATGATAACTATATAAATAAATATAATACAGGAAATAGTTACCCTTTATTTGTTTTGTAAATTCTTGTTTGATCTTGTCTTGTTTGATCTTGTGCTTGAATAATCCCTATGGCATTGTTGGCTAATCGGATAGGAGACTTTCATCATTGTTGGCTAAGGATAGGAGATCCCCCCGTATGGCAGATCCCCAAGACGACTCCAACCGCATCACCGAAATTACTGAGCGCTACTCCACTTTGGAATGCTGCACCTTCAATTGGGGTTTTTAGGGAAGCCAATGCTATGTTTGGAATGCTGCACCTTCAATTGGGGTTTTTAGGGAAGCCAATGCTATATAGGTCACAACATTCAAGAAATCCTACTCTAATCTATTTTTAATTGGAAAAATTATATTTTAAACCATATAGTTTAAAGGTGTAACAAATTAAATCATATAGTTTCAAAAGTAATAAATTAAATTCCAAAATTTTAAAAAGTAACAAATTAAACCCTATAGTTTTAAAAATAACAAATTTAACCTTTGAATTTCAACAAATAACAAATTAAATCCTTATTTTACTTACATGGGTTGAGGTTGAAGTTATTACTTTTTGAAACTTCAAGATCTAATTTATTACTTTTGAAATCTCAAAGTTTAATTTGTTATTTTTTGAAACTTTAAGATTTTTGTTACTTTGGAAATTATAGGGTTTAATTTGTTACATAATAATAAAAAAAGAGTAAAAATTATTATTTTAATAAAAGTAGAGAAGAAATACAGAGTGTGTTGGAGGGTGCTTTGAAAAAGTGAATATATAAATGAATTTGCTCTCCACATGTGGAGATAATTTTACATATGCTGCTGGAGATGCTTTTACACCTACATCTTGGACCGAAACAAATGGAAATTTAGGTTGCAATTGTAAACTATATTTCTTTTTTATGTCAAAGTTATACAATAGCTACTGTTCCTATGCTTTTATTCTTGGGAAAGATGATATTAATATATTATAGCAACTATTGCTTCAACATCATATATAGCTTTATCCTTTGTAAACACAACAATGTACAACATAATGAATATAAACTAACATTAACGGAAAACAAAACAAAACAAAACAAAGAATAGCCTATACCAATATATTTTTGTTAACTTTGTTATTGTGTTGATGGTATTCAAAAAAAAAAAAAAATGCTTTGGGATTTGAGATGAGAGTTACAACATAAGAAGTTGTGAGAAGATGGAGATGAGGAATCAATGATATTCTAGGATTTTAAAACAGTATTAAGGGCATTTTGAGAGTTTTGGTGAAAATTTAATTCCCTTCTATTCCTCCCAATTTTGGGGGGAATGAAAATTTTGGGCTTGGATGGAAAATTGAGGAATGTGTGTTCCTTCTTACCCATTCCATTCCCTTCCATTTAAACTCCCAAATAAGGGAATGATCTTTCCATTTCATTACTTTCCATTATCTCATACTTAATCTTCCAAACAAAAGAATGAAAAAATATTCTTAAAATATCATGTTGATTCAATTCCTTTCCATTCATTTCCCCTCTCTCAAACGAAGTGGAAGTTGAAGGAAACCATGTGTCTCAGAGTCATGTCTATAAAAGGAAGAATATGAAGTATTGAACTCAACCCAAGTCATAATCTGACTGACAGTAGATGCCATTTCACTACAAGTTGTTGAGGACTATTGCTCTTTATATCTCACTTCGCTTGTTCTCACAATTTCCAAAATCCTTGTTTTACCAATAAAAAAAAATTCATCAGTCTTTTCATTCATTTCTAATTGATCATTACCGTAAACGCTGGGAGTGATGTAGCTGCTGGAGGAGGAAGCAACGTGAGGGCCTAGACTTAGAACCTTGAGATGATGGTAGGGTTATTGAATCCTCCATAGCACAACTGTATTTGCACGGTTTGTGGAAAACAGTTCCACTCGTCGAAAGCTATAAGTGGACATATGAGAGTGCATCCCAACCGTCCATGGCGAGGACTATTTCCTCCTCCAATCGACCAAGCTTCTTCTTCTTTGGCGAGGAGAGGATTGTGAATTAATCTAATGGAGCCACAAGAGAGAGATCTTGCTTCTCACAAGAAAGGCCTTCTCTGAAATTTGATTTTAATATACCTGCTCTAGAGCCACAAGAAAAAGTCCTTACTTCTCCGAAATTTGAAATGCCTGCTCCAAAACCACACCAAAAAAAAAGGCATTGCTTCTCCGAAATTTGATTTGAACTTGCCTACTTCGGAGAAACGAGAGAAAGAACTTGCTTCTCTGAAATTTGATTTGAATATGCTTGCTCACTAGCCACAAGAGACAGACCTACATGCTTCTTCGATTTTTAAAGTTGATTTAAATCTAAGTTAGACCGATACAGATACGGTATCGAGTACAGGTACAAGGATACATCATTTCTTAAGAAACATATGTAAGTGACAATGGATATTAGGATATTAGGTACGGGTACAAGGATACATCATTTCTTAAGAAACATTTGTGGGTGATATAGATATCGAGATATTGGGTACAATACAGATATGGGTACATGGACCAAAATAAAGTATCCATGCATCAATTAAATATGGTTTCTTTAGAGGAGGATGATGCAGATGCTTTCTGACCTTTTTTTTTTTTAATAGGATTTGCTGCTTTTTATGTTATTATGTTTTTTTTTTTAATCGGTCATGAAGTTTCTATCTTTTGGTAGGAAAAAAGTTATGTTTTACTTTCTTATTCTATGCATATTACTTTTTGGGGTAAAATATAGAAACCATCCTTGAGATTTGAGTTAATGATAGAAATTATCAAAATTTTGTGAAAATATCTAGTTTGCCTCTTAAATACAAAAACACTTAACACCGTTGGTGTATTTTTAACTAAAACTGTTTGCAAAGGGGGAAACATGATATTTTTGAAAAAATTTGGTAGTTTCTGTTATTAGCTCAAATTTCAAGAGTAGTTTATGTATTTTACCCAACTTTTTTGTTAATGTTTGATAGTTTAATATAGGTATCAATTGAAAAAAAAAAAAAAAAAAAAAAAGGTGGGGGGGGGGGAGATCTTGCCATGTTTGAGTTGAGTTCCAAATAAGGGATCTCTTTCAGAGGGGAGTGACCAATAACCCAAGGCAAGATTTGATAGTTCTGGAACTACGTGTATTTGTTTAATTAGTGTTTGTTAATGCATTCTTCCTTTTCTACTTAAAAAAAAAAAAGGGTATAAAAGTTCTATCTTTTTGTTCTCATTCGTTTGCATTGGTCCAGATTCTAGAAAGCCCATTTAGTGGGCGAGTAAAAACCAAAAAGCACCAAGAGTTTATCTTTTTTGTTCTGTTAATGACTGAGCCCTGTGTATTATGATCTGTAGTGATTGGACCAGTGCTCTGCAAAGCAGTAATGCAGTCCATGTCACTAGAAAGGCCTTTGAGATCTCGCACACGTTTCGTCTTGTGCTATTGGCATTTGAACATAGCATTTGAGGCCCATCAAATCCCAAAGCCAGGTTGTAACCAATGGATTCAGGTCTACCAGGATTCCAGTTTCCCAAACTGGCCCACTTCTCATCCCTGGAGCCCAACTTAACTCAACCTCCTCAAAACAGAAGGGCATTTATGTTATGCCATACACACATGACACAGCAATCTCTGCAGTGCTGCTACATTTTTCCCCCCCGGATATGGGGATTGATTATGAAAGAGCTTATGATTGAAACCAAAACTTGAAAGAATTTAAAATTCCATGCTACATGTTTATATCATGGGGCAAACTTAAATATAGTGTCGTAGGTTATTAACTACATTCAACAATGTGACTGCATTGACCAATGCAGCATAAAAGGTGTTATCTTCTCTCAAGAGCAATTAAATTCAATTATGTGGTTCTTTAGACAAATACAATATCTTTTCATTTAGATGGTAGAGATTTAATTTGTTATTTTAAAACCTCAAGATTTATTTATTTTGGAAAATATAGGGTTAATATGTTACTTTGAAATTACAGGTTTAAATTGTTACACCCAATAAAACTATGAGAATTAAAATATAATTTTTCCAAAAAAAAATGAAAATTTTAATATTTTATTAGTGTGTAGATATGGTTTACACCAATTTTTTATTAAATTTATTCAATTTTTAATAACCCTATTGAAAATTTAAAGAAATACAAAGTCATAAAGAGTAAAAGAGTAAAATAGTAAAAATAAAACAATTTTGAATTCAAGTGTGCCACGTGCGTACATTTCATGTTTAGAAAAAAAAAAAAAAAGAGAAAAGAAAAGAAATAACATGAATGCATGCATTTCTAATTCTATACAAAATAGATAACCAGCAATTGTACAAATTTTTTATCACATTATATATCTAAATTTTATAAAAGTATGTATTAAGTGTGTGCACAAATTATGAACACACTCTTATTTATCCATGTTGGTGCTTTAATATTTCATTCTAATTAAGCGAAGGGTCCACCCTTACCACTACTTACTCCTATTCTTACCATGACGGCATGATCATAACATTTGTAAGAGGAAAAGCTCTTGCCAATATTCCACTAGATATCCGCCTACCAAGTCCAAATCTTTTTATTTATATATAAAGTGAGAGAGCAATTTTTTTTTTTTTAAATGGAGACTTGGATTTTTATTGTTTATATATATAATATATATATATATATATATATATATATATATATATATATATAAGAGAGAGAGAGAGAGAGAGAGAGAGAGAGAGAGAGAGAGAATTAAAAAAAGAAAAAAGTTGTAGTTAACCATGGTTTTTCGAATTTTATAATTTTTTTTAAACTATTACGTGATATAAGGAATAGTTATTCCTTATTTTGAAGAATAGCCATTCTTAAGGAATAGTTATTCCCTGTAATGAAAGCATAACCAAACAACCGAGTAGTTATTTTTTAGGAATAACTATTACATTTCAAGACCTATTACAGTGTACCAAACGTGTCCTTAGTGTTCTATAACGGTATTCTCAAAACACATTCTTTTATTATCTCTACCCAACTACCTGCATTCTCACAAGAAGTCTTTTTTATTTTTGGATCAATGTTCCCTAAATATCATTAGGGTGCGTGTTAATTGAAGATAAACGAAGAGCTGTGGTTAAGAATGACAACAATTCATTAGACATCTGTTGGGTGAATGGGATAGGGCAGATGAGCCATGCCTGGGTATAATTGATTAAATAAGTCGTCACAAAATTTCTCACAGTTTTCTTTTTTTTACAATTGTTGAGGTAATATATATTGTGATTGATGCTAATAAAAATGGTGTTAGTAATAAACTCATATGAAAAACGATATTATTTTTGTTAGAATATAAGCCCAATGGGTCTTAGGCCTAATACACTGTCTTGTATAGCACTCTTATTACTTGTGCATTATTCTCACCTCTGCCTATATAAAATGCTCTCTCTTGTACTGTATAATTCATATAATACAAACACAGACTTTCAATCTTTAACATGGTATCAGAGCTAAGGCTTTAATATTGTGCAGTTTTAGTCCTTCCAGGCGTTATTCCGCTGCCTTAGATGTCTCCGGCAGTGCCCAGCTGCCACCATCAGAAATCCGGTTGCCTGCGCTGCCAAGAAGCTGATTCATCGCCGAATGGACTTGCTGCCACCCTTGGTTCTCGCGCTACCGGACTCCGATTACGACACATCCGCTGCCATTGGAAAGATCTTGGAAAGCTCAGATCAACCACACAAAAAATAGCCTAATCGACCACCGGACGCGCGCTCACGCACCGCCCAAAGATTCGGCCGCCGTCAAGCTTTTTCTGCCACGCGCCTGTCTCTCGTCCAGTCAGCCCTAGCGCATGTCATCTTACCACATCAGCCCTAGACCACGTCAACCCTAGTGCCACGTCAGCATGACCGTTGACTTTGACCAGAGTTGACCGTTGACTTCGACCGTTGACCAGTGTTGACTTTGACCGTTGACCTCCGTTGACTTCGGGTGTTGACCAACGTTGACTTTTCGGTTGACCAGGCATTGACTTTTTGCGACCCAGGTGCTTCCTACCTAGTTTTTCGCGCTGATTTCATTTTTGTGGTCTATTTTTGTAGTTGAGGTTTCGTTATGGCTCAAAGTGAAATTTCTAAGCCTATTCACAGGCGATCAAATCAGCAGAATTCTCATCTTATTTATGCCTTTTGCAGGCATCGCGGTCACACTATTGATCGATGTAACATGCGTGCCGGCATTCTTCAGCGCTCTGCAGCCTTAACTGCCTCTGAGTCTGTACCATCATCCGATGCTACATCTTTTGATCCTGTCTCATTGACTACACCTACTTACAACATAGCAGATCTGCAAGCCCTCTTCAGTCAGGTTCAAGCTTTGTCTTCCAGTGCATCTAATCCTGCTCTTTCTGTGACACCAAGTATCTCTTTTGAATGGTTCTTAGATTCTGCCTGCTGCAATCACATGACGGACAATCCTTACCTTACAAGTGTCCACACTCCTCCTGTCTTACCTACTATTATCACTGCTGATGGCTCCGCCATGATTGTTAGTCATGTCGGCTCCATCTCTACCCCCAACTTATCTGTCTCTGATGTCTTTTGTGTTCCTAAACTGCATCTTAATCTTTTATCTGTTGGCCAACTAATCGAACTTGGTTTAAACCTGTTCTTTTCTTCTCGTGGTTGTCTTGTGCAGGATTCTCGGACGGGGCGGATCATTGGGACCGCGCGTAAGGTTGGACGGTTGTTTGAGCTTACTTCCCTTCACTTTCCGTCTTCATCAGTCTCCCCCCTTGTTATTGTTGCTTCTGCCTCCATCAAGTTGTGGCACTCTCGTCTAGGTCATGTTTCTCTTCCTCGTATTCAAACCTTAGTATCTAGGGGTCTATTAGGTTCAGTTTCTTCCAGTCCATTTGATTGTATGCCATGTCAGCTTAGCAAACAACCTGCCTTACCTTTTAATAATAGTGAGTCTATCACTTCTGCAACTTTTAATCTTATTCATTCAGATGTATGGGGGTCCTCTCCTGTTCCCACAGTGGGGGGGTCAAGATATTTTGTTATTTTTGTCGATGATTTTTCTCGTTACACTTGGATTTATTTAATGAAAAATCGTTATGAAGTTCTTACAATATATCGTGATTTTGCTAAAATGATTTAGACTCAATATTCTAAAGCTATTAAGGTATTTCGCTCTGACAATGCACGAGAATATAGACAAACTGATTTTTCTACTATTCTTAAATATTATGGAACTATTTTTCATACCTTTTGTGCTGGCACCTCACAACAAAATGGACGAGCTGAACGTAAACTTCGTCACATCCTAGATACTGTTAGGGCTCTCACCAATGCAGCCTCCACTCCTGCCTCATTATGGGGTGAAGCTGCTCTCACTGCAGTGTACACTATTAACCGATGCCCTTCACCTATCGTTCAAAACACAACACCATATGAACGACTGTTTGGCACAGCTCCAAACTACAGTCTATTTAAGGTTTTTGGTTGTGTCTGTTTTGTTCTTCTTTAACCACATGAACTCACTAAACTCCAACCCCGCTCCCAGCTATGTTGTTTTCTTGGCTATGGCTTTGAAGAAAAGGGGTACCGGTGTTATAATCCAGTTGCCAAACGTATTCGAGTCTCTCTGCATGTGGTATTCTGGGAACACAAGATGTTCTATTCCTTACCTTTATTTTCTGCAGGTAATTCTGATTCTCAGGCTGATCCTCTACCAAATCTCTTCCCTGAGATTCCTTCCCCTTCTGCTGAGTTAGTTAATCCCATCTCCGACGAGTCTCCTCCTGCTGATCCCTCCTCTGATAAGTCTCCTACAGCCGATCCTACCTTCGACGAGTCTCCTCTCTCTACCCCTGCTGCGAATCCTGTCAACACTACTGCTCCTAAGCCCCGTCGCTCTCATCGGGTAAGTACTCTTCCCTCTCATCTTCGTGAATTTCACTGTTTTTTTGCCTTTGCCATCTTACATGAACCTCACATCTTTTGTGAGGCCTCCCTTAACCCTTTATGGCAGCAAGCTATGAAAAAAGAATTGGATGCATTGTTAAAGACAGGTACTTGGGATCTGGTTGATTTGCCAGTTGGTAAATCTGCTATTGGTTGCAAGTGAGTGTACAAGATCAAGACTCGATCAAATGGTACTGTTAATCGCTACAAGGCTCATCTCGTTGCCAAGAGATTCACTCAAGAGTATGGCATTGACTATGAGGAGACATTTGCCCCAGTGGCTCGCCTCTCCTCTGTTCGTACACTTATCGCAGTTTCTGCTTCCGGACATTGGCCACTTTTTCAGATGGATGTGAAGAATGCAATTCTTAATGGAGAACTAACTGAGGAAGTCTACATGCAGCTCCCTCCTGGTTTCTCCCAACCTCCAGGCTTTTCTCACAAAGTGTGTCGCTTACGTCGGGCACTATATGGTCTTAAGCAAGCTCCACGAGCTTGGTTTGCCAAGTTCAACTCCACCATTTCTCAGCATGGTTTTTCAGCTAGCTCATATGATTCAACTCTGTTCTTCCGACGCTTAGATCATGGTATTACCCTTCTCTTATTGTATGTAGATGACATGATTATTACTGGTGATGATATGCAAGGCATCCAGGATCTTAAGCACTTCTTTGGTCAGCACTTTGAGATGAAGGATCTGGGTCCCTTCAGTTATTTTCTTGGTCTTGAAGTCTCTTCATCCTCCGATGGTTACTATCTCACTTAAACCAAGTACACATCTGATCTTATCTCTTGAGTTGGAATCACGGACAGTAAGATAGTTGACACACATATCGAATACAACAATCGTCTGAATACTCATGATGGAGAACCACTTCCTGATGCTACCCTCTACAGACAGCTAGTTGGGAGTCTTGTTGACCTTACTGTCACTCAACCGGAAATCTCCTATGCCGTTCACATTGTTAGCCAGTTCATGGCTGCACCGCGATCTCTTCATTATGCTGTTGTACTCCAGATTCTTTAGTATTTGAAAGGCACCTTGTTTCATGGACTTCACTTCTCATCTCAGTCGTCACTCACTCTTCAGGCTTATTCTGATTCCGACTGGGCAGGGGACCCTACTGACCGTCGTTCTACTACAGGGTATTGTTTTCTTCTTAGTGACTCCCTTATCTCTTGGCGCAGCAAAAAACAATCTGTTGTTGCTCGTTCTAGTACTGAGGCAAAATATCGAGCACTTGCTGACACCACTGCTAAGCTCCTTTGGTTACGTTGGCTTCTCCAGGACTTAGGCATTGATTATTCTACTACAGTTCTGATCCATTGTGACAATCGCAGTGTTATCCAAATTGCCCACAATGACGTTTTCCATGAGCGTACCAAGCATATTGAGATCGACTGTCACTTTGTTCGTCATCACTTACTACAGGATACTTTGCAGCTCCGTTCAGTGTCTTCTCAGGATCAGTTAGCTGACATATTCATCAAACCTATGCCTCCAGGCCGTTTCCGTGATTTTATTTCCAAACTCAAGTTGGTGTCTCTTCACCCAACATGAGTTTGAGGGGGGATGTTAGAATATAAGCCCAATGGGTCTTAGGCCCAATACACTGTCTTGTATAGCACTCTTATTACTTGTGCATTACTCTCACCTCTGCCTATATAAAAGACTCTCTCTTGTACTGTATAATTCATATAATACAAACACAAACTTTCAGTCTGTAACAATTTTAATCACAACTTATTGATAAAATAACTGTGAAAAATTGTGTTCTTAACATCACTATAATTAATAGGAGAATGCTGTGTTCACATTTTTTATATGAGAAAGTCTAAGACCATAACAAAAAATCACAACTTTTAACTTAATACAACTGGTGAGGTGTGTTGTGTTCATTGGAGAAAAACCCAAGGGAGTTCCAAATTATGACAGAAGTTGTAGTCCTATATATGTGTAATAGCATTTTGTTCGATCTTCATGTCCGATTAAAGCAATATATCGGCTTGACAATGTAATTAGGCCCACTAAATTTGATTGACTTGGTTGTGACTTCAGTTTGAAACAATGTAAAGCATGAGAATTTTACACTTTCATCATCTTTCCCCATTTATTTTCTACACTTTCTCATGGACCAAATTGAAAAATGTCAGTACCACAATTGACAGAAGAAAGAGGAGCCAAATTGCATCATCGCATGTGCAACTAAATTACCAGTCCTAGAGTGAAATATCCTCGGCGCTGGAGAGAGCCAGAGAGGATTTCCGTGTAAAAAGTAAAAAGTCCATAAAAATCATAAAACCGTTGATTGAAAGGCATTGGTTCACTGATTTGAAAATGACAAATTATATGGCCACAAACTTTCTTCTTTTGGAGTATGCTCAATTGTGAAGCTGCAATTTATATAATAATCATGCCATTAAGAGAGTAAAAAGCATTAAACAACAGACCGGCCTTTTTTACTGGGGGATACATTGATTGATGACTGATTAAACTCTGATATTAATTCACTAGGAATATATAGATATTTGCATTATATATATATATATATATATATATTATATCTATGCATGATATATTATTTTTATATACATCATGTATATAAAAATGTTATATTACACCATAATGAGCATGATTAATACAAATTGCAAGCACATTAGACCAAAAGAACAATCCATAAATTGTCACAATCTATTGCAAGCACTAGTAGTAGATCCCATAAAAAACCCCGGTAATATCTATTCCTCCAGAGCAGGCTGATTCAAATCAATTTGCATAGAAGCAAGGGCTGTAGTTCCTCCATCCCTTGTCGAAGAAACAGAAGACTGACCAGTTTCTGGAGCATATGCTGCTGGAGGATCTTGGGACCCGCCATGAACATCTTGAGTCTGTTGATCCCTAGGAGAAGTGATGGAAGAAGATCCGCCTCCAATTTCAATGACATGTCCAATGGTGCTGTTCTTAGTTTCTTGTCGATCAATTTGCAAACAGGCAAGGGATGTAGTTCTTCCAGTCCTTGCCAAAGAAGCATAAGACTGACCAGTTTGTGGAGCATACAGTTCTTCCAGTCCTTGCCAAAGAAGCATCAGACTGACCAGTTTGTGGAGCATACAGGCCCCGCCATGGACGCTCGGGATGCATACTCATGTGACCACCTAGAGACTTTTTATTTGGAAACTGTTTTCCACAAACTACACATGCTGCTGGAGGGTCTTGGGACCCGCTATGAACGCCATGAACATCTTGAGTCTGTTGATCCTTAGGAGTAACGGAAGAAGATCCGCCTCTAATTTCAATGACAGGCCACATGGTACTGTTCTCAGTTTCTTGTTGATCAATTTACAAAGAAGCAAGGGCTGTAGTTCTTCCATTCCTTGCCGAAGAAGCTGAAGACTGATCAGTTTGTGGAGCATATAGGCCACTCCATGGACGCTCGGGATGCATATTCATGTGACCACCTAGAGACTTTTTGTTTGGGAAATGCTTTCCACAAACCACAAAGGCTGCTTGAGGGTCTTGGGACCTGCCATGATCACCATGAACATCTTGATGAGTCTGTTGAGCCTTAGAAGGAGTGACTGAAGAAGATCCGCCTCCAATTTCAATGACAGGCCACATGGTGTTCTCAGTTTCTTTTGGAGTGGCATTATCGTCTGCTTTCTCTGTCCCATGGTTCTTCATGGTATATAAAACCGCTAGAAATGTAAGAAATTAAGGAGTTTAAAGTTTAAAACCCTGTGTTGTGGACTGAGGCGGAGACCATATTTATGGTCAATTGGTTAAAGGACAACTTAGTTTTTTGTGGAGTGGCATTATTGTTTGATTTCTTTTTCGTTTGAGTAAGCATTGCGTAGAATTCTTTCGGTGTTTGTCTCCTACTGAAGACAGATCCTAAACGCTTTTTTGCAATACGTGGTTCTTTGGTTCTTTTGTTTTTGCTTATTCCTATGCAATCTTTATGTTTTGCTGAAAGAAAGGTTAGATAAAGACATAGATTCACACATCTTTGAACATGATGGAAGTATAAATGTTCTTGGGACACCGCTCTTTCAACTGTCATCATTACTTCAAACAATTAAAACTGTCACCAATCAAATGAAACTTTTGGCATGTCTATCGCGCGCCTTCTTTTTTGTGCTTGCAATCATGGTCTGTAATTATGTAGCGCGTCTATCATATGAGAAATTAGACTTAGCTTGGAAGTAGAAACAAACTGAGAAGATAAATACTACTACGGTACCCTAACTCGGTAAGCATCATAATTCATTTATGTCATTACGTGAATACATAATGTATGATACCATGATTTATAAAGATTTATAAAGGCATCCATTCAAAAAAAAAAAAAAAAAAGATTTATAAAGGCATCCATTAAAAAAAAAAGAAATGATTTATAAAGACATCTTCAACTAATATTTCACTTGGAGTGTCTGATGTAAATAGATACAAATGTACCATGAACAACTTTGCGAATCTGGCACAAAGAGTTGTTTTTCTCTTTTCTCATAAAAATTTAGAAAAGGCAACAAGCTAGTTAGCCATTGAATAATGAGCAGTACTATGTAACAAAGGCAGGCCCTCAAAAGACAAATATATCTTATTATATCGGGATCACAGGGACGTATAAGCTTGGGAAATGTTGACCCTAAAAATGTAATGATCGGCCCCCCCACCCCGGGAAGCACACTCATGATGATGATGATTAAAAGTCGAATACTCTCGTTCTTCTTTTTCAAGTGTAATGATCCCACCGAATCCAAATCCAGCCGCCAAGGTATCTCTTTTTGTTTGTGCGACAATTTAGCGTCTTTTTCAAAATTGATATATTATATTTACCGCACGTTTAATTGTAAGAATTGAATAGAAGATTTTGCGAGTAAGCAATAGAATTTCTCATTCTTGCCTCAGTTTTAAATCCCAACGATAGGTACAGATCATTCAATATCGATGATATATACAATTTAGTTAAGTTTTATCCTCAGGATTTCACTAAACAAAAAAAAAAAAAAACTCATTTAAGAATTCAATTGCAACATTATGAGCTTGATATGCCAAATCATCCTCATTTACACAACATGTCTACAAATTCTAAGATATGCAAGGGCATGGGATTCGCAATTAAAAAATAAATAAACTATCATTTAATTAATAGATGATTTATCTTGTGTTGATCCTTCCAGTTTCTACAATAATTACAGAACAAGTTTGTTCAACCATGATGCGAGTAAAAACAAGTCTTTATAATAAAGTGAAAGATGAGTTTTTGACAGATAATTTAATAATTTACATTTGGAAACAAAATTGCTAAAAATATCTTTGTAGAAATGATAATAGATGAATTTTATTCTATGAAAGACCGATCGTCGTCAAGCATAACAAAGATGGGAGATGCTAAATTATTTTTATATTTTTTGTACATACATGTTTATAGCATTTAGACCATTTGTGTATACTGATTTGAGTTTAGAAACATTATAATATGTCAAATTTCACAATTTTATATATAATATATTTATGAGTTATGAGTAACATATTAATAAACAATTCGGCTCTCCAAGTAAATGGCTACACCCTGATCTAAGGGTGGCAAAAAAAGCCCAAACCCATTAGCCTACCTAAACTCACTCACTAATTGTCCAACCAAATTTACTTATTTAATAAATGGGCAAATGAGTGTTAATCTAATTAGACTCAATTAAGTTAAGTTTAATTGGGTTGTAATTGGGTTGTTTATTGGGCATCTAACAAATTTACCCAAACCCACTTATTGATCATTTAGGGGTATTTTTGTCATTTTTATGGACATTTTTGTCATTTTAGAAGTTGTAAGATATTTTAACCATTTACATATATAAAATAATTGAGTAAATGAGTGGGTTGAGTTTTAATGAGTTGAATTGGGTATGAGCCATACATACTTTGTTAAATAGGCCTAAATGAGCAATTGGGTTTTTAAGGACCCAACTCATTTATTACCCACTCAAACCCGTCCATTTGAGACCCCTACCCTGATCCTACGTACTTCTAGCAACTTGTGGATGACTGGCGAACACTCCATAAGTGAGTACTTCTGCTTGCTTGTTGATGAGGAAAGCAGATAATTATCTATAATGTCACTGTGTGTAACCGAACATGCATGTCTGACAACAGCTAGCAAATTAGTATATATACAAGATTGATATAATAAAAGAGATAACGAGTCCATGATATGCACCATCAAAAATTAGTTACATATTAATTTGACCATGATGATAACAATAATATTTTAATAAATTGAGAAGGATCAGTATATATGATTCACAAATTGATCCACCAGGATGTTTATTGTTCATAAGTGCTAAAAGTACTGAAATTAATAACCACTATACTTTGAACAAAAATAGACAAATAAGCTGGCATTCAAATTGCTAGATAGGCTAGAGCATCAGTGATATGAATATAAACAATGGGAGACGGTGCAGAAAATGTTTCATGGGACATGCTTTCAAAATCCATTTTATATCAAAGAGAACAAAATCTCGATTTTCGGACCAGGAGTACAGGTATAAATCTATAATCTCAAATTTTATTTTATCTTACAGATCAGTTTTTATTCATAGAAAAAAAAATAATAAAATACTGATCACATTTTATGAGTGCAGTCATTATTTGAATTAGTTAAAGTTATAAGAAAGAATATAATTAAAGGTCACCCAAGAAATAGACTATTTAAATAGAACCGTTTTGCTGTTAATTAAAATACTACATAGTCTACATTCCAGACAATTTTCATATCGTAATAACTGTGTATGGTATTATATTTATAATTTCTATTTGCATGTCTGCTCAAGAGAGACTATTTCAATTTGCATGTTTGCCAAAACCTAATAATATATACCATGCATACACTGATTCACACATCTTTTTTATTATTATTATTATTTTTTTTAGGGTGATTCACAATTTCACACATCAATATATCTTTTTTATTTATTTAGTTTTATTTTTTTGCTAAACACACATCTATCTTTTAACATGATGGCAGTATGAATATTGTTCTTGGGGCACCGCTTTTTCAACTGTCATGATTACTTCAAAAAATAAAACTGTCATCATATCAAATGAAAGCTTTGGCATGTATAGTATCGCCTGCTCTTTGGTACTTGCAAATTATGGTCTGTAATTATGTAGCGCGTCTATCATATGAGAAATTGGACTTGGAAGTATATACGAACTGAGAAGATAAATACTACTACGTACATGATTTGGTAAGCATCACAATGCATTTACGTGAATCGCATAATGTATGATACCATGATTTATAAAGTCATCTTCAACCAATATTTCACTTGGAGCCTCTGACGTATATAAATAGATACAAATGTGCTGATCATGAACAA
Organism: Fagus sylvatica; assembly: GCA_907173295.1. Lineage (NCBI taxonomy): Eukaryota > Viridiplantae > Streptophyta > Magnoliopsida > Fagales > Fagaceae > Fagus > Fagus sylvatica. The sequence continues at coordinate 19,710,143 of OU015765.1, forward strand.
CGTCTCGAATCTGGCATTAGCTTATTTTTCTTTCTCATAAAAATTTGGAGAAGGCAAAAAGATTGTTAGACATTGTTTAACTCTGCCTTGCTGGCTCGACAAGGCTGGAGGCTCTTGCAAAATCAATCCTCTTTGGTTTTTAGAGTCCTCAAGTCCAAATATTTCCCTGCTTCATCTTTTTTAGATTCCTCTACTCCTACAAATGCCTCTTATATTTGGAGGAGTATTTGTGAGTCTAAGGAGGTGCTCAAGGCTGGTCTTAGATGGAGAGTTGGGTCTGGTGAACGGATCAAGATATGGCATGATAGATGGTTGCCATGCGCAAGTACGTATAAGGTGGTTAGTCCTATGAAGATTTTGGATGGTGAGGCTACGGTGGATAGCTTGATTTGTGGCGAAACAATGAAGTGGAATGATGCTCTGTTGAGACAAGTATTTTTGCCGCACGAGGTGGAGGTGATCCAGTCAATTCCGTTAAGTAATCGCAGGCCTAATGATGTGCTCATCTGGACTGGAACGAAGAGGGGTGTTTTCTCTGTTAAAAGTGCATATCGACTGCTTCTGGCACAACAACGTGCTGGGGAAGCTTCTTCATCTTCATCACGGGGTGGGGATCAAAAGTTTTGGTCAGCACTCTGGTCTGCCTCAGTTCAGCCTAAGGTTCGTGTGTTCATGTGGAAAGCTTGTAAAGGGATATTACCCACACTAACTAATCTGTTTGCCAAAGGTATTTCTAATACCTTTTCTTGTGTGTGGTGTGGGGAAGAAGCGGAGACTGTTGATCATCTGTTATGGCAGTGTGAGTTTGCTCAAAGGGTGTGGCATGATTGCCCAGTCACTTTCTGTCCCACGGTTCACCAGGCCATGTCCTTCAAGGAGTTTATTGAATCTTGTGTTTTGGCTTTGTTTTCGCCGGGTCTGGAGATTGTTCTGTCTACTGCATGGGCCATATGGAGAGCACGAAATGATTTAGTGTGGAATGCGACTATTGTGCCAGTATCTGAGATTTGCCAACAAGCTGCTGGTATTGCTCTGGACTATATTGAAACTGGGAAGATGTTAACGGAATCTATTTCTCTTCCTACTGATTTGCTTCCTTTGAAATGGAAGCCACCAGATGCTTCGAATCATAAACTGAATTTTTCTTGTCACTTTGGGACTGATGGTCATATGGTTGGGGTTGGGGTGTTAATCCGTGATTCTGCTGGATTGGTGGCTGCGGCCAAATGCTCAAAAGTGCACCAAGTTGGTGATGTCATTCAGGTTGTTGCAAGTGTGCTTTTGGAGGCATTAGTTTTTGCCTATCACATTGGGCTGCGCAGACTTGAAGCTGAGTTGGGTAATATGGAGCTATTGGGATTATTGAACTTGTCTTCTCCGTGCCTTGCACCAATTGGTGTCCTTGTGGAAGATATAGGTTCTTGGGCTCATAAGTTTCAATTTCTCAGGTTTTCTTTTATTAAGAAAGAGTGTAACAAGGCTTCACAAGCCTTGGCTACAGAGGCGTTGTCCTCATCTTTTGAGCAGGTGTGGCTAGATGACTACCCTGCTTGTATTACTTCTCATGTTCAGTTTGATTCTCTTCAATAAAATTATATCTATCGTTTCTATCAAAAAAAAAAAAAAAAAAACTTTATAATTAATCCATTAAACTTTGTTTGTGCATTGTACACTGTCCATGTGTCTGCAATTATTGTGACTTGAGAGAGTTCATCTCTTTTTGTTTGTGCATTGTACACTGTGGCACGTGTTTACTATGGTAAGAGTAAATCGTGCAGGTGAGTATTGGATTTGGTATTAAAAAAAAAAAAAAAAAGTATTGGATTTGGTAATGGCAAATTACATGCTTATAAACCTTCTTCTTTTTTTTATTTTATTTGGAGTACACTAAACCTATTACATACCGTACAATAAATAATTATCAATCTAAAAAGTTGTTAGGGTAGATAATAAAATTATTTGAATGATAAATTCACATAAAAATTAATAAAAATCTATCAACTTATTATGAAAATATTATATTATCTTCCTAAAATTATTTTTTTGGAAATCTTTTTTTTTAAATGGAATAATTACTTAAAAAAAATAAAAGGATAAGATAGTCAAAAGCTAGCATTAAGTAATTGACAGACATAACCGAGGGTATCTCATGATTGTGTTCCTCTTTCTTTGTCTTTTACAGTTTTACGCGCTATTGTCTCTTGCAGCATTACGCGCTAATGTCTCTTGCGCACATTTATCTTTTCTTTGAGCAGGTTGATTCAAATCATCATATACAACATTCTCAAAAAAAAAAAAAAAAAAAAAAAAATAAAATATATATATATATATATATATATATATATATATATATATAATATAATTTTCACATACATTTATTATTAATATCATTTTCCTGAAAAAGAAAAGAAAAGTTGATCACCTCATAAACCTTATGTGCAATATACGTGACCAAAATCTGTCAGCAGAATCCACATAAATTTAACTACATGGTCAATTTCATCAATTTGAAATCCCCATGTAATTATATTGTAAAATTAAAACTCTAAAAGATCAGTTTGCGAATAACTCAAACCTAGGAGATGATTATATAATTCTGGCTCATATTATCTGTTTTGAATATAGAAACCCAAAAAAGAAAAAAAAGAAAAAAAAATTGAAACAGATCCTTATGATATGAATTGGCCTCTGTAACGAAAAGGTTATAATTCAAAACATTGGGTTTTTAAGAACTATGGCCAGCGGCACACCCCTTAACCATTCTTTAATCTTCACCTTTGCTGTGACATCACAACTGCATACGAAAAAAAGTTCTGTATGACATCACAACCGCATACGAAAGAAAGAAAGAAATGTCCAGCAAAACGGCGCATCCCAAACAAACAGCCGTGCTTATTTCTTGGGAAAAAAGAAGGAGGAAAATAACCTTATTTAATTTCTTTCTTCAAAGACCTGGCAAGAGGCCTTGATATACCACTTATTGGATTTGTAAATAAATCCCATATTCAAGATCCCATGTCAGACCGGAGAAGAAAAGGATAGTGGATACTATCGCTATTGATGAAGAAAATCCAAGTAGGAAGTGTTCCTTTGAGGTTGTGGTCTTCCACCTCCAAGTCTCTTCCGGAGTATGTAGGATTTGAAGTGAGGACCTCTAACACATATATACACTAGCGTATAACCCGCACAAAATACGAGATGATTTTTATTATAAATCATTGTTCATAAGTATAATTTGTATGTAAAATATGTAGGTAAAACACAACATTTGACTTGTAGTAGTAAAATATTACTAAATTGTTTGAGAGCTCCATAAAGCAAGTAAACATAATTGGAAGTAAATATAAAACACTGTGTTAAAAAGTAACAATAGTTTGTACTAAGTTCTTATTTTTTTCATATTTTTACACCCTATCAATTAAGTCATCAATTTCAAGTAAAAAATATAATCAAATAATACAATCAAATGCAAACATGGTAGATTTTGGTCTATAGGAAAGCATAAAACATACAAAAACATGATTAAAATAAAATTATGATAGGAAAAAAAAAATAGTACTTATATCATTGTTCTAGAAAATTACCACTATTGAGATGTTTGGTTAATATGTCATTGCTACTTCCTCTAAGCCAGCCTTACCTTATAACCTATAAATAAAATATATATCTATTAAATTGGATTTCAAATATGTCAGTCATCTTAGAAAATTATCATTATTCATAAATTGCAAGAAGAAAAACATTATATTTATTAATTATAGTTTCATATCATGAAAAAATGCCAAATTACCATGTACAAATTACCACATACCAAAGTTAGAAGTTCGCTTCAGTCTATATATGAAAGCTCCTCTTAAACATGAAAAAGTAATCCTTAATTGTTTTTGAATCAAACCTTTGACATTTAATTTTATATTTTATTAGTATATGTTTTTTGAAAAAAAAAAAAAAAAAAACGGTTTCCATTATAGAATTTCTAACTTCCAATCCGAGAAACTTGTTTTTTTAATATACAATAATTCTGATTTTCTTTTTCATATTTGTATAACTGGGCAATTGAATCATGTTTACTCACATCATTTTCACAATAATAATATAGATGATTCATTTTATGCATTCTGTCTGTGTAAATTTTGTGAGAGTCCTATTTTTTTAACCATGAGATATAAAAAGTTCACTTCTTTGATTAGGAAAAAAAAACATAAATCCATCTTAAGAATTAACAACATAATCTGAATTACTTGAAAGGAAAAAGAAGTATCAATTAGGCTTTGACTTTGATTCTTCTTTTCTTATCTGTTAATTATACATGCATTATCAAAAAATAACAAAGCAATACAGTTTTCTTGACCTTTCAACTTGCTTGGGTATTTCAACTTGTTTAGGCAACTCTTGAAACTCTTCTTGCAGAAAATGAAGATCTTGCTTCCTTGAGTAAATTTGTTTGCAGAAAAGACTAACATGATTTGCAAGGGAAGAGAATAAGTAAATAAAGTAGAAGAGACGGTTCACATAATAAAATATCGATTTCAATTTAAAAAAAAAAAAAATTAATGTGAAATGGTTATTTCTTTAAGATTTATTTATTTTATCTAATTTAAGAAGTCTTATAGTATTAGGATATTGTCATAATTGTAAGTTTTTTATTATGATATTTTATTAAGATGTCTTTTAGTAGTAAGAGACTTATTTTAAGGAATTTGTTATTATTTGTTTTATTTTAAAGCCACGGTAAATTTTTTTGAGAATAATTTTTTTTAGTCTAATTTAAGAAGTCTTCTAGTATTAGGAGTTTGTCATAATTGTAAGATTTTTAATATGATATTATATTAAGATGTCTTTTAGTAGTAGGAGACTTATTTTAAAGAATTTTTTATTGTCTGTTTTTATTTTAAAGCTTTTTATTATAATATTTTATTAAGATATATTTTTAGTAGTAGGAGACTTATTATTAAGCATTTTTTATTATCCATTTTTATGAATAATGGATAATAACAAATTAAATCATAAAAAAATTTTGGTATTGACATTTTTATAATTTTTTTTGGTAGGAATTAAATCAAACCACTTAAGAAATTTAAATAACGTATCACTTCAGAAATTTAAGCGATAGATAGACATGTCACTTGTCATGACGTGAGACATTTTTAAGTTTTAATGCTCAATGCACGGAAAAAAAACTCTATATAAACACATAATGTGTATATGATTAAAATATATATTCATAATTATTTTGTGGAAAATATGTTCCATAAAAAAATAAAACTAATAATAACGTCAATTAGATGGAATTGCACCAACAAAGAAAAATAAAAGAAATTAGATAGTGTATAATCATTGAGAAAAAATCGTTATCTTTAATTGATAAAACATAAAATAAGTTATAATCAAGCAAAAAATAAAAGATTACCTTAATCCAATTGCCTCTTAAAGTCCATTGCAGTCATATAAACGTACAAAAACACACACACAAAAAAAGGATCACGTTTGAAAAAATAAATAAATAAAAAAGAAAAATAAGTAGAAGAATAAAACTTGTATCAAATTATCATTGTTTAAAACCCCTTACATTCATATAAACGTATAAAAACACAAAAATAAAAATAAATCATGATAGAATAAATAAATAAATAAATAAAAAAGAAAAAGAAGTAGAAGTAGAAGAACAAAACTTGTACCAGATTACCATTGTTTAGATGTTACGTAAGAAGATTATGCAAGAATGTGAATCTTTCAATTTAACGTACTCTATTTATCTTCCTTCCATCAAGGAATATGTCTGTTCATCAAATGATATCTTAAATGCTTGTTCACTAATCAATACCTTTTCACTAAAAAAGAGTACTCATAGCTAATACAGTTGCACTACAATATTCTTTATCTATTACTATTATTTTTTAAAAAACAATTGGTGTAGTTTTTCTTTTTAAAGATTTTTACGACTCCTTTTTCAGAAATTCTTTAAAATAAGTCTCCAACTACTAAAAAACATCTTAATAAAATATCATAATAAAAAGTTTACAATTATGAAAATATCATAATACTATAAGACTTCTTAATTAGATCCAAAAAAATAAAAATAAAATCTTAAAGAAATAACCGTTTCACGTCAAATTATTATTATTTTTTTTATTGAAACAATAGCGCCTGTATTTTATTATGTGAACTGTCTTCTCTGTTTTATTTACTTATTCTCTTCCCTTGCAAATCATGTTAGTCTTTTCTGCAAACAAATTTACTCAAGGAAGCAAGATCTTCATTTTCTGCAATCAAAGTTTCAAGAATTACTTACCTAGACAAATTGAAATATCCAAGCAAGTTGAAACGTTAGGAAAACTGTATTTCTTTGTTATTTTTTGATAATGCACGTATAATTAACATAAAAGAAAAGAAGAACCAAAGTCAAAGCCTGATTGATACTTTTTTCTTTTTTTCCTTTCAAATAATTCAAATTATGTTGTTAATTCTTAAGATGGATTTATGTTTTCATTCCTAATCAAAGAAGCGAACTTTTTATATCTCATGGTTAAAGAAATAGGTCTCTCACAAAATTTACACATACAGAATGCATAAAATGAATCATCTATATTATTATTGGGAAAATTATGTGAGGAACCAGGATTCAATTGCCCAGTTATTCAAATACAAAAAAGAAAAATAGAATTACTGTATATTAGAAAAACAACTTTCTCTTATTGGAAGTTAGAAATTCAACAATGGAAACCGTTTTCTTTTTTTTTCTTTTTTTATTAAAAAAAAAACATATACTAATAAAATATAAAATTAAATGTCAAAGGTTTGGTTCATAAACAATTAATGGATTACTTTTTCATGTTTCACAGGAGCTTTCATAGAATGAAGCGAACTTCTGACTCTAGTAGGTGGTAATTTGTAATGGTAATTTAGCATTTTTTCATGATATGAAATTATAATTAATAAATATAATGTTTTTCTTCTTGCAATTTATGAACAATGATAATTTTCTAAGATGATTGACATATTTGAAATCCAGTTTAATAGATATATATTTTATTTGTAGGTTATAAAGCAAGGCTGGCCTAGAGAAAGTACCATTGACATATTAACCAAACATCTCAATAGTGGTAATTTTCTAGAACCATATAAGTACTATTTTTGTCCACCACTTAATGTCCACACGTTTTGTCTTGTACTAATGGGCATTTGAATACAGCTGAATTACAAGGCCCATCAAATCTGAACCCGCAATGCATGACAACAAAAAATCCCTAATTAAGTCAAACTTCTAACAAGAACATGAGATATTTCTATTGAGATGATTAAATTGGACATGGCATACTCTTTCACTTGTTTCTTCTTTTACCTCAAAAACATCCAATGTATTTTGGAAACAAACTTGCTTTCACACCATTGCAACACTATTAAGGAATTCATTTTCAAATATTTTGAACATCTTTAGGTATGACTGTGTATTGCATGACCTAAAATGCCACTCTTCTTAATTCACTACTCTTTGTGGGGCACCTTGCTTACATCGAAAATATTCATTCTCTGAAGAGCGCATATTTACCACTACATTGTCATATTCAAGTACAAAGTTAGTGTGCTAATTGTTTTATTTGCTATGCCATTTAAAACATGGTTTGTATTTTCAATTCTTGAAAAAACTCTAAATTCAGCAGTGAAACTATCCTTAGTGAATGTTGTTCTCTACTTGCATGTGTTGAATTTTGTACATCATACTAAGCCATTGATGACCCCTAAGATTAAATTTTTGCATCATTTTATGCCAAGTCTGCTGAAATTCCAATTCTTAATCAAAATATTTTTGGCACTTATTGAACAAGTACTGAAATTCGGATTCAATATTTACTAAATGGGAAATTGAGCAGGGGTTTCAAGCAAACAAAACCTAGAAATTTACTTCGTGGTGGAGATGGTGGAATCAGGTGAGAAGTGAAGGCGGAGCTAGGCTTGAAAATCTGATCTGCGGTGGGTGAACAATCAAATCTGGGCTGCGGCGGTGGTCTGGTTGTCACGCAAACGGTGGAGCAAGTGGCTTGCGGCATTGGGCTGGCGCCATCCAGCTGGGACTAGCTCCTTATCTACCTTGGGTGGCTCACGGGCAGACGGGCTGCTAGGGATTTGTATCACAGGCTTGGGTCTGGGGGAGGAAATGTCTATGTGTGGGCTGGTATTTATTATGGAGGGAAATAATGATGTGGTAGTTATAAGTGAAAACAATCCAATGAAAACAAATGCCAAACAAAAAAAAGTGATTGAAAACAAAGAAAAAATTGTATTTGGATTCAAGTTTAGAGAATAGTATAAATACAAAATTTTGAAAACAAAAACACAATTCAGTCACCAAACATACCCTTAATAACTACATCATTTTTTATTACAATTATAAAATATTCAAAACAAGATAACAAGGAAGTTATATTACTTAGAGCAACTCCAAGAGGGCTCTGTATTTCCACAAATACAGAGCAAAACCCCAAAAATCAGCTCCAACCCACTCTTCATCCGACTCTGTATTCGGCTATAGTGCTACAGTAATTTTTCATTTTTACAGACTTACTGTTCATTCTTCAGCCAATTTTTTATTATTTTCTAACAGTCTATATAAACCTTTTTTTTCTTTTCTTCTTTTCATTTCTCCGGTTTTTTTCTCTCTCCTCACCTCCGTTCTCTCCACTGTGCTATCTCTCTTTTCTCCGTTCTCTCCCTCTGTTCTCCATAGCTAGCTCTCCCCTCTCCTTTGTTGATTTTCTGGTGGTGGTTGGGTTGACGGTGGGGTTGGGTTTGTTTGTGGGTTTGGGTTTCGGTTTGTTCGTGGGTTTGGGTTTTGGTCTCGGCGGCGATCTGGGCTTCGGTTTGCCGTGGGTGGGTTTGCCGTGTTGTCGGGGTTGGGATTTTCTGGTTGGGTTGACGGTGGCTTGGGTTCTCGGGGTTGGGATTTTCTGGTGGCGTTGGGTTGACGGTGGCTTGGGTTTTGGTCTCGGCGTGGTGGTGGAGCCGTGGGTATGGGTTGCCGTGGGTTTGCCGTGGTATGGGTTGCCGTGGGTCTTGAGCACAGTGAAGAAAATAGAAATGAGGAGAGAGAAAAGAAAAATGAAGAAAGAGAAAAAAAATTAAAATAAAATAAGGAAAATATTATTTTAATAAAAATAAAGACAAAATAGAGAGTAGTGTTGGAGTTGAAGTTGCAAAAGTGACTCTCCACATGTGAAAAACTCTCCACATGTGGAGATAAAATGAAGATAGTGTTGGAGTTGCTCTTATACAAATCCAAAAAAAAAAATTTATATATTTTATTTGTGAGCAAAAATATCATCAATGAGTTATAATATTTTCTTCAAAAAATAAAATAAAATATATCAATAGCATCAACCTTTATAATATTTTTCTTTGATTGGAAGATCAAACTCATACAATGAATATATAAAATAAATTTAAAAGAATTTCTTTATAATTCATTGGAAAGCAGACACATAACCAAACAAACTGTAAACTATTTCATTCACGGCAAACATATAACCAAAAAATAACTTCATTGTTTTGCAAATTGCTTTCGTCCATTACTTTAATATAAACAAACAGAAAATCTTCTGAAATGTTTGAATTGCAGAGGAGAGTGAGCAGCACTTCTATGTTTTTTCAACACACAGAACTAGGTATAAAATAAAAAAATAAAGGCGGTCGGCGTAAATTCAAAGAGGAGGCAATGTAATTATTACGTTTGGTGTGTCAAAACTTTTAAGAACAAAATCAGCCAATTACGAAAGTTAGTTTTACAAATTCCCTTTTTTTTTTTTTTTTTTTCTACTTTTTAATTCTTAGTTGGCACTTGGCACTTGGCAGACTCCACTTATGTCCGTTTAACTTCTTTATATGGCGTTTATTTATTGGAAGGAACCACTTATGTAAGCTTAGCTTCCTTATATGGTATTTATTCATTTGTTCGGACTATAAGGCCAGCTTGCTGACCTACTGTAGTACGGTTGATATGCAGAATAATGACAAAGCACATTGATTGTGGACTCAAAGAACGATCTTACTTTACAATATTTAAGCCATAATAAAGAAAACTATTATTATAACATTGGCAAACAAAAAAAATTCTAAATCACATTAATTTCTATAATCTAGATACGAATTCCTTTGAATCCTTTCTATGTTCCTTTCTATGTTACATAATATTTACCGCTGCATGTCTGCCATAAACTTCAAAAGATCAATTTTTGCAACCCTTCTTTTATGTATTAATGGACCTCGCGAGTCGCGTCACTTTTTTTTAACTTATAATAATAATCTGCTAGTGATATATGCACCCTTATCTGTTGTCATCCATGTTTGTTTCCTCACGTGGCCATGCTAAACAAACAATTTCATCCGCACAACTGCTTTCGACAACGAACTTCTTTTTGACCATGAGGGGTTTTACTATGGTTGCTTCTTCAGTCTTCAAGCTATTTTGCTTATGTGACGGATTTAGTTTACTTCGAAGCCGACCACCAGCCCCCTCCTCTATTTACTTAACAAAAAAATAAGAAAGAAGCCATCATTTGGTAACTATTATGTTCAACTGAAGTGGTCGAAGGTCCTATTTCACTCCCTCCCAGTATCTTCGTTGTACATTTATATGAAACATAATTTCAAGGCAAAAGGTTCACCAAGAGAGATGTTTGACGAAGAAATTTCAGTACTAGTTTGGCTATGTAGTTGTCTCCCAATAAATATAGTTGTGTGAGATGCGCGAATAGTGCCTTTTTAATTAAAACCACTGCCGCCGTTTGGGCCTCATGGTATTCTCAGTTTCTTGTACAGTTGCATCAATGACACTATACCAGCAATGTTGTTAGGCCTAATGTGAAGTAATGAAAGATGATTGTTCATGGTATATATATATAATATAGTGGGGAAATGAAAGATCTGAGGATGAATTTCAGTTTGCTCGAGACTGCGAGAGTGAGCCTATATTTTTAGAGGCGAAGGTTTGGATAAGTAATGGAATGTTTTGTGTTTGGACTTTGGACCGAACTTACCGACCAAAAATCATAAGTTGTGAATAACATATTCACATTTTAATTGATGTGGAATAGTAGTATAAAATAGTTGTGTGAACCAATCAATACTATGTATACAGTTGATCGTGTAAATTGAAATTTTCTCTCTCTCAAAATTTCTATAAACTTTGCAAGCGTGTACTCTAGTCTATACCCCCACATTGAGATCCTCAAAAGTGATACATGTGAGAAGGCATAAAGACCAAAAGTGATTATATGTAGAAAGGCATAAGACCGTAGGGGTCTAACAACAAGACTCTCACAAAGTGATTACATTATGTCCGGACTTTTGTGAACAATAAGTCTAGAAGCACAATCAAATTATTAAAAAAAAATTACAATTGTTGATGTGTCAAATTGTTAATAGTAAATAATAGATAATATTAGTGTTTCAATGAAATCTAACAAAAAAAAAACTGTCACTTCAACAAATGTAAAATATGTTGGGTGTGTCCCATTACTCAAAGAACAAAGTTCACTCACTGAGAAAACAAATGCACTTTAGGAAATGTCCTTTCTTCCAAACGTTCGCCCTATAAATACTTCACTTTCTCTCGCAGTCTCAAGCACACAGAAATTCCTTAGATCTTTCATTTCCCCACTATATATCATACCATGAACAACCATCTTTCATTTCCTCTCATTTGGCCGAACAATATTGTTGGTGATGATGCAACTGCACAAGAAACTGTTAATACCATGAGGCCCATCATTGAAATTGGAGGGGGCTCGTCTTCAGTCACTCCCTTTAGGTCCCAACAAACTAGGGGTCATACGGTTGCTAGAGGAAGCAATAATTTGAGTGCTCAAGGTGTTCATGGTGGCCATGCACAAGCACATATTGCTCTTGACCCTCCAAAGTACTACTGCAAGTGCACGGTTTGTGGAAAACCGTTCCCCTCAGACAAAGCTCTAGGTGGCCATATGAAAGTGCATCCTGAGCGTCCATGGCGGGGGCTGATCCCTCCTCCAACTGTTGATCAATCTTCTGCAGCTTTATCGGCAACGAGAGGACCAGGGATTAATCTGATCGAGCCACAAGAGAATGCCCTTGCTTCTGCTAGATTTGAGTTGAATGTGCTTGCTCTTGAGGCACAATTAGAGAAAGCCACTTCTCCTAAATTTGATTTGAATGTCCCTGCACCAGAGACTTTTCTCAAATTTGATTTGAATGTGCCTGCTTCGGAGGAGGATGATGACTATGCTTACTAAGGGTTTTTATGGGAAATCGTTTCCCGTGTTTCAAGGCTTTTTTTTTTTTTTTTTTTTAAAGTCAAACTGTACGTACGTTGTTTCAAGTCGGTCATGCATGTCTGCAAAAATGAATAACGTATCTAGAGTACTTGCTTATTAAGCTTGATCATATAGAATGCACACTTTCACAACATTTATATAATATGATCAAATATCTAGAAAAGTATATATTGTATGTGTGAACAAATCATTTTCGTTTCTTATTTGACGTTTATGACAATCTATGATTGAGTGTTTACACTTTAAATGAACAATTATCTTGGGACTTTCAAAAGAAAAATTGAAAATTCATCTATCAACCCCTGCTGATTAGTATATCGATGATGTGAATGTGCCACTTGGACGAATGGTACCTTTGTGGTAGGTTCGTGTAATCGACAGCATGCACCGCGCGAATTTCTTTGTAACGATCATAATGTTTGTTTCCATCGTGGTTGTTAAGTTTAGAGAGGGAAACACAGAGAGACAGAGAGAATAAACTGTGTATTCAGTATTCTGAATAATCATGTACAAATAAAAGAATATATATAGGCCTAGTCTAGTGTACGGTATAGTAAATACAACGTAAACCCTAGGAAACCCTAGACTAGTACAATAACAAATGGTATATAGTATATACATATTAACATCCCCCCTCAAACTCAAGGTGGTTTGACAGAAGCCATCTTGAGTTTGGAAACAAGATCACGAAAACGACCAGGAGGAAAAGTCTTCGTAAAGATGTCAGCAGTCTGATCAGAAGAGCTAACTGGAAGAAGATGTAGGATGCCAGCAGACAGATGATGACGCACAAGATGACAATCAATCTCAATATGCTTGGTGCGCTCATGGAAAACATCATTATGCGCAATCTGAATAGCACTACGGTTGTCACAATGTATAACAGTCGGTGAAGAATGTGTAACACCCATATCTTCCAACAGCCAACGAAGAGCAAGAAGTTCAGAAGTAGTATCAGCCAGAGCACGATACTCTGCCTCAGTACTAGAGCGAGACACAATATGTTGTTTCTTACTGCGCCAAGAAATAAGAGAGTCTCCCAAAAAGAAACAAAATCCAGTAGTAGAGCGGCGGTCAGTAGGATCCCCGGCCCAATCAGCATCAGAATAAGCACAGAGGTCAAGGGTGGAGTGAGCAGAGAAGTGAAGTCCGTGAAACATAGTACCCTTGATATAGCGAAGAATGTGAAGCACTGCAGCATAGTGTGTAGAATGGGGAGCAGATAAGAATTGACTCACCAAATGAACAGCATGAGCAATATCAGGGCGGGTTACAGTGAGATAAACTAAGCTGCCAACAAGCTGACGATAGAGAGTGGCATCACTGAGAGGTGTGCCATCCAAGGGAGTAAGGCGAGCATTCATCTCAAGGGGTGTAGAAACAACTTTAGTGTCAGTCAGGCCAGCACGAGATAACAAGTCAGAGGCATACTTAGCCTGAGAGAGATAATAACCAGTGGAATCAGAAGAGACCTCAAGGCCTAGGAAGTAGCTCAGATGACCAAGATCCTTCATCTCAAATTGTTGGTGGAGAAAGAGCTTGAAATCAGAAATGCCAGAGTGATCATCCCCAGTAATGATCATGTCATCAACATATAGTAGAAGAAGAATCATACCCTTATCAGATCGGCGGATAAACAATGCTGTATCATGAGAACTGGATGAGAAGCCAAACTGATGTACAATACTGCTAAACTTGGCAAACCAGGCTCGAGGAGCTTGCTTAAGACCATACAGAGCGCGACGAAGGAGACAAACTTTGTCAGGATAGTCTGAATAGCCTGGAGGTGCCTGCATATAGACTTCTTCAGTGAGATCACCATTTAAGAAGGCATTCTTAACATCCATCTGAAAAAGAGGCCACTGATGAACTGCAGCAATAGCAAGAAGACTACGAACAGAGGTAATACGAGCAACAGGAGCAAAAGTCTCCTCATAGTCAATCCCATATTCCTGAGCATATCCCTTGGCAACAAGACGAGCCTTATACCGTTCAATAGAGCCATCAGATTTGGTCTTGATCTTGTAGACCCATTTGCAGCCAATGGCAGATTTACCATGAGGCAAATCAACCAAGTCCCAAGTATGAGTCTTCTCCAAAGCCTGAAGTTCCTCTGTCATTGCTTGCTGCCAAAGAGGGTTAGTACAGGCCTCACGATAGGTGTGAGGCTCATGAAGGGAAAGCACAGCTGAAAAACAAGAATAATCACGCAAATGAGCAGGAGGTGCTCTTACCCGGTCAGAACGACGAAGGGGGAGGAGAGGAGGCTGATCAGTGACAGGATCCACAGGCGGTGCAGGTTCTTGGGGCGAAGCCGGAGAGTCAGCAGGAGGAGCAGCAAGAGGGAGGTCAGGAGTCTGATCAAGGACAGGATCCACAGCTAGTGGAGGTGCTAGAGGAGAAGTCGGAGAATCAGCAGGAGATATAGGAAACAAAGGTAGTGATGGATTAGTAAAAAAGGAAGGGGTGGAACAAGTTGTAAACTTGGACAGGGAATTAAACATGGTATGTTCCCAGAAAACAACATGACGAGAAATGCGAAGACGTTGAGAGATAGGGTCCCAACAACGATAACCTTTGTGTTCAATACCATACCCAAGAAAACAACATAGACGAGATCGAGGTTCTAATTTGGAATGTTCATGCGGCTGAAGTAAAACAAAACATGCACAACCAAAGACGCGAAGAGAAGAGTAGGAAGCTGGAGTACCATAGAGACGTTCAAAGGGAGTCACATTTTGGAGAGCTGAGGATGGAAGACGGTTGATGGTATAGACAGCAGTGAGAGCGGCTTCCCCCCAAAAACGTTCAGGACATGAAGCAGAAATGAGGAAAGCCCTAACAGAGTCAAGAATGTGGCGGTGTTTGCGTTCAGCCCTACCATTTTGCTGAGATGTTCCTGCACAGGAACGCTGAATAATGGTGCCTTGTGTGTGAATGAAATCAAGGAATTGAGAGTCTCTATATTCCATGGCATTATCAGTGCGGAAGATTTTAATGGTTTTTGAAAACTGTGTGGAGATCATTTGGGCAAATGTGCGATAGATTTGAGCTAATTCAGAGCGATTGTGCATAAGATAGATCCAGGTATATCGAGAAAAATCATCAACAAATATGACAAAATATTTTGATCCACCTACAGTGGCAGTGGGGCTAGGTCCCCAAATATCAGAGTGAATCAAGTCAAAAGAGGCATGAGAAGAGGAGTCACTATTAGTAAAAGATAAGGCCGGTTGTTTGGCCAACTGACACGATACACAATCAACGGAATCATGTTTGACTTGACCCAAGAAACCACTAGAGACTAAAGAGCGAAGTTTTTGAACGGACACATGACCTAAACGTAAATGCCAAAGACTCAAAGGAAAAACAGAAGCAGTATGAGCAACCTGAGACGGAGGGGGTGTTGGGGTGGAAGGTAGGTGGAGTGAAGTGAGCTCGAACATCCGTCCCACTCTACGACCTGTCCCAAGAACTTGATTCGTCTGAGGATCCTGCACACGACAACCAGAAGAACCAAACCACAAGTCATAACCAAGTTCACATAATTGACCAACAGAGATGAGATTAAGAGTGAGGTTGGGAATAAGATATGTGTCAGAAAGAGACAGTGTAGGAGTGGAAACAGAACCAGTATGGTTGGCAGAAATGTACGAGCCATTAGCAGTTTGAATAAGAGGAGCATGAGTAGTAGGAATAACAGAAGAAAATAACTGAGAATCGGGAGACATATGATTACAACAAGCAGAATCAAAATACCAAGTGTTACCTGAGACAGCAGAGGAAACCTTACCAGAAGTAGACAGAATGTGTTTGACTATGGAAAAGACTAAGGATCTTAACTCACTAACCGAAACATATGAGAGAGAAGGAGCAGAGAATGATTCTGTAGTAGCAGCAACAACAGAGGGATTATCAGGCCACGGAAGAGTTCTTGAGTGACTTGGCTTGGGAGGCCTGGTTGGGCAGTTGTAGACAATGTGACCAATCTTGTGACAATACCGACATTGGACAGTAGGGCATTCAAATAGAAGATGTCCTTGTTGATAACAATTTTTGCAGTATTTCGAACCATTCCTGGATGAGAAAGAAGGATGAGCAGCAATAACAGTCTGAGGAAGTTTGGTGGTATCCATTAGAAATGAATAAGAAATATAGAAAAGATCTGCAAAAGAAAACAAAAAAAATAATGGGTAAGCCTTTTTTCTTTTTCCTTTTTTTTTTTTTTTTTTTTTTTTTTTTTTTTTTTTTTTTTTTTTTTTTCGGGCTAGGGCTGACGTCAGCAATAGGTAGGGCTGACGTCAGCTGTGAGTACAGGTGCGGGGCGGGTCGACTCGCGGGTCGCGGGTCGCGGGCGGGCGCGTGGAGCTGGGAACCAAAAAGACGCCGGAAGCCTCACCGGCGCGTGAGGGCGCGTGGAACGTCTTCTGGCTGCGAAACTTCAGGTGGAGATTCGTCTTGAAGAGACGAAGCAATTGATGCCTTGCACAAGACAGACGGAGCAGCCTAACGGCGGCGGCGGAGAGAGGAACCGGCGGGTTTGCCGGAGACAGATCTGGCGCGTGGAGGCGCGTGGGGAATTTTCTGACGATGAAATTTCTCAGGTTTTGTCATCGAGTTCGGACGATCAGGGCATAGGTAGCACAGGATGAACGGAGGTCTCTGGAAGCAATGGCAGGAGAGGAGAGGTACGGCTGTTTCTGGAGAGAAAGACTGTTTTCAAATAGTTCTACGGGTGCTTCTAAGAATTACAATGCCAAAAAATTAATTTGGCTCTGATACCATGTTAAGTTTAGAGAGGGAAACACAGAGAGACAGAGAGAATAAACTGTGTATTCAGTATTCTGAATAATCATGTACAAATAAAAGAATATATATAGGCCTAGTCTAGTGTACGGTATAGTAAATACAACGTAAACCCTAGGAAACCCTAGACTAGTACAATAACAAATGGTATATAGTATATACATATTAACAGTGGTGTTATCCTCATCAATAAATCTAAGGAAATAATAATTCCACACCAATTTTTTTATATTTCCAAATAATTAGTGTGAAAATATCAAAACATTGGATGAAATAACGCTTCATTTGATTGCTTGATCACGAGGGAAATATCAAAATATTGGGTGAAATAACGCTTCATTTGATTGCTTGATCATGATGACAACACCCAAGCTGATGGGTGGATTTTAAAATACACAATCTACTTTTGTTACGTGTAGGATTGCCTGAGTCAATTACATGATGGACATAATGCACATTATATGGTTTAGGACTTGGATTGGGTCCAGTGCAATGGGGCACTGAACCCAAGCTGCACCCTATGGTTTAAAGTTCAATTCTTTGCAATTTATCCAAAGTCTAATGTCATCTTTCTAGGAATTCCTCAGAGAATTATAAGCCGGCATGTCAAAAGCAGGATTGAGATTTGGTGGTATTGCCATGCAATTGGTAGTTCAAAAAGTTTCAAAGGTAAAAAAGTAAAATGTCAAAAGGTGAAAAAGTAAGTTTAATTTTTTTATATTCAAGAGCAACTTTTAGTCTCAATCCTTGAAACCAATTGCATGGTGTAATAATTGCACCATGATCTCAATCCATTCAATAAATAGGCTCAAATTGCTTGATCAAACAATGGATTACATGGCAGTACTTGATTATTGTTGTATAATTTTGACGTACTTTTACTGCCTTGTGTCGTTAAAGCCATTCGACATGAGAAATTTCAGACAAAATTAAAAACTATATATAAAAAATAAAAAAATAAAAACCCAAAAACAATGAGAAAAAAATTTTATTTGAAAAAAAAAAAAGGTTCGACCCTTGTGGCTAACAAGTTGACCCAACTCGACCTGCAATTTCATGGGTTAGGTATGGGTTGACCCCATCTTTGTTTCCAAGTCGAAAAACAACTATTTATACCAATATCTTTCTTTTGGGTTTGGGTCAAGTAATGGGTTCGAGTCCAATTTTGCCAGGTTTAGGATTAACGACGATGGCAATGTCTTCAGCCAAGGATGGAGCCAGGATTTGAACTTAGTGGAGATCGGGCCGGCCAAAGTATAAACCATTTTTTTTTTTTTTTGTTTACAAAATACTTATTACCATATATTCAATATTAACAAAATACCAAGCTAATATCAATTTTTCAAATTTTGTTTGAGAATTTCTAGAATTTGGGATATGATATCAACGCTAGAGGTTAGCAACAATACATCATCATTATTGACTTTTAGATTATTGGTATTTTTTCTTTGAAAAAATTCTAAAATTATAGTTGAATTTCTTATGATCTACAAATCAAATCAAATTTGTATTAATTATTTTCAAGATTTACAAATCAAATAAAATTTATGTTAATTATCTTATTATACGTCTAATAGCCTCTTAACTAAAAAAATTCATTAGTTTTTTCCAATTAAGAAATAAATAACACAAAATGTCTGACAGCCCCACAAACCACAACAAAATGACTGCTAATAAATTATTGGCACACTAATACACAACAAAATTAATGTTAATAACACCACCATTTACACCCACCTCAATGCAATAACAAAATTTATTTTATTTGGCACGTGATGGACCAAGTTAACAAAACAATTTGAGTGTTATGAACTCATCTATAATTTGTTAGGAGAAAAATAGTCAAATATATATATATAATACTTTAAAAAATAATGGTGGGGGCAGTCCCTCTTTAGTTCGGTCTCTGCTGCAGCAATCTCCTTCTGCAGGTCGTGCGTTGCTTGCTTCCTGCCCTAGTGCCCTTTCTCTCCGGTGTCTACGTTACTTGTTTTCTTTTATTTTCTATCTGCAATGATTTCTCTCAGCCTTTTGCTTTTTGGGAAAGTTTCTCATTGTTCCTAGATTTATCTTATCTGATTACCTATTGTTTTGATGCTTTTATGGGTGAATATAGTATTGTGTAATATTTTAATTAGCTATTGTTTAATACTTTATCGCCTTATACCGAAACATTGTTCAAAATATTTACTTTTTTTATTACCTATATTTTTAATGGGTTGTTTTTAAAACGGTGAATGATATTGTCTAATATATTTACTTTTTTTATTAAATATAGTTTAATGGTTTGTCTTTTAAGGGGAATAGCATTGTTTAATATATCGACTTTGTGATCGGTTGCATGAATGGTTAGGAGTTAGGACTCAAGGAAGAATCGGTTGTTTAATAGTTTTTTGTTCAAATTAGTAGATTTTACTTTTTTATTAGGGATATGATATTTCCACAATACTGTGAAAATAAGAAAACACTTTAACTAGTTTCTAGGATAGCAATTGATTTATTTATACACAAAAGGGAAAATATAGCCCCATAGCTGTCTGTCTCTCATGTAATTTAATAACTAAAACGTAATATTTGATGGTACTAATATCACATATAATTCTACACATCATCACATTTTTTATATATTTTTTTATATTTAATATATTAAAAAATTAGATAGTATTAACATCTCATTGAATAGTAATAACGTCATATATGTTGGTAATTACATCACATTTGATAGTAACAATGGTTAAGATTTGACAGGATATTATGCTCACATAAAAGGATATGATTATTGTAGAAAGATCCCTCACGCACTGTGAGACTTGACGCTGTATTAATTTAATATTAATAAATGTTTTTTACTTGGCTATTTGCCATCACATCTTTGTTTTTTTTTGGTTTTGAGTTTTTCCTTTTCTTGTTTTCTTTTTTACATTAGCAATAACAATTTTGTTTTGTTAGAACACTATTATAAATATAAATATATAATGAGAAAATAAACATATTTTTTATTTTCTACGGCATAATTGCAATAATAAAAAATAAATAAATGATTTCAATAATAAAAAAATAAAAATAAAAAACAAAAAAAGTCAATTTTAATTTCGTTAGATAATTACATCGTAATGTAATAATAAATTGTCCATGTCTTTTCATTTAATCATATTTTTTTCATAAAAAAATGGATGCCACTTTAGATTTTCATGAAAATATTTGGTTTGTACATCGTCCTCAACTCAATTTAAATCTTGGTTCCATCCTTGAATTGGCCCCCACTCAATTGAAATCTTGACTCCGTCCTTGAAATGGAGTACACTTCAAGCTAGTGATTTATATTTTTTCAATATAAATAATTTTCTACTAAGTTGGCCAATGAGGTCCATCATCCATGTTGGTATCCCACGCATTCATATATAGTCATATAGACAACATGATTTGCATAAGACTGTAACTATAAAGTTTATAATGAATGATAACTTAATAACAGATATAATATAGGAAATAGTTACCCTTTATTTGTTTTGTAAATTGGTAAATAGATTCTTGTTTGATCTGGTGCTTTAATCCCTATGCCATTATTGGCTCAGCTAATCGGATAGGAGACTTTTATCATTGAGGCTAGGGATAGGAGATCCCCTGTGTGGCAGATCTCCAAGACTCCAACCATCACGGAAATTACCAGAGTTGTATTTTCCGTTCCGTTCCGACCGAAACGGCCGGAAAATCTCGTACTGGTACGAGATAACCCCCTATTCCACCTCGGAAAAAAGTTCGGGGTGTTTCGGTGAATTTCGGCCGTTTCGGTTTATCTTGGGTCATTTCGGCTGGTATCTTCATTTCAGCTGGTTTACTTTTTTGGGTTTTTATTTTTATTTTTCTCTCTCTCTCTCTCTCTCTCTCTCTCTCTCTCTCTCTCTCTCTCTCTCTCTCTCTCTCTCTCTCTCTCTGTCAACAAATCTAAAGCCTATTTCCCTCATTTGGCTCTTTAAATTGGAGACCCAGTGCCACCAAACTAAGCGGCGTGCTTCTCCTTTTTGTCTTTTGCTGAATGCTGACCACCCTTGACCGAATATATTGAAAAATGAAAACTGTCTGTGACTTTTGTGTTGGCTTGCACTTTTATTTTATTTTTTTGATAATTGTGACTTTTATTTGACTTATAATTGTGTGGCTTAGTGATTTTATTTGACTGAACATATTGAAAAATTGTGTGACTTTTGTGCTTTTATTTGACTTTATGTGATGTGATTTTATATTATGTAATGTGATTTTAATTAGACTTATTTGTTTGTTATGTTATGTAATGAGATTTTATAAACCTTCTTAATAAGATATTAGTTAAGACTTTATATTATTTGATGTTATTTGTTTATAGTTGCTAATTTTCTGTATATATATATATATATATATATATATATATATATATATTTGCGATAAACCCGAAACGGAACGCTGATATTGACCGGTACCGAAATATCTCATTCCAATGGCCAAACCAAAACGGGTGCCGAAACAGTATCTACAACTTTGGAAATTACTGTCTTTGGAATGCTGCACCTTCAATTGGGTTTTTACTTTTTAGGTAAGCCAATGCTATATAGCTCACGACATTCAAGAAATCCTACCCTAATCTATTTTTAATTTGTAGATGTAGGAAATCAAACCCTCATCTTCATAACAAAACGGCAATGGAAGGAGCTTAATTGCTTCCTTCATCACCAAGTCTTCAACAAAGCAATAGAGTTCTATTTCTCCCTCCCCAAGACAATGGAATATTTTTCTGTGCTTGAATTTTTCTGTGTTTTTTACTGAAAAATTGTGAGTATTTTAGTGGCTTTTAATTTTTGAACTTATATATTTTTTTAGTTTCATGTTATTACTTTTAATTTTTGGGTGCCTTTTTGATTTTTCTTATTTGAAAATAATTTTTTTGGGTGTTTCTGAACCCTTGGATTGATTCAGTACGATCAGTTATAGTTACGGCCACGGGTCATATCCTACTTGGCCCGTTTATCCTGGTTTAGATACATGAGATTTACATCCAAAAAGAAAAAGTATTGAAAAGAAGGATGTTGTTTATAAACCATTTAAAATTGATGCCAAATAAGAACATCTCATATTAATGACTGAACACAAAAAAATATTTGGCATTCATTTTTGGATCATTAGTATGAGATGTTCTCCATTTAATTAATATGTTTTTCAAAATCATTTGGCAAAATAACACTGTTTGAAAATTTTAGCCACATCAAGTCTGATCATGACATGTTTTTCGAAAGGTTATTTTTCCTCAAAAAAATGCCAAGATTAAAGGATTTGTATCTCTTAAAATAAGAAAAAAAGAAAAGAAAGTAAATAAGAGGGAAACATTAATGGCGTGAATTATGGCCCAAAGGTCCCAAACGGAGGCCTATGAGAGGTGGCTGTCGAATGAGTTGGGCTTGGATCTGTCTAGGCAAAATATTAGCAGGCAATTTGGTATCCTTTATCCAAAATATATATATATATATATATATAAAATATTAGCAGGCAATTTGGTATCCTTTGAGTCCATGAAATAATTGGAATTGAATGTAGGACCAAGCCCCAAAGAGTAACAAAAAAAAAAATCCAATCCAATTATTCCAAAACGAATAGATGAAATAGAAGTTATTCTAGAAATTCTAAATCATCACAAGTTAAAAGGATGATTTGTAGCATTTGTGTCGTGGACCAAGTTTTCAAGTTTGAATAAATTAAACTCAAGTTAAAAGGATTCTAATTTGAATTTATTAGACGATTCTAATTAAATGTTACAAATCAATTTAAAAATTTTAAATGATGTGATATTTTGAAAGTTGTTTAATTGGGAGAATAAAATTTTAATTGTAAATAATGATAATAATAATAACCATATGGACCATCTTGTTTGATGGTTTTACATGTAAAAGCTAAAACTAGTGCTCTTTATTGTTTCCTTTTGCTCATTCCCATTCAACCTTAATCATCCTTCCTAATATGTCAGTGACTGAGCCCCACTTGCCTTCTCCATTTACCATTTTGACCCTTTGAGCCACTTACACAAAGGCATAACCTAATAGGCTAATATAATTAAATGTTCTATAACAGTATTCTCATAACACATTCTCTTATTATCTCTACCCGGCCACCCGCATTCTCACAAGAAGTCTTTTTTATTTTTGGATCAATGCTCCCTAAATATCATTAGGGTGCGTGTTAATTGAAGATAAACGAAGAACTGTGGTTAAGAATGACAACAATTCATTAGACATTTGCTAGGTGAATGGGACAGGGCAGATGAGCAATGGCTAGGTATAATTGATTAACTAAGTTGTTACAAAATTTCTTACAATTTTTTTCACACTTATTGAGGTAATATATATTGTGATTGATGCTAATAAAAATGATGTTAATAGTTTACTCATATGAAAACGATATTATTTTAACCACAACTTATTGATAAAATAACTGTGAAAAATTGTATTCTTAACATCACTCTAATTGGAGAATACATAGTTCTGCCATTTTTTATATGAGAAAGTCTAGGATCATAACCAAAAACCACTAACTCTTATTTTCACACAATTATTGAGGTGTGTTGTGTTCATTAGAGGAAAACCAATGGAGTTCCAATGGTGGACCCCTATACTTTTGTTGTTAATCACTTATTCTATACATGTATAGTACCATTTTGATTTATCTTTATGTCCGATTAAAGCAATATAGCGGCTTGACAACACTTAGTTGTGACTTCAGTTTGAAACAATGTAAAGCATGACAATTTTACACTTTCATCAACTTTCCCCATTTATTTCCTACACTTTCTCATTGACCAAATTGGAAAAATGTCAGTAAAAAGCATGATTCAGTACCACAATTGATAGAAGAAAGAGGAGCCAAGTTGCATCAGCGCATCTGCAACTAAATTACCACTTCTAGAGTGAAATATCCTCGGCGCTAGAGAGAGCCAGAGAGGATTTGCGTGTAAAAAGTAAAAAGTCCATAAAAATCATAAAACCGTTGATTGAAAGGCATTGGTTCGCTGATTTGAAAATGACAAATTATATGGTCACAAACTTTCTTCTTTTGGAGTATACTCAATTGTGAAGCTGCAATTTATATAATAATCATGCCATTAAGAGAGTAAAAAGCATTAAACAACAGACCTTTTTTACTGGGGGATACATTGATGTGATGACACTGAAAATTAAACTAGGATAAGATATCTCATGCATCAGAATCTCACATGACACACACACACACACACATATGCATGAGATGTTATATTATAACAGACTAAACAAAAACAAGACCATAAAACATTCTAGATTGCAAGCACTAGTAGTAGATCCCATAAAAAAACCCCAGTAATATCTATTCCTCCGGAGCAGGCTGATTCAAATCAATTTGCATAGAAGCAAGGGCTGTAATTCCTCCATCCCTTGCCGAAGAAACAGAAGACTGACCACTTTCTGGAGCATACAGACCCCGCCATGGTCGCTCGGGATGCATACTCATGTGACCACCTAGAGACTTTTTATTTGGAAACTGTTTTCCACAAAGTACACATGCTGCTAGAGGGTCTTGGGACCCGGCATGACCACCATGAACATCTTGAGTCTGTTGATCCCAAGGAGGAGTGACGGAAGAAGATCCTCCTCCAATTTCAATGACAGGCCCAATGGTACTGTTCTCATGAGTTTCTTGTGGATCAATTTGCAAAGAAGCAAGGGCTGTAGTTCTTCCAGTCCTTGCCGAAGAAGCAGAAGACTGACCAGTTTGTGGAGCATACAGGCCCCTCCATGGACGCTCGGGATGCATATTCATGTGACCACCTAGAGACTTTTTGTTTGGGAACTGTTTTCCACAAACCACACAGGCTGCTGGAGGTGGAGGGTCTTGGGACCTGCCATGCATATCACCATGAACATCTTGAGTCTGGTGAGCCTTCAGAGGAGTGACTGAAGAAGATACGCCTTCAATTTCAATGACAGGCCACATGGTATTCTCAGTTTCTTTTGGAGTTGCATTATCGCCTGCTTCCTGTGTCCCATAGTTCTTCATGGTATATAAAACCGCTAGAAATGTAAGAAATGAGTTTAAAGGCCTCTTGAGGAGCACTGCCGTAGACCATATTTATAGTGACTAACAGTAACAGACTTAGTGGCAAGACTTTTTTGACTTAGTAGATTCTTTTGTTTTTAATCTTCCTTTTTCTGTTTGCATGCTCCAATGCACTTGTCTGCGCACTTGTCTGCATGCACTTGTGTCTGCATGCTCCAATGCAAGTGGCAAGACTGTTTTGACTTATTAGATTCTTTTGTTTTTAATCTTCCTTTTTTTGCAAGATTCTTTTGTTTTTGTTTTTAATCTACCTTCTTCTTTTTTTTTCGCAAGATGTAGATTATAATCCAATGAGATTAACTCAATTTTAAAAGACGTTTTGAGAAGTGAGAGATGTTCATGACTTATAAATTGTACAACCCAATAATACTTACTCAATGTGGGACAAGACTTTCTTTTTAATATGTAGTATCACGTACCCTGCCTTTTTGTGCTTGCAATATTCATGGTCAGTAATTATGTGTAGCGCGTCTATCATATGAGAAATTAGACTTAGCTTGGAAGTAGAAACGAACTTGAGTAGATAAATACAACTACAAGCATCATAGTCCATTTACGTGAATCGCATAATGTATGGTACGTACCATGATTTATAAAGGCATCTTCAACCAATATATCACTTGGAGCGTCTACTGTAAATAGATACAAATGTGCTAATCATGAACAACGTTGCGAATCTGGCACAAAGAGTTGTTTTCTTTTTCTCATAAAATTTTAGAAGAGGCAACAAGCTTGTTGGACCTTAGACGTGAGTACTCATAAGGCAAAAGCCAAATCTTATTAATTATAGGCAGAAATACACTTTTGGTCCCTATATTTAGGGGGTGTTTTCAATTTGGTTCTAGTGTTTTAATTTCATTCAATTGGGTTCCTATGTTTTTAAACCGTTTTCAATTGTACTCTTGGAGTCAACGCCGTTAGTTTTAATCCTACGTGGCAGACGAAAACTACGTGGCAAAACAAAATAATTAAAAAATAATTAATTAATATTTAAAAAATCCACATCATCATTTTAATAAATAAATAAAAATCACATTAAATTAAAACAAAAAATAAAATAAAAATCCAAATTTTATTTTTTGAAAAAATAAAATAAAAAGAATTCAATCCCCAATTTATTTTCTCTCATTTTCTTTCACTTTCTTGCCAACCAAACACAACACACACACTCACTTCTACCACTTTCCCCCACAAAACACCAACTGGAAGCTTGAAACCCCTTTTCTATTATTTTCTTTCACTTTCTTGCAGACCAAACACAACATACACACACTTCTATGTTCACTTCCATTTTCTTGGTAGCCAAACACAACATACACAAACCTGTTCCTTTAGTTCCAAATAGCCCAGGACAGCACCGACCACACCTCGAGCTCCTCTCTAGAGAGCACCCAGAAATTTCACAAACAACTTAATTATATCAACCCACAACCACCAGATCAACACATCAACACTATCTTCATCCTCCACCAGATCTCAACAAAAAAAAAAATTGCAACTCTCACAAAGAAATCGAACCTGACTCATTGGGTTCGGGTTCGAATCTTCGAGCTTCCGCTTTCACTTGTGTCGTGGAGGCTAGAGAGAGAGAAGCTCAAAACCCAGACGAGCTGTAGCTGGACTTGTTGTCGCGCCAATAGTGAAGCCAAAGAGGGCTAGGGGTTCAGAGCGAGAGAAGAAGAGGAAGAGCCAGTCGACAAAGGCGAGGAGGAAGACGATGAAGGAGAGAGTGATGGTTTTGGGGTTGGGGTTGGAGTGGTCTCGTGTAGGTTGTTGGCAGAGGCGGCTCAAATGGGAAGAGAGAGAGAGATCTGGTGAGGAAAAAGGAAAGAGATCTAGTGAGGGTTAAGGCTTCTCTCGACTTTCCTATCGTTGCGATTTCGTTCCAGATAGCTCGCAACACGCTCTGGTCTAAGTCTTGTGGACCTAGACCCTCTGACCCGGAAAAGGCTTTACGAGTTGCTCGGAACGCTCTGAAGAGAGCTCCGCTTTTGATTCCTATCCTTAACCATTGCTACATTCCTTGTAACCTGGGTTTAGTTGGGAATCCGATTTTCTTCGTGGATGAGAATCAGATCTTTTGTTGCGGTTTGGATCTATCTGATTTCTTTGAGCATGAATCTCTCGCGTAGAAGCTTAGACATGGTTGGATCCGCCGGAGCGAGAACGCCCCAATGGGTTGAGTTTTGGAGCAACGCTGCCGTAGACCAGCGCCGGAGGAACTCTTCATCGTCGTCTTCCTCATCACCTGAGAGATTCTTCGAGATGCCCAGATCTGGTGAGGGTTAAGAACAGAGGAGAGAGAAAGAAAAGAAAAAATAAGAAAAATAAAAAAAAAAGGAAAAAAAAATGTGGCTGCGTGGATTTTTAAATATTAATTAATTATTTTTTAATTATTTTGTTTTGCCACGTCAGTTTTGTCAGTTTTCCGTCTGCCACGTAGGATTAAAACTAACGGCGTTCACTCCAAGGGTAAAATTGAAAACGGTTTAAAAACATAGGGACCCAATTGAATGAAATTAAAACACTAAAACCAAATTGAAAACACCCCCTAAATATAAGGACCAAAAGTGTATTTCTCCCTTAATTATACCGTGATCTCAGGGACTTAGTCTCAAAATGATTACTACTCCAATTAGTTCTTCTTTTTCAAGTGGATCCCACCAAACCCAAATCCCGAGCCGCCAAGGTATCTCTTTTTGTTTGTACATCTTGGCCGTGTGTATGTGAGAGTGAATTCTGCAGGTGGGTCTTTTATTTCTCTCTGATCATGGCCATTACACTGAAGTTCAAAGTAGATCTGGTCCGATTATTCTACAATATCCATCACAAAAATAAATATCATTATATATAATATTGGTATTATATAATTTATATATATATATATATTAAATTTAAATAATAAATAAAAATTTAGGGTACCTACCATGTACCAAACAATGTGATGGTAGGTACCTTCATATATAAGGTAGGTACCATCAATGTGAGATTTTATCTATTAGAAGTACCATACCCACATGAGTATTGTAGAATTACCCAAATATCGTTATCCAAATGAAAAAGATTTTATGACAATAGAGCTACATTTTTAAAATTGTTATATTTACCACCACAATAGACATTCAATTGCAAGAATTGAATAGTAAATTTTGCGAGCAAGTAGTAGAATTTCTCATTTTTACTTTATTAAATCCTAATGATAGTTACAGATCATTCAATATTAATGATATATGCAATTTAGTCGAAAAGTTTTATCCTCAAGCTTTCACTGAACAAGAAAAACTCATTTCAGAATTTAATTGCAACATTATGAGCTTGATATATGTCTCAAGTCATCCTGATTTCCACAATGATTTCCACAATGTCTACAATTTCTATGCTATGCAGGGGCATGGGATTAGCAATTTAAAAAAAAAAAAAATGTAAAAAATCTATCATTTAATTGATAGATTGATTCGAATTGTGTTGATCCTTCTAGCATAACTATGATGGGAGATGCTAAATTGTTTTAATATTTTTTGTACATACATGTTTATAGCATGTTAGGGGGCCATTTATGTATACTAATTTGAGTTTAGAAATAGTATATTAAATTTCAAATTTTATATATAATATATTTATGAGTTATGTCTAACATATTAATACATAACTAGTCGCGGAAACTTCTCAATTATTTAATTATATCAATTTTATTAATTTTCTAATGAATATAAGGAATATGAGAACTAATTCATAGTTTACTATTGGTTTTCATTGGAAAATGATTTGCACACTCACATTATTGGAAATGTAATATAAAAAATGGAGAAAAATATTCCATAGAAAAGAGATTCACATTATCACAACAAACACAATTATATTTTGGCATTACCCTATATAAACAAACTCAATTACAAATGACCTAAAAGAAGTATGAAAGAAAAAAAGATTGTAGAAATATCACATAGCCTGATCATAATGAAACCAATCTCCTTCAGTTTCTATGATTACCTAAGTTCAGATTCCTTTTCCAATTTCTTTAAGCGTGCATGTGGTTTTTGGTGTTTGGGACATTGGTGAGCTGCCAATGATGTGATAAATTTTGGGCTCTGAATGGTATTTGGGTTGTTTGTTAGTTTCATATATAACAAACAACTTAGGACTTTCGATTGCCTTTTTGAAAATATTTGAATCACTCAAACTCCACAATCCAGCAAAGCATTGTCAAGTGTGGCAATGCACTTTTATTGTTAAGAAACCTGTTAAAGCAAATTATCATTACCATTCTTTCACTTTATATACAAAAATGAGGTAGTGATAATTTTCAGGAGAACAGTAGAAATATAGACAATTCTTCTGTCATGTTTTTCTATGTTAAACATGTCAATTATTTCATGATTCTAGTCCCTTCAATAAATTAAGTTCCTCTCCCACTTGAAATTAGAAGGCATTTTTGGGGGTTTGAGAATCAATAACTTAACACTACATATAAAATTTCAACTGAAATCGTTTGCATTAATCTATTATTGACTAATTTTCTAGCCATTGGATCGGTACCAATCCTTTTAGAAGATTTCCAAAGTTCCAAACACATACTCTTGCACTCTTGCTATATCGCTCAATACATTTTTTTTCGCATTAAAGTATCAAAACATATTACTGTGTTGGTATAAAGGAATGCTCACCAATAACTTTACACCAGTGCATTGTCAAACAGACACTAAATGTTAAGTCCAGGCTTAAAAGATATTTAATTTAATGCTATGGTGAATATTAAATTAATGGTAAATTGAATAATGAATACACTTCTCAAAATTAAAGTATAAAGTTGAAAGAGTAAAGAAAGAAGTAAACTATATCAGTGAACAGAGAGAATGAATGAAGAAATATATTCTGCTTAACATTAATGAGGAAGATTAATCCTCTATTTATACATAAAGAGTGATCACAAGGAAGCACTTAGTTGCTGTAACAGACTGAAACTAATAACAGAAAATATAACTAATTCTGTAACAGATACATGTAACTGAATACAACTGTTGACAACTGTCTAATGCTCTATCATCCCCCCTCAAACTGATGGTCAGTGGAACAGACCAGAAGTTTGGAGCATAAGAGAAGAAACCGAGTAGAGGGGAGAGCTTTTGTAAAAATGTCTGCCAGCTGGTCATGAGTAGAGATGAATTGAAGTGAGAGATCGCCACGGACTACCCGTTCACGAACAAAGTGGTAATCAACTTCAATATGCTTTGTGCGACCATGAAAGACAGGGTTAGAAGCCAAGGCAAGGGCACTAGTGTTATCACACCAAATCAGAGGAGCAGAGGGTAAATAGAGTTTGAGATCACAGAGAACTTGACGAAGCCAAGCAAGCTCAGCAGCACCAGTGGCAAGAGAGCGATACTCAGCCTCTGTAGAAGACCGGGAAACAGTATGTTGTTTCTTGGACAGCCAAGTAATGGGATTATTGCCAAGAAACACAACAACTCCAGAAGTAGAACGTCGATCAGAAGCATCACCAGCCCAATCAGCATCTGTGAAGGCAGTAAGAGCAAGAGGACCAGGTTGGAAAAGAATTCCCTTATCAAGTGTACCCTTGAGAAATCTAAGGATCCGTTTCGCTGCAGCAAAATGGATAGTGGATGGTTGATGCATAAACTGACACACACGATTAACAGCAAAGGCAATGTCAAGGCGAGTAAAAGTAGCATATTGGAGAGCACCAACTAAGTTGCGATAAGGGGTGGGATCTGAGAGAAGATCAGTAGTGGTAGTGGAGAGTGAGGAAGTAGTGGCAATAGGAGTAGAAGCAGCTTTACACTCAGTCATGTGGAACTTAGTGAAAAGATCCGTGATGTATTTGTGTTGATGAACAAATAAACCAACCTTTTTGTAATCAATTTGAAGACCCAAAAAATATCGCAAAGGACCCAAATCTTTAAGCTCAAAAGCATTAGATAACTGAGTAATGATATCTGAGATGGCAGTGGGGTTATTACCGGTAATGATAATGTCATCAACATACAGTAACAGATACACAGTAGTAGACCCATGATGTAAGATAAACAGAGAGGCATCAGCAACAGAGGCAGAGAACCCCAATGTTAATAAATGCGAAGTAAACCGTTCAAACCAGGCACGAGGGGCCTGTTTGAGCCCATATAGAGATTTCTGTAATTGACAAACATGTGAAGGTTTGGCCGAATCAATGAAGCCAATAGGTTGAGTCATATACACATTCTCTTTAAGCAAACCGTGAAGGAAAGCATTACTTACATCAAGCTGACGGAGAGACCACTGATTCTGAGCAGCCAATGACAAGATGATACGGACTGTGGGCGGTTTTACCACGGGACTGAAAGTTTCGTCGAAATCAACACCAGCCTGTTGATGAAATCCCTTCGCGACAAGCCGAGCCTTATATCGAGATACCGAGCCATCCGTGTTGTGTTTTATCTTGTAAACCCAACGACACCCAATAATGTTGTGATCAGGACATGAAGGAACCAGAGACCATGTCTTTTGCCGATGAAGAGCATCAAACTCTGAAGCCATGGCTTCACGCCATTCAGGGATTTTGGAGGCAATAGTATAGGTAGGTGGTTCGGTTTGGAGGTAGTTAATGGTGGTTGAAGAGGCAAAGGATTTCTTCTTGATAATTCTGGATTTAGGCCGGGTTTGCATAGGATGAGAAGATGTGAAGGGAAGGGAATGTATAAGGGTGGTGGGGATGGGTAAAATAGAAGATAATGGAGAGGAGCTGGCTGGCGGTATAGTGGTGGTGGGATTGGGTAAGGCCGAAGGTGATGGAGAAGAGCTGGCTGTGTGATGTACAGGGACGGTGAGAATTGGTAAAGCAGCAGAGGAAGGAGAAGATAAGGGATTATGTGGCTGAGGAGCTGGGCATTCGGGTTGGGTTATGAGATGGGGATTAGGTACAGGCCCATGAGGAATATATGGGTTATGTGACAATGGGTTAGGTGACAATGGGTTATGTGGCAAAGGAATAGGGCCCAAGAGAGAGGGAAGAGGATCTGGGGAATATGAAGCCGTGGGGTGGGTTGGGCTTGGCAATGGGGAATATGAAGCCGTGGGGTGGGTTGGGCTTGGCAATGGGGATGAGTGTGATTGTGGAGCTGGGCCCAATATTGAGGAAGTTTGACATGGGTGAAAAAATAGCAAATTGCTAAGCCAAGAACTAGGACTAGAATGAGAAGGTTGAGGACAAGATGAAGTGGATGAGGAAAAAGGGTAATGAGACTCATTAAAAATAACATTGCGAGAGACATAGATTTGAGAAGTGATGGGATCTAAACAAAGATAGCCTTTAGAGCTAGAAGCATAACCAAGAAAGACACATTCTTTAGAACGAAGATTCAATTTATTTTTGGAATAAGGACGTAAGAGAGGAAAGCAAGCACAACCAAAACTCTTAAACAATGAAAAATTTGGAGATTGACCAAAAAGAGTTTGCCAAGGAGAAATGGAACCACGACTTAAAGAGGGAAGATGATTGATAAGAAAAATTGTGGTGGAAAAGACATAAGACCAATATTTAAAAGGGATAGAGGAATGAGAAATTAAAGTGAGAGCCATATCAACAATATGACGATGTTTGCGCTCGGCAACACCGTTTTGTTGAGATGTGTGAGGGCAAGTAAATTGGTGAAAAATACCGGATTTGGAACAAAAAACACGAAACTCATTATTGGTGTACTCACCGCCACAATCAGTTCGCAAAGTTGTAATGGATGTGCCAAGATGATTTTCCATAGTATTTTTGAAGTGTGAAAAGATGCAAGAACTTGAGATTTGTGTTTCAACGGGAAAAACCATGTGAACCGAGTAAAATCATCAACAAATATTACGTAATAACGATGACCATTGATTGAATTAATTGGAGCGGGACCCCATACATCACTATGTACAAGTTGTAATGGAAATTGAGTACAAGAAGTGGAAGTAGAGAAAGGCAATCGTGTCATTTTTCCCATTACACAATGTTTACAGAATGTATGAGAAACTGAAAATTTATCACTAATATTATGACGTAATATTTGTTGTAAAACACGAGTTTGAGGGTGACCCAAACGCATGTGCCAAAGATTAGTTTGAGAGATATTATGACAAGCAGCAGGTGGGCATATGTTGGATGAAATATTAGAAGAGGCAGCTGGTGGACACGCTGTGGACGAAGCATTAAAGCAAGCAGCTTGTGGGCATGCTTTGGACGAGACATGAGAAGTAGAATTTGGGAAAACAGAACTGGACGGACTGGAGGCAGAGGAAAGGCGTGAGTGCCAAGAAGGAAGGGAGAGACCACGGATTGGGTAAAGGCCATCTTTACTGATACCCTTGTAAAGAGGCCTCCCTGTAAGAAGATCTTGAATCTGAAAATGGTGGGCATCAAAAGTAAAAGAGCAGAAATTATCACAGCAAAAACGTTGGACAGAAAGAAGATTGGATTTCATGGAGGGAACACGTAAAATTTTACGAAGATTAAAAAGGTAATGAGAAGTTTTGAGTTGAGAATTACCGATGTGGGTTATAGGAAGCTGATGACCATTTCCAACTGAAACAAGTTGTGGATCTGTGTAGGCTTGGTTGTCAGGAAGGTTGTGAATGTCAGGGGTGAAGTGATCAGTAGCTCCGGTGTCGGAGATCCAGGTAGTTTGGTGAGGTTCAGGTGGAGTTGCGGTGGCCATGGCAGCAAGCTTTGCTGGAGGATGTCGGCCCTGAAACGCGTAATTCATGCGTTGATAGCAGTCAATTGCAGTGTGTCCAAGCTTGTGGCAAATCTGGCAGGTGGGACGAGATCCTTGGTTTGTATTCCAAGACTGCGAATTCGGTGAATTGGGACTGAAATTGCTGTTGGGATTGGGATTTCCCCGACCATTGTAATATTGGGATCGTCCGTGACCTCCGTTACCTCTGCCACGATGACTGAAGTTTTGATTTTGGCCTCGACCACCATGGTGTCAGGGAATTGAGCATTGGAGGGACTGGTAAAATTCTTGCTGGCTGCCATAGCCATATGAGCTATTTCTTTGGAATTGTCCACGGCACTCTTGAGGAGATCTTCTTCGGTCTTCATTAAGGTGTGTAGTTCTTCGAATTTTACTGCCTCATTCTTAGTCAACATAGCAGAAGTAAAAGAATGGTACTCTGTTGCAAACCTTGAAGAACAATATGAAGAATTTCTTCATCGTCAATGAAGACACCTACACTAACCAATTTGTCTCTTGCTTCTTTGATCTTTTGCAGGTACTGAGTTACGGAATCAGAATGCTTCTTGATGCTATGGAGTTCACGCTTAAGATTTACAATGCTTGAGCGAGAAATGGAAGTGTACCTGTTATGGATCACTTTCCAGATTCCAGAGGCTGTAGTCTGACCCATTACCAAAGAAATGGCTGATGGGGAGAGCGTGGAGCTGAGCAAGGAGAACAGCGTCTTGTCCCTTGATTTCCATTGCACATAACCAGCATTAACTTCTTGTATTTCTGCTCCATTCTGACCAAGAAGAAACTTGGAAGGGCATGGAATTGGGTCTTCAAGATGATCAAGAAGGGAGTAAGCATCAAGGATTCCCGTAATTTGGAATTTCCACATCAGGTAATTCGTGTGATCAAGTTTCACTGTAACATAGTTTGAGAAGTTTGATAGAAGAAAGAAGGGTGTTTGTGTTTGGGGATTAGGAATAGCAGTAATCATGGTGAGCAAGGATCTACTGCTCTGATACCATGAAAGAGTAAAGAAAGAAGTAAACTATAACAGTGAACAGAGAGAATGAATGAAGAAATATATTCTGCTTAACATTAATGAGGAAGATTAATCCTCTATTTATACATAAAGAGTGATTACAAGGAAGCACTTAGTTGCTGTAACAGACTGAAACTAATAACAGAAAATATAACTAATTCTATAACAGATACATGTAACTGAATACAACTGTTGACAACTGTCTAATGCTCTATCAAAAGTGTACTAAAAAGTAAATGTATTATGTAATGCTTAGCTTCCTTATATGGCATTTATTCATTGGTTCGGACTATAAGGCCAGCTTGCTGACCTACTGTAGTACGGTTGATAAACTATAGTACGGTTGATATGAAGAATAATGACAAAGCACATTGATTGTGGGCTCAAAGAACGATTTTACTTTACAATATTTAAGCCATAATAAAGAAAACTATTATTATAACATTGGCAAACAAAAACAATTCTAAATCACATTAATTTCTATAATCTAGATACGAATTCCTTTGAATCCTTTCTATGTTCCTTTCTATCTTACATAGTATTTACCGCTGCATGTCTGCCATAAACTTCAAAAGATCAATTTTTGCAACCCTTCTTTTATGTATTAATGGACCTCGCGAGTCGCGTCACTTTTTTTTTTACTTATAATAATAATCTGCCAGTGATATATGCACCCTAATCTGTTGTCATCCATGTTTGTTTCCTCACGTGGCCATGCTAAACAAACAATTTCATCCGCACAATTGCTTTCGACAACGAAGTTCTTTTTGACTATGAGGGGTTTGGATCAAGATCCTCTAGAGTTTTTAGGGAACTCTATCACATAGAGTTCTCTAAATCTTGATCATTCATTTTAAAATAAAAAGTTAGGATGATGCCATATCATTATTCCACTAACATAACAATAAAATAATAATTATTTTATTTTGGTTTGGATGGGTTAACTTTGAAGTGTTTTAGTTTGGTTTGGAAATTATTATTTTATTATTATATTAGTGGAATAATGATATGATATTATCCTAACCTTTTATTTTAAAATGAATGGTTAAGATTTAGAGAACTCTATGTGGTAGAGTACCCTAAAAACTCTAGAGAATCTTGATCCGAGGGGTTTTACGGATCAATTTATAATAAACTTTTTTTATGGGTATGATATCCATTCATTAGTACCATCAAATATGATATAAGTACCATATATGTGATGTTGGTACTATCCAATGTGATATTGGTACTATCTTTTATATATATTAATTAAATAATAAATAAAAATATAGGTACCATCATATGTGAGATAGATACTATAATAAATAATATTGGTATAATTAATATGAGATTTTATCTATTAAAAATATAATACCCATAAAGGGCAATCCCTTTTTAGTTCGGTCTCTGATGCAGCAATCTCCTTCTGCAGGTCGTGCGTTGCTTGCTTCCTGCCCTAGTGCCCTTTCTCTCCGGTGTCTACGTTGCTTGTTTTCTTTTATTTTCTATCTGCAATGATTTCTCTCAGCCTTTTGCTTTTTGGGAAAGTTTCTCATTGGAAAGATCCCTCACGCACTGTGAGACTTGACGCTGTATTAATTTAATATTAATAAATGTTTTTTACTTGGCTATTTGCCATCACATCTTTGTTTTTTTTGGTTTTGAGTTTTCCTTTTCTTGTTTTCTTTTTTACATTAGCAATAACAATTTTGTTTTGTTAGAACACTATTATAAATATAAATATATAATGAGAAAATAAACATATTTTTTATTTTCTACGGCATAATTGCAATAATAAAAAATAAATAAATGATTTCAATAATAAAAAAATAAAAATAAAAAACAAAAAAAGGTCAATTTTAATTTCGTTAGATAATTGCATTATAATGTAATAATAAATAGTCCATGTCTTTTCATTTAATCATACTTTTTCCATAAAAAAATGGATGCTACTTTAGATTTTCATGAAAATATTCGGTTTGTACATCGTCCTTAACTCAATTTAAATCTTGGTTCCATCCTTGAATTATCCCCCACTCAATTGAAATCTTAACTCCGTCCTTGAAATGGAGTACACTTCAAGCTAGTGATTTATATTTTTTCAATATAAATAATTTTCTACTAAGTTGGCCAATGAGGTCCATCATCCATGTTGGTATCTCACGCATTCATATATAGTCATATAGACAACATGATTTGCATAAGACTGTAACTATAAAGTTTATAATGAATGATAACTTAATAACAGATATAATACAGTAAATAGTTATCCTTTATTTATTTTGTAAATTGGTAAATAGGGGAGTGGTTTGGTTCCAATGCTCCAGTGTACTGAAACCGCTGCGATGCGGACACGTGGCTAAAACTGAAACTGAACACATCTCACGCTTGCAACGACTCCAGTGCATTGGAGCACTGGGGGCAAGCCGGATCCGGTAAATAGATTCTTGTTTGGTACTCTAATCCCTATGCCATTATTGGCTCAGCTAATCGGATAGGAGACTTGATCTCCAAGACTCCAACCATCACAGAAATTTCTGAGCGCTACTCCTCTTTGGAATGCTGCCCCTTCGATTGGGTTTTTACTTTTTAGGTAAGCCAATGCTATATAGCTCATGACATTCAAGAAATCCTACCCTAGTCTATTTTTATTTTTTTTTTTAATCCTACCCTAATCTATTTTTAATTTGTAGATGTAGGAAATCAAACCCACATCTTCATAACAAAAAGGCAATGGAAGGAGCTTGCTTCCTTCATCACCAAATCTTCAACAAAGCAATAGAGTTCTACTTCTCCCTCCCCAGGACAATGGTCAACTCTCCTAAACAACCCATCCTCATTGGGTGGGAACCCCCAACCCCGGGCTTTATCAAGCTCAATACCGATGGATCAGTTTCCGAAAACCCGGGGCTTGCTAGTGTCGGTAGTCTTCTTCGAGATCATAACGGTGGTTGAGTTCAAGGTTTCACTCGCCATATTGACTGAACAAATTCCCTAGCTGCAGAATTATGGGGGCTTAGAGACGGTTTACATCTTACTAGGAACCTGAATATTCACAAACTCCTGGTTGAAATTGATGCAAAAGCAGTAGTGGATCTCGTTGAGTCACAGAATGAGCTTATGCTTAACTCTCACCCTTATAGCAACTTAATTTCTGATTGCAGGTTCCTACTCCTCTATTTTGAGAAGGTTCACTTTCAACATATCCACCTCGAAAAGAACTTCAGTGCAAGATATCTTGGCCAAGGCAGGGGGCACGTCTTTAACCGTCTTCTTTTTGTATTCCCTCCTCCCTTATTTTTGTAAGCCAACTATTGCTAGATGTTTGGGATGTCTAGTACCTCCGCTTTGTTGTAAACTCTTAATTTGGTTCTTTTGATGTATTTTCCATTTCACCAAAAAAAAGAAAAAAAAAAATTTGAGGGATGAAAATCAACGTGAAGGGAGACACGTGGATATTTTGTAGGCCCTTATTTTATTTTTTGAGATAATTATGTAGACCCTTATTTTAACTTTGTAGGCCCTTTTGATTTGCTGTAATGGAGGGTTCCCTTTTGTTGTGCCATTCTTTCTGCAATAAATTTCTTTTTTTAAGCCCTCATTCGTTTGCAATGGTCCAGATTCTAGAAAGCCCATTTATCCCTGTAAAAACTCTCTATATTATGATTTGTAATGGCCCATACCAGTACTCTGCAAATCAGTGGTTGCAGTCCACGTCACTAGAAAGGCCTTTGAAATCTGCACCACTTTATGTCCACACGTTTTGTCTTGTACTAATTTCTTTTCTTTTTTGGGGGTAGATTTTTGTCTTGTACTAATGGGCATTTGAATACAGCTGAATTACAAGGCCCATCAAATCCGAAGCCCAATTGTTTACCAGTGGACTCAGGCCTACCGGGATTCCCTCTTCCCAAATTCTGTCATTTTCCACACACAGAGCAATTAGGGTTAGGGTTTTAGTTCCGAGGCCTATAAAAGACACTCTGAATCATCATATTTTGAACACAACAAACTTTCGCTTCTCCTCCTCATCCTCACAACCTATGTTTTTCAATTTCCTAGTTTTGTTTCAAATACGAGTAAAGTTTCTTTCTTTCGTTTGTTGATTTTTGCTTTTTGTTCTTTGTTTCAAAGTTTAAAAGATGAATCTTAAAAATAAAAAAGCCAATTTGCAGAGCAAGAGCGTCTATAATAAAAGTGGCGCAAATTGCATTGAAGGTTGGCGATAAAAAAATTTCATCGCGATTCTCCGTGCCTATCAAATCTAATTTCATTTTGATTATGGCCTCGAACAAGTCGCAACATTTTATTCCACTAAATCTCCTTTTTTCTTTTTTCTTTTTTCTTTTTTCGATGCATTTATATGATTTGTTTTCTTATTTTTAATTGGAGCAATTATATTGGAATATTTTTCTGTGCTTGAATTTTTCTGTGTTTTTTACTGAAATTGTGAGTATTTTAGTGGCTTTTAATTTTTGAACTAATATTTTTTTTAGTTTCATGTTATTACTTTTAATTTTTGGGTGCCTTTTTGTTTTTTCTTATTTGAAAATAATTTTTTTGGGTGTTTCTGAACCCTTGCATTGATTCAGTACGATCAGTTATAGTTACGGCCACGGGTCAAATTCTACTTGGCCCGTTTATCTTGGGTTAGAAACATGGGATTTACACCCAAAAAAAAGTATTGAAAAGAAGGATGTTGTTTATAAACCATTTAAAAATGATGCCAAATAAGAACATCTCATACTAATGACTGAACACAAAAAATATTTGGCATCATTTTTGGATCATTAGTATGAGATGTTCTCCATTTAATTAATATGTTTTTCAAAATCATTTGGCAAAATAACACTGTTTGAAAATTTTAGCCACATCAAGTCTGATCATGACATGTTTTTTGAAAGGTTATTTTTCCTCAAAAAAATGCCAAGATTAAAGGATTTGTATCTCTTAAAATAAGAAAAAAGAAAAAAAAAAGTAAATAAGAGGGAAACATTAATGGCGTGAATTATGGCCCAAAGGTCCCAACGGAGGCCTATGAGAGGTGGCTGTCGAATGAGTTGGGCTTGGATCTGTCTGGGCAAAATATTAGCAGGCAATTTGGTATCCTTTGAGTCCATGAAATAATTAGGAATTGAATGTAGGACCAAGCCCCAAAGAGTAACCAAAAAAAAAAAAAATCCAATCCAATTATTCCAAAACAAATAGATGAAATAGAAGTTATTCTAGAAATTCTAAATCATCACAAGTTAAAAGGATGATTTGTAGCATTTGTTCCGTGGACCAAGTTTTCAAGTTTGAATAAATTACACTTAAGTTAAAAGGATTCTAATTTGAATTTATTAGACTATTCTAATTAAATGTTACAAATCAATTTAAAAATTTTAAATGATGTGATATTTTGAAAGTTGTTTAATTAGGAGAATAAAATTTTAATTGTAAATAATGATAATAATAATAATGAGGGCATATGGAGTATGGACCATCTTGTTTG
Source organism: Fagus sylvatica (assembly GCA_907173295.1). Classification (NCBI taxonomy): domain Eukaryota; kingdom Viridiplantae; phylum Streptophyta; class Magnoliopsida; order Fagales; family Fagaceae; genus Fagus; species Fagus sylvatica. The sequence continues at coordinate 19,750,583 of OU015765.1, forward strand.
ATGGTTTTACATGTAAAAGCTAAAAACTAGTGCTCTCTATTGTTTCCTTTTGCTCATTCCCATTTTATGTCTGCTACAGCAAGCGTGAAGTTGGAGAATACAATTGAAGATTTCTGGGTTGAAGATATTTGGTTCTTGTGCCAGCAGCACCGTCGCTATTTGTTTTCCACTGTTTCTGCAGACACTAACAAGGCTGCGGTTGCTTTGGCAAAAATGGGGATTAGCAGATATCAGCACCAGGTTTGGATAGAAGAAGCTCCTGTTGAGCTTAGTGGTTTTTTGTAGGGGTGTCATGCATCTGGTTGTAGTTTGCTTTTGTTTGAGTTTTTTCATCTCTGTTTTGTCTCTGTTTGGAGGGCAATCAATAAAGGTTCTACTATTTCATAAAAAAAAAAAACCTTAATCATCCTCCCTAATATGTCAGTCACACTGAGCCCCACTTGCCTTCTCCATTTACCATTTTGACCCTTTGAGCCACTTACACAAAGGCATAACCTAATAGGCTCATATAATTAAATGTTCTATAACGGTATTCTCAGAACACATTCTTTTATTGTCTTTACCCAACTACCCGCATTCTCACAAGAAGTCTTTTTTATTTTTGGATCAATGCTCCCTAAATATCATTAGGGTGCGTGTTAATTGAAGATAAACGAAGAACTGTGGTTAAGAATGACAACAATTCATCAAACATCTGCTAGGTGAATGGGACAGGGCAGATGAGCCATGGCTGGGTATAATTGATTAAATAAGTCGTCACAAAATTTCTCACAATTTTCTCTTTTTACAATTATTGAGGTAGTATATATTGTGATTAATGCTAATAAAAATGGTGTTAGTAATAAACTCATATGAAAAACGATATTATTTTAATCACAACTTATTGATAAAATAACTGTGAAAAACTGTGTTCTTAACATCACTCTAATTGATAGGAGAATGCATAGTGTTCACATTTTTTATATGAGAAAGTCTAAGACCATAACAAAAAACCACAACTTTTAACTTGATACAACTGTTGAGGTGTGTTGTGTTCATTGGAGAAAAACCAAGGGAGTTCCAAATTGTGACAAAAGTTGTAGTCCTATATATGTGCAAAACCATTTTGTTTGATCTTCATGTCCGATTAAAATGTAATTAGGCCTACTAAATTTGATTGACTTGGTTGTGACTTCAGTTTGAAACAATGTAAAGCATGAGAATTTTACACTTTCATCATCTTTCCCCATTTATTTTCTACACTTTCTCATGGACCAAATTGAAAAATGTCAGTACCACAATTGACAGAAGAAAGAGGAGCCAAATTGCATCATCGCATGTGCAACTAAATTACCAATTTTAGAGTGAAATATCCTCGGCGCTGGAGAGAGCCAGAGAGGATTTGCGTGTTAAAAGTAAAAAGTCCATAAAAATCATAAAACCGTTGATTGAAATATATGGTCACAAACTTTCTTCTTTTGGAGTATACTCAATTGTGAAGCTGCAATTTATATAATGATCATGCCATTAAGAGAGTAAAAAGCATTAAACAACAGACCTTTTTTACTGGGGTATACATTAATGTGATGACACTGAAAATTAAACTAGGATAAGATATCTCATGCATCAGAATCTCACATGACACACACACACATATATATATGAATGATATATCCTATATGCATGAGATGTTATATTATAACAGACTAAACAAAAACAAGACCATAAAACATTCTAGATTGCAAGCACTAGTAGTAGATCCCATAAAAAAACCCCAGTAATATCTATTCCTCCGGAGCAGGTTGATTCAAATCAATTTGCATAGAAGCAAGGGCTGTAGTTCCTCCATCCCTTGCCAAAGAAACAGAAGACTGACCACTTTCTGGAGCATACAGACCCCGCCATGGTCGCTCGGGATGCGTACTCATGTGACCACCTAGAGACTTTTTATTTGGAAACTGTTTTCCACAAACTACACATGCTGCTGGAGGGTCTTGGGACCCGCCATGACCACCATGAACATCTTGAGTCTGTTGATCCCAAAGAGGAGTGACGGAAGAAGATCCTCCTCCAATTTCAATGACAGGCCCAATGGTACTGTTCTCATGAGTTTCTTGTGGATCAAATTGCAAAGAAGCAAGGGCTGTAGTTCTTCCAGTCCTTGCCGAAGAAGCAGAAGACTGACCAGTTTGTGGAGCATACAGGCCCCTCCATGGACGCTCGGGATGCATATTCATGTGACCACCTAGAGACTTTTTGTTTGGGAACTGTTTTCCACAAACCACACAGGCTGCTGGAGGTGGAGGGTCTTGGGACCTGCCATGCATATCACCATGAACATCTTGAGTCTGGTGAGCCTTCGGAGGAGTGACTGAAGAAGATACGCCTCCAATTTCAATGACAGGCCACATGGTATTCTCAGTTTCTTGTGGAGTTGCATTATCGCCTGCTTCCTGTGTCCCATAGTTCTTCATGGTATATAAAACCGCTAGAAATGTAAGAAATGAGTTTAAAGTTTAACACCCTGGCCTCTTGAGGAGCACTGCCGTAGACCATATTTATAGTGAATTAGTGAGTAAATTGGACAACTTAGTTTTTTGTGGAGTGACATTATATTATTGTTTGCTTTCCTTATCTTTTGAGAAATCATTGCATAGAAATTCTGAGTTTCTCTCGTACTGAAGACAAATGCTTTAGAGAGTGTAATTCTTTTGTTTTTTTTTTTTTTTTTTTTTTTTTTTTTGTGTAGATTCTTTTGTTTTTAATCTTCCCTAGTCCTGATTATGCAACTTTTATTTTTTGCCGGGTATATATATATCTTTTTACGTTCTCAACTTTATGTGCGTACTGGCATCATCATCGTTCTTATCAGAAAAAAAAACGTGTGTATAACGTTTAATAACTATGATGATTTATTCAGCCAAAAAAACCATTAAATGATGATGATGAAAATGTCAGTATGCACCTAAAGTTCATATATATACACGTGGCAAAACAAAAAAAGTTGAGAATTTAATTGCAACATTATCAACTTGATATATATGTCAAATCATCCTGATTTCCACTATATTTACAATTTCTATGCAGGTAAGGCTTGTGTTCAGTGCACAGGAGTATTGGATCCATTGAGATTCTGTCACGTGTCTAATTTTATACAGTTTTTGTACACGTGACAGCATCTCAGTGGGTCTAGTGCTCCTGTGCACTGGACCCAAATCATTCCCTTTCTATGCTAGGCAGGGGCATGGGATTATCAATTAAAAAAAAAAATTGTAAGAAATATCATTTAATTGATAGATAGATTGATTCCAATTGTGTTGATCCTTCTAATTTCTACAACAACTATAGAACAAGTTTTTTCAACCATGATGCTTGTAAAAACAAGACTTCATCATAGAATGAAAGATGATCTTTTGGTAGATAATTTGATAATTTACATTGAAAATTAATTTGTTAAGAATATCTCTATAGAAATAATAATGGATGAATTTTATTTTATGAAGGACGAGCATAACTATGATGGGAGATGCTAAATTGTTTTTATATTTTTTGTACATACATGTTTATAGCATGTTAGGGCGCCATTTGTGTATACTAATTTGAGTTTAGAAATAGTATATTAAATTTCAAATTTTATATATAATATATTTATGAGTTATGTCTAAGTAGCTTGTGGATGACTGGCAAACACTCCATAAGCGAGTACTTGTGCTCGCTCTTGTTGATTTGAAAAGCAGATAATTATCTATAAAAGAAATTCTTAGGTCCCGCTGTGAGGATTGTCCTGCCAAACGTATCAAAATTTGTAATATTTGTGTGTGTTTTGATAAATGTCTGTCAGAGTATTGTAAAATGTATGTAGTTTTGTAGTAAAGTTAACTTTATCACAAATATCACAAATTTTATCAGAATTCATACATTTTATTTTTACAACAATAAACACACATTTATCAATATTCAATACAAACACAACATTTATCACAAAAAACACAAATTTTATTCAAAATCAACAAAAGCCTCTCATGGCGGGACCTAAAGTGTTCCCCAACATGCATGTCTCAGTCTAACAACAACTAGCAAAGAAGTATACAAGACTGATTTAATAAAAGAGATAACGCGCAAGTCCAAGATGTGCACCATCAAAAACTAGTTTCATATTAAATATACTACAATTTTAAAAAAATCAATGTTAACTTTAATTAATACCATGCATCATGCATGCACTATACATAATTTCCAGTGGATGTAATTAATTTGACCATGAGAAGGATCAGTATATATGATTCACAAATTGATCCAACATAATTGGTATAATCAAATACGTACATTTCTTTTTTGAATAGGCACCAGAATGTTTATTGTTCATAATTAAGTGCTAAAATTACAGAAATTAATAACCATTATACTTTGAACAAAAATAACCAAATAATCTGACTTTCAAATTGCTAGGCTAGACCGCTAGAGCATTAGTGATATATATCAATAGAAACAATGGGAGACGGTGCAGAAAATGGTTCATGGGACATGCTTTCAAAATCCATTTCATATCAAAGAGAACAAAATCTTGATTTCGGACCAAGAGTAAAGGTATAAATTAAATGCATTATCTAAAATTTTATTTTATCTTACTGTCATTTTTATTTATTTTTTATTTTTGCTAAATAAGCCACTTCATTAGAAAAATAAAAGAGAAACATCATGATTCCATCCTAAGCTTGGAATGGAGGAAGAAGTACTGCACAAAGAAGATCTAAGAGGAGAGGCAAACTTTGTCGAGGCATGGGTGATCTAGAAACATCATTACTGGTCAGTTTTTATTCATAGAAAAAGAATACTGACCACATTTTATGAGTGCAGTCTGTTTGAATAAAACAAATTTGGATAAAACTTAGAGTTTTATCTAACTGTAAATTAATCAAATTATTTCTTATATTTAAAAGTGTGTACTTGGTTCGGTAATGTCTCAATTAAGAGGACTTTTTATGCTTTAAACCAGTAAACACTAAGATCCAAAGTTTTAAATTAATTCTGAAACAAATCAGTTTCACTCGAAGTGAAATCTATGCGCAGATTCACTATCCTCGATGTGAATTCTGCAGAATTTATAATGATCTAATCTTAATTACAAATATATAATGATTAAATATAAGTAAACCAAAATATCAATAATATATTATATTCAAGTACATACATTCAAATATGAATGTGAACAACAGAACTTACAAATGATGAAGTTTTCTGTCACTCGCAGTCACTCCAAGAACTCGAACTCTTACAAACAATACACTATAATCTGAATAAATTTTAATAACACTCGATATACGTATCGAAACACACTTAAACACTGTTTTACACACTGAAGAACACACTTTGATCACAATCAAATCTCATGTACTCTGGAAAATTCGTGGGGGGTTTAACTATTCTCTTCTTCTTCTTTTATATCTTCATTGAGCAAGTTATTCTTTCAATCAAACAGTTATCTTCACTTTAAATTTCAAATCTTCTCAAGATTAACTCGAGGCAGAGAGATGCTTATCAAGGCAATGATTACACGAGTCTTTTGATCACACAGAACAATATATTATATATGTCCACCGTTATTAGTGACTTTTATATTTTTGTTGTTGATCACACTCTATACAGAAATTACTGAAGCATCTTACTACCCAGCTTCAAATCTCTAATTTTATGTATGCTCTAAGCCCTGGTACTCGTGCATTTGAGTAAGTTTTTGCCAATATTTTTATTGTGCTGCAATTTGAGGTTACTTATGTCAATTTCAGCATCTGTTACATTCAGCTGGAAATACTTTTTCTTCCTTCTATGTGTCTGCTTGGCTATTTTTGTTGTGCTTGTTACTGTGTTGCATAGTTTTTCAAAGCAAGTGTTCAAATCTTGTGGTTGAACTTATCCCCAATCTTCATTTTGATACTATATCACACTGAGAAATCTATAGTGGTAAAAGTTGAAAATTTGAGTGAATAAATCTCACCTACTTATTGCCATTTACTATAAGATTAAATAACATGAGTCCTGGCAAGGAATTATAATGATTGTTGTTGATATGTAATTTATTTCTGTAATATTCAATTATAATCATCAACCTTGCATTATGCTCTTAAAAAGTGCAAATTTGTGTTCTCCTGACAGCACTTAGTCACTTAATGGTTCCTCAGTTTGTAGCTTTGAATTTGGTAGAAAGGAGCAGAATCGCTTTTATTAGCATCTTTGTGGCCAGTAAAATTATTAGGTTCTCATATCATTGCTAGGATATATGAACATTTATGGTCCTTGTCCAGTTAGTTTGTACCCTCTCCATTGGAGAACAGGTGTGTTATATTTGAAAGGTGCATTATACATTCTTAATTTGATATTTCTTTTGGCTATAAGATTAGATTTGATACATATGAGTAACTCAGAGTAAGTTTATTGTAAGAGGAAGATGATGCATTTTAAAGTGCAACCAGTTGCCTTGCTTATAAGAAAAATCAGAAACTATGTTTTAGCATTGATAATTTTTAGATGATGACTTGTCAACCCCATGGGCTGATGAGATTGAACATAAAATTCTAAGCTCATCAAAAGTTGGTAATGTAAACTATGTATCAACTACCTTAACTGTCTTCATGAATCCAGAGTAGTGCTAATTAATTTGCTTTTATTTTAGGAATTGGGCCATAAACATATACGGAGATAGCATTCTATCATAAACATTCAAGAACATTACTTGTAACAGATGCTGTAATTCTTGTACCAAGGCAGCCACCGGAGTGTATAGTGTATAAGCAAAGAATCCTTGTTAGCATCTGCAATGAATGGTTTAGCTGTAAAAATTCTTAGTAAAGGAAAGGAAGTTCCAGAGGAACTGGTTGTTGACAACAACAAGAACCTTCAAAAGGATTAGTCCTCTATTGAGATCCAAAAAGCACATTATTTTGTATTTGTTAGTGAATTTGAGACAAATGTGAAAGCAACTTGAGTGTATGTACCTGTCACAAAGTATTCAGATAGACTTGATGGGATATATTGGGTTTCTACCTTCGCTCATAGTCTTAATCAATTTGCTTAGTGTCAGAATACAATTTTTATGTGGTATGTACCAGGTTACATGTTATTATGCTTATCATGGGATTCGTTGGTTGATATGTTATACTTCCTGCGGCCTATTGTTGGAAGATGTTTATTATCATTCTTGGAAGTCTTTGGGGAGTGAATTGTTTTTTAGGTCATATAGGTTTTGAAAGAACTGTCAGTCATTTAGAAAAGTATACATGTTATATAGTATATCTGTAATAAAAATTCTTATGTGAATGAGATTGCTATTGTATGACATACACTTTTTTTAGTGATAGGTTTCGTACTTTTTAAAATGAAAACTCTATCTTAATTCTCTCACTCATACGGTTGCAAGGGCCTTGCACGTGCCACCCAAACTAGTATAAAGTTAAAAGAAAGAAATAAGGGTCACCCAGGAAAGAGACTTATTTAAATAGACCCTTTTGTAGTTAATTAAAATACATTCCAGACAATGTTCATATCCTAATAAAGGTGTGTATGACATTTATAATTTGCATGCATACAGATTCACATTTTTAAAAGGAATAGATGAAATAGAAGTTATTCTAGAAATTCTAAATCATCACAAGTTAAAAGGATGATTTGTAGCATCTGTTCCGTGGACCCAAAGAGTAACCAAAAAAAAATCCAATCCAATTATTCCAAAACGAATAGATGAAATAGAAGTTATTCTAGAAATTCTAAATCATCACAAGTTAAAAGGATGATTTGTAGCATTTGTTCCGTGGACCAAGTTTTCAAGTTTGAATAAATTACACTTAAGTTAAAAGGATTCTAATTTGAATTTATTAGGCTATTCTAATTAAATGTTACAAATCAATTTAAAAATTTTAAATGATGTGATATTTTGAAAGTTGTTTAATTAGGAGAATAAAATTTTAATTGTAAATAATGATAATAATAATAATGAGGGCATATGGAGTATGGCCCATCTTGTTTGATGGTTTTACATGTAAAAGCTAAACTAGTGCTCTCTATTGTTTCCTTTTGCTCATTCCCATTCAACCTTAATCATCCTCCCTAATATGTCAGTCACTGAGCCCCACTTGCCTTCTCCATTTACCATTTTGACCCTTTGAGCCACTTACACAAAGGCATAACCTAATAGGCTAATATAATTAAATGTTCTATAACGGTATTCTCAGAACACATTCTTTTATTGTCTTTACCCAACCATTCTTTTATTGTCTCAAAAATCAATGCTATTACGAAGGCTTTTAATGAACCTTCGAAATAAAAGCGTTGAGATAAGTAAAGTTTTTTGTAGTGAATTCTGCAGGTGGGTCTTTTATTTCTCTCTGATCATGGCCAATACATTGAAGTTCAGAGTAGATATCGTCCGATTATTCTACAATATTCATCATTTTTTTGGGTATGATTTGGTATCATCAAATTTGATATAAATATCATCATATATGATATTAGTATTATATAATTTTATATATTAAATTTAAATAATAAATAAAAATTTAGGATACCAAACAATGTGATAATAGGTACCATTATATGTGAGATAGGTACTATTAATATGAGATTTTATCTATTAGAAGTATCGTACCAACATGAGTATTGTAGAATTACCCAGATATCGTCATCCAACTGAAAAAGATTTTATGACAATAGAGCTACATTTTAAAATTGTTATATTTACCTTCACAAAGATATTCAATTGCAAGAATTGAATAGTAAATTTTGCGAGCAAGCAGTAGAATTTCTCATTTTTACTTTAGTTTTAAATCCTAATGATAGTTACAGATCATTCAATATTAACGATATATGCAATTTAGTTGAAAAGTTTTATCCTCAAGCTTTCACTAAACAAGAAAAACTCATTTCAGAATTTAATTGCAACATTATGAGCTTGATATATGTCTCAAGTCATCCTGATTTCCACAATGTCTAAAATTTCTATGCTATGCAGGGGCATGGGATTAGCAATTAAAAAAAAAAATGTAAAAAATCTATCATTTAATTGATAGATTGATTCGAATTGTGTTGATCCTTCTAGCATAACTATGATGGGAGATGCTAAATTGTTTTAATATTTTTTGTACATACATGTTTATAGCATGTTAGGGGGCCATTTATGTATACTAATTTGAGTTTAGAAATAGTATATTAAATTTCAAATTTTATATATAATATATTTATGAGTTATGTCTAACATATTAATACATAACTAGTCGCAGAAACTTCTCAATTATTTAATTATATCAATTTTATTAATTTTCTAATGAATATAAGGAATATGAGAACTAATTCATAGTTTACTATTGGTTTTCATTGGAAAATGATTTGCACACTCACATTATTGGAAATGTAATATAAAAAATGGAGAAAAATATTCCATAGAAAAGAGATTCACATTATCACAACAAACACAATTATATTTTGGCATTACCCTGTATAAACAAACTCAATTACAAATGACCTAAAAGAAGTATGAAAGAAAAAAAGATTGTAGAAGTATCACATAGCCTGATCATGATGAAACCAATCTCCTTCAGTTCCTATGATTACCTAAGTTCAGATTCCTTTTCCAATTTCTTTAAGTGTGCATGTGATTTTTGGTGTTTGGGACATTGGTGAAAGTTGTTTAATTGGGAGGATAAAATTTTAATTGTAAATAATGATAATAATAATAATAGGGCATGTGGAGTATGGCCCATCTTGTTTGATGGTTTTACATGTAAAAGCTAAAACTAGTGCTCTTTATTGTTTCCTTTTGCTCATTCCCATTCAACCTTAATCATCCTCCCTAATATGTCAGTGACTGAGCCCCACTTGCCTTCTCCATTTACCATTTTGACTCTTAGAGCCACTTACACAAAGGCATAACCTAAGAGCATTCTCAAGCCGTCTATTAAAATATATTTTTTGTTAAAGTAGACATTATTGTAGTTAAAAAATTACAAAAAGTCACTCTCAGCCGGCCATGGGTTTTAATTCCTACATTTACACATTGTTATAGTAACATGTAAAAATACATGTTACTGTAGCAACGTGTATAAAATTTTCATTCTGTTTTATTTGGTCTTCTCTCTCTCTCTCCTTTTTTTTTTTTTTTTTTTTTTTTTTTTTTCTTTTGGTCTTCTCTCTGCTCTCTCTCTCTTTGCTCTCTTTGATTGGCTCTCTCTCTTTGATCGGCGGCAACCCAATTTGTGGAGGTGGTTGTTCGGTGGCCATGGGTTTCGGGGGCCGTGGGGTGTGGGGTGTGGGTCGCCCGGTGGTTGCAGACAAAATGGGTTGTGGTGGGTTTGGGTTTGCCGGCATGGGTATGGTGGTTGTGGGTTTGGGTTTGCCGGCGTGGGTGTGGGGGTTATGGGTGGTTGCCGTGGTTGAGAAGGCGTGAGCAGGTTTTGGGTGGTTGCCGTGAGTTGCAGTGCTGCGGCTTGAAAGGAGGATGAGAGGGGAGGAGGCTTGAGATTGGCGTGAGAGAGGGAGACTGAGAGGAGAGAGATAATGGTTTCTAAAAAAAAAAGTTATTTAAAAAAATTATAAGATTATTTTAATGAGATATTTTGTAAAATAGAGAATGGGTTGTGGGATGTTTTGTAAAAATGGTTAGTTAAACTAAAAAAAAATAGCTTTTTGAAAATGTAAAATAGAGAATAGATGTAAAATGGGTTGGGAATGCTCTAATAGGCTAATATAATTAAATGTTCTATAACGGTATTCTCAGAACACATTCTCTTATTATCTCTATGTGGCCACCCGCATTCTCACAAGAATTCTTTTTTATTTTTGGATCAATGCTCCCTAAATATCATTAGGGTGCGTGTTAATTGAAGATAAACGAAGAACTGTGGTTAAGAATGACATCAATTTATTAGACATCTGCTAGGTGAATGGGACAGGGTAGATGAGCTATGGCTAGGTATAATTGATTAAATAAGTCGTCACAAAATTTCTCACGATTTTATTCACACTTGTTGAAGTAATATATATTGTGATTGATGCTAATAAAAATAGTGTTAGTAGTTGACTCATATTAAAACGATATTATTTTAACCACAACTTATTGATAAAGTAACTGTGAAGAATTGTACTCTTAACATCACTCTAATTGGAGAATGCATAGTGCTGCCATTTTTTATATGAGAAAGTCTAGGATCATAACCAAAAACCATTAACTCTTATTTTGACACAATTGTTGAGCTGTGTTGTGTTTACTGGAAGAAAACCAATGGAGTTCCAATGGTGGAGCCCAATACTTTTGTTGTTAATCACTTACATGTTGTCACAACTCCAAATTGTGACAAAAGTTGTAGTTCTATACATGTATGGTACCATTTTGTTTGATCTTTATGTCCGATTAAAGCAATATATAGCGGCTTGACAACACTTGGTTGTGACTTCAGTTTGAAACAATGTAAAGCATGACAATTTTACACTTTCATCATCTTTCCCCATTTATTTCCTACACTTTCTCATTGACCAAATTGGAAAAATGTCAGTAAAAAGCATGATTCAGTACCACAATTGATAGAAGAAAGAGGAGCCAAGTTGCATCAGCGCATCTGCAACTAAATTACCACTTCTAGAGTGAAATATCCTCGGCGCTAGAGAGAGCCAGAGAGGATTTGCGTGTAAAAAGTAAAAAGTCCATAAAAATCATAAAACCGTTGATTGAAAGGAATTGGTTCGCTGATTTGAAAATGACAAATTATATGGTCACAAAGTTTCTTCTTTTGGAGTATACTCAATTGTGAAGCTGCAATTTATATAATAATCATGCCATTAAGAGAGTAAAAAGCATTAAACAACAGACCGGCCTTTTTTACTGGGGGATACATTGATGTGATGACACTGAAAATTAAACTAGGATAAGATATCTCTGCATCAGAATTATATATATATGATTTTTTTTTGCTAATCATATATATATATATATACATGCATGAGATGTTATATTATAACAGATTAAACAAAAACAAGACCATAAAACAATCTATTGCAAGCACTAGTAGTAGATCCCATAAAAAACCCCGGTAATATCTATTCCTCCGGAGCAGGCTGATTCAAATCAATTTGCATAGAAGCAAGGGCTGTAGTTCCTCCATCCCTTGCCGAAGAAACAGAAGACTGACCAGTTTCTGGAGGATACAGGCCCCGCCATGGACGCTCAGGATGCATACTCATGTGACCACCTAAAGACTTTTTATTTGGAAACTGTTTTCCACAAACTACACATGCTGCTGGAGGGTCTTGGGACCCGCCATGACCACCATGAACATCTTGAGTCTGTTGATCCCTAGGAGGAGTGACGGAAGAAGATCCGCCTCCAATTTCAATGACAGGCCACATGGTACTGTTCTCAGTTTCTTGTGGATCAATTTTCAAAGAAGCAAGGGCTGTGGTTCTTCCAGTCCTTGCCGAAGAAGCAGAAGACTGACCAGTTTGTGGAGCATACAGGCCCCTCCATGGACGCTCAGGATGCATATTCATGTGACCACCTAGAGACTTTTTGTTTGGGAACTGCTTCCCACAAACCACACAGGCTGCTGGAGGTGGAGAGTCTTGGGACCTGCCATGCATATGGCCATGAACATCTTGAGTCTGGTGAGCCTTCGGAGGAGTGACTGAAGAAGATCCGCCTCCAATTTCAATGACAGGCCACATGGTATTCTCTGTTTCTTGTGGAGTTGCATTATCGCCTGCTTCCTGTGTCCCATGGTTTTTCATGGTATATAAAACCGCAAGAAATGTAAGAAAGGAGTTTAAAGGCCTCTTGAGGAGCACTGCCGTAGTGCCGTAGACCATATTTATAGTGACTAACAGTAACAGACTTAGTGGCAAGACTTTGTGGAATATTACTTTATTGTCTTATAGCTTAGTTTATTGTCTGCATGCTCCAGTAGCATAATATAGCTTAGTTTATTGTCATTTTCTGCATGCTCCAGTAACAGACTTAGTGGCATATTATAGCTTAGTTTATTGTCATTTACATCATCCATAACAGTAACAGACATAGTGGCAAGACTTTTTTGACTTAGTAGATTCTTTTGTTTTTAATCTTCCTTTTTTTGAAAGATTCTTTTCTTTTGGTTTTTAATCTACTTTTTTTTGCAAGATAGGGGATAGATTATAGTCCAATGAGACTAACTCAATTTTAAAAGACGTCTTGAGAGGTGAGAGATGTCCATGACTTATAAATTACACAATCCAATAATACTTACTCAATATGGGACAAGACTCTCTCTTTAATATGTAGTATCACCCTGCCTTTTTGTGCTTGCAATATTCATGGTCAGTAATTATGTGTAGCGCGTCTATCATATGAAAAATTAGACTTAGCTTGGAAGTAGAAACGATCGTGAGTAGATAAATACCACTACAAGAATCATAGTCCATTTACGTGAATCGCATAATGTATGGTACGTACCATGATTTATAAAGGCATCTTCAACCAATATATCACTTGGAGCGTCTAATGTAAATAGATACAAATGTGCTGATCATGAACAACGTTGCGAATCTGGCACAAAGAGCTGTTTTCTTTTTCTCATAAAATTTTTAAAAAGGCAACAAGCTTGTTAGATCTTAGACGTGAGTACTCATAAGTCTTTTTTAATTATACCGTGATCCCAGGGACTTAGTCTCAAAATGATTACTACTGTGATAGTGTTATCTCAGATTCTCAGGGACTTAGTCTCAAACCCAAAATGATTACTACTGTGATAGTGTTATCTCAGATTCTCAGGGACTTAGTCTCAAAATGATTACTACTCCAATTAGTTCTTCTTTTTCAGTGGATCCCACCAAACCCAAATCCCGAGAGGCCAAGGTATCTCTTTTTGTTTGTACATCTTGGCCGTGTGTACGTGAGAATGAATCACTACAAAAAAGATGACTTTTTGACCCCCGCAATAAGTATTAAAAACCTTTGAAAAACGTTGTTTCGACAGTCAAGATGACCGTCGAGAGGTGTCGATAGAAACACTGTCAAAAAAGATGTTTCAACAGCCTTCACAAGGGTCGAAGAAAGTATATTCTCTTTTTCGATGGTCATAACCTTCGATAAAAGTTGCTTTTATCGAGGGTTACAAATTAAAAAAAACACTTATTTCGAGGGTTATGACCCTCGATACAAGTAATATGTGAAGTAACCCAACAAAAAAATACTTATTTCGAGGGTTATGACCCTCGGAATAAGTATTTTTATTTATAAAAAAAAAAAATCTTTATTGCTAAATAAGGAACAATTTTATTCTTAGTACACAAAAATAATTAACAAACTTAAAAATTCTTAACCAAAAGAAAAAATAAAAGAAAAGAAAAAACCAAATTAACAAGCATCATATCCCTCAAAGAATAGAAGAAACTCCTTACTTTAGACCACTTGCTTAAGGGATCTAGGTTTACTCCTCTGTTTATCAGAATATCTGCCAAATCTTGCCTCCGTGTCTAAGTACAGGCAAAACAATATTCAATTGTAAAACATTAGAAGAAAAACAGAAACAAGATCTAGCAGTGTACAACAATTATGTCACCTTTAAAGAGTTAGTTTGTAGACATATGAGTCGTGGCTTCTCAAAGGCTTCAATCCTTAAATCCTTCTTAAGCTGCTTAATGCAATCCTTCCTCGCTGTCCCCTCTTGCCTCAAAGCCTTAAAATTTGAACGTACTCAAATGACTAAAGATAAAAATTTAAGTTAAATTTGAAGACCAACAGAGCAGATGAACTTTGAAGTTTGCAAAAGAATTTTATAAGATCAGTGGGCTGATGTGCCTCTTCTTCATGTTCCTGAGTTAATTTGAAGAAATGAAAAATAAACATGATAATAGACTATGTCAACTAACCAGACAGAAGTTTCTTTGAAATTCAAAAGTCAAACAACTAAGATACAAAGTATAATATGGAAAAAAGAATAAACCTCCTTGGTCAGCAAAATGAACTCATCAGATTCCTCTTTAATGTTGAGTTGCATCCCTCCCCAGCTTCTTCTTCTTCCCTCACCTTTCTGCATCAATAGCTCTTGACTTCTCTTCAATATCAGATTCATCTGAATCTTTGTTTTTTATTATTATGAATCAGATCCAAATCTGAGCCCGAGCCTTCCTCTGCACGAATATAATAAATTAAAATCCAATACTCGAATTACTAAAAATATAAACATAAATAGAATGCAAACCCTAACCATCGCGAAACATAATACCTCATCACTTCCTTGGAGGAAATCATTAGCTAACGGATCACCCCCATCATCACTTCTTTAACAGTGAAAAAACTCATTGGATTTGAACATGACAGCAGCAATCCAAAGAGTAATAGAAAAACCTGAAGTTGGCACAACATTAGATCATTAACAAAAGAAATGAGGTGGAGGAGAAGTGAGATATAATAAATTAAAATCCAATAATCGAATTACTAAAAATATAAACATAAATAGCATGCTGAAACTTATCTATTCAGTTGCTTGGTAACATATCTTCCATTTCAAGATTATGATCAATGTTATTTGATGCTATGCTTTAAGCTACTAGTGAGGCCATTAGCAATCAATATGTATCTCTAACTCTTATATCTTTAGCAATCTATCTTCCGGTCTTGAGGCCAACCAAACTCCTCTAGAAAAGCCAAAACAACTCCATTTGACCAGCCAAAACCAGTCTGCATTGCAACATACCCAAAAAACAGACAGACCATTTCTTATGTAACAGGAATATTTATAGCAGCAAACAATAGACATCAATCAAAACAAATTAGTACATTAATAGGTTGCAAAAGTAATGTAATCTGTGAACAAATGTCCAAATCTAATTATATATTTCATATATGTATGTCCATGAGATACACTATTGGTGAACACTTTGTAATTGTTTTCACTAGTCGGTTTAGTTATCCTTTCTTGTTGTCTTGTCTATCTGATCATTTGTAAATATTTCACATAGTAATAACTACGCATAGAAATACACCAAAGGATAAATAATGCAATCACCTGCTCAGAGCTGGCCATGGAAACATGGCATGCAAGAAGCAGCACCTTGCTCGGGTCGCCCAAGAGAGGATGAGCTTGGAGCTGGTCCTTCAGAGAATTTATGTCATCCCAACCAGTCATAAAAACCAAAATAGCACCAGGCCTTTCCTTCTTGACTATGTGGCAGAGCACATACTCAATGAGGTTAAAACCAATTGAGTCAGGATTCCAACAAGGATAAAGACTCCTGGGTCCGTAGGTTATACTCCTTAAAGTCGGCAGCTTCAATTGCATCCTGTTCACAAGAATAGGAACAGATTGCTATAGAACTAAGAACAAGCAACAAAAACTAGATAAGCTCACAAAATATGTATACCTCAACAGCAGTGACCAAACAAGCAATAACTCAAAAGATAAATACTTATATAGATGGAGTCCATTTATCAAACACCCAATCCACAATTCAATGAACTCTTATAGAAGTAAAGATGCAAACTTCAGCTTCTGGTTGCAGATGATTGAATCTAAAATGTAACATAGATCAAATGAAATTCTCCACTATATGATTGTACCAAAAATTTACTAGCTGGAATGCTTCATTTAAATCATACTATCATTTCCAATCATAACACGCACATTTCCATTCAAACTTCAAAGTATCTTCGATTCTCAATCGCAATAAGTAAACTGACTAACTATCTATCTATCTACCAAAACTCAATTCCATTGTGATTCATAAATCAATAATAACTGTGTGAAAATGACTAGACTAATGGCTCCTAATATTACAAACTAGTTAGTAAATAGAACCAAAAATTCACTAAATCAAAAGAAAAAAGACTAAGAACTTACCGATGCCAATGAGGAAAGCAAAGAACCACTTGACCACCATATATTTTCCAACATAGAGCTTCCCTCTCTGCGCCTATACATCTCAAAAATCACACAAAAATTGAACTCAG
>OU015765.1:19767624-19821292 GCA_907173295.1 Fagus sylvatica
AAAGGCATAACCTAATAGGCTAATATAATTAAATGTTCTAAATTCTCAGTTCTACCCGGCCACCGCATTCTCACAAGAAGTCTTTTTTATTTTTGGATCAATGCTCCCTAAATATCATTAGGGTGCATGTTAATTGAAGATAAACGAAGAAGTGTGGTTAAGAATGACATCAATTCATTAGACATCTGCTAGGTGAATGGGACAGGGCAGATGAGCCATGGCTAGGTATAATTGATTAAATAAGTCGTCACAAAATTTCTCACGATTTTATTCACACTTGTTGAGGTAATATATATTGTGATTGATGCTAATAAAAATGTGTTAGTAGTTGACTCATATGAAAACGATATTATTTTAACCACAATTTATTGATAAAATAACTGTGAAGAATTGTATTCTTAACATCACTCTAATTGCAGAATGCATAGTGCTGCCATTTTTTATATGAGTCTAGGATCATAACCAAAAACCACTAACTCTTATTTTGACACAATTGTTAAGCTGTGTTGTGTTTACTGGAGGAAAACCAATGAAGTTCCAATGGTGGAGCCCAATACTTTTGTTGTTAATCAATTATATGTTGTCACAACAAATTGTGACAAAAGTTGTAGTTCTATACATGTATGGTACCATTTTGTTTGATCTTTATGTCCGATTAAAGCAATATATAGCGGCTTGACAACACTTGGTTGTGACTTCAGTTTGAAACAATGTAAAGCATGACAATTTTACACTTTCATCATCTTTCCCCATTTATTTCCTACACTTTCTCATTGACCAAATTGGAAAAATGTCAGTAAAAAGCATGATTCAGTACCACAATTGATAGAAGAAAGAGGAGCCAAGTTGCATCAGCGCATCTGCAACTAAATTACCACTTCTAGAGTGAAATATCCTCGGCGCTAGAGAGAGCCAGAGAGGATTTGCGTGTAAAAAGTAAAAAGTCCATAAAAATCATAAAACCGTTGATTGAAAGGCATTGGTTCGCTGATTTGAAAATGACAAATTATATGGTCACAAAGTTTCTTCTTTTGGAGTATACTCAATTGTGAAGCTGCAATTTATATAATAATCATGCCATTAAGAGAGTAAAAAGCATTAAACAACAGACCTTTTTTACAGGGGGATACATTGATGTGATGACACTGAAAATTAAACTAGGATAAGATATCTCTGCATCAGAATCTCAATGACATATGATAATCATATATATATATATATATCCTATATGCATGAGATGTTATATTATAACAGATTAAACAAAAACAAGACCATAAAACATCTAGATTGCAAGCACTAGTAGTAGATCCCATAAAAAACCCCAGTAATATCTATTCCTCCGGAGCAGGCTGATTCAAATCAATTTGCATAGAAGCAAAGGCTGTCGTTCCTCCATCCCTTGCCGAAGAATCAGAAGACTAACCAGTTTCTGGAGGATACAGACCCCGCCATGGACGCTCAGGATGCATACTCATGTGACCACCTAAAGACTTTTTATTTGGAAACTGTTTTCCACAAACTACACATGCTGCTGGAGGGTCTTGGGACCCGCCATGACCACCATGAACATCTTGAGTCTGTTGATCCCTAGGAGGAGTGACGGAAGAAGATCCGCCTCCAATTTCAATGACAGGCCGCATGGTACTGTTCTCAGTTTCTTGTGGATCAATTTTCAAAGAAGCAAGGGCTGTGGTTCTTCCAGTCCTTGCCGAAGAAGCAGAAGACTGACCAGTTTGTGGAGCATACAGGCCCCTCCATGGACGCTCAGGATGCATATTCATGTGACCACCTAGAGACTTTTTGTTTGGGAACTGCTTCCCACAAACCACACAGGCTGCTGGAGGTGGAGAGTCTTGGGACTTGCCATGCATATGGCCATGAACATCTTGAGTCTGGTGAGCCTTTGGAGGAGTGACTGAAGAAGATCCGCCTCCATTTTCAATGACAGGCCACATGGTATTCTCCGTTTCTTGTGGAGTTGCATTATCGCCTGCTTCTTGTGTCCCATGGTTTTTCATGGTATATAAAACCGCTAGAACTGTAAGAAAGGAGTTTAAAGGCCTCTTGAGGAGCACGGCATATTTATAGTGACTAACAGTAACAGACTTAGTGGCAAGACTTATAACAGACTTAGTGGCATATTAGTTTAGGCAACTGATATTTCCGCACCAACTTTTTATATTTCCACACTATTTAGAAATTTGTGTGGTCAAAAAGACCAAATACCCCTCACTCTTCAGCTATATTCTTTCTTTACTCTTTCGAGCGCTGCCGTATGACAGGCCACAGGTATTCTCTGACTCTTGGCAAGTTGCTTAGTTGCTTCCTGTGTCCCATGGTTTTTCATGGTAACAGAATGTTGAAAGGAGTTTAAGGCCTCAGTAACAGACACTGCCGTTTATTGTCTGACCTCCAGTATGGCCCAATTTTTCCGATCATAGGCGGCGGCGTTGAGTAAAATGTAGGAAGGACAGAATAACAGTCTTTTTAACCACACAACTAAATAGTGTGGAAATATAAAAATTTGGTGCGGAAATATCAGTTGCCTTAGTTTATTGTCTAGCTTCGTTTATATTGTTTATTGTCTTATAGATTAGTTTTTATTACTTTATTGTCTTATAGCTTAGTTTATATTAGTTTATTGTCAGATTATGGTCTTATAGCTTAGTTTATATTAGTTTATTGTCTGCATGCTCCAGTACATCCATCCATAACAGTAACAGACTTAGTGGCAAGACTTTTTTGACTTAGTAGATTCTTTTGTTTTTAATCTTCCTTTTTTTGCAAGATTATTTTGTTTTGGTTTTTAATCTACCTTAATTTTGCAAAATAGGAGATAGATTATAGTCTAATAAGACTAACTCAATTTCAAAAGACATCTTGAGAGGTGAGAGATGTCCATGATTTATAAATTACACAACCCAATAATACTTAGTCAATGTAGAACAAAACTCTCTCTTTAATACGTAATATCGCCTGCTTTTTTGTGCTTGCAATATTTATGGTCAGTGGTGTAGCGCGTCAATCATATGAGAAATTAGACTTAGCTTGGAAGTAGAAACGAACGTGAGTAGATAAATACTACTACAAGCATCATAGTCCATTTACGTGAATCGCATAATGTATGGTACGTACCAGATTTATAAAGGCATCCTCAACCAATATATCACTTGGAGCGTCTAATGTAAATAGATACAAATGTGCTGATCATGAACAACGTTGCTAATCTGGCACAAAGAATTGTTTTCTTTTTCTCATAAAATTTTTAAAAAGGCAACAAGCTCGTTAGACCTTAGACGTGAGTACCCATAAGTCTTATTAATTATACCGTGATCTCAGGGACTTAGTCTCAAAATGATTACTACTGTGATAGTGTGATCTCAGATTCTCAGGGACTTTGTAACAAAATGATTACTACTGTGATAGTGTGATCTCAGATTCTCAGGGACTTAGTAACAAAATGATTACTACCGTGATATTGTGATCAGTAGTTCTTCTTTTTCAAGTGGGATAGTGTGATCTTAGATTCTCAGGGACTTGTAACAAAATGATTACTACCGTGACAGTGTGATTAGTAGTTCTTCTTTTTCAAGTGGGATAGTGTGATCTCAGATTCTCAGGGACTTAGTAACAAAATGATTACTACCGTGATAGTGTGATCAGTAGTTCTTCTTTTTCAAGTGGATCCCACCAAACCAAAATCCCGAGCCGCCAATTATCTCTTTTGTCTGTACATCTTGGCCGTGTGTATGTGAGAGTGAATTCTGCAGGTGGGTCTTTTATTTCTCTCTGATCATGGCCATTAATTACACTGAAGTTCAAAGTAGATATCGTTCCATTATTCTACAATATCTATCCTCTTTTTGTGGGTATAATTTGGTATCATCAAATTTGATATAAATATCATCATATATGATATTAGTACTATATAATTTATATATATATATATAAATTTAAATAATAAATAAAAATTTAGGATACCAAACAATGTGATGGTAGGTACTATCAGATGTGAGATAGGTACTATCAATGTAAAATTTTATTTATTAGAGATACCGTATTCACGTAAGTATTGTAGAATTACCCAGATATCGTCATCCAAATGAAAAAGATTTTATGACAATAGAGCTACATTTTTAAAATTGTTATATTTACCGCCACAATAGACATTCAATTGCAAGAATTGAATAAAAATTTTGCGAGCAAGCAGTAGAATTTCTCATTTTTACTTTAGTTTTAAATCCTAATGATAGTTACAGATCATTCAATATTAATGATATATGCAATTTAGTTGAAAAGTTTTATCCTCAAGCTTTCACTGAACAAGAAAAACTCATTTCAGAATTTAAGTGCAACATTATGAGCTTGATATATGTCTCAAGTCATCCTGATTTCCACAATGATTTCCACAATGTCTACAATTTCTATGCTATGCAGGGGCATGGGATTAGCAATTTAAAAAAAAAAAATGTAA
Source organism: Fagus sylvatica (assembly GCA_907173295.1). Taxonomy (NCBI): domain Eukaryota; kingdom Viridiplantae; phylum Streptophyta; class Magnoliopsida; order Fagales; family Fagaceae; genus Fagus; species Fagus sylvatica. The sequence goes on from OU015765.1 coordinate 19,772,099, forward strand.
AAAATCTATCATTTAATTGATAGATTGATTCGAATTGTGTTGATCCTTCTAGCATAACTATGATGGGAGATGCTAAATTGTTTTAATATTTTTTGTACATACATGTTTATAGCATGTTAGGGGGCCATTTATGTATACTAATTTGAGTTTAGAAATAGTATATTAAATTTCAAATTTTATATATAATATATTTATGAGTTATGTCTAACATATTAATACATAACTAGTCGCGGAAACTTCTCAATTATTTAATTATATCAATTTTATTAATTTTCTAATGAATATAAGGAATATGAGAACTAATTCATAGTTTACTATTGGTTTTCATTGGAAAATGATTTGCACACTCACATTATTGGAAATGTAATATAAAAAATGGAGAAAAATATTCCATAGAAAAGAGATTCACATTATCACAACAAACACAATTATATTTTGGCATTACCCTGTATAAACAAACTCAATTACAAATGACCTAAAAGAAGTATGAAAGAAAAAAAGATTGTAGAAATATCACATAGCCTGATCATGATGAAACCAATCTCCTTCAGTTCCTATGATTACCTAAGTTCAGATTCCTTTTCCAATTTCTTTAAGTGTGCATGTGGTTTTTGGTGTTTGGGACATTGGTGAGCTGCCAATGATGTGATAAATTTTGGGCTCTGAATGGTATTTGGGTTGTTTGTTAGTTTCATATATAACAAACAACTTAGGACTTTCAATTGCCTTTTTGAAAATATTTGAATAACTCAAACTCCACAATCCAGCAAAGCATTTTCAAGTGTGGCAATGCACTTTTATTGTTAAGAAACCTGTTAAAGCAAATTATCATTACCTCTTTCACTTTATATACAAAAATGAGGTAGTGATATTTTTCAGGAGAACAGTAGAAATATAGACAATTCTTCTGTCATGTTTTTCTATGTTAAACATGTCAATTATTTCATGATTCTAGTCCCTTCAATAAATTAAGTTCCTCTCCCACTTGAAATTAGAAGGAATTTTTGGGGGTTTGAGAATCAATAACTTAACACTACATATCAAATTTCAACTGAAATCGTTTGCATTAATCTATTATTGACTAATTTTCTAGCCATTGGATCGGTACCAATCTTTTTAGAAGATTTCCAAAGTTCCAAACACAGTCTTGCTATATCGCTCAAAACATCTTTTTCGCATTAAAGTATCAAAACATATTACTGTGTTGGTATAAAGGAATGCTCACCAATAACTTTACACCAGTGCATTGTCAAACAGACACTAAATGTTAAGTCCAGGCTTAAAAGATATTTAATTTAATGCTATGGTGAATATTAAATTAATGGTAAATTGAATAATGAATACACTTCTCAAAATTAAAGTATTTTTTTTTTTTTTTTTTTTTTTTTTTGAATGACAAAATTAAAGTATTAAATGTACTAAAAAGTAAATGTATTATGTAATGCTAACATGGAACTTTGAGGAAAAAGAGGATCCAATTCCCCTTTCAAAGAGCATGCCAATTTTTTTTTGATCAGTAAGAGCATGCCACATAATAGAAGCTTAGACCACTAAGTTTCTGCTATTAGTGTTATCAAATTAAGGTTTCTGCTACTAGAGATAGAGAGAGAACCATAAAATATTTATAGTGAATTGGTTAAAGGACGACTTAGTTTTTTGTGGAGTGGTATTACTGTTTGATATCTTCATCGTTTGAGACATCATTGCATAGAATTCTTACTTTCTTTGTCTCCTACTGGTTAAAGGACAACTTAGCTTTTTGTGGAGTGGTATTATTGTTTGATTTCTTCATCGTTTGAGATATCATTGCATAGAATTCTTACTTTCTTTGTCTCCTACTGGTTAAAGGACAACTTAGCTTTTTGTGGAGTGGTATTACTGTTTGATACCTTCATCGTTTGAGACATCATTGCATAGAATTCTCACTGTTTGATAATCTCACTGTGTGTAACCCAACATTCATGTCTGACAACAGCTAGCAACGAAGTTTACAAGATTGATTTAATAAAAGAGATAACGCGTCCATGATATATGCACCATCAAAACTAGTTTCATATTAAATATACAACAATTTAAAAAAATCAATGTTACCTATAATACCATGCACTATACATAACTTCCGGAGAGGATGTAATAAATTTGATCATGATAATAATAAAAAAAAAAATTTAATAAACTGAGAAGGATCAGTATATAAGATTCACAAATTGATCCACCAGAATGTTTATTGTTCATAAGTGCTAAAAGTACTGAAATTAATAACCACTATACTTTGAACAAAAATAACCAAAAAAGCTGACATTCAAATTGCTAGGCTAGAGCATTAGTGATATCAATATAAACAATGGGAGACCGCGGTGCAGAAAACGACAGGCCACATGGTATTCTCAGTTTCTTGTGGAGTTGCATTATCGCCTGCTTCCTGTGTCCCTTAGTTCTTCATGGTATATAAAACCGCTAGAAATGTAAGAAATGAGTTTAAAGTTTAACACCCTGGCCTCTTGAGGAGCACTGCCGTAGACCATATTTATAGTGAATTTGTGAGTAAATTGGACAACTTAGTTTTTTGTGGAGTGACATTATATTATTGTTTGCTTTCCTTATCTTTTGAGAAATCATTGCATAGAAATTCTGAGTTTCTCTCGTACTGAAGACAAATGCTTTAGAGAAAGTGTAGATTCTTTTGTTTTTAATCTTCCCTAGTCCTGATTATGCAACTTTTATTTTTTGCCGGGTATATATATATCTTTTTACGTTCTCAACTTTATGTGCGTACTGGCATCATCATCGTTCTTATCAGAAAAAAAAATATAACGATGATGATTTATTCAGCCAAAAAAACCATTAAATGATGATGATGATGATGTCAGTATGCACCTAAAGTTCATATATATACACGTGGCAAAACAAAAAAAGTTGAGAATTTAATTGCAACATTATCAACTTGATATATATGTCAAATCATCCTGATTTCCACTATATTCTACAATTTCTATGCAGGTAAGGCTTGTGTTCAGTGCACAGGAGTATTGGATCCTATTGAGATTCTGTCACGTGTCTAAGTTTTATACAGTTTTTGTACACGTGACAGCATCTCAATGGGTCTAGTGCTCCTGTGCACTGGACCCAAGCCATTCCCTTTCTATGCTAGGTAGGGGCATGGGATTATCAATTAAAAAAAAAATTGTAAGAAATATCATTTAATTGACAGATAGATTGATTCCAATTGTGTTGATCCTTCTAATTTCTACAACAACTATAGAACAAGTTTTTTCAACCATGATGCTTGTAAAAACAAGACTTCATCATAGAATGAAAGATGATCTTTTGGTAGATAATTTGATAATTTACATTGAAAATTAATTTGTTAAGAATATCTCTATAGAAATAATAATGGATGAATTTTATTCTATGAAGGACGAGCATAACTATGATGGGAGATGCTAAATTGTTTTTATATTTTTTGTACATACATGTTTATAGCATGTTAGGGCGCCATTTGTGTATACTAATTTGAGTTTAGAAATAGTATATTAAATTTCAAATTTCAAATTTTATATATAATATATTTATGAGTTATGTCTAAGTAGCTTGTGGATGACTGGCAAACACTCCATAAGCGAGTACTTGTGCTCGCTCTTGTTGATTTGAAAAGCAGATAATTATCTATAAAAGAAATTCTTAAGTCCCGCTGTGAGATTGTCCTGCCAAACGTATCAAAATTTGTAATATTTGTGTGTGTTTTGATAAATATTTGTCAGGTATTGTAAAATGTATATAGTTTTGTAGTAAAGTTAACTTTATCACAAATATTCAAATTCTATCAGAATTCATACATTTTATTTTTACAACAATAAATACACATTTATTAATATTTAATACAAACACAACATTAACCAAAAAAAACAAATTTTATTAAAATCAACAAAAGCTCGGAACCTAAATGTTCCCAACAATGCATGTCTGTCTCCCAACAAAGAAGTATACAAAGCATGACCTACATGTTGCCCAACATCTCTTAGTCTGACAACAACTAAGCAAAGAAGTATACAAGACTGATTTAATAAAAGAGATAACGCGCGAGTCCAAGATGTGCATCATCAAAAACTAGTTTCATATTAAATATACTACAATTTTAAAAAAATCAATGTTAACTTTAATTAATACCATGCATCATGCATGCACTATACATAATTTCCAGTGGATGTAATTAATTTGACCATGAGAAGGATCAGTATATATGATTCACAAATTGATCCAACATAATTGGTATAATCAAATACGTACATTTCTTTTTTGAATAGGCACCAGAATGTTTATTGTTCATAATTAAGTGCTAAAATTACAGAAATTAATAACCATTATACTTTGAACAAAAATAACCAAATAATCTGACTTTCAAATTGCTAGGCTAGACCGCTAGAGCATTAGTGATATATATCAATAGAAACAATGGGAGACGGTGCAGAAAATGGTTCATGGGACATGCTTTCAAAATCCATTTCATATCAAAGAGACCAAAATCTTGATTTCGGACCAAGAGTAAAGGTATAAATTAAATGCATTATCTAAAATTTTATTTTATCTTACTGTCATTTTTATTTATTTTTTATTTTTGCTAAATAAGCCACTTCATTAGAAAAATAAAAGAGAAACATCATGATTCCATCCTAAGCTTGGAATGGAGGAAGAAGTACTGCACAAAGAAGATCTAAGAGGAGAGGCAAACTTTATCGAGGCATGGGTGATCTAGAAACATTACTGGTCAGTTTTTATTCATAGAGAAAGAATACTGACCACATTTTATGAATGCTTGGATAAAACTCTAAGTAAATTAATCAAATTATTTCTTATATTTAAAAGGGTGTACTTGGTTCGGTAATGTCTCAATTAAGAGGACTTTTTATGCTTTAAACCAGTAAACACTAAGATCCAAAGTTTTAAATTAATTCTGAAACAAATCAGTTTCACTCTAAGTGAAATCTATGCGCAGATTCACTATCCTCGATGTGAATTGTGCAGAATTTATAATGATCTAATCTTAATTACAAATATATAATGATTAAATATAAGTAAACCAAAATATCAATAATATATTATATTCAAGTACATACATTCAAATATGAATGTGAACAACAGAACTTACAAATGATGAAGTTTTCTGTCACTCGCAGTCACTCCAAGAACTCGAACTCTTACAAACAATACACTATAATCTGAATAAATTTTAATAACACTCGATATACGTATCGAAACACACTTAAACACTGTTTTACACACTGAAGAACACACTTTGATCACAATCAAATCTCATGTACTCTGGAAAATTCGTGGGGGGTTTAACTATTCTCTTCTTCTTCTTTTATATCTTCATTGAGCAATTATTCTTTCAATCAAACAGTTATCTTCACTTTAAATTTCAAATCTTCTCGAGATTAACTCGAGGCAGAGAGATGCTTATCAAGGCAATGATTACACGAGTCTTTTGATCACACAGAACAATATATTATATATGTCCACCGTTATTAGTGACTTTTATATTTTTGTTGTTGATCACACTCTATACAGAAATTACTGAAGCATCTTACTACCCAGCTTCAAATCTCTAATTTTATGTATGCTCTAAGCCCTGGTACTCGTGCATTTGAGTAAGTTTTTGCCAATATTTTTATTGTGCTGCAATTTGAGGTTACTTATGTCAATTTCAGCATCTGTTACATTCAGCTGGAAATACTTTTTCTTCCTTCTATGTGTCTGCTTGGCTATTTTTGTTGTGCTTGTTACTGTGTTGCATAGTTTTTCAAAGCAAGTGTTCAAATCTTGTGGTTGAACTTATCCCCAATCTTCATTTTGATACTATATCACACTGAGAAATCTATAGTGGTAAAAGTTGAAAATTTGAGTGAATAAATCTTACCTACTTATTGCCATTTACTATAAGATTAAATAACATGAGTCCTGGCAAGGAATTATAATGATTGTCGTTGATATGTAATTTATTTCTGTAATATTCAATTATAATCATCAACCTTGCATTATGCTCTTAAAAAGTGCAAATTTGTGTTCTCCTGACAGCACTTAGTCACTTAATGGTTCCTCAGTTTGTAGCTTTGAATTTGGTAGAAAGGAGCAGAATCGCTTTTATTAGCATCTTTGTGGCCAGTAAAATTATTAGGTTCTCATATCATTGCTAGGATATATGAACATTTATGGTCCTTGTCCAGTTAGTTTGTACCCTCTCCATTGGAGAACAGGTGTTATATTTGAAAGGTGCATTATACATTCTTAATTTGATATTTCTTTTGGCTATAAGATTAGATTTGATACATATGAGTAACTCAGAGTAAGTTTATTGTAAGAGGAAGATGATGCATTTTAAAGTGCAACCAGTTGCCTTGCTTATAAGAAAAATCAGAAACTATGTTTTAGCATTGATAATTTTTAGATGATGACTTGTCAACCCCATGGGCTGATGAGATTGAACATAAAATTCTAAGCTCATCAAAAGTTGGTAATGTAAACTATGTATCAACTACCTTAACTGTCTTCATGAATCCAGAGTAGTGCTAATTAATTTGCTTTTATTTTAGGAATTGGGACATATACGGAGATAGCATTCTATCATAAACATTCAAGAACATTACTTGTAACAGATGCTGTAATTCTTGTACCAAGGCAGCCACCGGAGTGTATAATCAAAGAATCCTTGTTAGCATCTGCAATGAATGGTTTAGCTGTAAAAATTCTTAGTAAAGGAAAGGAAGTTCCAGAGGAACTGGTTGTTGACAACAACAAGAACCTTCAAAAGGATTAGTCCTCTATTGAGATCCAAAAAGCACATTATTTTGTATTTGTTAGTGAATTTGAGACAAATGTGAAAGCAACTTGAGTGTATGTACCTGTCACAAAGTATTCAGATAGACTTGATGGGATATATTGGGTTTCTACCTTCGCTCATAGTCTTAATCAATTTGCTTAGTGTCAGAATACAATTTTTATGTGGTATGTACCAGGTTACATGTTATTATGCTTATCATGGGATTCGTTGGTTGATATGTTATACTTCCTGCGGCCTATTGTTGGAAGATGTTTATTATCATTCTTGGAAGTCTTTGGGGAGTGAATTGTTTTTTAGGTCATATAGGTTTTGAAAGAACTGTCAGTCATTTAGAAAAGTATACATGTTATATAGTATATCTGTAATAAAAATTCTTATGTGAATGAGATTGCTATTGTATGACATACACTTTTTTTAGTGATAGGTTTCGTACTTTTTAAAATGAAAACTCTATCTTAATTCTCTCACTCATAGGGTTGCAAGGGCCTTGCACGTGCCACCCAAACTAGTATAAAGTTAAAAGAAAGAAATAAGGGTCACCTAGGAAAGAGACTTATTTAAATAGACCCTTTTGTAGTTAATTAAAATACATTCCAGACAATGTTCATAAAGGTGTGTATTACATTTATAATTTGCATGCATACAGATTCACACTTTTTTTAAGGGTGATTCACACATCTTATGCCGGGATCATAGGGACGTATCATGGCCCCCTAAAAATTTTGGCCCTAAAAAAGTTATGTAAGGGAAATGATAATGAATGGCTTTACAAATACTAAAGTACTTCAGTTTTTCTTTTACTAGTGGATCCCATCAAACTTAAATCCATAGCCGTCAAGCGTATCTCTTTTTTGTCCATATGTCTGAAATTGTGAGAGTGAATCGTGCATGTGAGTTTTGGATTTGGCAATGGAAAATTACATTGTCATAAACTTTTTTTTGTTTTAGATTACACTAATCTTATTGACTTAACAAATGATCACATTATTTTCATAATTATTAATATAACAGGTTGATAGTGTAAATAACAAAATGATATCAATAATAGATCTATATGAGAATTAACAAAAACATAACAACTCAATTATTATGAAGATATTACCATTGTGTAGTAAAATTAATTATTCTTTGGATTTTAGCAGAAAAGGGAATAAAATAAGCATTACTCTTTCGAGTAATAGAGTATACTGATTGTCAAGCTGCAACTTCCATCTTATGAATCTCATGCCATAAGATGGCCATTTTGGTGTTTATAGTCTATTTTGGTTATTTTAGAGGTTCCAATGTTATTTTGGTTATTTTAGAGGTTTTAGAATTATTTTGGTGTTTCTAGGATACTTGTAATTTTGGGGTTTTCATGGTATTTTGGTCATTTTGGTGTTTTCAGGAGTATTTTAGGTCATTTTAAGGGTTTCAAGAATTTTTTTGGGTCATTTGAGTGTTTTTGGAGGTATTTTGGTCATTTTGGAGGTTTCGAAATTATTTTAATCATACTTATGTGCATCATCAAAAACTAGTTTCATATTAAATATACTACAATTTTTAAAAAATCAATGTTAACTTTAATTAATACCATGCATCATGCATGCACTATACATAATTTCCAGTGGATGTAATTGATTTGACCATGAGAAGGATCAGTATATATATATGATTCACAAATTGATCCAACATAATTGGTATAATCAAATACGTACATTTCTTTTTTGAATAGGCACCAGAATGTTTATTGTTCATAATTAAGTACTAAAATTACAGAAATTAATAACCATTATACTTTGAACAAAAATAACCAAATAATCTGACTTTCAAATTGCTAGGCTAGACCGCTAGAGCATTAGTGATATATATCAATAGAAACAATGGGAGACGGTGCAGAAAATGGTTCATGGGACATGCTTTCAAATTGTTCTTACTTTAATTTTACCAACTTTCAATAAATAAACAAATAAAATTTTGCGCAATTCAATTTTAAATGAGGAGAAAATATTAAAAGATATAATTTCTAATTAAACAAGTTGTGATAAAAATTCTGCCAAAAGTTGCTTTTCTAGAATTATTAACGGATAAGTGACACATTTTAAACTAAACATTAGAAAATTGAACTCAACCAAACCACACGTGAATGGTAAAATTAACCTAAGAGAAGACAACAGAAAGAAGACAAGATTAGTGATGATGAGGGTCAGGTCCTCCTGGGCTGACTCGATCAGGAATGTCAAGTTTTCCAATTATTTCTTGCCTCCGTATACTTTCCTTCAACACTTCTCTGGCACTCTTCATGAATAATGGCTGGTCGCTCTTAGAAAATGGACCAGGAGAACGTGCTTCCCTACACAACAATGAGAAGCTTCAAGTGGGACAAAGATGTAGTAGTAAGGATTGCACTTGTAAGATTAATTGAGTGGTTGTACATTCCATGCATATACTAAAGTCCAAGTAGTGGACATTTCGACCGACTGATCTTATACAATAGTTGATACCGGCCCACTTTTTTTAGTTCATACTTTGCGTTTTGGTTCTCTTTGACCTTTAACCATATGAGTCTACAAAGTAACGACTTTACAAACATAACATTTTTCATAACATATTTTACAACTTTCGAAATGATAAGTTATTAACAATAAATAATAAAATGATGTCAGTGATGAACTTGTATGAGAATTAGTAATAATCTGTCAACTAAATAGTTGTAAAAATTGTTGTCTGTAGCATTAGTCATCTACAAAATTTCAATACCGACATTTTGGCATCTTTCTTTGTATAGTACTGACATGTGTCTGTTTTCAACCGCCCCTTTTTGCTTTCAAAAAGAATATGAGATCCACTGGTCTATCATGAACTAGAGTGCATGTATGTTGAACTGTTTGAATTTTATTACTTAGAATGAAAATGAAAGAGATGCCTTGTCATCTGGGAGGAAAAAGATACCACTCATAAATTAAAGAATATACTTTGTATCTATCTTTAGTCATCCCCTCTTCCATGCCTTGTCAATAAAAAAGAAATGATTGCCAAGTCATGATACTTGGACTTATGCTGTTTTGCATTTAGGTAATACAGTACTGAATACAAGAAGATCTAAGAGGAGAGGCAAACTTTGTCGAGGCATGGGTGATCTAGAAACATTACTGGTCAGCTTTTATTCATAGAAAAAGAATACTGACCACATTTTATGAATGCAGTCTGTTTGAATAAAACAAATTTGTATTGATTAAATTACTTAGAGTTTTATCCAAACTGTTGGTCATTCTACAATACCCACAGTTTTTTTTGTGGGTATGGTACCCACTTAAATCTTAACCATTGATTTTTGCAAATTTAATCTAAACCGTATATTTTAATTAAATGAGTCTACCAGTCACCGGTTGAACAAGTTTTTAATTTTTTTCCCCTCTTTCCATTTGTCTTTTTTTGTTTTGTTTTTGTTTTTGTTTACGGTTCTTCATTCTCGTGTATCAACACAGAGAGCTTCTTCTCATCTTACACCCTTTTGTCCTTAGTGTTCTCTAGTAAAGCCTCTGTAATCTCTCTGCCTAATTTCCCATTTAAGAACATCCCAAGAATGTCAAGCAAGTGACATGGCACATGGTCTATGTTTCTTAATCAACATTCCAGACTGATTACATTGCACCTCAAATTCAAGCACTCTCTAATTAATCATTTTGTTACAGTTTCGTCTACTTAATTAACGGAAAATGCTATCAATTGATACATTTTAATAAAATATTCAAAAATACATAAAGATTTATTTTAAAATTCAAGCCCTTTAATGGAGGATTCATGGAGGCTTCAAACGGTATCGTTGATGGCAGTTCGGTTCAGGGAGGATTCAAGTGGCAATGATTGGGTTTCAGATCTTGGCAACGGCGACACAATCGTCGTTTGTGAACCAGACCTTTGTTGTGGGTACAGGCATTCATGGCGATTTACGATGATAAAGGAGCATGGGACAGTGGGCTTCGGTGTTCTGGAGGCGGATCTTGGCTGCCACTGAGGTGGTGGTTGAGCTTGAAGCTGAGGTCGTAGCAATCAGAGACTTTGGAAGCAAGGATGGAGTGGGTTTGATTTGAAATTTTCGTTGGCCTGATTGGGCTGGTTTTTATTGCTACTGTGATTTCCTAAACTAAGGAGAATAAGAGAGAGTTGAGTGATAGTGAAGATGATTTTAGGATTTCTCAGATTTAGGTACAACTTAAAAATATAAATATAAATTTTAGGTACAACAAATTGATTGTCAGTTATCATTTATTTTTTTAATATCATACTTTTTTTTCTTTTCTTTTTTTTTTAAGTTAAGATACTAACTAATGTGAGGATAGATACTAATTGTGATGTAATTACCTTTAATGTGACGTTGGTACTATATGATTTCTCAATATAATAAATTTAAAAAATAAGAAATAAAGGTAATAATTAATGTGATGATAGGTACAATCATATGTGATATTAATATTAGGTACCATAATGTAATAAAGGTATGATCAATTGTGATGTTGTTGTTTGGTACTATTTAATTTTTTTAATATAATTAATTAAATAAAATAAGTATTAACCAATAGGATGATAGGTACCATCAATTGTGATGTATTTATGAAGTTGATATTATCTAATTTTTTAATATAATATATATTTAAAAAATTATGGTACCAATTAATGTGATAGTAGAATACAATCATATGTGATATTGGTACCATTAAATGTGATGTTGGTACCATAAAATGTGACAAAAAATTAAGGTACTAACCAATTTGATGTTAGGTACTATTATATGTGATGTAAGGTACCATCATATGTGATGTAGGTACTAAGTACCATAATTGTGATGAAGGTATTATTATATATGAAGTGAATAAAGGTATTAAATAATGTGATGAAGGTACTATCATATGTGATATTGGTACCATCAAATGTGATGATGGTACCATTAATGTGATATTTTGATAACCTGCTAGAGCAGGTTACCCAATTAGAGGTACAGTGCCCACGTGGGTACCGTAGAATAGTCCTCCAAACTGTAAATTAATCAAATTATTTCTTATATTTAAAAGGGTGTACTTGGTTTGGTAATGTCTCAATTAAGAGGTCTTTTTATGCTTTAAACCAGTAAACACTAAGATCCAAAGTTTTAAATTAATTCTGAAACAAATCAGTTTCACTCTAAGTGAAATCTATGCGCAGATTCACTATCCTCGATGTGAATTCTGCAGAATTTATAACGATCTAATCTTAATTACAAATATATAATGATTAAATATAAGTAAACCAAAATATCAATAATATATTATATTCAAGTACATACATTCAAATATGAATGTGAACAACAGAACTTACAAATGATGAAGTTTTCTGTCACTCGCAGTCACTCCAAGAACTCGAACTCTTACAAACAATACACCATAATCTGAATAAATTTTAATAACACTCGATATACGTATCGAAACACACTTAAACACTGTTTTACACACTGAAGAACACACTTTGATCACAATCAGATCTCATGTACTCTGGAAAATTGGCCCGTTTATCCTGGGTTAGAAACATGAGATTTACACACACAACACCACAAAAAAAAAAAAAAAAAAAAAGTATTGAAAAGAAGGATGTTGTTTATAAACCATTTAAAATTGATGCCAAATAAGAACATCTCATATTAATGACTGAACACAAAAAAATATTTGGCATCATTTTTGGATCATTAGTATGAGATGTTCTCCATTTAATTAATATGTTTTTCAAAATCATTTGGCAAAATAACACTGTTTGAAAATTTTAGCCACATCAAGTCTGATCATGACATGTTTTTTGAAAGGTTATTTTTCCTCAAAAAAATGCCAAGATTAAAGGATTTGTATCTCTTAAAATAAGAAAAAAAGAAAAGAAAGTAAATAAGAGGGAAACATTAATGGCGTGAATTATGGCCCAAAGGTCCCAAACGGAGGCCTATGAGAGGTGGCTGTCGAATGAGTTGGGCTTGGATCTGTCTGGGCAAAATATTAGCAGGCAATTTGGTATCCTTTGAGTCCATGAAATAATTGGAATTGAATGTAGGACCAAGCCCCAAAGAGTAACAAAAAAAAAAATCCAATCCAATTATTCCAAAACGAATAGATGAAATAGAAGTTATTCTAGAAATTCTAAATCATCACAAGTTAAAAGGATGATTTGTAGCATTTGTGCCGTGGACCAAGTTTTCAAGTTTGAATAAATTACACTCAAGTTAAAAGGATTCTAATTTGAATTTATTAGACGATTCTAATTAAATGTTGCAAATCAATTTAAAAATTTTAAATGATGTGATATTTTGAAAGTTGTTTAATTTGGAGAATAAAATTTTAATTGTAAATAATAATAATAAGAAGGGCATATGGAGTATGGACCATCTTGTTTGATGGTTTTACATGCAAAAGCTAAAACCAGTGCTCTTTATTGTTTCCTTTTGCTCATTCCCATTCAACCTTAATCATCCTCCCTAATATGTCAGTGACTGAGCCCCACTTGCCTTCTCCATTTACCATTTTGACCCTTTGAGCCACTTACACAAAGGCATAACCTAATAGGCTAATATAATTAAATGTTCTATAACAGTATTCTCATAACACATTCTCTTATTATCTCTACCCGGCCACCCGCATTCTCACAAGAAGTCTTTTTTATTTTTGGATCAATGCTCCCTAAATATCATTAGGGTGCGTGTTAATTGAAGATAAACGAAGAACTGTGGTTAAGAATGACATCAATTCATTAGGCATCTGCTAGGTGAATGGGACAGGGCAGATGAGCCATGGCTAGGTATAATTGATTAAACAAGTCGTCACAAAATTTCTCACGATTTTATTCACACTTGTTGAGGTAATATATATTGTGATTGATACTAATAAAAATGGTGTTAGTAATTGACTCATATGAAAACCATATTATTTTAAACACAACTTATTGATAAAATAACTGTGAAGAATTGTATTCTTAACATCACTCTAATTGGAGAATGCATGCATAGTGCTGCCATTTTTTATATGAGAAAGTCTAGGATCATAACCAAAAACCACTAACTCTTATTTTGGCACAATTGTTGAGCTGTGTTGTGTTTACTGGAGGAAAACCAATGGAGTTCCAATGGTGGAGCCTAATACTTTTGTTGTTAATCGCTTACATGTTGTCACAACTCTAAATTGTGACAAAAGTTGTAGTTCTATGCATGTATGGTACCATTTTGTTTGATCTTTATGTCTGATTAAAGCAATATATAGCGGCTTGACATCACTTGGTTGTGACTTCAGTTTGAAACAATGTAAAGCATGACAATTTTACACTTTCATCATCTTTCCCCATTTATTTCCTACACTTTCTCATTGACCAAATTGGAAAAATGTCAGTAAAAAGCATGATTCAGTACCACAATTGATAGAAGAAAGAGGAGCCAAGTTGCATCAGCGCATCTGCAACTAAATTACCACTTCTAGAGTGAAATATCCTCGGCGCTAGAGAGAGCCAGAGAGGATTTGCGTGTAAAAAGTAAAAAGTCCATAAAAATCATAAAACCGTTGATTGAAAGGCATTGGTTCGCTGATTTGAAAATGACAAATTATATGGTCACAAACTTTCTTCTTTTGGAGTATACTCAATTGTGAAGCTGCAATTTATATAATAATCATGCCATTAAGAGAGTAAAAAGCATTAAACAACAGACCGGCCTTTTTTACTGGGGGATACATTGATGTGATGACACTGAAAATTAAACTAGGATAAGATATCTCATGCATCAGAATCTCACGTGACACACATGTATATATGACTTTTTTTGCTAATCATATATATATATATGATATATCCTATATGCATGAGATGCTATATTATAACAGATTAAACAAAAACAAGACCATAAAACAATCTAGATTGCAAGCACTAGTAGTAGATCCCATAAAAAAACCCCGGTAATATCTATTCCTCCGGAGCAGGCTGATTCAAATCAATTTGCATAGAAGCAAGGGCTGTAGTTCCTCCATCCCTTGCCGAAGAAACAGAAGACTGACCAGTTTCTGGAGGATACAGGCCCCGCCATGGACGCTCAGGATGCATACTCATGTGACCACCTATAGACTTTTTATTTGGAAACTGTTTTCCACAAACTACACATGCTGCTGGAGGGTCTTGGGACCCACCATGACCACCATGAACATCTTGAGTCTGTTGATCCCTATGAGGAGTGACGGAAGAAGATCCGCCTCCAATTTCAATGACAGGCCACATGGTACTGTTCTCAGTTTCTTGTGGATCAATTTTCAAAGAAGCAAGGGCTGTGGTTCTTCCAGTCCTTGCCGAAGAAGCAGAAGACTGACCAGTTTGTGGAGCATACAGGCCCCTCCATGGACGCTCAGGATGCATATTCATGTGACCACCCAGAGACTTTTTGTTTGGGAACTGCTTCCCACAAACCACACAGGCTGCTGGAGGTGGAGAGTCTTGGGACTTGCCATGCATATGGCCATGAACATCTTGAGTCTGGTGAGCCTTCGGAGGAGTGACCGAAGAAAATCCGCCTCCAATTTCAATGACAGGCCACATGGTATTCTCCGTTTCTTGTGGAGTTGCATTATAGCTTGCTTCCTGTGTCCCATGGTTTTTCATGGTATGTAAAACCGCTAGAAATGTAAGAAAGGAGTTTTGAAGGCCTCTTGAGGAGCACTGCCGTAGACCATATTTATAGTGATTAACAGTAACAGACTTAGTGGAATATTACTTTATTGTCTGATAGCTTAGTTTATTGTCTGCATGATCCGGTAGCATAATATAGCTTAGTTTATTGTCATTGACTGCATGCTCCAGTAACAGACTTAGTGGCATATTATAGCTTAATTAGTTTATTGTCATTTACATCCTCTATAACAGTGACAGACTTAGTGGCATATTATAGCTTACATCATCCATAACAGTAACAGACTTAGTGGCATATAGACTTTTTTGACTTAGTAGATTCTTTTGTTTCTAGTCCTCCTTTTTTTAAAAAGATTCTTTTGTTTTTGTTTTTATTTTTGTTTTTAATCTACTTTTTTTTTGCAAGATAGGGGGTAGATTATAGTCCAATGAGACTAACTCAATTTCAAAAGACGTCTTGAGAGGTGAGAGATGTCTATAACTTATAAATTGTACAACCCAATAACATTTACTCAATGTGGGCAAGACTCTCTCTTTAATATGTAGTATCACCCTACCTTTTTGTGCTTGCAATATTCATGGTCAGTAGTTATGTGGAGCGCATCTATCATATGAGAAATTAGACTTAGCTTGGAAGTAGAAACGAACGTGAGTAGATAAATACTACTACAAGCATCATAGTCCATTTACGTGAATCGCATAATGTATGGTACGTACCAGATTTATAAAGGCATCTTCAACCAATATATCACTTGGAGCGTCTAATGTAAATAGATACAAATGTGCTGATCATGAACAACGTTGCGAATCTGGCACAAAGAGCTGTTTTCTTTTTCTCATAAAATTTTTAAAAAGGCAACAAGCTTGTTAGACCTTAGACGTGAGTACTCATAAGTCTTTTTAATTATACCGTGATCTCAGGGACTTAGTCTCAAAATGATTACTACTGTGATAGTGTTATCTCAGATTCTCAGGGACTTAGTCTCAAACCCAAAATGATTACTACTGTGATAGTGTTATCTCAGATTCTCAGGGACTTAGTCTCAAAATGATTACTACTCCAATTAGTTCTTCTTTTTCAGTGGATCCCACCAAACTCAAATCCCGAGAGGCCAAGGTATCTCTTTTTGTTTGTACATCTTGGCCGTGTGTACGTCAGAGTGAATTCTGCAGGTGGGTCTTTTATTTCTCTCTGATCATGGCCATTACCTTAAAGTTCAGAGTAGATATCGTCCGATTATTCTACAATATTCATCATTTTTTTGGGTATGATTTGGTATCATCAAATTTGATATAAATATCATCATATATGATATTGGTACTATATAATTTTTTATATATATATTAAATTTAAATAATAAATAAAAATTTAGGGTACCAAGTAATGTGATAGTAGGTACCATCATATGTGAGGTAGGTACTATTAATGTGAGATTTTATCTATTTGAGGTACCGTACCAATATGAGTATTGTAGAATTACCCAGATATCGTCATCCAAATGAAAAAGATTTTATGACAATAGAGCTACATTTTTTAAATTGTTATATTTACCGCCACAATAGATATTCAATTGCAAGAATTGAATAGTAAATTTTGCAAGCAATCAGTAGAATTTCTCATTTTTACTTTAGTTTTAAATCCTAATGATAGTTACAGATCATTCAATATTAACGATATATGCAATTTAGTTGAAAAGTTTTATCCTCAAGCTTTCACTAAACAAGAAAAATTCATTTCAGAATTTAATTGCAACATTATGAGCTTGATATATGTCTCAAGTCATCCTGATTTCCACAATGTCTAAAATTTCTATGCTATGCAGGGGCATGGGATTAGCAATTAAAAAAAAAAAATGTAAAAAATCTATCATTTAATTGATAGATTGATTCGAATTGTGTTGATCCTTCTAGCATAACTATGATGGGAGATGCTAAATTGTTTTAATATTTTTTGTACATACATGTTTATAGCATGTTAGGGGGCCATTTATGTATACTAATTTGAGTTTAGAAATAGTATATTAAATTTCAAATTTTATATATAATATATTTATGAGTTATGTCTAACATATTAATACATAACTAGTCGCGGAAACTTCTCAATTATTTAATTATATCAATTTTATTAATTTTCTAATGAATATAAGGAATATGAGAACTAATTCATAGTTTACTATTGGTTTTCATTGGAAAATGATTTGCACACTCACATTATTGGAAATGTAATATAAAAAATGGAGAAAAATATTCCATAGAAAAGAGATTCACATTATCACAACAAACACAATTATATTTTGGCATTACCCTGTATAAACAAACTCAATTACAAATGACCTAAAAGAAGTATGAAAGAAAAAAACATTGTAGAAGCATCACTTAGCCTGATCATGATGAAACCAATCTCCTTTAGTTCCTATGATTACCTAAGTTCAGATTCCTTTTCCAATTTCTTTAAGTGTGCATGTGGTTTTTGGTGTTTGGGACATTGGTGAGCTGCCAATGATGTGATAAATTTTGGGCTCTGAATGGTATTTGGGTTGTTTGTTAGTTTCATATATAACAAACAACTTAGGACTTTCAATTGCCTTTTTGAAAATATTTGAATCACTCAAACTCCACAATCCAGCAAAGCATTTTCAAGTGTGGCAATGCACTTTTATTGTTAAGAAACCTGTTAAAGCAAATTATCATTACCTCTTTCACTTTATATACAAAAATGAGGTAGTGATATTTTTCAGGAGAACAGTAGAAATATAGACAATTCTTCTATCATGTTTTTCTATGGTAAACATGTCAATTATTTCATGATTCTAGTCCCTCCAATAAATTAAGTTCCTCTCCCACTTGAAATTAGAAGGCATTTTTGGGGGTTTGAGAATCAATAACTTAACACTACATATAAAATTTCAACTGAAATAGTTTGTATTAATCTATTATTGACTAATTTTCTAGCCATTGGATCGGTACCAATCCTTTTAGAAGATTTCCAAAGTTCCAAACACATAGTCTTGCTATATCGCTCAACACATCTTTTTCGCATTAAAGCATCAAAACATATTACTGTGTTGGTATAAAGGAATGCTCACCAATAACTTTACACCAGTGCATTGTCAAACAGACACTAAATGTTAAGTCCAGGCTTAAAAGATATTTAATTTAATGCTATGGTGAATATTAAATTAATGGTAAATTGAATAATGAATACACTTTCAAAATTAAAGTATTTTCTGAATGACAAAATTAAAGTATTAAATGTACTAAAAAGTAAATGTATTATGTAATGCTAACATGGAACTTTGAGGAAAAAGGAGATCCAATTCCCCTTTCAAAGAGCATGCCAATTTTTTTTTGATCAGTAAGAGCATGCCACATAATAGAAGCTTTGACCACTAAGTTTCTGCTATTAGTGTTATCAAAATAAAGTTTCTGCTATTAGAGATAGAGAGAGAACCATAAAATATTCCAGTTTTATCTCAAGAAGGAAAGCTAATGATAATGTCATCATGGTTCAAGAAATCATTCACTCCATGACCTTATCTCATAGCACGGTCGGGTATATGGCTGTTAAAATAGACTTGGAGAAAGCATATGATAGGTTGGAATGGTCCTTCATTAGACACACTCTACAATTCTTCAATTTCCCTGATAATTGGATAGATCTTATTATGTCTTGCATCTCCACTTCGACCCTGTCTGTGCTTCTTAATGGGGATCGTTTACACAAGTTTACCCCTTCTAGGGGCATTAGACAAGGAGATTCACTCTCCCCATATATATTCATCCTTTGTATGGAGTATTTAGCTTGGCTCATCCAAGCTGAAGTTGATGTAGGTAATTGGACGGGCGTAAAGACTTCTAGATCTGGACCCTCTTTCACACACCTATTTTTTGCAAATGATCTATTTCTTTTTGCTAAAGCCACTAGGAAAAATTGCCAAACAATCCATAAAGTCTTGGGAGAATTTTGCAAGCTTTCGGGGAAAAAGGTCAATCTTGCTAAATCTAGTATTTTTGTTTCTCCTCACTCAAATCCTAATCACAGCCCTATCTTGGAAAGCGAGTTGGGTTTTAAAATCTCTAAGGAATTTGGTAAGTATTTGGGGGTCCCTATCCTTGTTGATGGTAGAAACAAGTGTGCATATGACTTCCTCATTGAAAAAATCCGTGACAAACTTGCTGCTGGAAAGCACGGACTCTCTCCTTGGCTGGCCGATGCACTCTCATCAATGCAGTCACTACTGCAATACCTACGCACGTTATGCAATGTTGTATGCTTCCTAGTCATATTTCGAAGGAAATGGATCAAATTAATCGAAATTTCCTCTAGGGTGACACTATGAGTCAAAAGAAAATTCATCTGCTCAATTGGGACACCATCTCTCACCCAAAAGAAGAGGGTGGATTGGGCATTAAAAAGAGCAAATGTTGAAATATTGCGCTTCTTGCAAAGAGAACTTGGACTCTCCGCTTGGGTTCCAATGAAGTTTGGACAGACATATTCAGATGTAAATACAACTACACTAGATCCATTCCTCAACGGAAATCCATCATTTTCAGGAGTCTTTGCATGGCCAACATGGTTTGTGACAAAGGAAAAGGGTGGCTAACCAGAAATGGCCACTCCATTAATTTCTGGCATGATAACTGGCTCGGCTCGGGGACTTTGAGGGAAAAAATCTCAGGACCTCTTAACCTTCATGAGGAATCCCTCAAGCTGTGTGACCTTTGGGATGCTAACAATAACTGGTGTCTGGAAAACATTTCCTACTCTCTTCCATCTTCTTTACTCCAAATTATTCAAGCTATACCCCGCTCTTTAATTCCTAACCAGGAGGACCGTATATTTTGGCATCCATCTCGTAACGGGCAATTCACTTCGACTTCAGCCTACAAAATTGATTTGGATCTGGGCGACTCCAAGTCCTATACTGGTAATTGGGACTGGATTTGGAAACTTAACACTCTTCCCCATATATCTTCATTCCTTTGGTTAGCTTGTCATGAGAGGCTCCCAACTAAGACTCTCCTCTTCAGACGAAAGATTACTCAGGATGACAACTGCACTCTTTGTAAAACTGCGCCTGAATCAACACTACACATTCTTCGGGATTACCCCTGCGTTTGACTTTTGTGGCTCACATTTGGAATGGACTCAGCAACCTAATTTTTTTCTTCCTCAATTGTCAAAGATTGGGTAAAATGCTGGTCCCACTCTTCGCTACAATCTTCAATTCAACTCCTACTTTGGAAGGAAATCTTCCCCATACTGTGTTGGATAATTTGGTCCACTCGAAACAAAGTTGCATTCAAAGGGCTCAAGTTCAATCATTAGCAAATTTTTCACCGCGTGAAATCCCAAGCAATTGATCTTCATTTTTCATTACCACAACAGAGGGATACGCCTAATAAGACAAACTTTCTTCTTGGTTGGACACCTCCTCCTTTGGGTTTTTTCAAACTCAACACGGATGGTTCAATGCAAGGAAATCCAGGTTTTGTGTGTGCGGGAGGCCTAATTCGAGATAGTGTGGGTAGTTGGATTAGGGGTTTTTCGCATTCAATTGGATTCACTACTTCACTAGCAGCGGAACTTTGGGGCCTTAGGGATGGTCTTAAACTTGCACATAGCCTACATATTTGCAAACTTATCATTGAGATAGATGCAAAAGTTGTTGTTGATCTTATTTCCGTTGAAAATGTTGCAGCTCAAGACGCTTACTCATATAGTGCTTTGATATCTGATTGCAGGTGCCTGATGCATTCTTTTAAGGAGGCTCACCTCCGACATGTACACCGCAAACGTAATTTTAGCGCAGATCTTTTGTCCAAAGCGAGAAACTTTTCTTCGGATGTATTTTCAGAATTTGTTTCTCCCCCTCCTTTTGTTGTAAACTAATTATTGGCAGATATTTGGGGTGTTTTGTACCCTAGACTCTTGTAATCCTCTTTATTTTAATGCATATTTCCTTTTCACCAAATAAAAGAGAACCATAAAATATTTATGAATAAAAACTCAATGTGAACAGCTAGTGCATCACTTGAAGAAAATCTGAAGCTAAAAAAAGGCTCTTGCGGGTCCTTAATGAAGAAAATTTGGGTGGCTACTTCATAGAATACTCCAACACCTTGAGGGCAATAGCCTGAAACTCTTGTTTGACCTTGAAAACAGTGGATTAGTGTTTTCTCTCTCTTGTCAAAATTCCTATCTGGCGCGGCCCCTGCTGTATACAGTTTCTTTGCCACCCCTGCAAATGCACAGATTTTGTATATTAAAGACATAAATTTAACATAGCAAAACATCAAATCTAGATCAGAAAAACCAATAATCCAAGTCATAAGACTACGTACCTAAGAATTATAGAAAGCCGATGTCATTAACGTGGGATGAGAGCATGTTTAGGGGTGGCAACGGGTCGGGCGGGTCAGGTTTTGGAGAAATTTATTACCCTACCGACCGATTCGGTTTTACAAAAATCCAATCCGTTGACCGTCCGTTAAGGTGATTAGATCGGGCGGATTGGGTGGTCGGGTTGGGCAGTCAGGTTTATTGGTTAACCAATCAATAAAACAAAAAATAACAAACAACTCAATCATAGTGCAAAATCTAGAGAAATCCACAACAAAAATGAAAATTACAAAGACCAAAGTACGGTCGGTTGGAGGAGATGGTGGCGCCGTGGAGGAGATGATGGAGATTTGGCCAAAACCCGGCGAGATCTCACCAAATCCGGCGAGATCTCGCTAGATCTGGCAAGATCTCACCAGATCCGGTGAGATCTCGTTAGATCTAGCGAGATCTCAGCAAATCCGATGAGTTCTCATCAAGTCTAGCAACCAAACTCATCGTATGCTCGCCTCACAAACGCCGATCTCCACACCGTCTTCTCCACCTTTGCCGCATGCATTAGCTTCGTCCGTTTATCTCTCAACCCCGATGACTTCCTCGGCAAAACCCAAAACCAGAAAAATAATATTAATACAAAGAGTGAGGGTTGAGAGTGGGGGAGAGAGGGACTAAGCTTTGAGGGGGGTTGAGAGTGGGGGAGAGATTGAGAGAGGAACTGAGCTTTGAGGGTGAGTGAGAGAGTCAGGTGAGAAAGTGAGGTATGGGTGGGTTATGGGTAGTTTAGGATTTTATATATATTTTTTAATATTTATAATTAAATGGTCGGGCGGGTGGGTATCCACCCGACCAAAAACATGAAACCCATGGCCCGCCCGAAACCTGATTAAAAAATAAAACAAAATCCATATCCGTCCATTAATGGTCTCGCGGGCGGGCGGACGGTTGCTCGAGTCGGACGATTTGGTCAGATGGGTCGGGTTTCGCGGGTATATGCCCACCCCTAAGCGTGTTATAAATAGGATATATTCATATATATCTTTCAGAATTGCAAAAAGCCGATGTTGGTCATACATGTAATGTTTTTTAGACTGAACTACAAACATAACTATAGCCATGTATAACTTTATTCACAATGACATACTCCTTAAAGATCCTAAGTGAAATCAATAGCAAAAAATAAACAAACAAACCATATTTTTTTTTCAAAATCTAACCATGGGTTATTATATTCAGTTCACGTTTTAGCAAATGCCTCCTCAAAGTGACTAACAGCAATGTTACCAAGAATCCTTTAATTTAGTATCGAATCCAAGGAAGACTTCATCATATTCACCATAGTGATTAAGTAAGTGTTGACACCCCATTTTGCTACCTACATTCTAACCCTCACACAAACTAGGGTTTTCACAAATTAAAATTCTAAATACGGAAAGTGCACAACTTGCCTAAATTAGGGTTTTAAACCAACAGTGTTTTTGACCGTCTAATCGACAACTAAAAAGTAATTAAACAGATCTTTAAGTTGAGACGATTGAAATGAAGTGTCATGTATTTGAATCGGACCACGTGTGTGAAAATTATATCCAGTTGAAGTTTTAATGAATAGAGTGCATAATAATAAAATGGCATTGGGCACATAAGATTAATCCAAATTAATTATGATTGGTCCATTAATTGGATTAATTTTAATTAATAAGGTGTAAATATCTTATTGGCTCAAAGTATTAGATTATCATGGACTCTAGCACATTGGATAAACTGAACAAATTAATTGGATAATTGTTGATTAATTAATTAATTAAAATATTTGAATTGTTTGAATTAAATCATTCAGTGTTTTAAGGAGTTAAGAAAAATCACCAATTATCTGATAATATCTGATAATCAGTTGGCAAGAGTTTGAAATTCAAGTTTTAAACATATCAAAAACAAAGTTCTAGGCTCTGATTTATTTTATATAAAAAGGGGAGGAGAGTCATAAAACAGGGGGGGCAGGCAGCACAGGTAAGGTTGGAAGGTAATCAATGTATCATTTCTTTTATTATCATTCTCACAGTTTGTTTTAATTGATGATACTAACATTATTTTATTTGTTTTCTTTCATGAACATGAGCATACAACCGTGGTCAACAAAGAACACACAACAAATTTAATAAAGCACGACAATACAAAACAAAATAGGGAGTAACCTACACGATTTCTTTCTTTTCTGTATTTCTGTATTTTGTGTGCACTTTCAATACAGAGTGATCTCACATTTATGATCTTTCTTTCAGGAATATGGGAATGAACCAAAAGAACAGTCATTGCAAGAAGGAAAGCATATACATGGCGAAAGGTTACTCGGTTTTACATTCCAATCACCACACATACAGATTCTGTAATTCACACACTCGGATTCGTCACATTTCTCTGTAAAATCATACACGAATACACACACACACACCTGCATTTACACATACAGATTCAACCTACACGGCCATACTATCATACAACATCAACCCATACGGCAAAAATCCAGCAACACCATCACAACCCCTCAACATTACCACTACCCAATCACACCCCACACACGGGTTCACCCAAAGTCACAACACCTAACCCACACACGGGTTCACCCTAAACACCACCACAAACCCACAATCACAAGGCATACGGCCACAACCAAAAGCCACGGTCAAATGTCCACCACCCACGGCATAAACCCATACTCACCACAAACCCACTTCAAATACATAGACTCGAAATCTTCTTGGTCTTGATTTCACATCACCCATACACACGGGTTCACCAAAATCTAAGGAGTGAGTGAGAGTGAGCCGTGAGCTTGAGAGTGGGGGAAGTCAGAGAGGGGAAGAGAGAAAATTCGTGAGAAAAGAAAGGCAAGGCCGAGCCCTGCCAAAACAAAAATCTCCACCAATGGTGGCGGTGCCGGCGGTGCATGGCACCGATGAGAGAACAAAGACCTTGGCCATGGTGGCCTTGGTCCGATCCAGGTAGGAGAGAGTGAGGTTAGAGAGAGAGAGAAAAGAGAGAAATGAAGAAGAAGGAAAGGGGAGGGGGCGGCTGGAGAAAAAAAGAGAAAGGAAGAGACGGGTCGGGTCAACCCGACCCGGTCTTTTGAGTGATGCCCTACCCGGTTCTAAGATTGGGCTGGGCTGCCTCCTCTTTTAATCCTACAAGCCCAATCCGAAACCCACTTAACTCAAACCCAATTCCCTCAAATCAAACCCTACAATTTAACACTTAAACCAAAGCCCAATCCGAAAATCCAATGAACACCACTTTAAAATTAAAATCCAATAATTCATTTAACCCAAATCAAAATCGTTTCAATCCAAAATTCCACAAAATTACATTTTGACCCCAAACTTTCCCAAAATTACATTTCAACCCCAAAATTCCACAAATTACATTTCAACCCCAAAATTCCACAAATTACATTTTGACCCCAAACTTTCCCAAAATTACATCTTGACCCCAAAATTCCACAAATCACATTTTGGCCCCAAATTTCTCAAAAATCACATTTTGACCCCCAAGCCATACAAGCATTCCTCACAAGCTATACAAGCAATTCTTTTCAAGCTATACAAGCAATTTTGAGGTATTCTTTACAAGCCATACAAGCATACAGGTATAAATTTTAAACTGAAATTTATTTACTTGTATTTGATTGTTTTGTTTCTTTTCTTGAATAACATGCTTATATGACTATAACATGATATTTCACATGAAATAAATTAAACAACAACTTGAACATTAAAATTGGATTTTGATGCGAACATGAGTTTATGTACTTTGACATGATATGAATATTGGCCAAGTTTAATCTAGAAGACCGACGTATGTCGGGTAAAATGGGGTGCAAACACCTTCCCATTTTATAACCAAGCCTCCGAATCTTGAATTTAGGGTTCGTATTACAAAGTGTCTTGTAAACAAACAGTTTTCTCTTTTACTAGACTGTAACTAGGAAACTCATTTACATGTAATTATTTCTTTTTACAAATTCATTGGCAATTGTACAAATTCAAAGATGAATAAAGAGGAATTATTGTTATTGTGGAATTTCTTATTTTGTCCAAATAATTAAAATAAGTGGCGACTCCATTTACATGTACAATCAACCTTCAAATCTAGAGGGTTGATCCATTGTCAGTTAGGTCACATTTTGAGGCCCATTTGACCCTCGGGTCGTGGTTCTCACAGTAAGCTTCTACAAAATGACTAGTTAAGGTTGAAATACTTTTTGACTATTCCTTGTGCTTACATCTCTCAAAAGTGCATAAGCAAATATGCAAAAGATACTAAACAGTGATGCAAATGTTGATTCGAATAAGATGGCTCTAGCACACCCCCAATTACGATCCTAGCACAAAATGAAGCAAGTAGCCAAGTAGGACAACTACATGTGGCCATGTGGGTTGGTTGGTAGCCAACTCCACCTGCCCATGCCACTAGTACTGAAAGGTGTAACAAAGACACAATCTGGATGCAAAACAGAATTTGTGACCAATTTTTTTCAATTTTTTTTCCTGCACTTCAGTGGCTTACCCATTTGATTTTGGAGTTCTTTAGCCTATCGATATATCACAAAAACAAAAGCTTACATTACACTTCCAATTACATTTTCATCTTGTTATATAAAGAACTGCACTTATAGTATCTTTATCAAGATCATCCTCCCCCTCAAGGACTATGGAGGGATAAAGAAGTTAAAGAAGCTTGGACAATCCTCAGTTTTTGTGCTGGATTTGGCATTCTTGGATCCCTTTCTTGGCTTCTTCTTCAAGATCTTCTGCATCAAGCTTTTCCCTGGATACCATTCAATCTCAGTCTTACAAAATACCCAACATATGAAAAGACTCAGCAAAAGAGGAAACAAAACATTTCAGCTGAACAACAGAGATGAGATTACCAATTGCTTTCTCCAATATAAGCTTATCGTCATCAATCATGTGATATGTTTTTGTAAAGACAGAATTCTTGAGGTAAGGAATAGTATCAAAGAAGAATTCCAGCTTAAATCATACCACTCGATATCTTTGAGGTATTTAAGACTTGAGAGCCTCTTCATCATGCTCTGTGATCTATTTATCAAAAAAAAAAAAAATAATGGTCTGTGATCTAATCCAAGGGAACAGTAAATCATAATTCCACAATCAATTCAACATATATTATATATAACAACAACAACAAAGTCTTAGACCCAGAACTACGGAAAATAGATAATATAAATCATGGTTTAAAAATTTTGACACCTCCTCAGCTAGTACTTCATTAGTCTGCTTGGACCACACCAGCTTCACTTGTTATAAGAACAATAAAATGATATTGTTTCTAATTTATAGAGTTGGAGTTACGGTAGGGTCGTATCTTAACAACTATTTCTCCTAAGCAATAGCTATGGATCGTATATATCGAGACTCAAAAACCTCTAAATCGAAACGTATAACCTAGCGACTACCAAGGTCTTGATTTCATGAAATGGAGTCTCTCTGTACAATAAGTTAGCCACACACACACCAAAAGAATTCTTTTCTTTCTCAGTTTCTTAATCTTTTTCCAAGCAACCAAATGGAAATTATCAAATCAAAGAAGTAGGGGAGAAACCCAAAAAAATTATAAATAAATAAAATGAAAATTAAGCTCCAGCCTTAGCAAAATTTAGTCATGATATTTCTCATACACCAAGAACAATAAAACATTGCATACATGATAATAGTAATAACAATAAAAGAATGATTGGACACATTTACAAACATATTACTCAATAGGAATTGTTAAGCCATGTCATCCAACTAACACTTCCATATAAGTTATCATCTTCAATCACCCTTTGAAATTCAATGGTTACATCTGCTTCTTACCCAGCACAATTGCACAAATTTATTTTCCCCCTGCAAAGCATACAGTAAACATGAATCTGAATACAACCTCCAAAGTCAATAGTACATGTTAAACTTTTTTACTCACTTACCAGGACCACCATAGAGTGTCTATGAAATCACTTTGCAGCAGAGCTCTCTAGTTCTCCATAGTCTTTTACATATTGTTTATCACCTCCAAACTCCTTGATAAATGATTTGACTGAAATAAATTGGAACTTAAATAGATCTCATTTTTATTTTATTTCAAGGGCTTATCCTTTGCAGAATGAGCATGAGAAAATCAATCCAAGAGATTCATCATTATCCTGATGGCTCATATCAATTTGGAATTTGCAAATGTGGATTTTTCTAACCAAAACTAATTTCTTATGTTAGCCTGTACATCATGTAATGCGAAGATGAATCATATATGCCAAAGCCAGCCTGTACATAAATGTGTTATGACCCGGAGAAAGTGGAAGGAAGATAAAAGTAGAGAATAAACTTTATTAGGAGATAGCCGAATAAATCTCTATTCTTTAGGAGATTAGATTGATATGTATTGTAATTGGAATTAATTAGGAATAGTTTTAGATTAGTTATTATCTGCAATTGTTATTATTCAGTTAGAGTTTGATTTAGTTATCATCACCATATTCAAGGAGTGGAATAGTTATCAGTTTGTATTCAACAACTATATTAAGGAGTGAAATTTATTAATGAGGTAATCAGAAAAGTTAAACTAAAATTCCTTTCTCTCCAATTTCAGGAGATTAGTCATCTCGAATCGACTAAACTATCTTTATTGTTTTTGTTAAAAATCTGGTTCATTGCATTTGGTATCAAAGCCATACATATGGCTTCCACACGCTCCATTACTCCGGAAGATTGGTTCACTGCATTGGAAGTTAGCAACCACAACATTTAATTAAAATTAAAGGAGTATCATGAAGAGGTTTCAAGATTACACAACGACATGGCAGCCCTCACGAAGGTTGTGGCTCAATTGATTTGCGACAATAATGAAGTATTTGACGAAGCACTAGCCAAGCTTTGCCAAACGGTACCGTTCGCGAATACCAAACACAATTTGAACAATTAGCGGTGCGAGTCCACAATTGGACGGAGCAAGCATTAGTTGAGAGTTATATTGGTGGACTTAAGGAGGAGTTCCGATCCGAGATAAAACTTTTTTGGCCAACCTCCCTATTACACGCCACAAGCTTGGCCCGCCTATTAGAATACAAGCTACAAAGATTTAAGCAACCACCACAACCTAGTGTTGAAATAGAGGTCCAAGTACCAAAAGATGTTGCTTCGATGTTTGTGCAGGAAGAACTTAATGTAGAACCTAAGAAACAAACTGATGAAAAGAAGGTTCTACTAGAAAATGAAAAGGAAGATACAAAGCTTGATGAGACTAACAAGATTGATACAATGACGTTTTCTGCGGCTGAAAATAAGCATGCCTCATTTGCAACATTGATTTCTCACATTGATTTTGTAATCCCAGAAATATTTAATAATGTGATGGAACATCAAAAATTTTTGTTCGTCGTGCTTCCTAAGGTGATTCCAAACTTGAAGCAAACATCCAGTGCCAAAATCGTGATCCTTTGACATTTCAAAACTCGAGGTCGAGTTTTCTCCAATAATCACGTAAATCACGCTATTTGGGCTAAATATTTGGATTTACAACTTTTATCTCACTTGAATCTTGAGGACAAGATTCATATTCAAGGGGGGTGGAATGTTATGACCCGGAGAAAGTGGAAGGAAGATAAAAGTAGAGGATAAACTTTATTAGGAGATAGCCAAATAAATCCCTATTCTTTAGGAGATTAGATTGATATATATTGTAATTGGAATTAATTAGGAATAGTTTTAGATTATTTATTATCTGCAATTATTATTATTCAGTTAGAGTTTGAATTAGTTACCACTACTATATTCAAGGAGTGGAATAGTTATCAGTTTGTATTCAACCACTATATTAAGGAGTGAAATTTATTAATGAGATAATCAGAAAAGTTAAACTAAAATTCATTTCTCTCTCAATTTCAGGAGATTAGTCATTTCGAATAGACTAAACTATCTTTATTGTTTTTGTTAAAAATCCGGTTCGTTACAAAATATTATATACAAATCAATAACTCGGGGGTAAAAAGAAAACAGGGAAACCTTAATACGTTCCAATGATGGTTAGTGTCTAGGGAAGTTACTCTTGTTGTTAGTGCATAATCATATGATTTGAGCTTCACATAGATGACATGCCACACAAAAACATTTAGAATTCGCAGCGTATAATCAAACACTTGCCACACAAAAATATTATGACCAATTCCCAATTCCATTCAAATTGCACAAAAGATACTGGGTCTTCCACATTATCAGTTTATCTGACAATGGTTGAGACAGTTACATGTTTTTCAGTACTTTTTTTTTAGTGAGATTCGAAAGAGAGATGAGAGTAAGATAAAGGAATATATGTTGATGAGAGAATGAGAACAGATAACCGAAATATCAAATTGTGGTCAATAATCAAGAAACATTAGGACAATCATATTGAGAGCAACATATAAACGTACAATTGATATTGCTAATGTGGCCCTTGATGGTCATAAGATTAGGCTTAGCAGAGAATGAGATTGCCCATTCCGTATTGGCTCTGCCCTGGTGATTCTGCTACCAGGGATTTAATTGTGTTTTGGGCTTTGATGTGAAACAAAGATTCAAAGAAATAGTGTTTTTTGGGTTTAATATAAGGTCCTGAGAAGAAAGGAAACGTTGAGACAGTCAAGGAGTCGAAAAGAAGATGAAGAGTTTAAGGTAAAAACGGAAAGTGAATTAGAGAGAGAGAGAGAGAGAGAGAGAGAGAGTTATAAGCAGGAAAAAAAACAAACAGAAAAAATAAGGAAGACGATTAGACTTATATCTTACCAACGTGATTATCTTTTTTTATTTATTTATTATTATTATTATTTTTAACATCTAAGTAATCAAAAAGTCTTTTTTTTTTTTTTTTTGGGTCATTTTTGTTTCACCATTTTTTTTTTCTTATATTTTTTTACAATAGTAAGTAAATTAGACGCAAACAAAAATAAAATATGCAAATAAAAAGAAAATATAATATAAATTGATACAAACCCAAGCACTCACAAAGGGGTGAGACTTTTTGGGAGAGGAATGACCATTGGGGCAAATGCCAAGTTGTAATTTAAATGCATATTTGAAATAACATATATTGTGTTTAACAGATTTGGCTAGAATATATCTATTTATATCTGAATTAATTAATAAGACTATTTAATTTATTAAATATGAGCATTTAATTGGGTAGTGGGTATTTAATTTATTAATGGTGTAATGGGTATTTAATTTAGTTTATTTAATGGATTTTGTTAACCAGTGCCCTTAGGGCAATGGTTAAGGAGCATTAAATAATACTTACACTTTACGGAAAATAACAAATTTTTAATATTAAAATAATAAATAAAAAGACTAAAATACCCTTAAAAGTTGTTTTTGTATTATTTTAATATTAAATTTTACCGCTTTTCATAAAGTGAAAATATTAAATGCTTCCTTAACCATTGACTTAACGACACTCATTAACAATACCCTTATTTAATTCATGTGCCACCTAAAATGTTAGGTGACAAAATTTGGCTACAAACTGGTTTGTAGTTTGTTTGCTATAAACTACTATGTGGCAGTTTATAAGACCATCCACATGTATTATTTAAAGAAGTCATGTGACTTAAAGTATATATGGATGATCTTATTAAGTAAGACGTAGTGGATTGTAACGAGTTGGCTGCAAACTAACCAAACTCTATCCTTTTTTTTAATTCTAAACCGAATGAAACGTATACGTATTGGGATGTGAATGAAGTCGTAAGCCATGAAATTGTTGTGTCATCATTGGTTTGTAATGGTTTAGAAAGCCCAGTTAGTGGGTAAGTTAAAAAGCAAGCACCAAGAGGTATTTTCTATTCACTATTTTGATGGCTCGTACCAGGACTCTGCAAAGCTGTGTGGTGCAATCCATGTCACTAGAAAGGCCTTCGAGATGTACACTACTTCTAGGCCCATCAAATCTCAAGCCCAGTTCGTCACCAATAATATAAGGCCGAGTTGGATTCCCTCTTCGACCCAGCTAATCCCTACGGCGCAACACAACTCCACCTCCTCAAAATCAAGGGTCATTTCTGTCATTTCACACACAGAGCAATTAGGGTTAGGGTTTTAGTTCCGAGGCCTATAAAACACACTCTGAACCATCATACTTTGACCACAACACACTTTCGCTTCTCCTCCTCAGTCATTACAACCTATGTTCTACAATTTCCTTGTTTTGAATACAAGTATAGTTTCTTTCATTCTTTTTTTATTCTTGTTTTTTCTTTTTGTTTCAAATTTTAAAAGATGAATCTGAAAAACAAAAAAGCCAATTTGCAGAGCAAGAGCGTCAATAATAAAAGTGGCGCAAATTGCATTGAAGGTTGGCGATATAAAATTTCATCGCGATCATTTTGCTTATATAAAATTTTTTTAATACAAACACAGAATATTAAAAAAATAAA
This sequence comes from Fagus sylvatica, assembly GCA_907173295.1. NCBI lineage: Eukaryota > Viridiplantae > Streptophyta > Magnoliopsida > Fagales > Fagaceae > Fagus > Fagus sylvatica. The sequence continues at coordinate 19,804,397 of OU015765.1, forward strand.
ATTCAAGAATTATAAGCAAAATGATCTCATAGTGATGATAGTGATGATGAAATGAAAGTCCAAAGAGAAACTACATCTTCACAATTTTCCGGGAAACAATGAAGATTGATTGTTTTGGAGTTCAAAAATACAAATACAAAGACAAAGTGAATCAATTTCCATTACCAAGGCAAAAGGAAGAAAATAAATTTTAATTGTAAATAATAATAATAATAAGGGCATATGGAGTATGGACCATCTTGTTTGATGGTTTTACATGTAAAAGCCAAAACTAGTGTTCTTTATTGTCTCCTTTTGCTCATTCCCATTCAACCTTAATCATCCTACCTAATATGTCAGTGACTGAGCCCCACTTGCCTTCTCCATTTACCATTTTGACCCTTAGAGCCACTTACACAAAGGCATAACCTAATAGGCTAATATAATTAAATGTTCTATAACGGTATTCTCATAACACATTCTTTTATTATTTCTACCCAACTACCCGCATTCTCACAAGAAGTCCTTTTTTTTTTTTTTTTTGGATCAATGTTCCCTAAATATCATTAGGGTGCGTGTTAATTGAAGATAAATGAAGAACTGTGGTTAAGAATGACAACAATTCATCAGACATCTGCTAGGTGAATGGGACAGGGCAGATGAGCCATGGTTGGGTATAATTGATTAAATAAGTCGTCACAAAATTTCTCACGATTTTATTCACACTTGTTGAGGTAATATATATTGTGGTTGATGCTAATAAAAATGGTGTTAGTAGTTGACTCATATGAAAACGATATTATTTTAACCACAACTTATTGATAAAATAAGTGTGAAGAATTGAATTCTTAACATCACTCTGATTGGAGAATGCATAGTGCTGTCATTTTTTATATGAGAAAGTCGAGGATCATAACCAAAAACCAGTAACTCTTATTTTGACACAATTGTTGAGCTGTGTTATGTTTACTAGAGAAAAACCAATGGAGTTCCAATGGTGGAGCCCAATACCATGTATTTAATCATTTACATATTGTCACAACTCCAAATTGTGACAAAAGTTGTAGTTCTATACATGTATGGTACCATTTTGTTTGATCTTTATGTCCGATTAAAGCAAATATATAGCAGCTTGACAACACTTGGTTGTGACTTCAGTTTGAAACAATGTAAAGCATGACAATTTTACACTTTCATCATCTTTCCCCATTTATTTCCTACACTTTCTCATTGACCAAATTGGAAAAATGTCAGTAAAAAGCATGATTCAGTACCACAATTGATAGAAGAAAGAGGAGCCAAGTTGCATCAGCGCATCTGCAACTAAATTACCACTTCTAGAGTGAAATATCCTCGGCGCTAGAGAGAGCCAGAGAGGATTTGCGTGTAAAAAGTAAAAAGTCCATAAAAATCATAAAACCGTTGATTGAAAGGCATTGGTTCGCTGATTTGAAAATGACAAATTATATGGTCACAAACTTTCTTCTTTTGGAGTATACTCAATTGTGAAGCTGCAATTTATATAATAATCATGCCATTAAGAGAGTAAAAAGCATTAAACAACAGACCGGCCTTTTTTACTGGGGGATACATTGATGTGATGACACAGAAAATTAAAACTAGGATAAGATAGTTCATGCATCAGAATCTCACATGACACACACACACACATATGCATGAGATGTTATATTATAACAGACTAAACAAAAACAAGACCATAAAACATTCTAGATTGCAAGCACTAGTAGTAGATCCCATAAAAAAACCCCAGTAATATCTATTCCTCCGGAGCAGGCTGATTCAAATCAATTTGCATAGAAGCAAGGGCTGTAATTCCTCCATCCCTTGCCAAAGAAACAGAAGACTGACCACTTTCTGGAGTATACAGTGTAAAACTTATCCTCTATTCGAGTACATGATCATAGCATGAGCATATAAACAACAATATATTATCGGATGTGATTAGGAGAACATACCTGAATCCATTGATGAAATTAATAGAAGCAATAGGGCGTCTTCTGCTCTCTTACTCTCTTGAGTTCAAGTCTAATGGGGAGACTTCAAAGTGACGGTAGGTTAGAGTGAGAGCAGGGACCCCTATAACGCTATATTTATATTATAAATATAAGGCCTTAATGTAAACCCTAAACCCATAAAGGATTTACCCAACTTAGGCCCACACATTAAAATACCCATGTCCTACATTATCAAATGTAGCTAAGGTGCACCAAAGCCCAATAAACAATATATGATCACATTAAACTTAAGGGGCTTTACCGGTCAACTCTCTGTCATACGGGGCATCCTATCAATTCGGTTTTGACACAAAAGAATGCTGCTCACAAAATAAATCTTACATTCTCCCACTTGAGCAGCATAAGTCAAAAGATTTTTTTTTTTTTTTAAAGAAGAAAAAATTGACTCTCCGAATTGATAATACTCTATGTGGCCACAATCCTAACAGAATGCCCAAGAGAGTAACACCTTAAACTTTGTCCTTAGTTAAATGAAAACATAAGTATCCAATTATATAGGTCAATACATCCAAAATTGATATAAGACCATACATAGTCAAAATACTTATAATTCCATCAACTCAGGTAATATGGTATGGTAATGTGTGGTATGGAAATTACATGCAACTGTGATCACCATGTCGATTTCCATAAGGTCCAACAATATGTTCTTATCAAGAACCAATAACGCTTCCCAAGAAGCTCCTTAAGACTGGCGAAAACTTTATGTCTTAAGTAGTAAAACTTTCACTCATAGGTCCAAGCCTGTATACCGTATGAGTTAACCGCCCTGCTTAAAGCTAAAACATGCTTTAAGACTTTTCCTGCCATAATAAACTTACATGTGCACACAAAATATGGCAAATAACATAACACACATAAACAATGCATAATCAATATTCTCGAGAATGTAAATTGACTTAGTCAAAATAATAAACTGCAGTTAACTTAAACAAAAACATAACTCCCACTAACCAAAAACATCAAAACTTTCAACCAACCCCATATGAGTACATATGAGTAACATGCTCCTTAAAAATTTAGGAGGACAATCATTTGGTTAGGGGATCAGCAATCATCTCCTCTGTGGCTATGAACAATAGAAGTTTGCAACTCTTGAATCTTCTCTTTAACAACCAAATACTTGATGTGCATATGTTTTAATCCAGTTGACCTTTTATTATTCTTTGAGAAGCAAACCGCAGCAAAATTATCATTGTAGATTGTCAAAGGCTTAGAGATGGAATCCACAATCTCTAACCTTGAAATAAAATTTCGCAACCAAACAACCTGTAAAGTTGCCTCATAACAAGCTACATACTCAATTTATCTCCTTTCACCAAGATCTTTCATCTAAAAATTATTGAACAAAAACCTTTTAATTTCATGTAGCAAAATCCAAATCATTGCTAGCAAGAAGAATATCATCAACATAGAGCACCAAGCAAATAATCTTGCTCCCACTAATCTACAGGTATATACAATGATCAACTATATTTTCTTTGAAACCATATCCATCATATAACTCACCACCTTGTCCTGATCTTACAATCTTGATTTCCTTTTCCCCTTTAAGTTCTATATCAGCTTTATAAAATTTGAACATATCCAAAGCCTCAGATTTTTCTTGTATGAGAAGAATATATCCATAACGAGAAAAGTGGTCAATGAAAGTAATAAAGTATTTATATCCACCCAAAATGGCAGATGTAAATGGTCCACAAATGTTAGTATGAATGATCTCCAATAGCCCCTTTCTTCCTAGCTCTCGTAATTTTCCCCTTAACACAATCAACACAAGTCTGAAAATCTGAAAAGTCAAGAGAATCCAGAATACTCTGAAAATCTGAAAAGTCGAGAGAATCCAGAATACCATTTCTAGTTAACCTCTCCATTCTATCTCTCGTAATATGCCCTAAATGTCTATGCCATAATATCGAAGAAAGTTCATCATTAACACGTTTAGATCCAATAGCAGCAAACTCATGATGAGAAAAAGGGTAATTTAAATCTAAATCTATCTTGTATAAGCCATCACATAAAATACCAGAAGCTACCTCATAAGAACCATAATAAAAGAAAAAATCTTGTATTACCAAAATGAAATTCAAAACCACTAGAATCCAATTTAGAAACAGAAATTAAACTGTGTCTAAGAGAAAGAACATAAACGACATCGTCCAAAACTAAAGCACCACCAGAAGCTAAAGGTAAATTAACTACTCCTATGAATTCTACTAAAGCCTTCTCTCCATTGCCCATGTAGACTGCAATCTCTCCATCATTTGGCAAGGAATTTGTAACTAGAGGCACCAGTATCAATCCACCAAGAATTCAAAGGAACGTCCACCAAGTTAGATTCAAAATGACAAAGCTAGAGGGGTACCTTTCTTCTCAAGCCAACTCTTAAAACGGTTACAATCTTTCTTAACATGTCCCTTCTTTCGGCACCAGAAGCACTTTCCTTTCATGTCCTCATTCTTATGCTTGAACTGGGGTTTGGAATTGTTAAAATTGCCACCCTTATTCCCATTTTGATTGTTTCTGTTGCCCTTATAAAACTTCCTCTCGCCTTCACTATGATTATGGGTCACCATATGGGCACTCTCAAGTCTTACTCTTTCGCATCATCTCCTCCTGTTGCACCACAATTGCAGTCATCTCATCTAACCCCCATTCACCCTTCACAACATTATAAGAAGTTTTAAGAGCACTAAACTGATCAGGAAGAGACTCAAGGAATCAACCATACAAGGTAAGAATCAGGTATGTCAACTTTCATATCCCTCAATCTCATTGCAAGATTAGTCATTCTCATGACATGTTCACGAACCCCAGTAGTACCATCATAAGTAGTGGTGGTCAATAGGCGCATGTAATTACTCTTCTCTGCCTTGTCAAAAACAACAAATTTCTTACTCACAGCAGCAAGATAATCCTTCGCATTGTCACACTGAGGAATGCTATTCTTGATTGTCTTGTCCATAGACAAACGCATAATCATCATACATAACTTGTTAGATTCCGCCCATTTATTAAAATAGGCCTTAGCCCCAGCAGAACTTTGAGAAGTGATTGCATCAGGCTTATTAACCTCTAAAGCTAAGTCCAACCTCATGATAGCCAAAACAACACGCAATGTCTCATTCCATTCCTCAAAGTTTGTCCCATTCAATGTCTTGATAGAAGACAAATGCGAAGAAAAAGAAGGGGTATCCAAGGCTGATAAAATATGAGATATTTAAGCTCACCAAAATTGCATATGTAAACAGGCTATATGCAAATTAATATTTCATTAAAAATTTATTCAGATTTGTCAGAGTAAACCATATAAACACAATCTGACAAGAGTTCTAATGCATCATTAGGATCTGCTTTTGGAGCAAAGACCATAATATGCCACAAGGACTTCACAAACAAGTGGAAAAGCTAAATATACTGATGACAAAATTTTTGAAGAGTTCAACACCTTTGGGGCAGAAGAATTATTCTAAATTTTGGCATCTATACATTTACTTAACCCCATCGGAAATTCCACCAAGTAAAGACCCTCTTAAGGAGATAATCATTACCCGTCTGAATCCCAATGCCATTGCAATCCAAGAACAATTAATAATGATAAAACATTATAAAGAATTCAACAATTCTCGTCGACCTTAATGGTATGCCCACTGTGTGGAAACATAGTCATCCAGCCCTACGAAAACCGATGAATCTTTGGATGCATCACAATATCCAACAAAATATTTTCAGCATGTATACAAATTTTCTCATTTAATTTACAATTAAATATTGCATAATTCATAAACAAATATTATGCACAATCCATGAGAAAATAAAATTGAATCACACTAAAATTATAGTGCAAGTATACACTGTCATCAAAAGTTGAAAATATCATAACAGTTTTTGAAAAACAAATTTTAGTGACAAAATTATCTCCAAATTGTGGAGAACAAACAAATAAAATATGCATTGGTTATTAACTTAGACTAATTTGTAGAAGTCAGGAACCATAGGCTACTATAGTTGCTAGGACTATTTTTCATTCTTTATTCCAATTCAGTGTTGCAATAGCAGTAAATTATTGAACAAACTAAGTTCAATCAAATATGTATAAAAAACACTAGAAAAGCCCCACGTCGTATGAAATTGGTAAGCTTTCAAATTGGTCACAGTATACTGGTCCTCAAACCGTGGACCACTTTATGGTTTGCTCCTCGCACAATACCAACAGGTCACATGTAAGACCTAATTGACGAAATACTAAGTGCAATATAGTATACATCATAATTCAATTTTGAGAAAATGCCATCATTGTAGTCAAGAGGAGTATTTCTCTGTATGCTTAGCAAGTATATATAGCCAATAATAATATAGTGCTTCAGCGCTTTTATTAGGGTGCGAATATAGCCATATAGGTCCTATAGGTCCTATTTCTATTGAAGTAAAGAGCAAACTACAACATTTTCAAAGAATTTCCTAACCAACAATTTTAGTGAAATCCTTTTAACTGGGTGAGCTTGGTCAAATTTCCAATCGTGGTTGGAATTGTTCCAGAAAGTTTGTTATTGAAAAAGTGAAGCTCAAAAATTTGTTATATTAACACAACAGCAACATATAACAAACCAACATATAACAAACCGAATTTGAGAATAGCCATATCAAATAGGAATTGATTAATATAGCAGTAATATATAACAAACCATATATATGTTAATAACTTAATCAAATCGTCAGATATGTTTCAGAATAAATATCTCATAGCGATTAATTACTTTATGAATCAAACCATATTTATATGGCCGGCAATATGAATAATCATATTCATGGTTTTTCTTTTAAACAAACCTAAATCTTTCAATCAGTAAAATAATCAAGAAAAACAATATACTATTGCATAGCCCATGTATGAGCATGATTGCTCTGATACCAACTGTAAAACTTATCCTCTATTCGAGTTCATGATCATAGCATGAGCATATAAACAACAATATATTATCGGATGTGATTAGGAGAACATACCTGAATCCATTTGTTACCCAAATATCAACCTAAGAGGGGGGGTGATTTAGGTTGAGGCAAACTTTTTCGATTTAAATGCGGAATTAAAAACTATTTTCAATTAGCAAAAACAAATTTAAGAACACAATTCAATTGCAATAAGATATGATAGAAAATCAAACACAAGCATATATAAGCAATTGAATAAGTAAGAGATAGAGATAGAGAAAATCAAACACAGTGATTGTTATCGAGGTTCGGCTTCCCCGCCTACGTCCCCGCCTCAAGATCACTTCTCGAGGATTCCCAAATTCACTAATTTGACAATCTTCTTTCGGGTGAAGATCAAAACCGTTACAAATCTTCTTTACACGGTGAAGAGTAACCACCGAGTGAAAAATCCTTTTCACTCTTAGGATTTATACCAAGACCCACAAATCTTCCTTACAAGGTGAAGAGTAACCACCCAGTGAAAAATCCTTTTCACTACTTAGGATTTATACCAAAACCCTAACAAAAACACTCAATGGTTTCAACAAAGTATTTGTTGTACAAGATAAGGCTCTCTCAAAGAGTAATTGTACACAATATGCTCACTCTAATAGTATATCAAGGATTTGATCAATATGGCTCAAAAAGTGTTTAGAGAAATTTTCAATCAAGGATTTTGAATGATATGAAAATATAAGCTTGAGAAGGATGGATTGATGTATAAGATGTTATCTTTTCTATCTTTGATTTCTCTTGTATGCTTGATGTTTAGAAATGAAGAAAGGGTAGTATTTATAGCCATCATGTTGTCTTGCATTCTTCTTGATTTTCAATCAATCAATTTGTTTTCTTTGAAAACTTTTCTTCTTAAGATTTTTCAACCATAATTGATATGGTTGTCTTGCATGTGAATTTCAATCAATTAAGTTTGTCTTTGAAGACTTTAAGAGATTTTTCAATTGATATTGTTGTCTTATATTTGAATTTCAACCAATCAAGTTGTCTTTGAAGACTTTAAGAGATTTTTCAATTGATATGGTTGTCTTATATTTGAATTTCAACCAATCAAATTTGTCTTTGAAGACTTTAAGAGATTTTTCAATTGATATGGTTGTCTTATATTTGAATTTCAACCAATCAAGTTGTCTTTGAAAACTTTAAGAGATTTTTCAATTGATATGGTTGTCTTATATTTGAATTTCAACCAATCAAGTTGTCTTTGAAAACTTTAAGAGATTTTTCAATTGATATGGTTGTCTTATATTTGAATTTCAACCAATCAAGTTTGTCTTTGAAAACTTTAAGAGATTTTTCAATTGAAGTTGGTTTTAAAGTTGAGCCTTAAAGATCAAATCTTAATAAACTTTACAAAACCTAACTCTTACTTCTCATATGTCTCGGATCATTGTCTTTGAGCTTGATTTCTTTGTCTTGAGTCTTGATGACTTTGATCTTCAATGAATTTGCAACTTATCAACTTTGCATTTGCTTGATATTTGAATTGGCCATCTTGGTCCAATTAAATCAATAGTCAAAATTAAGCTTTAAAACATAAATCATTAGTTCATATGAAAATATCATTAATGAACAACTTAAAATCATGGTTATCATCAAAACTACATGAATGTCCTTGGATTAATTAGCCAATTAATAATTATTGAAACCTTGAGGCTAACAATCTCCCCCTTTTTGATGATGACACATATGATATGATATTTTTATACGATTTATGATTTTGAAGCTTTTCTTGAAAAGCTCCCCCTAAAATAATGCATATCTTTATATTAGAGATTTTTAAATCTCCCCCTATCTTTATGCATAGATCAATTTGTCATTTAAGTATTATCAAGCAATCAATATATATGCGTATTTTTGCCAATTATTGCAAGATATGATAATTCACCAATAGATATGATAATTCATTAATAGATAAAAAAAAATGTCATATCTTTCTCCCCCTTGGCATCATCAAAAATAAATATTATATTCAATATCTCCAAAGCATCATTCAACATTTTAAACAACCAAAAAAAAATTTATTTCTCCTTTGATTTAGTTCAAACATAGAACAACTAACTAATATAACATATTTCTCCTATTTGGTACAAAGAAATAAAACAAATATATTCATATTTGTAAGATTCTTCATCCTAGTGGTTCGGTTGGATTGAGGGTTCGGTTGAAGATGCTTCAGGAAAGGATATGATGTCCCTTGCCATATGCCTAAAATGCTGATGATTTAAGCAATCTGGAAAGGACATGGGATGAATGCCCATATATTATGTACTCTCTCTCTTCTGTCATACAAAGCTTCAGGTGTATCAACAGTTGTATGAACGGGATGATTCGGATGAGGAAGATATATTTGGAGTGTATGCTAAAGATCTTCCCATCAACCTGGTGTATGAGAGAGGTACTTCAACCGAGAAGCATGATCAATAATAATCTTGCTTCGTGGAAACTTGATCAATAATAATTTTGCTTCTATCTGAGAAGATCAAGTATTTGATTTTATGAATCTCTAAATGATGCTGCATCCTCTTAGAGTGTTATCTAAAGAATGAGAGAAAATATTATCGGAGAGGTGTGAGTATGTAGTGGAGAGGTGAAGCGAATTTATAGGACAGACGCGCTGTTTGAAAGAATGGTTCAGATTTTGCTACGTGTCATAAGTGTGAATGAATGGTTCAGATTTTGCTATGTGTCATAAGTGTGAATGAATGGTTCAGATTTTGCTACGTGTCGTAAGTGTGAATGAAGGGTTCAGATTTTGCTATGTGTCAGACTTATCCAATTACGCACGCCATAGACACCGATAAATCAGGAAGTTTGAAAAAAAAATTTCTGCTTTTTCAGAAAAACAGATCTTGTCGACGCATCGAGTTCTGAGTCAGTGATATTTCCGTATACGTTAAATCTCGAGATTTGAACGTTGAATTTTGAAGAAAAATCTCGGGAGTCGGGTGATAGGTACAGGCTGGTTGTTCAAAAATCTGAGGTTTATTTAACACACACTAATTTTCGATGAACTTCATCATTTTCAAACTCTTAGCTTAATCTCTTATTAGATTTTCTAGAATGGCTTCCTCTTCTTCTCAAAACAAACCAGAAACAATTAATCTAAATGATACGCCTAGTGTGATGCCAGAAGTCTGGCGTCCTTACTTCCTTTCAATTAATGGCCCTGTATCAGTAACTGATTCAGTGATATTGAATGGTGAGACTGCCACCGCAGTAGCTGCCGGTCTTTGTACTCCGGAGGATGCAAAGGTTTTAGCTGGGAGGACTGACCCACAAATAATAAATGAATCATTGGCACTCACGATTCAGTGTACTGCCACTGTTTCTAACATGGGACGTCGTCTTCATGTTAGGAATATGGAAGTGAAAGCGCTGCGTTCTCAAGTCACCATTTTACAAAGGTTGCTGAAGGAGAGTAAGAAGAAAGTAGGGGAGGTCAAGGAGGAGAACAAAAGGCTGAAGGCGCTCGTGGATTCTTATGCCGATGATTTGGTAATCCGGTCCACAGAGCAGAGCAAGACCACTAATAAGCTGCAGAAGCAGTACGAGAAGCTACTAGCTGAGGTGAAGGAATTGACTTCTCGCTCTATCCCCAAATAAATGTAGTGGGAAGTGTAGTGGTTTTTCCTTTTGTGGTGACTTCTCCTTTATGGCTTTCTTTTTAATAAAACTCAAGTTTGTTTAAATGATGAGTTTTATTTCTTATTTTATGCATGAACATATACGCAAATATACATAGAACTGGGACATATAATTTAATGTTCAAACAATATAACTAGGAAGATATAAAATGAACAATTTTATGAACATGATATGCATAAAATCATTTTATATTCAATTCTTAAGGAGAAAGATAATAAGTTTAAACTTAAGCTTATTTGATATCAACGTATCTAGCCATACCTATTTCACGTCGAATTGTGCAAAATCGTTCTTCAATGAGAGGTTTCGTGAGAATATCCGCCCATTGACTATCGGTGCTTACAAATTCAAGTTCAATGTCCCCTTTTTGCACATGATCTCTTATAAAATGGTATCTAATTTCAATGTGCTTTGTGCGAGAGTGTTGGATAGGATTTTTACTTAAACTTATGGCACTTGTGTTATCACACCTTATGGGAATATGATCAAAAAGAATTTTAAAATCCTCTAGTTGTTGTTTTATGTAGAGAGATTGAGCACAACAACTACCGGCCGCTACATATTCGGCTTCCGCCGTTGATAAGGCCACAGAATTTTGCTTTTTACTAAACCATGATACTAGTGAGTGTCCTAGAAAGTGACAAGTACCACTAGTGCTTTTGCGATCAATTTTGCAACCAGCAAAATCCGCATCCGTGTAGCTTATTAAGTCAAATGAATTTGACTTAGGGTACCATAATCCTAAATCAATGGTTCCAAGCAAATATCGAAATATTCGTTTGACTGCAATTAAGTGTGATTCTTTAGGACAAGGATTGAAATCGGGCGCAAAGACATACACTAAACATTATATCGGGTCTACTTGCGGTTAAATAAAGTAAACTACCAATCATACCTCGATATAGCTTAACGTCCACCGGTTTACCTTTCTCATCTTTGTCAAGCTTTGTTGAAGGACTCATGGGAGTTCCATATGCTTTAGCATTTGTCAATCCAAATCTTTTTAGTAAGTCTATGACATATTTGGATTGATTTAAGAATATCCCATCTTCGGTTTGCTTTATTTGAAGTCCGAGAAAGAATTTTAGCTCACCCATCATACTCATTTCGAATTCATCCTGCATAGTCTTAGAGAATTCTTTGCACAAGTTTTCATTAGTAGAACCAAATATAATATCATCAACATAGATTTGCACAATAAGCATGTCTTTTCCATCAAACATTAGAAATAATGTTGTGTCAAGTTTTCCACGTGTAAAACCCTTTTCAATAAGGAAACCACTTAGTCGTTCATACCAAGCTCTTGGAGCTTGTTTTAAACCATATAAAGCTTTTGATAATTTAAAAACGTGGTTTGGAAATTCATGATTTTCAAATCCAGGAGGTTGTTCTACATAAACTTCTTCGGCAATAAAACCATTTAAAAAGGCACTTTTGACATCCATTTGAAATAATTTAAAATTTTTAAAACATGCAAAAGCAAGTAACATGCGTATAGCTTCTAATCTAGCAACTGGAGCATAAGTCTCTCCATAATCAATACCTTCCTCTTGATTATAACCTTGAGCGACTAACCTTGCTTTGTTCCTTACTATTATACCTTCTTCATCCTTTTTGTTTCGGAATACCCATTTTGTACCAATGACGGAGTGGTCCTTGGGTCTAGGTGCAAGAGTCCATACCTTGTTTCTTTCAAATTGGTTTAGCTCTTCTTGCATTGCCAAGATCCATGATTCATCTTCAATAGCTTCATTTATGTTCTTTGGTTCAATTTGTGAGAGAAACGCCATGTTGTTGCAGATGTTCTTGAGCTTTGATCTTGTGCTTACTCCACGTTCAACTTCACCAATGATTCAATTCTTTAGGATGACTATGGACTACGTTCCAACTTTTTGGTAATTCTTCATTTTTGGTTGGAGGAAGCGCTTTTTCTTCATCTTTTGGTTCATCTACTTGATCTTTGACTTTTTCACTTAAATCAACTTGGATTAGATGAACTAGCTTTATTTTCAAGAGAAATTGGCTCATCATCACAATTATTTTTGATATGGAAATGGATTAGTTTCATCAAAAACAACATGCATAGATTCATCAACAACCATAGTTCGTTTATTGAACACTCTATATGCTTTACTATTTGTAGAATAACCAAGGAATATACCTTCATCGGATTTAGCATCGAATTTACCAAGATTATCTCTATCATTCAATACAAAGCACTTACATCCAAAAACTTTGAAATATCCAATGTTAGGTTTTCGATTATTCCATAGTTCATAAGGAGTTTTATTTAAAGTGTTTCTAATGATGGTTCTATTTATAACATAGCAAGCGGTGTTAACAGCTTCAGCCCAAAAGTATTGAGGTAAATTATGTTCATTAAGCATAGTTCTAGACATTTCTTGAAGTGATCTATTTTTACGTTCTACTACTCCATTTTGTTGAGGAGTACGAGGTGCCGAGAAATTGTGTCCAAAACCATTTTGATCACAATATAGTTCAATATCTTGATTATCAAATTCTCTACCTCTATCACTTCTAACATTGTTAATTGTATAACCTTTTTCATTTTGAATTCTTCTACAATGTTTAACAAATGCTTTATGAGCTTCATTTTTATGAGCAAGAAATAATACCCATGTATAGCGAGAGTAATCATCAACAATTACAAATGCATACAATTTGCCACTTAAGCTAGCGGTTCTAATAGGACCAAATAAATCCATATGCAATAAGTTCTAGAGGTCTTGAAGTAGAAATAACTTTCTTTTTCTTAAAAGATGACTTAGTTTGTTTACCTAGTTGACATGCATCACATATTTTATCTTTAACAAATTTAGTAACCGGCAAGCCTTTTACTAAATCAAGTTTAGACAATTTTGAGAGTAATTCCATATTGGCATGTCCTAATCTTCTATGCCACAACCAACTATTTTCATTTATGGCAGCAAGGCAAATTGATTCTTTTGAAGTCATATTATCAAAATCAATAGTGTAGACATTTTCATTTCTAAATGCCACAAATAAAACTTGATTATCAATTTCATTTACTATAATGCACATGATTGATTTAAATATTACATTATAGCCTTTATCACACAATTGGCTAATACTTAGCAAGTTATGTTTCAAACCATCAACCAAGAGAACATCTTCAATAACAAGAGAATGTGTTTTACCAATATTACCTATACCGATGATCTTTCCTTTTGAGTTATCACCGAATTTGACATTTCCTCCATCTTTTAGAGTAAGAGAAGTGAACTTGTTTTTGTCACCTGTCATATGCCTTGAACATCCACTGTCAAGAAACCACTTATCCTTGGTAGATTTGGATATCAAGCATACCTACAAAACAACTTCAAATAACCTTCTTTGGTACCCAAATTTTCTTGGGTCCACTAGGGTTAGCTTTTGGAGGAGTAGTTCCTTTGACTACCCAAATCATATTTTTCATGGGACATGTATGAATATTATGCCCTAATTTTCCACAATGTTTACATATGGGAGATTTCAAGAAGTTTTCATTAATGAAAAATTTTTGATAGTGTTTTTCTTTTATTTTCGGGTTATATCCAATACCCGCTTTGTCAAAAACACATCTTTGACTACCTAACAAATTATCCAAATTTTTCTTTCCATTTGTAAAGTTAGTCAAAATTTTGTTTAAGTTTTCAACTTTGAGTTTTAATTCTTTATTTTCATTTACTAAGAGATTTGAATCATAAGCTATTTGTGATGATGTTTCCACATCTTTTGCTTTCATTTTCTCAATGAAGCTTTGTGATTCAATTTTCAACTTAATTATTTCTTTTTCTAAAGATAGATTTTTATCATTTAAAGAAATAATTTGTTTTTCTAAAATTTCATTTTTGCTTTTGAAATCATCTAATTCGTTTGAAAGAGATGTGACTTTCTTTTTAAAAACTTTATTTTTCAAAACATTCTTCTCAAATTCTTCAACCAATTCTTCAAAAGCATTTTGTAATTCATCATAGCTATAAGATTCATCTTCTAAAGAATTAAGTTTAGAAGTTACCTCATCTTCATATGCCATTAAGCAAAAAGCTTCGGTAGAATCTTCTTCATCGTTGGATGTTTGAGGGCTAATGCTTGTACATTCATCTTTCTCTATTTGAGGCAATTTGTGATCATGAACAAGCATGCTCATCTTTGATTCTTGACTTGCTTCTTCATATGTAGCTTCAAGTCTTTCCCAAATTTCTTTAGCTGAATTACAACTTGAAATTTCATCAAATTCCTTTGAGTCAAACGCACAATATAAACAATTCATAGCTTTATAATTTAATTCAATGAGTTTGACATCATTTTCATCCCATTCAGTTTCTTGTTTGGGTATTTCTTGTTCTTCTACTATTTTAGTAGGAACATGAGGACCATTTACAATGATTTTCCATATGAGATAATCTTGACCTTTAATGTACGTAGTCATTCTAGTTTTCCAATAACTATAATCACTACTATTGAACAAGGGTGGTCTATTTGTAGATTGACCTTCAACCATTTGAGGTCTAAATGTGTTTGCCATGATCTTAACTCTAAGATTGTTAAATCTATATGTAGAGCCTTGGCTCTGATACCAATTGTTACCCAAATATCAACCTAAGAGGGGGGGTGATTTAGGTTGAGGCAAACTTTTTCGATTTAAATGCGGAATTAAAAACTATTTTCAATTAGCAAAAACAAATTTAAGAACACAATTCAATTGCAATAAGATATGATAGAAAATCAAACACAAGCATATATAAGCAATTGAATAAGTAAGAGATAGAGATAGAGAAAATCAAACACAGTGATTGTTATCGAGGTTCGGCTTCCCCGCCTACGTCCCCGCCTCAAGATCACTTCTCGAGGATTCCCAAATTCACTAATTTGACAATCTTCTTTCGGGTGAAGATCAAAACCGTTACAAATCTTCTTTACACGGTGAAGAGTAACCACCGAGTGAAAAATCCTTTTCACTCTTAGGATTTATACCAAGACCCACAAATCTTCCTTACAAGGTGAAGAGTAACCACCCAGTGAAAAATCCTTTTCACTACTTAGGATTTATACCAAAACCCTAACAAAAACACTCAATGGTTTCAACAAAGTATTTGTTGTACAAGATAAGGCTCTCTCAAAGAGTAATTGTACACAATATGCTCACTCTAATAGTATATCAAGGATTTGATCAATATGGCTCAAAAAGTGTTTAGAGAAATTTTCAATCAAGGATTTTGAATGATATGAAAATATAAGCTTGAGAAGGATGGATTGATGTATAAGATGTTATCTTTTCTATCTTTGATTTCTCTTGTATGCTTGATGTTTAGAAATGAAGAAAGGGTAGTATTTATAGCCATCATGTTGTCTTGCATTCTTCTTGATTTTCAATCAATCAATTTGTTTTTTTTTTGAAAACTTTTCTTCTTAAGATTTTTCAACCATAATTGATATGGTTGTCTTGCATGTGAATTTCAATCAATTAAGTTTGTCTTTGAAGACTTTAAGAGATTTTTCAATTGATATTGTTGTCTTATATTTGAATTTCAACCAATCAAGTTGTCTTTGAAGACTTTAAGAGATTTTTCAATTGATATGGTTGTCTTATATTTGAATTTCAACCAATCAAATTTGTCTTTGAAGACTTTAAGAGATTTTTCAATTGATATGGTTGTCTTATATTTGAATTTCAACCAATCAAGTTTGTCTTTGAAAACTTTAAGAGATTTTTCAATTGATATGGTTGTCTTATATTTGAATTTCAACCAATCA
The DNA here is from genome assembly GCA_907173295.1 of Fagus sylvatica. Classification (NCBI taxonomy): domain Eukaryota; kingdom Viridiplantae; phylum Streptophyta; class Magnoliopsida; order Fagales; family Fagaceae; genus Fagus; species Fagus sylvatica. Next base: position 19,820,827 of record OU015765.1, read on the forward strand.
AGTTGTCTTTGAAAACTTTAAGAGATTTTTCAATTGATATGGTTGTCTTATATTTGAATTTCAACCAATCAAGTTTGTCTTTGAAAACTTTAAGAGATTTTTCAATTGAAGTTGGTTTTAAAGTTGAGCCTTAAAGATCAAATCTTAATAAACTTTACAAAACCTAACTCTTACTTCTCATATGTCTCGGATCATTGTCTTTGAGCTTGATTTCTTTGTCTTGAGTCTTGATGACTTTGATCTTCAATGAATTTGCAACTTATCAACTTTGCATTTGCTTGATATTTGAATTGGCCATCTTGGTCCAATTAAATCAATAGTCAAAATTAAGCTTTAAAACATAAATCATTAGTTCATATGAAAATATCATTAATGAACAACTTAAAATCATGGTTATCATCAAAACTACATGAATGTCCTTGGATTAATTAGCCAATTAATAATTATTGAAACCTTGAGGCTAACA
>OU015765.1:19821392-19843447 GCA_907173295.1 Fagus sylvatica
CAGTTCCTGGCCAGTCACGCTCATGGTTACCACTGAAAAGACATCACATGATGGCACATAAGAAAAACCTGAAGATGTCTACATGCTTAACAAGTCATTTATGCATATTATGACAAACCTTCCAATCATGTAAGGCTTAGTTGATGCAATTGGCTCGATCTGTGCAGTGAACTGGTCCCACTGTGCAATATATCCCATAGCATAGACTATATCTCCAATGTGGAAGACTATATCAATGTTGTTTAAGTCTTCAATAAGCTGCTTTGTAGTGTTCAGAGATGCAGGCTGGAAATCTTCATATTCAAAGGAACCATCAGCTTCGCCCTGCAAGGTGGACGGTTAAACAAAAAACTTGCAAAACTGCATCCAAGTTATACTGAAAGATGAGAAAAAGGCCAAAAAATACACTGTTAATTGATATTCAGTTAAATTGAAACAAGCAGCCACACATCCTTAAGAGGCCAAAAGTAGAAATGAATAGTCCTTTCCACAGTTTGACGATTGTAAATGTTATCAGAAGTAAAATAAAGTTTTGAAAATTTTAGAGGACAGAGTGACTGTGGAAAATGAAAAATTAGGAATTTGTTTAATCGTGGGTTTCATGGGTTATTTCGTTAATCAAATACAGGTTAAAAACTGGGTTAAGAGATTGGGTGGGTTGGGATAAGTGGGTTAAAATAGGGCATTTTAGACAATTTGTAGAGGCTCTGTTAGTATTTAACAGAAAAATAGACGTTAGGGGTAAGTTGCTCAATTTTAAAAGATAAAGGGGGACATTGCTCAGTTCAATAGATAAAGGAGGGAATTGAAACTGACTGATACATAAAGGGGGGAAAGTGCAATTTACCCTTATTAATATAACAGGTTGATAGTGTAAATAACAAAATGATATCAATAATAGATCTATATGAGAATTAACAAAAACATAACAACTCAATTATTATGAAGATATTACCATTGTGTAGTAAAATTAATTATTCTTTGGATTTTAGCAGAAAAGGGAATAAAATAAGCATTACTCTTTCGAGTAATAGAGTATACTGATTGTCAAGCTGCAACTTCCATCTTATGGATCTCATGCCATAAGATGGCCATTTTGGTGTTTATAGTCTATTTTGGTTATTTTAGAGGTTCCAATGTTATTTTGGCCATTTTAGAGGTTTCAGAATTATTTTGGTGTTTCTAGGATACTTGTAATTTTGGGGTTTTCTTATTATTTTGGTCATTTTGGTGTTTTCGGGAGTATTTTAGGTCATTTTAAGGGTTTCAAGATTTTTTTTTTTTTGGTCATTTGAGTGTTTTCGAAGGTATTTTGGTCATTTTGGAGGTTTCGAAATTATTTTAGTCATTTTGGTGGTTTATGGGTAGTGTGGTCAATTTTGGGGGTGATGGGCTAGTATGCTCTCTATATAATTATGGATATATAGGCGGGTCATATGCGAGTTTAAAAAAAGTCCAATCTGCCATCTACCTGACCCACCATTTTATTAATCAAAATAACCCAACCCAAATCGGCTTCACAACCAAAATTGCATGGGTTTGCGTACCATAAACTTGTTTAGATAATATAACTCTTTAATGGAACATCATTTAATGCATTGTCTTTCAAATAAAAATGTATAAATTTTCTAAGGTACCTTTTTTTCTTTTCTTCTTTTAAACATAAGGCAAAAATCCTACTATAAACACATGCACACACAATATATAATGAGGAGGGGAGGGGTCGATTGAACCTCCAAACCCAACTGGATGGGGAATAGGGAGTACACCACCGGACCAAATACCAACGTGCTACCCCTCTTAATTTAAAATTATAGAGAAATATGGATATTGACTTTATTATAAAGTAAATGACAAGTAAAAAACATTTATCAATAATGTATCCATTAATTTTTCAAATAGAATTATATTTTGGAACATCAAAAAAAAAAAAAAAAAAAGATAAAAAATAATATGTATCGCAATTCAAGATGCATAACTAGTGATTTATATAAATAATTTTTACAAAGTTAGTTGGCCAATAAGCTCCATGCATGTTGGTATCTCACACAAAAACATATAGAGAACATGATATGCATAAGACTATAACCATAATGCCTATAATGAATTATATCTAAATAAAAATATGGGTTAATTACACTTTGCCTACCTGTTGGTTAGGCTCGTTTTAATATTGTTTACCTATAATTTGAATTTTATCACTTTACCCACCAATGGTGGTCTCCGTTTACCGTCGTTTCCCACCTCACCCATTTTTCCATTAAAAATGAAGGTAAATTTGTCTTTTACTTATTCCCTTCCTCATTTTTTTCTCTCTCCTTCTCTCTCTTTGCTTTATCAAACCTGCTCTTTAGTCCCTATCACCATCTCCATCTCCATTTTCCCTCCTCTTTGCCCTGTTGCCAGCATTACCACCTCCCTTACCCCTTTCATCAGTCTCTTTCACACTTCTTTTCTCCTCCCTCATGAGCCATACCCGCTAACCGTTTTGCCACCACCACTCCATATGGGTAAGATCTATCCTTTCCCGCTTTTACTAGTGCTACTAGAGGTTTTCGATCACCTTCGCTTCCGCGCATCTGCCAAGCATGCCGTTTATGATTTCATCTTTGCTCGCACCATTTTGATTCTTAGGTCAACTCGAGAAGAATCCATATTAGGTGCAAGGGGTTTTAATGGTTTGAGCGAGCTACTGGATCCGAATTGATGGTGGGGTCGAGTGTTTTAAGTGTAACTTTTGTGTTTTAAGTGTTTTTCTAACAGAAAATCGCGAGGTGGGTAACGGGTTTCTAACGGAGACCACCTCAGGTGGGTAAAGTGACAAAATCCAAACCATAGGTAGACACTATTAAAATAGACCTAACTGCAGGTAGGTAAAGTGCAATTAACCTTAAAAATATATAATACTGGCAATAGTTACCCTTAATTTGGTTGGTAAATTAGTAACGGGATAGAGTTTACCTTCAAATCAGTTTAGAAGAATTTTCTTGCTGATTCACTAAGTAACGATTAAATAGACTATCTACGTGTATTATTGAAAGAAGTCACACGACTTATTAAGTAGACCATGTGAATAAATATATATTATATAGAAGAAAAAAAAAATGTTGGCCTCGTTGGTTTGCAATTGGTCCATCTTGTAGAAGAAAAGCCCATTTATTGGGCGAGTTAAAAGAACAAGAAGGTTTTTTCTTTTCTTTGAATGACTGAGAATGTCCCTTTAGCCCACAATATTATGATTTGTAGTGATTGGGCCATAACAGGCGCTTGTATGGGCTCTTACCAGTACTCCGAAAATCCGTGTTGCAGTCCAGGCACAACTTTTTGTCCACATGTTTTGTCTTGTGTAAATAATTTGAATTCAAGGCCCATCAAATCAGAAGCCCAGATTGTTATCAATGGATTCAGGCCGATCGGGATTCCCTCTTCCCAAACTGACCCATTTCTAATTCCTAAAGCCCAACTTAACTATACCTCCTCAAATTCAAGGGACATTTCTGTCATTTCTTACACAAGCAATTAGGGTTAGGGTTTTAGTTCAGAGGCCTATAAAAGACACTCTGAACCATCATATTTTGACCACAACACACTTTAGCCTCTCTTCCTCAGTCCTAAACAACCTATGTTTTTTGATTTCCTAGTTTTGTTTCAAATACGAGTAAAGTTTCTTTCTTTTTTATTTTTGCTTTTTTGTTTCAAAGTTTAAAAGATGAATCTGAAAAACAAAAGAAAAGCCAATTTGCAGAGCAAGAGCGTCGATAATAAAAGTGGCGCAAATTGCATTGAAGGTTGGCGATATAAAATTTCATCGCGATTCTCCGTGCCTATCAAATTTAATTTAATTTTGATTATGGCCTCGAACAAGTCGCAACATTTTATTCCACTAAATCTCCTCTCTCTTTTTTTGATGCATTTATTTGATCTGTTTTCGTGTTTTTAATTGGAGCAATTATATTGGAATATTTTTGTGTGCTTGAATTTTTCTGTGTTTTTTTAGTAAAAAATTGTGAGTATTTTAGATGCTTTTAATTTTTATCTTAGTCTAGTCTGTGAAAATTGTTAGGCTTTATCAACTTATATTTTTTTTTTAGTTTCATATTATTACTTTTAATTTTTGGGTGCTTTTTTGTTTTTTCTTATTTGAAAATAATTTTTTCTGGGTGTTTCTGAACCCTTGGATTGATTCAGTACGATCAGTTATCGTTACGGATCATATTCTACTTGGCCCATTTATCATGGGTTAAAAACATGAGATTCACACCCAAAAAAAGTATTGAAAAGAAGGATGTTGTTAATAAACCATTTAAAAATGATGCCAAATAAGACATATTAAAATGACTGAACACAATTTTGCACATTCATGCCTATTCCTATCATTTTGACTAATTAGGATGTAGCATCATCGAAAAATTCTGACGAGGTACACTATCAAATTTGATTATGTTCTAATCAAAGCTGAATTTTGTAATATTTGGTGGAGAGGGCAGATGGACTGGGCTTTGTCATTTTTAATATATCCTTAATTATCCATAAAGAAATTAATCAAAGCTGAACAACACTTTTATATCCTTAAATTGTTTTTTTAGAAACAACCTTTTATAGTCGGTAATGGAGAAAATGATCCAATTTTTTAATTAATCTGTTTTCCAAAATCATTTGGCAAAATAACAGTGTTTGGAAATTTTAGCCACATCAAGTCTGATCATGACACCTTTTTCAAAAGTTTTTTTTTCCCCAAAAAAATGCCAAGATTAAAAGATTTGTATCTTTAAAAAAAAAAATTTCCAGCTTCCCAAAGATGAAAAAATTTTGCCCCATTATGGCATTATCTTGATCAGTACGAGTTTCCAAACTTTTCATGCACATATTTCTTGGTTTGGTCCAAATTAACTCAAGTCTCAAACCAAGCTTTTCTTCACAATTTTTCAGTTTATTGAAAAAAAGAAAAGAAAGAAAAGGGAAACATTAATGGCGTGAATTAAGGCCCAAATGGCCCAAACGGAGGCCTATGAAGAGGTGGCTGTCTGAGTTTGGCTTGGAGCCTAGGCATAATATTAGCAGGCAATTTGGTATCCTTTGAGTCCAAGAAATAACTGGAATTGAATGTAGGACCAAGCCCCAAAGAGTAACAAAAAAAAAAATCCAATCCAATTATTCCAAAACGAATAGATGAAATAGAAGTTATTCTAGATATTCTAAATCATCACAAGTTAAAAGGATGATTTGTAGCATTTGTGTCGTGGACCTAGTTTTCAAGTTCGAATAAGTTACACTCAAGTTAAAAGGATTCTCTTAATTTTTTTGAATAATTAGACTGATTAAATTTTACAAATCAATTTTAAATGATGTGATATTTTGAAAGTTGTTTAATTTAGGAGAATAAAATTTTAATTGTAAATAATGATAATAATAATAATGAGGGCATATGGAGTATGGACCATCTTGTTTGATGGTTTTAAATGTAAAAGCTAAAACCGGAAAATTATAGAATACTCCGGGAGTATATTAAATGTGTACTTCCTCCTTTTACAAGTGATGGTTTTTTTTTTTTAGTAGAAGATAGAAATTTTATTGGTAAAATGAAGTAATACAACCCGTAAGGATTTCTCACAAAGGAGAAAAAACTCTCATCATACTAGGCACGGGTTGGGCCGTATTCATTAGCTGAAAGACATGTGTAATAAAGACACAAACCATAGAATAGTGGACAACAAAACAAAAACTACCAGAATACCCAAACAGAATATGGAAAAGCAAAAGATGGGTTCTACAAACACAGTGACGTCTTCGCCTGTTTGAAATCGCCAATAGAGATGTTTGAAATCACGCACAATAGAGAGGCCATTTGACAGGATCAATGCAGGAGGGAGTTGGCAGTCTTCATAGACCATTTTATTCCGAGCATTCCATATAGACCACACCACCGCTGCCCACTCTGCTAGAGCATCTGAAGTAAAATTCCTGAAAATCCATTGCATGAAACCTGAGAATTCCTCTGCTTGATTCGGAATCTTTTGGACCCGACCCTGGACTAGAGCCCACATATTTCGAGCCAAAGGGCACTGCCAAAGAGCATGAATTGTCGTATCTTCGTCTTGCTTACAGATAACACTGTAGGGGTTGCTATTGATCTTACACCAATAAAGGTTGAAAAAGGTAGGAAGAAACTTATGATACGCACGCCACAGAAAATGTTTTATCTTTCTTGGGATGGCCAGCTTCCATGTCTTCTTCCAAAACCAGTGAAGACCCTGAACATTTGAACATTCACCGCTAAAAGAGCCCCGTTTCTCACTTTCCAGCAGCACATAGGCCGATTGGACAGTAAAAGAGCCCGTCTTCAACCTTAACCAGATTGGTAGGGGGGTTCGGCCATTGTCAGAATTCTGCCAAGATAGACCTTTTAGGATGACCTCTCTGCCTGATAGGATACTCCGCCATAAGAACGATGGATTATTTCCCAAAGTTGCTTCCATAATAGAGCAGTTCGGGAAGTACCGTGCTTTGAAGACTCTATAAAACAGAGATTGAGGATTCTGAAGGAGTCTCCAACTCTGATTTGCCAGCAAAGCCATATTGAACATATGCAAGTTTCTAAAACCCAATCCTCCATCAGGTTTGGCAGTGCATATTTTATCCCAGCGAATCCAATGGAGCTTTCTTTCTTCATTTTTCTGCCCCCACCAGTAACGTGCAATCAAACTGTTGATCTCCTCACACCATGTCTTTGGAAGTTTGAAACAATTCATGGCATAAGTCGGGATGGCTTGGGCCACCGCTTTAATGAGAATCTCGCGACCTGCCCTTGAGAGAAATTTCTCCTTCTAGCCCTGTAACCGCTATACAATTCTCGCCTTTAGGCTATGAAAGATTGATTTTTTGGATCGCCCGATCATAACTGGTAGGCCTAAGTATTTGTTAAAATTTGAAACATCACGAGAACCTCAGAATTCTTGGATTGATGAACGGATGGCCTGAGGGGTATTTGTGCTGAAAAATATTGCCGTCTTTTCTCAATTTATTTTTTAGCCTGAGCTTGCTTCATACAGATTGAGAATATCCATGAACCTTTCACTATCAGCAATAGTTGCATGGCTAAAGAAGAGGCTGTCGTCGGCAAAAAATAAATGAGAAACCCATGGCCCTCCATGACTCGTTTGGATTCCTCTCAACCTTCCCGATATGCTAGCTTGTCTGAGCAAAGCAGAAAGGCCTTCTGCACAAAGGAGAAACAAATAAGGCGAGAGGGGGTCACCTTGCCTTATTCCACGGGAAGGGATAATATAGCCTTTAGGAACCCCATCCAACAATACAGAATACTGAACTGTACGAACACAAGACATAATAACGGAAACCCATTGGTCATCAAAACCTAGCTTCCTCATGATGGCTTCTAGGAAATCCCATTCAACACGGTCATAGGCTTTACTCATGTCCAGTTTCAAAGCCATTTCACCTTTCTTCCCTTTTCGCTTACCCTTCAATTTGTGGACAATCTCAAAAGCAACCGAAACATTATCAGTAATAAGTCTCCCAGGCACAAAAGCGCTCTGAGAGTAAGAAATAATCAAGGGGAGCACAGTCTTCAATCTATTGGCTAAAACCTTTGAGATTATTTTGTAAATCACGTTGCATAGACTTATGGGACGATAGTCACTCATGTGTTCAGGATTTTTCTTTTTTGGGATCGGGGAGATATGAGTGAGATTAATTTTACGAAGTATCCTGGCAGAATTAAGAACAGACAAAACAGCAGTGGATACACTAGGTCCAATTACATGCCAAAACTTTTGAAAGAAAAAGCTAGTCATACCGTCTGTACCTGGTGCCTTGGAAGGATGCATTTGGAAAAGAGCCACCCTAACCTCATCAACAGAGAAAGGAAGCAGCAGCTTTCGGTTTGCATCTTGAGAAACAGTGCTGTCCACGGCCATGAGAGTCTCATTGATCTGAGTAGGTTGTGAAGAGGCAAATAACCTCTCAAAATAATCCACTGCTACGGATTTCATTTGTTAGTCTGATGTGCACCACTCCCCATGATCATTTAGGATACCCGCCATATTGTTTGTTCATCTTCACTGTTGAGCATGGTTGTGGAAGAATTTTGTGTTACAATCACCTGCTGCCAACCACGTCATGCGAGAACATTGCCTCCAATGTAACTCTTCACTCAATAACAGCCTGTTAATTTCCGATTTGGTTGCGGCAATAGCTGAGTTATTTACGCCTGAGACATTATCTTCAACCAAATGAACTAAGCTTTGAGTTTTGTCTCGAATTAAGCCATCGAATTCCCCAGAAATCCCTTTATACCAATTGAAGAGTCGTTCACAGCACATTTTTATTTTCTCACACACGATATACATGGGACTCCCTTACAAAGCATCATCAGCCCAAACCTCCTTTACTATCACTTCACATTTAGGATGAAGAGCCCACTTCTCTTCAAACTTTCGGGGGCGCCGTTTGGGGCGATGACAGCTAGAACTGACATCCATCTGGAGAAGTAGAGGGACATGGTTGGAGTGGGAGCAAAGAACATGGCTGACCGAACTAAGATTGAAGCATTCAAGCCAAGAAGCGGTGGCCAGCGCATGGTCCAATCTTTTTTGAACAAACCCCTCCCCAGTACGGCGGTTGTCCTAGGTGAATGGAACTCCACAGAAACCCATATCAAGCAAACCGCACCTGTTAACCACTTCATTGAAATCTTCCATTCTGCCATACATACCCGAAACCTCTCCCATACGCTCATCCACAGATAGAATTTCATTGAAATCTCCCATGCAAAGTCATGGTAGTTGATCCATCCCATTGAGCCTATTCAGTAGAGCCCAAGATTCACGATGGTGATGACCTTCCGAATGGCCATAGAAACCAATGAATCTCCATAGCTGACTTGGAAGCACCTGAACATGAGCATCTATATGATTCTGAGTATAGTTCTGAATAGTTAACTCCACCGGATCATTCCATAACAGCGCTAAGCCGCCACTGCTCCCTCGACTGGGAACTGTAAAACAAAATTTAAAACGTAACTCAACACGTAAAACCTCCATTTTCTTACCATCTAGTTTTGTCTCCATCAAAAACAAAACTTTGGGCCCTTGAACCTTCACCAAGTTGTGAAGAGCAAGAACGGCCGTCGGGTTCCCAAGCCCCCAACAGTTCCAACTTAAGATGTTCATTGGGTGAGGCGGGGTTGAGCACCAGCCTCCGCCAAATCCCCATCCACAAATTGCCCTGTAGAGCAGTCAGTACCTCTTCCCTTCTTAACTTGACCATCAACCTCCTTCCTCTTCAAACCATAAACCATCACGTTTTGTTCCTAACAATGATGAGAGAGACCCAACATTGAAGGTATGGTCTTTTGTACGATTAATCCGCTTCCACATGCCACAAGACTCCCCCTGTACATCCACCTCATGTAAGCTAGCCGAACCCAGGCCTTAAGGAGTCTGGGAAGGTGTGTTTTCTTTTTATTTTTCTGCGTGGGCCTTCCTTGCATCAGTCCATTTAGATTAATATCTTCCAAAATTACCCTTTAACTCTTCCATCCACCAGCTGGTTGTTTTTTTGCATAAAGATTCACAAGAGCGTTGATTACGGGATCTTGAGAATTTCCTAAGACATCATGCTCTAAAGGCGTGGATTGGTCAAAACCCTTATTCCCTGCCAATCTCGAAGAAAGAGGAGACTTTAAAGCCAAATCAATCTCCAGAAGATGTTGTTCAAGATTGTCAACTGAGGATCGAATAATTTCCGGCGATTGCATGGTGGTTTCCTTTGATGTGTCAAGACCCAAACTGGACCCTGCCTTGTCAGCAGGAGCACCACTACTCGCCCCCGGTACCGGAGACCCTTCTGTACTAGGGCCAAATGGGGTTGGTTGTGGTTGTCCCCATCGTGGAACATTTGAACGGCATTCAGCCCGAACCTCCACTCTTTTAATAGGCTTGTCCATCGGAGCCCGCAACCAAGCTCCATACTGCTGGGTGTCTTGCCTGAGAGTCCCCTTACTTCTAAGCCACATCACGCAATCCTTTTCTGCATGAGTAAGAAGTCCACATCAATAGCAGTAATTGGGTAGACATCCATACTTAAAGGATATCCACAATTCTGTCCCGTCCACGCGATGCACCTTCCGACCCCGGCATAGAGGTTTGAGGATGTCTAGCTTTACTCGTGCTCTCATACACCCTTCACACCCACGTTCATCGTCACTTTCCGTCACCTACTCCACCACGCCCAAATTACCTGCCAATGCTATAATAGCTTCCTTGTTCATTTGACGCACTGGAAGGTTATACATTTGGACCCAAAAAGATACACATCGACATTCCATCTCCTCTATGGCCATATCTGCCTCCACACGTTGGAAAGAAACCAAATGTTTATCATATGACCACGGCTCCGACTGGAGCACTCGCGCCATATCTGCTTCATCCTCAAAAGTAAACACTACCATGTTGTTACCCATATCCTGTGCAGAAAAACCTTTAAAAGTCCTCCACAGAGGACGAAAAGTACGAACAATGGATTCAATATTGAGAACTCTGGTTGTCATAAATCTCGCTGCCAAGTAGAAATGATTATCATCCTCTGTAGAGCCAAAATCAAAAGGTGCAACTTCATTATCATTGAGAGAAAAAGTCTCCCACAAGCCTGATATGTCATCCATAGTCTACACCAATAGCACCCACCCCAAGGAAAAACTATAGCTGGCAGAAAAAAGAAGATATTTTTTTAGTAGCAGAAAAAAGAAGATAAAAACCAATGTATATGAGACAAAAGACCCGTCCTATCAGTAGAAGAGACTACAAAAGGGACTGAAAACTTGTACAGAGACAAGGACCTAATTCTACTGGCAGCTAGGGTTAGGCGGGGCCACACCCAGCGTCAAAGAAACTATTTCAAGCTTAGACTGATAGTTGATATATGCCTTTTAAGTGCTGAGCCATTTTGTATAGAAGTGATGGGTTCTACCTTGAATTTAATTAGCGGGACTCATTACTTATGTGAGAGGAGGGAGTACGCATTTAATGTACTCCCGGAGTATTCTATAATTACCCAAAAACTAGTGCTCTTTATTGTTTCCTTTTGCTCATTCCCATTCAACCTTAATCATCCTCCCTAATATGTCAGTGACTGAGCCCCACTTGCCTTCTCCATTTACCATTTGACCCTTAGAGCCACTTACACAAAGGCATAACCTAATATAATTGATTTGTTACTAGTGCTGTACTTAACAATGGCATAACCAATTGTAATTGATTTATTACTATTACTATATGTAACAAGCTAACAATTATTCAAGTGGTAGGTAGGGGTGTACTAGAGTTGGATTGGTTTGGTTTTAGGGGTTTCTCTAATCAAATTGACCTCTAAGTCTGGAGAATAATTAAACCAACCAGACCAAGCCTTTAGTGACCTCAAACAGCATTTGGATCAGTGACAATTTGGATCATTTTGGGCAAAAGATTTATTCATTTGAGCGTCATTAATTAGTGTTATCTTTAATAATTTAATTACATTTTGAAGCATTTGACTCTTTAAGTCCAAACATAAAAATACAAACATTCGAGAATTATAAGCAAAATGATCTCATAGTGATGATGAAATGAAAGTCCATAGAGAAACTACATCTTCACAAAGTCCATAGCAAGTCCTCGGACAAGTAGAAAAATGAAACCAAAGCATGGGGAGAATACACAATGGCAAGATGACAAAGGGAATATAATAAAGTCACACTTAGAATACTGTTATAACTTATATCTACAATAATACCTTTAGATTTATAATATCTAATTTGAGCTATAAAACAGACTTTTTCCATTTCATTTAAATGGAGAAGATCCTATTTAAAAGCAAAGTGTGCATTCAAAAATTTAAAAGTGATCCAAAATCAATAATGACACATGAGATCAAATAATAACATTCAAGTTCAAACAACTCAACAAGTCAATCAAAGACAATAAAAACTAAAGGGAAAACGTGATGAAGTTTAAAAGTCTATAAGAAGTTAATTTCAACCACTATATACCACTAACTCTCTTGTATAACATTTTTTCTAAAACTTTTCTCCTTGTAATCTTCAATTCTAAATAGCTCAAATCTTGCATTTCAAAGTTTATTTGTAAGTATTTCAAATTCATTAATATTCCAAATTTCAAATTCATTTATGTGGTCTAGTTTACATTTTATGCTTTATATTTCTATTTTTATTATTTGCTTCTTGCATTAATTATAAACACACATTTCTTTTCGTGTTTGCCAAATCAATTATTTTTCAACCCCCGCTTAGCTTGGATTGGTCGAGTTGGTGAGCTGATATGGTTTGGTGGTGGGAATGACTTTGATGCTACAATGACACCACAAGTCACTCCGAGTTATGAGACGTGTAGTGGTACCCAGAAGTCCAGAACCACAATGTAACAATAAAAAGCAGCTCATTAATGATTCAAACTTAAAAACTCCGACAACTATTTCTATCTCACCCAAAATATGCACCGACTTTATGTGAAAGAGAAAGAACTCAGAGAATTAATGTCAATCTATAATAAATGGATGGTGTTATTGAATCAAACATATATAAGCAGCCCATGTAGGCTTTGTAATCAAACCGACACACCTATATTTGGGGTCACATTTGATTATGCTGTAACTAAGAGAGCTACTGTAGTTTGGGATGAATAGATTGGTGCCTAGTTCACTAGTTGTAATCATCTAAATAAATTTTGGAATTGCAAACTGATCCACTAATTTGAATATTGGATACTGATATTTCACCTAATGTTTTGATATTTCCACATCATTAGCGTTAAATATAAAAGAATGGTGTGGAAATATCATTTCCCTTTCTTTATCCCAACAATTTGAAAACTAATCTATTATTTTTTTGATTGTAGCAATTCATTATTGGGGGAACACAAATTGTCATTTTCTTTATTCCAATACCTTGGTCTATTAATTGAAAACCGATCCAGCATTAAAGCGGTTGATAATTTTGGTTTATTTGGTTGTTTCTTGTCTTGTAAGTCATTGTCAAACCCCCTAAAGCATACTTTGGTCTGATTTATTTTTTAAATAAAGAAAAAGTATATTCATTAGAATTAAGAACCTTTCGTGTTAGATTCTTTCTTCTGATATATATATATATATATATATATATATATATATATATATATATATATATAAAAGTAGGAAACCAAGGCAACTATACACACGATACAAATCACTAAAACAAATTTGGTTGTGAAAGTAAAAGGTGAATGTAAATTTCTAGCTAAAAAATAAATGTTATTGTAGGGTCTAAAAATTCAGATGAGAGATGGAACCGCAATAAAGATTTTGGCTTGAGGAAAATAATAATTCCAACCCATTTAGAGGTGTTTTAGGATGAAAATAAATGAGTAAGAATAGAGCAAAGAAAAAAGAAACATTTACATAGTGCTTACGTAGTTCGACAATTGCGCCTACATCCATAGAAAGACAATACAATATATGAATTGTGATTACAATGATCAAACTACAAATATTCGTTTGGCTCTCTAAGCCTCTGCCCCCCAACACCCTCCCGCGCCCCGCCCCGCCCCCCCTATTTAGTTCTTCCAATGGCAATGGTGTAAGCTTGTAGAAGATAGTCTATGATCTTTTGAGATATTTGTTGATGTTGTGAGCTATAAAGCAAAGGATAAAATGTCTAATTTAACCCTCTCTCTGTTGACTTTTCTTATTATTATTTTTCACCCACCGTTATATATGATTATGTATGATGTATCAGAATAGAATTGACTGGGTGGTAAAGTCGTGAAAACCCCTCTTTCTTCTATATTTTGGATCTTAGCTTCGTGGAGCAATATACTTACTATTGCTAAAACACAGAAAATTTGAAATCTTGCGAATGCATATATTGTTACTCATCAAGAAAAAAAATTTAAATACTGTTATAAGAAGATTTAGAACACTACCTAGTTTAAAAGAATCCAAGATTTGATTTCCTCCAATTTGAATGAATAATATGATTTATTAACTCATGATTTGACATAGTTGAATGAATAATATGATTTAATAGATATGAACGGTCCTAATGAGAATGAAAACTGTCCAATTTCATTTCTAAAAGAATTTTACTGGCTTTAAATAGCATTGAATTTTATTGGTTTTGACTTTTGAGTGTCCGAAAGTATGACGGCAATTGCTGAGGTTCTTTATGAACACGCAATTCTTTCTTTAATACACTCAACCGTTTCAATAAAAATTCAACAATACCATATTTCAAAATCTCAAACTTAAACATGGCCAGAACCATTATAATTACCAAAACTAAATTCTTTAATCTGATTAGAGTCACATTGTAGCATACATTTTCAGTGGTCCTATGGCCTCTGCTCACTTCGTTAAGATTGTACTTCACCAGAAAAGCTAATGAATTAAATAGAGCATATATCATAAGAATGTCAGTTATACTGAGGTAAAAAAAGGACATCAACTTTAGCAGTACTTGAAATTGCCATCATCATCAAAATTGCCATAAAGATTATTTTCTTACACTCAGAACAAACTAAAACCATGAAGGAACAGAGAACCCATATAATTCATAACACTAAAAAAGAACACAACATCAAAAATAAAAAATAAAAAACTACAGCTGCCCTTCTCTTCATATCTAATGACACCACACAAGAAACAACTGTATCTACAACCAAAGTCACTCCCCAAGAAATATTCTTCATACTAAGGGAAGACTATTATAATAGGTAAACAAAATGCAACTTGAAAATCTATGCCCTTCCATTTATGATTTAATAAGAAGGAACTTGCAGGAGAGTAAAACTTTTTTGAGTTCCACAATGCACTTAGAGCTTCACTTCTCTATCAAAAAGCCAACTGAATGGAACA
The DNA here is from genome assembly GCA_907173295.1 of Fagus sylvatica. NCBI lineage: Eukaryota > Viridiplantae > Streptophyta > Magnoliopsida > Fagales > Fagaceae > Fagus > Fagus sylvatica. Next base: position 19,836,294 of record OU015765.1, read on the forward strand.
GTGGGTCCTTGCTTGGCCCTTCCTTGAGCTCTTTCCTCTAGCCTTCTAATTCTTGGAGGTAACCCACAAACATAATCCTGCGCTTTCCGTCCCTCACCTGAAAGTCCAGTCAGTTTCTCTACATTCCATCTGCCCACCAAAAACTCCAATATATCGGCATAGTCCCTTGCAGTGTAGACACCTAGCCGTTGTGCAACAGCGGAAAAGTGCTCAAAAAGATTATCATCACGGCCATCATACATCAAGTGGGCTGGCATGGAGATTTTCTTCCTCATCATGTCGGCAAATGCCACAACAGTTCCATCAGCATCAATCTCAAATAGCTTTTCCACTATCTTGGTGTAGGCAGTTTCATGGCGCTTTTCATCTGAGGCAATTGTGCCACATATTTGTGCCAATTTAAGGTCTCCATACTCCTTGGCATGCCTGGCAGTGTTCCCATGGGAGATAAAGGTTGCCCTTTCTTGGAACGAAGTATAGATGAAACCGAGGTAGGGACTATTTTCTGTTCGAGGATCCTATCAGAAAAGATTTAAAGAAAATCAAAGTCAAGGATCAAAGAGGAATTGTCATAGATTTAAGAAATGATTTTAAGGAAAAGATATCTATTAAGATAACTGGATCAATTTTTTTTTTTTTTTTTGGTGACCTCCAATCACAAAAGCAATCATTTTGGAGATAATAATTTGACCTCAACAAAGGATTCATATTTTGCTTAAAAAACATGATGTTAACAGGCATATATGAAAAAACATGAAATTTAAAATAGTCACAACCCTCCAGCAGATGGAACACCAAACCAGAAAAAGGAAAACAAACATGAACTAATTGAATGTATTTGGCCGTCAAACTGTGCAAGTTTGTTTTGTGTATGAAGCCTTTCATGCATTTCTGCATGTATAAAAGTCCTTGTACTTTTAAAAGATTTTAACATGGGCTTCCCAAAAATCCCAAACACAAAAATCCTTGCATGAATTGCAAAGGATCCGACAAGTACATGTGAAAATGAATTCAACAATTCTACATGTGGATTAAGTGTGGGGATGCGTGCATGCATGTACTTGCACAGAAGATTTGAGACAAAAATCATAAATTTATGTGGCAAGGATCTCACCATTCCTGACCCAATCAAATACTGAATTGTCTTCTCAATTTGCCTCATGTCTACTCGTCCAGTCAGGTAGAGATACTTATTGAGTAGGTCCCCATGCCTGTTCTCTTCAGCAGTCCAAGCCCTAGTCCAAACTGCCCAAGAAGTAGGGCTTGCACCGGTTTCATCCCGAACTCCATCTAAGGTATTAAGCATTGTTTGATAAGTTGGAAGCGCTTCTTCTGTAATCATATCTCCAACTAAACAAACAAAGTACTCATCTGGAATTTCCTTTGCCCTCTTCCGTAGTTCCCTAACTTGATCATGAAATCCATCAGAGGCAGGATCTGGTAGAAAATCCTGTGGTTGCCAACACTTCTCAACTGGCTTCAGGTGAACCAAAATGTTCTGATCAGCCCAATTCTCCATAGATTTAAAGATCTCAATCTTTTGTGGTGGCATGGAGTGGGTAACTTGAACATGCACCTCCCGGGGAGGCATAAAAGGCTTCTTGGGATTCTCAACCTCCCTGCATTAAATGGAAGAATATGGCATTAGATTGTCCTAGCACCTACATAGAAAAAACTTCAGGTTGTGCCCATCACATGGATAAGGCAACAGTTCACAAGAAGCACATATGCATCTAATTATTGGGACTTATTCATGCCACATCACTTTCAGTCTTAGGTGATGTTCTACATAACAGAGTAACACAGCTTTTATAGTAGATGCTCAGAAATCAGGATCCAAGACATCAGTCCAACTAACTTTTGATACATACGCCCAAGTAACACAAAGATATGCAAAAACCATATTTAGAGGAGGTCTAAGGATATGAAGTTTATGGCTACCTCTCCAACAACCCCCCCTTCCCCTCTTTTCTCCCAACCGTATGAAAGCAATACAAGAATTTAGGAGGTCTAGGTCTCAGATTTTGTTAACAAAATGGGGTATGTTTGTAAAAGTCCACATATTTTAACCGTGAACAAGTAATGGATATAAAACATCGAATTGCAGGGTAAAACAATTTTCACTAGAACTGGAGAGAAGAATATATATTGTATATTCATGGGAACCACATAGGCCACAATATAGATGAACAAGATAATGTAAGAAAGGACTGCAAAGTTACTACTACAACCAAGAAAAAAGGGACACACAATTAATAAGTTAAAAAACTAAAAGGACAGAAAACACACAATTAATAAGTTAAAAAACTAAAAGGACAGAAAAAATGGAGAGAAAAAAATCCCAAGAAATCTGCTAAAACTGTTAGAACTAGGTTAAAAAACGTAGAGTAAAATGTTAATTTAGTAGAACTACTGGAAAAAAAGAAAGAAACAAAAAAAAGAACCATCAAAATCTGACAATGAATGAGTACATATATGCATCAAGAAAGCTTCCACATATAGACAAAACCAGCAACACTGCCAAAAACATGAGACAACAACAGATGGACAATCATGCATCCATGAAATAAAACAAAATGAACAAATTCCCAAATTCTAAGCATATAATCCTCCAAAACTAAAGCCACTCATCAGGGGAAGACTTGAATTTTAGGTATATAATTTGTTTTTGCAAAAATTTGTTTCCAACACTTTTTCCGCCAAAAAAAAAAAAAAAATGAATGCGATATAAAAAACTGGCACATGCATTAACACTAAAAAACTGAAAATTCAATGAATCAACCAAAAGCATTACTGCCAACATAAACAAACCAAAAAGAGGAAGAAAACTCAAACCAAAAGTCTCAATACATTAACTACACAATTAATGTAAAAGAACTTAAGACATTCCACCAAGAGATAAAATTGACGAAATAATAAATATCCTAACTACCTCCATCCTCCCAAGTGAAAAAAGTCAACAGATAACAAAGTAGCATCGAAATCACAAACAGTATGATTAAAACCATCAAATTGCACTAAATAAAAATACACTATGATGCAATTAGCTCAAGCTTTGAAAAAAATTTAAAAGATTCTGGGAAAAACAAAATGAAAGAACCAGTGCACAAATTGCACTAAACAAGATAATGTATAACACAAATTTGTGGGGCTTCTAGAAAGTGAAACAATAGAATGACTTGAAAAATACAAGATCAAATTCGTTTTTAGCATCACTTTCATTTTTATTTTTCTTTTTCCTTTCATAGGTTTTGAAGATCCTAACCAAGCAGTCACTAAGAAGAACAAGCAACATAATCCAACATTATCATGTCATCAATGTTGCTAGCTGACCTCTTTTTTTTAGCAAAAAACATTGAATCAATAAGTACATCAGAAGAATGAGCAGACACAACGGAAACCATTGAGAAAAACCACGAACAGCACACATGCAAAGAACCATTCCTTCCACAAATAAAGAATATTGCATACATTTCATAATTGAATCATGAAATTGAATTAGACCCATCACGAAGATCTACAAATTTACCTTTGAAAGCGCAATAACTAAAACAACTAAATCAATTTCAATAAGCTCTGCACATATGTAAATCCCTTTTTGTCATAATGCATCTCTATTAGTTCAATCCATAATGAATAAAACAAATGAGGCATTAATCAAATATATACAACACCACCATAAGGAAAATCACCAAAAGCTCCCCAGAGAAGATGAAATCAATCTTATTGAATTCAAATTAGCTAGAACAACAACAAAAGAAAGCAGCATAGAAAATCGAAAGATAATAGAAATATCAAGCAAAGATTAAGAAACACCTTGACGATCACCAATAATCAATAGGAAATGAAAAAGAAAAGGAAACCCATTTAGGAGAATTCAAAATCAGAGAAAAAGACAGAATGAAAATACCCACATAGAAGAAATCATTTTCACAATCAAAAAGTCCATAATAAGATGTAAAAACAAAAACCCAGATCCAAAAACAGCTCAAAAACAAGAAAACACACAAAGATCCATTGATTATTCAAAAAAATATGAATGCATGAGAATCTCCGAAGGAATAAAGCAACTCACTGGGAGGCAGAGCGAAGAGTGGAGGCCATTAAAAACTTGGGAGATCTGATTGTGGACTTTGGTTGGAGAGCAAAAGATGGCAACTTTGGAGGTTGCGAGGTGAAAAGACTGAGTTTGAGAGCCATTTTTTTTCAGCTCTTTCTCCTTTCAGTTTTTTTCCTCCACAGATGGAGAGAGTGTGATAGAGAAATGTTTGTGTGGGAAATTTATAAAGCGAGAAAGAAAAAATGAGAGACATTTATGGCTGGCTATACACGTCAATTACCTTTAGCAAAATGCCCACTGTTTTTTCATATAATTACAATATCACTTCTTCTTTTTCTTTTTTTTTGGTTTTTAGCTAATAATTACAAGATCACATTTTTTTTTTTGTTTGCTGGATATAATTACAAGATACCATTTTTTTCAATTGATTGATTTCTTATACTTCGGTGGGTCGGAGTAGAGTAGTATTACTATTAGTATCTGCTATGTAATTAATGGTGCACAAGGGACCGACTACAAGACTCCAAGTACAATTTAGATGTACCAAACTACCAATATGAGTATCCAATAGGGCCTGCGGAGACTTCAATGTTTATATCATTTGGGAAAATTTCTGTTGGCAAAAGTGGTAGGAAGTCCTTACCACCCATCATAATTACGAGTACGAGTATTCTGGATTCAAGTAGTGAGAAACTTTACTAATGCATGTGTAGTCTCACGCCATACTAGGTCGGATTTAAGGAGTCCATAAAAATAAATAAATCAACGGAAAAACTACAAAAATGTATCAATTTAGTCACATATACGAGCCTAGGAATTGTGGGTTCGATCTATCACATCTACGAGTCTAAAAATTGTGTATTCGAGTAGTGTCAAACACCACTAAAGTTATCACAATTACGAGCCTAAGAATTGTGGATTCGAGTAGGCAAGCCCCACTAAGGCATGCGTGGTCCCACGTCATGTTAGGTTGGGTTAAGTGAATCCATACAAATAAATAAATCATTGTGAAAATTACAAAATATTTGAAGAGTCGATGTAACAATTGAAAAAACCCTTGTGGAACTAAATCATGATTGGATCAAACTAATATGGGGTAATTTGTTTGTTTAAAAAATGTAAAATCTATTAATTTGGACGGAACCCTAACATGATCATTTTTATTCAAAGTTTAGGAGGTCAAATATAATAATTAAAAGTTTTTTAATTGAATTTCAATAAAGCCAAATCACAATGGGATAAATTGTAATTCACCCTAAAACATGTTCTATTGACTTGTGTGTAGTAAGTAATAACATTTTTTTTATACATATAATTTAATATTTGGGGGAGATGGGATTTGAACCATGATTCTCCTAATAAAGGAGAGCAAGTTGAGCTACAAGGTTCTTTGCTAATAGCATCGATTATATAGTTTTTCATGATTTCATCTATTTTTAATATGAATATCTTAAAATCTTAGTTAAATTTTTCCGCATTAGTATTTAAACAAAAAATTATTAACATTATTTTATATCTATTTTATATTAATATTGATATGATAAAATCTAATCCAAGATGGAGTTACTTTAAAATCTATAATATCTTAGTTTATAATAACATGATATACATTGATGGAACTATTAAGGGACTGGGGCCATGGCCCTTTAGGATTATTTATTATTTTATATCTATTTATATTAATATTGATATGATAAAATCTAATCCAAGATGGAGTTACTTTAAAATCTATAATATTTTAGTTTATAATAACATGATATACATTGATGGAACTATTAAGGGACTCGGGCCATGGCCCTCTAGGATTATTTATTTATTTATTTATTTTATACATATACATATTAATGCACACAAAATATTTTAGAAATTGGACCTAAAATTTTATAGTTGACCCCCTTAAATTTTTTAATAGTCCAAATAAACTAGGAAAAAAAAAAAATTGACCACTTGGCCCATCATCAAACACAAAACATAAAAATACCCTTATAGACAATAAATTCCGAGTTTTAAATTTACTGGAAAAATTTGTAACAAATATTTATTTATTTAAAAGTAATAGAATAAAATATCTTTTCACAATTCTTTACATAAAAAAAAATTATTACTCTCGCAAAGGTGACTTCGATTTAAGGGCTTCAAGAAGCGTGTTTCTCGGATTAAACTGAGTTGACGATAAACTTCTAGGCCTTATGCTTATTTAGAAGTTCTGGGTTCTTCGTGTTCTTAAAATAGTTTTCGAATCTTAGAGTGCTCTTCGAAAGTTCTTCAAATATGATGACTTTGATACAATTTTTTTTGGAGATTTGAGGCTTGAATCCAACAGACTTTTTACGTTGAGAGATTTTGAAGTTGTTCAAAAGCTTGTGGCGCGAATTTGACAAATTTCAATGCATGAAAAATTCATGACAATGAGTTGAGGGGGCTTCTACTTATAATGGTATTATGAGGAAGAGTCCCCCTAAAACTAGTCTTTTTAAAGATAAGTAGTTAATTTTAATTGGCTCACAATCTAAGAATTCTACTAGAACTTGTTAATATTTGTGATTTATATATCTTCATCTTTATTTCTTTAATAATTACCAATTACAATAGGCACGAAAAATGAACTTCATGCTAAGTTTAAAGATGGAAGCAACTATTTTTATCTAAAAATTATATATAATTTTTAACAATATAAAAGGTTAATAAATCTAACTTTTATAAGTTAGAAAACCATAATATCTAATTAATTTAGGTATTACTTTTTAGCATAGATTTATTAGTAGGTAAAAAAAATCAGTTGTAATATTTACTTTATATGGAAAAGGAATAAGTTGATCAAATAACTTGTGAATAAACTCAAGTTTGTTCGATAAGAAAATGAACCATAGTTTAAACATGTAATAATAATTTAGTGATGAGTTCCAACTTAACTCATATTCATAATAAAATTTAATGAATAATCCTAAATTTTCAATACTCAATTGAGTGGAATAGGATTCTCTCCATTTGAAATAAAATTGAGAGAGTCCATTTCATGGTCTAGATTAAATATTATAGATCTAACATTATACAAACTGTCACATCATTTAAAATTTTAAATAACGTAGTAGTA